>JARDYJ010000004.1:84477612-85698446 GCA_029215755.1 Spea hammondii
ATGTTTGATAAAATAGAAATATCTGGTATAAGCTCTAAATGCCCAGATTCCCAAACTGTGAAAAATGGACCAAAGGAGTATATCTGCATATCATATACTAAATGGGATCAGATAAGATACCGTTATGCAAAGATTGGTTTTTCTAAATTAATATACAGAGGACTCGCTTTGTAGTGACATAAAAGACATACCTGTGATTGTAATTTGATGGTGTAAGACCTTGCAATCAAATATAAAGCCATGTCACGGCTTTTAAATACACTTTATAAGTACAGTGGGAACTCAATAACTGTTTTTTACTACAGACTTCAAATGCTCTGCTAATTCATTAAATCTTGATGTCTAGAAGACTTACTTTGTCTCAAATGTGTCAGGCATACAACTATACTTTTGGTTTTAAAAAAAAAAGTTAGCAGCCTGTTAACACATTAATTTCAAACACAGATAATGTCAAGACGACAACATTTAGCATTAATAAATGCATTTACCAACACAACCTATAGTTTGTGTCCTTGGTTTATCAGTCGGTGTAATTATTCTTAGAATATGTGGTATAAAAAACTGAAATAGGAACCGAATCTGAGAAGAGGTATCGGCTCATCTACTTTGCCTGTATTTCCTGATATGAGTCTCAGACCTTAATCAGTCCTTCATCTTGCTGTAGATTCAGGATAGCGTTATGCCAATTCCATACTTGTTTAAATTCCCTTACTGTATTAACCTCTACAACTTCTGCTGGGATCTGTCTGAATCAGCATGTCAATTCTATTCCCTGTCCAAAATGACCTCCCATTTTCTCATCCACCTTACAAAGGGCATCAACAGCAATGATGGACATAAATCAATGGGGGAGGAATAATCATGCATAGCCCGAGAAGAAATGCTAAGATACCTTGCCCCATAAATAAAGTGGCTTTTCAATGGACATATATTGTACATTTTTAGAGAACTGTAATGTGCAGCTTTTTTAATGGATAAAATGTAGGATTAGGAAAGTGGCAGATCCAGCATCTTGAGTTGAGATTGTTTATTTTATTTCTTGGAATTAGCACACCTTGATGGTTTTCATTATAGCTCATAAGACATCCAACACAATAATTTGGATCCCTTATTTGTTGAAATCATGGCACTAAAATGTCCATATGCAGTGTTAACATTTTTACTTTGTTCTCTAAGAAATACATAAGTAATGTGTACTTTCATTACATTAAATTTGCGGAACATAACTCGACAATATTTATCAAACATATACCCGGCTTCCACTTTATAATTATTTCTTGAATTGGTATCTATTATATTTTTTAGACATTTTTTTAATACTAGTAAGAAAGCATGCCTTAAGAGAAGAATTGAGCGAGTCCACAATTTCCTAACTTCACTCTGCAGGTTAGCATACATTCTTCTATTTTTTAAGGGGAATGGAGTGTTGTACACTGTAGTGTAATTTAATATAGACAAACACTTGGTTTTATCTTATTTTTTTCCAATAAAGTTTTTTTTTTATCTGTAGACTTGGAGGCTGCCAGTGTTGTCAGGCATATTTTAAATGACTTTCGCCACTCAAACAGCACACTGAGCTAATTCTTTATGGCGATCCTAATAAAATCCATTCTTCCATAGACTTTCATTAGGCAGAATATGCAGCTGAGTGATTCTAACATTTACTATAGGCGGTATGATTCAGCTGCCTGAAAGCATTATATCATGCAAAAACTGGGACTGTTTTCAAAAATAATATTTTTGAAATCTTTTTACATCTTACACTAGTAAAAATTGATAGGCTATGCCCTTAAACATATACTTAAAGCCACCACAGACCAAATGTGGGGGTTTTTTTTATTAGATTCAAGTAATTCATCTTTTTGGGGGTCATCTCATATTTAAATTCTAATTATAGAACCCAATCTTTCAGTTTCTAATTGTGAAAAAGTATAAATTAGCCTTGATTTTATTGTATACATTTTATTATGAAATATACACAAATGTTGATCCTCCACTTCAATTTATTTCACTTAATGACTGTAGAGATTAATGATAAACAGAAAATACATTATTTCTTCCACAAACATGTAGACTTTGTTACTCAATTCAGTAGTGGATCTTTATTAGGTTCTTATTGCCATATTTTTACATAGATCTGACAGTCGAATACGTTGAGGAATCCAGAGTTTTAAGAGCTACTAAATACTGGTAAATGTAAAAGTTACATGTTTTGTTGGATTTGAATATTCATATGTCAAGTAAACAAAATCCTTAAACCATCAGTTGTAACAGTAGATACAGTTTTATTGAAGTTTTGCCTCATTGCCTGCCTTTGGAAGCACACCCTCCATATAGTTGTAAGAACCACTTTGTATTTTATTGCAATTCAGAATTTTTATTCTTTGTACTTGCGTTATAAAATGATAATACATAAAAAATATAATTTGTGGATTAACAAGGCATGCCAGAAAACCTGGCTTTGTGAGATAAAATAACATAAACATAAATAAATAATGCACAGGATCAGCACCACAAGCAATATTTTGCATCCTACAGACCAGGTACCATGGTCACCGCTCAGCTATCTATACACAAGTTCTTCAATAGTAACACAAGTGATCAGGGAAGATATCAATAATGGTCTATACTATATGATCAATATTGTAGTGACAGGAAGTCATTATAGCAAAGTCAGCATTTGTTGTTAAGGGGCTATCAAGTATAAAGGGGAAAACATAGTCCACTTTATATTCTTGTCCAAATCCATAAATATTAGCACCAAAATAAAAATACCCATAGCCTATTTAGAACTTCAGCTCCTATCAACAGATAATAATACAAAGTGTTTCCATAGATTATATGCCACTATATGGTGATAAATTGGCTAGTAGAAGGACTTGCCAAGTTGCCATGCAACAAAAAATGGGTTTACCCTGTTAGTTTACAACATTCTGTATAAGAGACACACTGTCACAGATAATTTTCATTCATTACTTATTTACTTGTTAGGCATGACAGCATCTTGTTCTCTCTTTTTCTGGACCAGAGGGTCATCATTAGGACTTCTTCTACATTCAGAACATTATACATTTAACAGCATTGTAGTAATCATAAAAGAGACACCTCATCCCTTTGGTATATGTTTTACCCCCACTGGAACAGGCAAAGATCTCATAATATATAAATATAAAATGTTTATTTACCACATTCAAGATCTGCATGAGACTTAATCCAAAATAGACAGTGAGAGGAAGGGAATCATTGGCCACTGGTCTCTCCAAGGGATTATAATTCTTTAGTAATTCCTTGTATAGCCTTCTTTGGTATTCTCCCTGCAGGGACACTTAAAATCAACAGAAAAGTGTGTTAATGAGGTCATTTAATCACAAGCATTATTTAATGCTGCAATAACAAATTTACATTATAAGCAACGTTAAATAAGTTATATGAGATAAATCACAGGATGCTCATTGCATGCTACATTCTGATATCATGTCCTTGTGTCAAATATATCAAATTATGGAGTTGGATGGGGTAGTTGTTATGAAATCCTAAATTGATTAATTAGGGTAGAAAGGAGGGTGATGAGATGATCAATTTACCGTTTATGAAGCAGGCTGTTATAATCATCCAAACATTGAACTCCCCAGCTCCCATCGTAGGAGATCTCAACACAACCTATCTTCAAATTCCCAGCGAGGGTTAAAAAAGTTTATGATCCGATCACAACAAATAATAATAATAATACAATATGAGCAAGATTCTGTAAAATCAGTGCAGCTTCCCAGCTGTGTACAGAGCCAGGCAGGCTGGGGTATGGTGAGTCCAGAGGCAGCTAGCTTTTAAAGTGCTGGAGATCACAAATCCAGAGCTTGTAACCTGTGATCACCCAGGTTAATAATAGCGCTGGGGTGGCCTCTGTTTTAATGGGGATATCCCAGAAGCTCCATGATGATGGTTAGTTATCAGTCCTTGTTGCAGAGAGAGAGATAGACATGAGCTGATGTGCTCAGTCCTGGCAGCAGCAGCAGCTGGGTAATGGCTCCATCCGGATCCTCAACACACGAAGCTGACTTGTGATCCACTCTCTCACCCCAGCTTTGCATTTTATACCATTCCAAAAACGACACCTTCGATTAGGAGGAGGGAGAAGAGATGCTCTACTGCTTTATATTTCAGTTTCACTGCTTGGATTTTTTTTTAACCATTGTATTGATTGCAAATGCATATTACAGATGTGTTCACCAGCATTCCATGCTTTCAGATTGTAAAAGGGTGATTTATTTAACTCTTTCAGTATCCCAGTGGTTGTGAATGAGTAGTTTAATGAAATCATGAATAATTTATCTGGTAGTGTATCACAAGTAAGAATTCCTGCAGTGGCATCAGCAGCAACACACACACACACTACTTTGTTTTTTAAATTAAATCCCAACAATAAATAAATATTTAGCATTTTAAAACTATATTGCCAAAAAATATTTAGTATTTATATTGGATTAAAAACAACTAAGAATATTCCCAGTACGAGCAAAATGTTACAATTTAACAAAAGGATAGTTGAAGAAAAGGAGAAACAAAATAATGATGGGTTTTTTTAATTATTGTCTAGCCTGTCTTCCAGAACACTGGCTAATTGATAGGTTATAGAATTACCCCAAACATTCCAAGACATGTAGCTACCCCAATTAATGGTAATGACACACATGCAGGCTGGCAGATCTACAACATCATCAAATGCAGCTTCTAAGAGCTTGTAATAAAATTTGTCTTCTGCAACTTCATTTGCTATGAGCTGAAGTTCACGGATTTCCTATCCTTGGCACGCCAGCTTTTTTTCCATTCTGCTTTGCTTCTGTAGTAGGACTAAACAATGATATGGTTTGGAATACTCACAAAACATGCTAATTATCCACAGATAATGTTTCTTAAATGTCTATTCATTTACTACTTCTTTATTCTACTTACTGAAAAATTACAACACAATAGATGGTGACCACAGTTGTGTACATCGCCTCATTTCTGGTATGCACCAAAACTTGAATTAGTGCAGTTAAGGTAACGTGGCCTAAGAAATAAACAATGACCAGTGTTCAAGCCTGATTGGGTGAAACTTACAAACTGAAATTATTCCCTAAGTCATAATTACTTAATTTCCTTGTTAACATGAGCTTGTGTTTGTCACTGAATTGGATCTTGTCCTACCGTGTTTCCCCGAAAGTAAGACAGCGTCTTACTTTCTTTTTATCCCTAAAAGCCCCACTATGTCTTACTTTCGGGGTATGTCTTATATTGGGAAAAAATTTTCGAATTTAATGCTTTCCTACCTTTCCTTTCTTCTTTCAGCTTCTTTTCCTCCTCTTCGCCAGTTCTTGTCTCCTTCCGGGTCAGAGGGCACGGACAGCGGTGGGCGCGGCTTCAGTGTTGTGCGCCGGGATCTGACAAGAAACCCCGGCGCACAACAGCTGTTGCCGCGCAGATCACAAGGGAGCGGTATCGGAGGTCATTAACAGACCTCCGGCTCCCTTGAGTGATTTTAAGCCGGGTTGAACCCGGCTTAAAATCACTCAAGGGAGCCGGAGGTCTGTTAAAGACCTCCGATACCGCTCCCTTGCGAGCCTGCTCCTCCAGCGGCGGACATTACTGTCCGTCTCTGGAGGGGTGCCGGGTGCCGCAGGTTGGCACCCCCTGGAGTGTGGCGCCCTGTGCGGTCGCACACCCCAAAGGTCGGCCCTGCTCTAAGGGGCCGGCCTTAGGGGTCTGCGGCCGCACAGGGTTTAAATAAAAACATCGGGGGTTTTTTTCAACTTTATTTAACATCCTCCATGTTAAATAAAGTTAAAAAAACTTTATTTAACATCCTCCATGTTAAATAAAGTTTTTTTTAACTTTATTTAACATGGAGGATGTTAAATAAAGTTAAAAAAAAAACCCCGATGTTTTAATTTAAATCCTGTGCGGCCGCAGACACGTAAGGCCGGCCTTGGTGGGGACTTCCCGGCCCCTTAGAGTGGCGGACCCGGTCGCAGGTGCGGCGGGCCTAAGGGGCAGGCGCCCCTTATGCCCTGCGTTAATGCGGCCGTAGGCCGTAGGCAAATCCCCCGTGTTTCCCCGAAAGTAAGACATATGTCTTACTTTCGGGGTACGGCTTATATTAGCTGACCCCTCTGAAACTCCCGATACGTCTTACTATCGGGGGTGTCTTACTATCGGGGAAACACGGTAGCAGTAATCACATTTGTCACACTGACACGATTCATTAAAGTTTTATGGAAAAAAACAGGCTTTTGTGGTGTCTTGTTGAGCCACTCTATGTGTGCCTTAGTATCATTATGTTGCCACTGTTTGTGACTCTGGTCCTATTTAAACCTAGCTGTTCCCTCAACGTTTTGCCCTTGTAGTGAGCCTTGTTGATGATCCTTTGAGTGAATGGGTGCATTATTGGACCTTAACGTGGTTTGGTATTCAGCTTGGCTTGATCATTGAGTTTGGTTTCTCCTAGAAAAACTAGTCCAGTTTGGCTCAACTAAAGGGACACTTAACTGTTATAAAACCTTTTTCTTAGTCCTTGCCTTGCCATCTCAGACCAAGGATCCTACCACTGACATACAGCTACCAAGTTAACTTTAAAACTAAACATTTCTACTGGGTTGTTTGACTTTAGAGACATTTTAATACCACAGGTAGATAGTTTTTTTAATGATGATCTTAGAAATTACAAAATACATACACATATATTAATATACATTATCATGTCAATAGTATTTTACATATCAATATTGAGCTCAACTATATACTAATAAACAAACCAACTCCTCCTCCACTCAGTGGCCAGTGCGGGCTCATGAACAGCTGGCTTAAATCAATCCAAGATTTATTAGTTTCCATTTAAATGTTCAGCGGCAGGATTATACCGCATAGTGCATGGTGTGTCAGCGAAACCGTAATAACGCGTTTCGTCTCTCGGACTTAGATGTAGGTAGTCTCAACTATATACTGTCAACATTTTAACTTTTAAAACCACAGGTTCTGAACTATTTAACCATTGTGTGTACTGAAGTATGAAATATACTATGTTTAGTTGCATGCTTTTTTCAAGTCCAACCCTAACACTCAAGACTTTAATTTTCTTGAGTGTCATGTATTCATGGTACGAAACAAATGCCTTTTTTCATTAGATGAATCGATTATATCAGCATTTAGATATATGAAATGTTAATTTACCATCTAACTTCCACTAAGCAACTGCAAATCTTTTTTTCTCCTTGATCGTAAACTCTTCAGAAAGTTTGAGTTGATTAAAGAATTAGTCATGGTTGAGTCATTGCGGGTACTATTTTTTTCTTTAAAGTAGTGACTTTTCTATTTTTCAGTTGAAACCAGTGCATCATTGCCTATATTTCTACACATGTATTCCTTAATAAGGAGCTCTGCGGATAAATATCCATTGTGGAGGTGTTTGTCTGAAATCTTTTAAAGCTGTATTAATTTGTCAAAAAAACATTCAAAGCTTTATGTAACATTAAAGCAAAATCAGAGGTTTTGGATTTTGACATTAAAAACACTTAACATAAGTCTATATGGGAAAGTTGTATTTAAGTTAGAATACCAACTCTGCAGACTTTGGTACCCATGATTTTTCACCTGAAATGACTTATAGAACAAGTTGAACAGCCTCCCATTAAAAGTGGTAGAGGCTAATACAGGGAAGGAATTTTAAAATGCATGGGATGGACATAAAGCTATCCTAAATCTAAGACAAGATCAAGCACTTATTAAGGTCTGAGTATCTATGTCAGAAATAATGGTCAGAGTAGATGAGCCAAAAGACTCTTATTTGCCATTAAACTCTACTTTTCTATATTTCTATGAACAGGTCAACAGAGGGATTCACTGCTTCTTCTTCTTGTAATGTAATCCTGCTCTGCATTATATTCTTTGAGGAAAAAGTGATTTGTTCAGTGAATACATAAGCAGCCGGAGGCAAGAAGAAGTGGTTAATTCATTCACACTACTGAATATATTTATTTTTGGATAATTCTTCTTACTTTGATCTGACTCAGCAAATCCATGCGACTTCCTGCGGGCATAATGACTGCCAACCTGTGTTAAGCATTGCTTTTGCTAAATGATCAAAGTATCTTAAAATTGTCTGTGATGGATTAACACCTGAAAATTCTCTGAATTGTAGGAATTAGACTTCTTACCCAGGGTTGTCCTATCACTGCCTTCATTAGTGATACTTATGTTAATTTATATCCATAATACTGCATTGGTTTTTCAGTAAAGGATGGCAATGTATTTTTTGTCCAATTTGTCTGACAGCCCTAAACTTTTATTTTAAATATGAACTTATGCTATTTTTGTGATTGCTATTGTGTCAGATACATTACCAATCCAGTGAACAATGTGCCAGTACAAATAAATGGCAAGCTATCATCTTATACGGAAAAACTAGTTTCAATGTTCACAATGTATGAAGATCCATCATGCTAATCCTATGATTGCCCCCATTTCTGTGAATCATTTTACTGTATGATTTTTGTGTAATCGGTAATGGGCATGTTGTGTTGGGCATGCTAATGAACTAGAGTGGGACCACAATAGCCATGTTTTCCATGACACAATTTCACATATAACTGACCAGTATGTGTAAAGTGCTTCCCCCTGCAGTATGTGGGATTTATATACTCCCAGAAGGGAATCAGCTACTTTGTTAAACATTTCACACAGCTACTTTGTTAAACATTTCACACACAAGGCAGGGCGGCGTTTTACTTGTACTAGTCTGCAATATGTTAAACTATATGTATGCTGGAAAATATTGGTCACTCTATAAAGATCTGTAACGCTCATTGCTGTAAGGGCCCACTTAAACAATGCAGGATAGGATGCTAGTTGCGACATAAGTTCTTACTAATTTTTTTAACTCGTGATGTTTTTATGTTTCTCAGTCATGTATAATATTTTTTGTCATCTGGACTTCAGCCATTTAAAACCCGACACCTATAAATTCTACAGGTCTGAAAAAAACATCGGTATGTTATGTAAAGCTCATACACTCCACACATATTGAAAACAGTGTATGAATTCTACATACTGCTAGATCCAAGTAGAGTCTGGGTGATACCTTTGCTGGCTAGTAGAATTAGTGTGCAAGAGTTCAAGGTAACTTATGTCTCTTCTTCAGACTTTCTGTTGGAGTTGAGTCATCTGTTTCCTAAGATGTTACTTGTAAGGGTTTTCTACTGTGGTACTGAAAATCACTTTCTGAAATAGCCTTTTGAATTATTGAATTGTGGTTGTGACTGTAGAACTTAAGGACACACCAACATTATAAACCCTCCGTTTTTGTGAATGTGTCATATTTTTTAGGTAATCCACACACCAACCAGCTTTTCCTCAGATGACTCGGTATTCATGCAGATTACTGTGCTGCCATCTAGTGGTAAAAGAGTGAATTTCAGAGACTATAAATAACAGCTGTCCATGAGTGGTGATCTGGCTACTGCACCTCTTACTCGAGTTTTGTCTAAAGGCCGTCTTGTACAGCTGGCAATTACTTTCAAGGGATCCATGTATAAAGTGGATATAGAGGCAAAAGGTGATCATTGTTGACCTTATTTGCATGCGCCTACCCAGAATCCCTTATGGTTGTGGCAGCACCATGAGATTTCTGAGGGAAAAAACAAGCCTTCTGGCTTGACTGGTGTCTGTAGATGAGTGTTTAATAATACTTTTACTACCCCTCTATACACACAACATTAACAACATGTGCGCTGTATTTCTGATCCATTTGATGTTATTTTAATTAACAAAATTTGCTCTTCTTTCAAAAACAAGGACATTTCTAATTGATTTCAGACTTTTAGACGGTAGTGTATATCAGACTTTTGCATTCAGATTTGCACAAATTTTAATGAAAATTCAATGATCCCTACAAATGTCGAGAAAAACAAGGAGGGACCCCCAACAAAACAAATGAAAACAAAGCAGAGAGAGCCCAATTTGCTTGGAGAACACATGGTACCAGGATGCATATATGGATTCCCACCTCTCAATTTACAGGACTTAAAGGATATCCTGCTAACGTCTTGGTGCCAGACACCACAGCACACCTTTAAAGGTCTGGTATAGCCTATTCCTTGACGGGGCAGGGCTGTGTTTTGGCGATAAAAGGGGGACCTACAGAATATTAGGCAGGTGGTCATAATGTTATGGCTGTTTGGTGTAAAATCCTTTATTTATATGGCACCAACAATTTATGGCTTCTTGCAATAGGGTAGGACAAAACTAAAACTGGCAGATTAAAAGAAAATAATACATTAGGTAAAAAGGGCCCTGCTTGCATGCTTACAAGAGTACTGAAGGAGCAATGAGTTTAGAGACCCTATCTTCCAGATTCCCATCCTCTTGATTTGGGAGTAAAGGCAAATGTTTCACCATTCCCATTTTTGGCCAAGGCATTCTTTAGTCCAGAGACAGACTTCCTTTTCATCCTACTCAAATAAGATAAATTAATACATATTTATCTTGAAATATAAAATGTTTTAATGATGCTCCCCCTGGCAGCAATCCTATTAACGGGATTAGTTTATACAATGGAGTTCCTGTCTGTGCTATCTTTAGCATTTCAGGGTCGGAGAAACCCAAAACAAGGAAAAACAGTATAACGAAACAAGGAGTGGGAAGATGGATAGCAGAGTGCTCCATGACTCTGGAAGCTACACCTGATGGGTTATTGGAACCATATTGTCCGATTTTAGTTTCAGGTGATTAGAGCCTGTTTCCGGTACAGCGGCCCCATCAGTACCTTGGGAGCCCTGTCTGACAGGTCATTCTGTCACAGATACATTACATTTGTAATGGAACTAAAACTGCCTATGAATGCATTATTCACCCCATGAGGCTATTGCTTTGTTGCGCGTGAGTAGGTTCATTTGAAACATAAAACTGGACAGGTCTCTGTGTACAAGGACAGAACTTTGCTGTGGCGCATAGCAATGTCCAAAATGTTATAAATAGGTCATTTGGTTTGTGCCCAGATTTTTATTTTAATCTATGCCAATTTAACCTTTAAAATGAACCTCCGTACATCATAAAAACTTGCCTCTCTCTAGGAGCTGGGACAGGGAAATAGACTGGATTGAAATAGACGGGATTCTGATGAATCCTTTCATGAATTTGCATGGGAAAAAGCTGTAATGTAAAGGTAAAGAACAGTGATTATATGCATTTTGTGCATATGACGGTTTCGGTGTCAGTTAAAACATCTAATATGCTAATCTTCTCATTAACATTTATTTAACAATAAATCAAGTCAAGAGATATTTCACATATAAAGTGACGGTGCTCTCTGCTCAGTAACAATTTATTAATTCCAACAGCTGTAGAAAATGCCTAATTGTAGACATACTCTAGGTTAACTCAAAAGCAAAAGCATCTATTGGTTTTATGTAAATTTTATATTTTCTGCTTTGGAAGACAGGCACTTGCTTGAGACATTTGGGTTAGGCCTGTGTAACTACTAAATTAGTATTTCAACCAACCACATAATTATCCAATTTTCTGCTCCAAACTCCCCGACAATGACATGTTGCTTAATGGTTTGGGAGACTTATTAATAAATGTATGCGTTTCTGGAAACCCAAATGAGGAAAGTGGCCGCACAAAATCATGTGTTAATTAATAAGTGTTAAAACATAGAAATACAAAATTTGACAGCAGATAAGACTCATTCAGCCCATCCAGTTTGCCTATTTTGTCTGTCCTTCATCAGTCCTTGGTCTTGTAATATTGTCAAACTGCAGACACTCAGAGATGACTTTTAACAGCAACTTTCTTTATTTTCTTTCTTAACATCACCATATTGCTCCTTCCATGTCCCAGCTCCCAGCAAGCCAATTCCCCACTTCCTGTTTCCTGTCCAGAGTCCTCTTCCCTTAAAGGGATGCTTACTGTATGTTACAGGTCTCATCTTAGATTCAGTGGCGTCTCCAGCTTTCATATTTAGGGGGGGCACATGGGGGGCCAGGAACCAAAGTATGGGGGCCAATTATAAAACGGTACATATACACTATATATATATATATATATATATACACACATATATACACACACACGTTAGGCAGTTATTTCTCATTCTTTAATATTAGCCCCTGCTGATGACAATATATAGAAATATTACACCCTGCTTCTGATATATATTAATATTAACCCCTGCTGCGGATATATATTGATATTAGCCCCTGCTGCGGATATATACTTATATTATACCCTGCTGCCGATATACATAAAAATTATACCCTGCTGCCGATATATATTAATATTTGACCCTGCTACCAGTATATATTAATATTAGCCCCTACTGCCAATATATATTATTAGTCCCTGCAGCCAATATATATATAAACTTAGCCCCTGCAGCCAATATATATTAATATTAGCCCCTGCTGCCGATATATATATAAATACTAGACCCTGCTGCCAATATGAATATAAATACTAGACCCTGCTGCCAATTAATATTAATATTAGCCCCTGCTGCCAATATATGTTAATATCTCCCTCTCCCTCCCAAACTATCCTAACTACCCCCTCTCCCTCTCAATCTATCCTAACTACCCCCTCTCCCTCCCAATCTATCCTAACTACCCCCTCTCCCTCCCAATCTATCCTAACTACCCCCTCTCCCTCCCAATCTATCCTAACTACCCCCTCTCCCTCCCAATCTATCCTATCTACCCCCTCTCTCCCTCCCAATGTATCCCTATCTACCTCTTCTCACTTCCTATCTACCTCTTTTCACTCTCTAACCCCCTCCTAACTTTCTACCCTCCTCCCCCCCCCTTTGAAGTTCACTTACCTTGGGCTTGTAGAAGTCCAGCGGCGGGATCGCGAGGTCTCTGTCTTCCTGGTTCTGCCGCAGTGTGCGCGGCTTCATTGCTGAGCGCCGGATATGACATCATATACCGGCGCTCGGCTTGAAATGCCGGCACTGCGACCAAGGCAGAGGCCTCGCGGTCGCGGAAAAGAGTGAGAGGCGCCGAACGGTCGCTGAGACCTTATTCCTCAGCGACCGCTCGGCGCCTCTCTCTCTCTCCTCCGGATCTATTTAAAAAAAAAAAAAAAAAAGACGGCGTTTCAATTGGGGGGGGCACACCGGGGGGCACAGCATGATTTAGGGGGGGCCATGGCCCCCTCTGGCCCCCCCCTGCCGACGCCACTGCTTAGATTGCTTTATGCCCATCCCATGTATGTTTACATTCCCTCACTGTATTAGCATCTACCACTTCTGATTGGAAGCTGTTCTTTTTATCTTTACATTATGCACTCGCCCAGCATGACCGATGCTCCATGGTTTTTATTTGTACAGAGATTCCTGGGATTCCTAGACAGAGTATCTGAAGTTTTTCTTTTACCAAATACTTAGACCCAGTGTATTTTACAAGCGACATAGTCACAGAAATAAATTGCTTGCAATCTTTCAGAATGCTATTCTTCAAAAACACCACTGTGGAGTTTGTCTCTTTTGGTACATCAGCACTCTCGATATTTCAATACTAGTGGATTTACTATATCATCCAGGAGAAGTGTGGTCAGAAGTGGTCTTCATGGAAGACTTTGCAGCCAAAAAGCCATTCATCATTTCTGACATAGAAACTTAGCCAAACGACTAAACTATTCACAAAAACACAGGAACTACTTACACATACCAATACATGAACTAACACACTTATACACACTAACTTACACACATACAGTAACATACCTACACACAGTATAACACTTAGACACTCACAGTAACATACTTACATATACTAACATCCTTACTTACACACCAACACACACACACATACTGCAACATACATTTAAAACACACTTAAACACACAACTTTGTTAGCTAAGGAAGGGGTAGGCCAGTACCAGCACTTATGCTCCCTCAAGGTCCTTACACTTACCAACGCTCATGTTGGGACTGAGGAAGAGTGTCTTCCAGTGCCAGCCTAGCAGTATGTGCCCTGGGGGTTGGGGGAGCTGGTGCTGGGGGCCTGTAGGGGCCTTGCTTCCCTGTGGTCAAGCATGGGGGTCTGGTCTCCCTGCTCTCTAAGCTGCAACAGCAGGGTGGTCAGGCCCAGTACAACAGTACTGGTTGTGCCCCCTGATTGCAGCCCTGCATTTGGCTTACTGATCAGTTCTAAGCTCAATACTGACATCTAGTGCCTGTTTCAAACAGTCTTATTTGCTTTATGTGATAACTGTATTTTATACACAAAGTTTATGCAAATGCCTACATGTTTTAGCCTATAGTTTACCCTTCCACACTAGAAGCATTGTATACAAATATCCTTCCTTTTACTGTTTGACCATTAAAAAGAAACTAATTACCTTATAGAGGCTAACTTTATATCACAAAATATGTATTACATTATACAATTATTGTTTATTTATTGTTTTATATAGCGTCATCAAATCCCATAGCACTGTACAATGGGTAGACAGGACATAATAAGTAGTATGTGACATAGTAAATTCACTTACAGAGACAACAGGTGAGGAGGGCCCTGCTCAAACGAGCTTACAGGCTTGTTACTTTATAGGGACCAGTCTGGAATCCCAAGGGAATCATTTTGTGTCCGGAATCTTGCTACTGTCTGGTAGTTAGTTATACTAATGTCCTTTAATCTTAGATCGCCACATTATAGGAATTTATACACAAACAGTTGAATTTTGCTATTACTATTTTTCCTTATCCATTTATTTAGCACCATCATATTCTGCAGGTTTGTGCAGTAGGTAATTATAATGTTTTGTCACCATAAGATGTTGTTTGTTAACATTTACACAATTCCACTTAATGAGCATTGCACAGCTTTCTGAGGACATGGCTGTGTTCTGTAAAAAAGAACTAGCAATGTGGTCAATTACACGTGTGTATATAAAATGTAACATGGTGCTTAGAATGTGGTTGCATTAGGTGTGTATCTATAAGTGAAATCTGACAAAGGAGGAGACCCTTTGTGTTATTATATTGCAATGTCTTGTTATCTCAGCCAATCAACAGATGATATTCTCCCTGTCTCGGGCCCTGTTCAACCCGCTGCTTAGTTTCTGTTGCAGACTCCTGGCACATGTAACTACCTGCCTGATCTCTCTTTGGTAACTGATATCCCCTTGTTTGACCAATACTACATATGACTCTGATTGTGTCTCCTAGTTTTTCTATATTAAACGACCCTATAGTATACACACACTCACATACATTACCCCACCTCCTGCCTGCCACATCGGTGTCTATCTTCTGCCATCATGAATTCAGCACACTGTGGGTGCGCGGTAAAGCAAGTGAAGTGAGGCACCCAGCGGTGTCATGTAGCGTGCATTATGTGACAATACACTGGATTCATGATGGCAGAGCTGCAAAACTTTGGGAGCCAGGAAGTGGCTTCTAGTCACCATGGCAACCTGAAGGTGGTTTTGCCAAGCCCTGTTCTATATAGATATTGAAATGGGGAGAATGTAAAATTAACAATAACATGAATTCACATAAGGCATACTGGTATAGAAGGAGGAGAGGGTCCTGCTCTTGTAAGCTTACAGTCTATTATGAGGTTGAGGGGGGATGAGGCAGAAGCTGGGAGACATCTTGGACTGGAAACCTTGGAGGTTGGTTGAACAGATGGTTTCTTTCCAGAATGCATTAAGAAGATAGGTTGGATGCTTTACTCAACAGCTGGGTTTCCAAGATCCACTTGCTATGTTTAAGTCGCTTTAATGGTGTTGTAGTTCTAATACAGAATAGGCCACACATGTTCCTGGGTCTGGTTTCTGCTCTGGTTTTTGTACAATGGAGTACAGAGTTCCTGGGTCTTCCTCTAAGTCTGCTCTATTACTCACTGCATATGGTGTGCCTGTGTGAAAAGTCCATAATTTAGCAGAATATGTTTTAGTGAAATTCAGTTTGATACTCACATTTTAATTTTATTTAATCTTTTTTGCTATAATGTTAGTTATTTCATATGTGTTAATTTTCATTTTGATAAGAATAATAATTGATTTGATTTATTTTGACAAGTGTTTCTTAAAGATGAACTTTGAGTTACATTAACATTTTCTTATAATGAAATATTTATTTATTAAACATGGTTTACTGGATTGTATATCAATCCGTCACACAAATTATATTACTTACATGTGTCATTATCTGGATGGTCTACAGCATCGGACTGTCTGTAAAAATTAAAAGATGTCAATGCAGGAGAAACCTGATTTGCCGCTGTGGTAGGGGGAAGGAGGTGATAATAAGCAGCATTCCTTCCCCTGTTTAAGTTGGTGCTTTTGATGGTGAGTCAGCTTAGTTCATACGTAACTTCTATGTGCAAAGCCAGGTCTGATATTACACATGCAATGTACATTATGTTCAATATTATTAATATTTAATTTTTGAAACTGATTGCAATCATAAATATTTTCATGATTTCCATATGTTGTCAAAATTGTTGCCCAAATTAAATGCATTTCAAAAGTGTTTTACCTAGGACGTGATTCCATCTGCTTTCCTAAAAATGACATAAAATGTAAATCATTAGAATTTAAATTTGTGAAAAGATGGAGGTTTCTTGTTGATCAACCAACCTTTTGATTTGATACAGCATACAGTCAGCAATATTATTGCAATTAAAATAATAATTCCACCAACTGTTCCAGCTCTTACATAAATAAATTTGTTTTGGCCTGTTAAAATATAAACAAAAATGTTATCAGTTTGTAACATTTTAATGATCATGTTTTATATAAAATTTGGTAATCGCGACTTTTTAATACATATTTAATACATTAGATGATTGAAAAAGTGTTTTTTTCCAAAATTCCAAGGGTATTATTATTATTATTATTATCCTTTATTTATATAGCGCCAACAGTTTACGCAGCGCTTAATACAATACATAAATTCAAGGGATATGACAAGACAAGAATTGACAGACTAAGACAAACCGATACATTTGGTGGAGAGAGCCCTGCTCGCAAGCTTACAATCTAGAGGGAAATGGGGTGACAAACATAAGGCATAGAGAAAGGGTGAGAGGTATTGTGGGGGTTGTATCGATGACAAGGAAGTTCTAGCAGCTAAGATGGTATGCTTCTCTGAAGAAGTGGGTTTTTAGATGTTTCTTGAAAGTTGGGAGGGAGGGACAATGCTGAAGGTTCCTTGGGAGTAGATTCCAGAGATATGGGGCAGCTCGAGTGAAATCTTGTAGACGGGAAAAGGAAGAGGTGATGAGTGAGGAGGAGAGCCTTAGCCCATGGGAGGAACGTAGGGATCGAGTAGGAGAGTATTTGCTAATGAGGTCAGAAATGTACGGAGGAGCATGCCAAAAAACAAATATATTTGCACTGATTAAAGTTTGGGTCTTTAAAGCAGGAAAAAAACAGGCAGACTAGGTGGGCCGAACGGCTCTGCCGTCAAATTCTATGTTTCTGTGTTTCTACGTTTTTCATGTTATCTTTTTGAATTCCAGTGTACACATTTTAAGGCCATAAAACTCTGCCATTCAATAGATTTTCTAAAACAGGGTAATTTTCAAAATTGTTGTTCACTATATAGCATCTTGATAGTATAGCATGTTAAAGCATTTTCTTAAGGATGAGGCAGGCCCACTTGAAGGAATAGTTTAGTTTAATGTTCTCAATAATCAATCAATCAATCTTGGTTGGAACTGAAAGCTTTCATGATCAGTATCCTAATTAGATGCTTATTGTTAAAGTTGCCTGTGTCATTAAGTGTAGCTTAATGAAAACAGTGATTGGGTATTCTGTTGCCCTTCCTAATAATACTACTAATATTTTCACTGTATTTTCAAATAATAAGAAATCACAACTACCAGTAAAGAATATCAACTTTTCTACCCTGTAATGCTTTGCCTGCCCAATGAAAAACAAGTCAAAGAGAAAAAATGCTAGACAGAAGAAATGTGTGGTTCGCTATGCACCTTCATTTGGCCAAAATACAAAATGGCATTTAGTTCAAACCGGAACAAAAGAACACTGTTTAAACAGTTCCAAAGAGTATGAAAACAAATAAATGGAACGACAGGCGATAGAACAAATATATGAAAACAAAGGGTGTAAAAGGTAGGTCTGAATTTCCCTTGATGCAGTAGGTGCTTGCTTACAATATTTTTTACCCCATACGTGTTTTAATACATGCCATCCTGTCTTACCTATAACTAAGAAATATATAAAAGGAGTCAAAGAGAAGACCCAATGGGGATCAACACAAAACTTAAGCTAAAACAGAAAAAAACAAAAGAACAATATAGAGTTGTATAAGATCCGGTTTTACTAACATTTGTTTAAAAAAGAATACATGTTTTTCATTTGCTCTACGTTATAAATATTACCTGTTTTGCAGTGTAATTATTACTTTTTATGTGAAAATAATTACCTCCTTTGGCAGATGAATTAATTTTGTTTACTGTAAGTGACATGTTTGTTGCCAATTTCCACTCTCCTTGGCCTTTAGAAAGGATATGTATAATACACAAATATCTTCCACTGTCAGATGGTTTTAGATCCTTAATTTCTAGCTCATATTGGTGAGTGGGTTCACCGAATGATTTGCTTTTGTCATTTACATTTCTTCGACTGTCATTACAGAGTTTTTTGAGAGTAGAGTTGTAAGTCTCATTGTCTAGCTCCACTGATGCTAAACACTGATTAGAACAGTTAGGATACACAACAATCCAAAATAAAACATAGTCTAAATTGGCTCTGTTAAAGTGACAGGAAATTGTTGTATTTTCATGTTCTTCTAGTAATTTTGTTCCAGTAAATATTTCTGCTTTGTTTGTATTTTTATCTGTGTTAAAAAAAGGAAAGAACATTTGACAAATACCAACATACCAAATAAAATCAGTGCAAACACCGGTTACTGCTAAGTAACATTTACATATATTTTGATCACTTACCTGGCTACAGTCTCTACTAGTAAAACTATAAGATGAATAATAACAATAGGTTATACTTTTACTGTAATAAAAATTAGCAATAGCTCTGAATTTTATCAAACCACCAAAATAAATATAGAGTATTTACTTTAGTTCCTGTTGAGTGAGGCATGGAATTGTAGGCTTACAGCTGATATTGTGATTTGTTTATTGATCTTTAGGTAATAAGATGAAGACTCCATCTGAAATTGCCAGGTCATTCCACTGACTTCAGCTAGATGCAAAGCTCAATCGATAATTTTACAAAAGTTCTAATTTGGAACTCCACTCCCCCACCTTCAATAATATTACTTAATACAGATCACCTGACGCAGCATGTTTTCAGGTAAAGAATTTTTTTTTAAAAAAAAGAAGTAATCATATGCGGTTTATTTGAAGCAATAGATATTATTGTTTAGAGAACATTGTCTCTCCCAACCTTTTCACCCCACCACCCCAAAACTTTATTCGCTGCCACTGCCAAGTTTTATTTAAGGTTTTCAAAATAGCTAAGGAGGCTTTGATAACAATCTGCTCCACTCAAACTCTATAAAAACCCAATTTAATCAAAAAGGTTAACATGATCATTCCAGCTATCTGTGGGAATCTCCAGATGATACAGTCCTATGTCCAAAAATTTAAGGGGAAATTCAAAGTTTTTCCTTCCGTTTCTTACAAGAATTCACATTTCGTTATCTGTGGGAGAAGCCCATAGGGAGAGGATGTGTAGCCAAGGCACTTTATTACAGTCCTAATACGCTGGGTGATAAAACCTGGCAGCAAACTCTTGCCTGATACAGTAATAATCAGGGACGCACCTAGAATATTTGGCACCTGGGGCAGATCCTGTATGTGACACTCAACCACACACACACACACACACACACACTTTAAAACTGCATAGCTTCTATGCATTAATGAATATGTGTAAATGATTTGCGTGAATGAGTGAGAATTTTTTCTAGGAGGCATTACTCACTGATAGCAGGCTCAAACTTGTGACTGGAAATTGGAAATGGGATTTTTACACTCAATGGGTTGCCATTTTTTCAACTACATCTATGATTACCCATTAGATTATTATTTTTTACCAGTGGTTGAACAATTGATAGCGTAGAAATCCCATATGCCATTTATAGTCACTCATCTGACGTGTTTAGACTGCGTCATTAAGCAGTCATTTTATTTGGTTTACTATACATTCTATTGATTTTTTTCTGTTATTTTTTTTTGGTCCCCTTTTATCTTATAATAGTACATTATATTTTAATGGTATATTACTTTTGCTACTACTTTTTGATAATTTGTGGGTTACCCTCAAGTGCAGCTTGGTATCATATTGTTAATACCGTATTTGCTCGATTATAAGACGAGGTTTTTTTCAGAGCAAATGCTCTGAAAAATACCCCTCGTCTTCTAATCGGGGTCGTCTTCTAATCAGACCTCAAATAGAGTCTGATTAGGAGACTAAGATCCAGATCCCCCGCACCGCTGCAGGGGACCTGGATCCTCCTGTCTCACCCCCCCCCCCCATCATACACACTTACCGGTGCTTCCTGCTGTATTGCCGGGGCAGCGGGTTGACGTCTACGCGATCCGCGTAGACAACGTCCGCTGCAGCCGGAAGGAGGTGTGGCTAGCAGCGGGGGTTGTCTGCGTCCGTCGCGTAGACCTTCCCCGACTGTCAGAGATCTCTGATCTCTGACAGCCGGGGAAAGTATACGCGACGGACGCATACAAACCCCCGCTGCCAACTCCACCTCCTTCCGGCTGCAGCAGAAGGCGACGTCAACCCGCTGCCCCGGCTGGAAGCACCGGTAAGAGAGGGCTGAGAGGGGAGAGAGGAGAGAGGAGAGGAGAGGAGAGGGGAGGGGAGGGGAGGGGGGGGAGAGAGTGTGTGTGTGTGTTAGTTAAATGGGGGCATAGGGCATTTCTGGAGTGGCGTTAAGGGGGCATTTAATAGAGCACTCTGCCTCCTGAAATGCCTTATACCTCCCTATATGCCACTCTGCCCCATAATATGCCTTTTAACCCCCTAAATGCCAGAGTGGCATATAGGGGTATAAGGCATTTCTGGAGGCAGAGTGCTCTATACAATGCCTTTTAACTCCCTTAATGCCACTCTGCCTCCTGAAATGCCTTATACCTCCCTATATGCCACTCTGCCCCATAATATGCATTTTAACCCCCTAAATGCCAGAATGGGATATAGGGGTATAAGGCATTTCTGGAGGCAGAGTGGCATATAGGGGGTCAAAAGGCATACCATGGGGCACAGTGGCATATAGAGGGTTAAAAGGCATATCATGGGCCACAGTGCCATATTGGTGTGGCAAGCCTGGGGGCAGATGTGCGTAACTGGGGGACAGGCTGGAAAATACAAGAAATAAAAACAAAAAAAATATTTTTCTCAATCATAGCTTTTATTAAAAAAAATAGTTTACATGAATTAACATTTACTGGTAAAACTTTTTTCCTTTAGGGTCGTCTTATATTCAGGCTTTTTCTTTTTTCCTAAGTTAATATTCAGATTTTGGGGGGTCGTCTTATAATCAGGGTCGTCTTATAATCGAGCAAATACGGTATATCAGTGTTTAGCTCACATTTTTAACTTTAACATACATGTTGACCAACATTTATTAGTGGATAATATATAAATAGTTTACATACCTTGTATTGAAAGGGCGATGAATATATCATGGCATGTGTAGTTAATTAATGACTTATGATCATATTGATGACATGCAAAAACACAATAATTTTGTGATATATTCTCAACATTAGTAAAAGATAAGCCTTCTTTACCATACACCATACACTGAATATATTCTTTTGTTTGATCTGACAATTTGCATTCGATGCTATTGTTGTCTTGAAATAGTGCATATTCCTGCCCTGTAAATAAAAAATGATTGTTAAACTAATAATGCAGTGTTTCTAGAGAGAGAAAAAAACAGGTGAGATTTGAATTAAACATGTTGTTCTGCTTTACCACTATATTAATTGACATTTAATAATAAGTTATTTTTATTTTTATAAAAAGAGCCATTAAATATTATAAATAGCTTTGGTTTCTCTGGTGGAGTTAATGGAATTGCTTTCAATGCGTTAACAGAAGGATCTGAACAGATCTCTACGTACAGTATTCACAGAGTAAGCAGTGGAACTGATTGGAAGTGTATTACGTAAGTATTTTAGTATAACGCTTGTATGAAAAAAAGGTTGTGGGGAAAAATTGGCGTAGGTGAATACATATGGTAGGATTTTGTACAATCTCTGTATCCATTTCCAAGAAGAACACCACAAAAAAAGTTAAAGGGATCAGGAGGCTTTATAATTTGCATAACATCTTTACTCTACCACCAATAGCAGCAAAGTGACAAACATGAACATCAAAATATATAACCATGTCCCCCAACTGTCCCGATTTAGGTGGGACAGTACCGATTTTGGGTCTCTGTCCCTCCGTCCCGCCTATCCCTTCCTCTGTCCCACTTTGCAGGGGCAGAGGAAGGGTGAGGCCAGGTCCGGACTGGCCCACCGGGATACCTGGAAATTTCCCTGTGGGCCGGCAGGTCCTTGGGCCGGGCGGCCGGCAGACTAACATTAAAAAACAGCCATTGATTGGCCGTGAGCAGGATTGAAAGCCTCTTCCGGCCACTGGTGCCTAATGAAATTAAAGGGGCTGGAGTGCATGCACCACGCCGCCCAATGGCCGTACCTCAGCTCTTTGTCCCACCCCTTTTAAAACGTGGAATGAAGTGCTGAGGCACGGCCATTTGGTGGCGCGGTGCGTGCACGCCAGCCTTTAATTTCATGAACGCCACGCTCCACCTGCTGCCGCCACCAGACACCAGGGAGTCAGAAGCAATGGTAAATTGGGGGGGTTGTTAGAAAGGCTTTTCTGGAGTGCCCCATGATATGCCTTTTAACCACCTTTATGCCCCTCTGCCTCCAGAAATGCATTTTAACTCCCTATATGCCACTCTGCTTCTAGAAATGCCTTTTAACCCTCTATAAGCCACTCTGCCTCCAGAAATGCCTTATACCCTCTATATGCCACTCTGTCCCATGATATGCCTTTTAACTCTGGCATATAGGGGGTTAAAAGGCATATCATGGGACAGAGTGGCATTTCCGGAGGCAGAGTGGAATATAGGGGGTATAAGGCATTTCTGGAGGCATATCATGGGGAAGAGTGGCATATAGGAGGGTATAAGGCATTTCTGGAGGCAGAGGTAATGTGATCACTGTTTTGTTCCACTGAATAAAATGGAACTTTTTCATCTAAATTTTTTTGCAGTAGCAAATGTTTTGATTCCAAAATCAAAGGGCAGTTTTCATGTATATGTGTGTGTAAGGGCAGTGTATATGTGTGTGTGTGTGTGTGTAAGGGCAGTGTACAAGTATGTGTGTGTGTGTGTATATAAGGGCAGTGTACATGTAGGTGTGTGTGTAAGGGCAGTGTCAGTGTATATGTGTGTGTAAGGGCAGTGTACGTGTCTATATTTTTCTTTAAGGGCAGTGTATGTATGTGTGTAAGGGCAGAGTACGTGTATATGTGTGTGTGTGAGGGCAGTGTACATGTATATGTGTGTGTGTAAGGGCAGTGTACGTCTATATGTGTGTGTAAGGGCAGTGTATGTGTATATGTGTGTGTGTAAAGGCAGTGTATGTTTTTATGTGTGTTTATGGGCAGGTGTGTGTAAAGGCAGTGTGTAGGGGTCCTGGGAGGGAGGCTAACATTAGCCTTTTTTAATTAAAAAAAAATCTCTGCTGCTATGGACTACTCTTCCAATGATGCTCAGCCAGCATTATGGTGGACATTTTAAAGTGCAATTGCTTGAATCGGTGAGTTCCGCGAGAAAAAAAGTGTCCCTCTTTCACATTTTGAAATGTTGAGTGGTATGTATAACCAATCAACATAAAACAGGGACTATAAAGCCTGAAGACAGCCACTCCTCCTCCTCTTCTCTGCTGCTACCACCAATAGGTCAGATCAGCTATCCATTCAATTTTCCTATATTGATTGTTTCTATTATTGATTTTTCGTTATTATCATTATTTTGCTTGGCCAAATGGATCCAGAACCCGGTGGAGAGGGAGGTCCAGTACAAACTTAGTGCCCATGTCTTAAGACCCCCCAATGGTGACATATATGTCCAAAACTGTCAGGGTCCCCCCCCCATCCTTCAACATCGCTTATCCTTGATAGCGTGGAGACGCTCCAGCGACCTGGAGATTTGTTCCAACTTTTAGAGGGTGATCACATGCTTTTCCGAGACACCCTTGCACCAAGCACCAGATGAGCTTACGGTAATGCTTGGAGGTCCTGGGTGTCTTGGTGTCTGGAATGGCAGGATGATCCGTTCTCAGCCCCTGTAATTGCTGTTCTCAACTTTCTAACCTTTTCTCCCAGGGGACGTCTTACCATACCCTGAATGTCTTAGATCAGCCATCTCGGCTTCTCACACTCCGGTCTCGGGTGCTTCCCTGGGTAGGCATCTTCTGGTCTACCGTCTTTTTCGCAAGGCTCAATTATCTCATCCCCTCTCTCTCTGGGAACAGCTTTCAGCCAAACCTGCTTTGCTTCTGGCTTTAGTTTCCTTTCACCGCATTTCCAAATGATGTCATTTCTTTCTCTTAAAATTTAGATTATATATGCACCAAGGCTATTATAATCTCTAATTTCCCTGTAAAATTCCTGTAAACTCTCCTTCTAACCTCTTTTCAGAGAATAAGCCCTGTTCTGTATTTCAAAAGATACAACATAAGATACAACATGTTTTACAACATATATTCTGTTTAGGGGTAATATTTAAAATTGTATATTTAGCAATAGAACATACATTCTAATTAAAATTGGTTTAATCTTTATTAAAAATGATTAAATTCTGACAAAATCTAGGTCAGTAAACTCACATCATAGAACCACACATGTGATCCCCAACATAGCCACTAGACGTCACTCTTTGCATAGGTAACTGTTCTAAAAGAATAACAATACATCATAAATAAATAACTACAGTCCTCAGCCAATGTGTACTGATGGGCAGGTAGACAGAACCATTCAATCATTACATTTGTTATAATAAAATGTTAATTGATTTTCCAACATTATAGTTTGATACATTAAGAAAAAGGGGAAAAACAATGTCTACATCCACATAATGTGTAGTATGCAGAAGCATAGTTCTATCAAATGAGCAAATTTAAATTAACAACATAAAAAAAATGAAACACCAATGTAAAAGTATATTATATGTTTAAATGTAGATTTAATTTTAAGTGTGCAGCACTGCCCTCACTACAATAATCAGTTAACCACTACAATGCCTGTGATATCTATCCTTAAAAATTCCTACCTCCAATCACTCTAAAACTAAGCTTTTAATTATATCTTTAAAAATCTCAACCAAAATACCAACTTAGAAAATAAATAAAAAAAGAATGAGCCAAAAACCAAAAATTCATCCGAAATGATTGTGGGCCTCGTGCAAGAGTCTTAAAAACAGTGATGGTGGCCTGTACCTTTCTATGATCTCCATAAAGTATGTATAGTATGCCTATAACTATGTTATCCCCCTCATAGATCTCCACTCAGGCATGTTCCCCAACCTCTGAAATAATGAATAGCAAATTTTATAGAATCAAGTTTTCTTAAATCAATCTGATATATTCCTCAAAAGATATGACATTTCCTTATACATCTGAGCCTTAGAATTTGGTGTTGAGTCCATCGAGCTCCAGTAACAAGCCACCAAAAAATTTTCAGTAATTTTTTATCTTTCAAAAAAGCATGGGATGGAATATATCCAATAACGCACATTTTAAAGACATTCAGTATATTCGTAATTGGCGGGCCTCCATTATTTATTACTAATGACCTACAACCACAGAATTTCAGCCAGATAATGGTTTTGTTAAAGGGACCATAGTTGCATGTTCCCTTTATATTTTCGTGTTGTCCATTTTGCAGCTACACACGCAGCTCACTTACCCTGTGAAGCTTCAGACCATTTTTGACGCAATTTGCACACATGAAGAGCTGCCACGCTCAACCCTCTTGGAAACTAAGGAGATAAAGAGGCATGTCCAGGAACTTATTTATTTCTACTCCCAGAGCATGCCTGCATCTAACACCCCCCCCCCCCCCGATCCCCCATTGCTCCAGGAAAGTAGAAGAGTTGGATAATCTACTAATTAAAGAAATGACTATAAGTGAAGTTATAATCATGGGTGACTTTAATCTTTCTGATGTGAACAGGAAAACCAAAGTAGCTGGTTGTGCCCAGAGTGGTAAAACAAGTAGTAAGGAGGCCATATAAGTTTTCACAAATGGAGATTTGTTAACGGATATTACTGTAGGTAAGAGTTTGGGATCTAGTGATCATCAGTCTGTGTGGTTTAATACCACGCATAAACAAAAGTTTTAGATTTTAGAAAGGAGTCACTGAGACTGAGGCCACTTAAATGGAGTCCAGGAGAAATGGGATTATTTAAAAGTTGAATTATTGAAGGTAACAGAAAATTGTATTAGGCTGTCAAAAGTTTATCTGTCTTCTTCGGGTATTGCTTCAGACAAGAAAAGTATCGAAAGCTTTTCTTAATAGTTTACAAATAAGTGCAGAGACAGAGCGGTGGCTGTGAGCAGATCTGTAGCTGGCTCTTTTTACGCTCCACGCAAGATTGGAAAATTGTGCACCCTCAGCAATTTTTTTACAGAGGTTATTTTATTGACACTGCCCTTACACCCATAAACACACATATATACATATACTGCCCCTTACACATAACTGCCCTTACACACTGCTCTTACACACACCTGCCCATACACACGCATATTCACATACACTGCCCTTACACACACCTGCTCACAAACACACAAACATATACGCATACACTGCCCTAACATACTATAAGGGCCGCTCTAAGTCAGGCCCCATTCAGGCTGCGGAGTTGCTCATCTCTGGTTCCCTTGCTTTGCTTCAGTTTCCTTGCCTATATTCAGTGGGTCCTAATGCTAAACCCTGCCTATTGAATCACTAATAAGCTGAAACCAAACATTGAATCTCAACACAAAACCAAGGACATACCTTTAGACTGCAGACTGAGACAAACATAACAAATGGATGGGGCACACCTTATAAAGGAAACAGAGCTAAAGCAATGTGCAGAACTGGAATCAAGGAATCAGAAGCACAGACCAGAGCATATGGAAATCCAGGAATGGATTACAGCAAAACACTGAGGCAAGACAAGGAAACTGAGGCAAAGCAAGGGAACCAGAGATGAGCAACTCCGCAGCCTGAATGGGGCCTGACTTAGAGCAGCCCTTACACATACGCCTGTCCATACACACACATGTATACACATACACTGCACTCACACACCCCTGCCTTTACACACACACACATATACACATACACACATCAGCTTACAAACACACAAATACCTACACTGCTCTTACACACACACCTTCCCATACACACACAGATACATACACTGCCCTTACACAGACCTGGTTACAGATACACAAACATATACACATATACCAGGAAATATTACCTTACTGAAAGGGTAGTTGATGCATGGTTTTGTGTTTAGATTCAATGTTTGGTTTCAGCTTATTACAGCAGAAGCGGTAGATGTTACTATAGTGAAGGCGTTTAGGCAAGCATGGGATATGCATAAGGCTAAGCTAGATAAAAGATAAGGCCAGGAACTAAGGAAAGTATTCAGATGTTGGGCAGACTAGATGGGCCAAATGGTTCTTATCTGCAGCCACTTTCTATGTTCCCAACAATCTTCCTTTCGGTTCTAACATCAATTTCTTATCAAATGCTCATAATTCACCACTGTTTCAGCAAAGCAAAGGAGTGGCAAGAAAAAAACAAACTTAAGAGTGGCTTAAATATTACATACTATACATGTATGTGGCTACAGATTCCATCACAACAGAGGAACAGTGAAAATACAATTACAATTATATCTTAGCAGCCAAGCGACTCCAAAAATGGAGGTTCATTAGCTAATGCCCCTACACATCTTCCATTATTGTAATTTAAAATACAACGGAAACAATGTGTAATGTTATATTATTATGTTGCATTTTGAGAATTAAAACTTACCTTTGACATACAATGATCCATCAAGCAAGAAAAAAGTTATTACGTTCACAAGAAACTTCACCATGAGTTTCATCTTTCTTTTTTGCGGCATTATAAAGAAAATTTTTAAGCTGCACCTAATGTGTTCATTTACCATGTGACACCCACAGGACTGACACCATCATCCTCTTCTTAATGGACACAACTTCCTTCCCTTTTTGTACTTTCAGTACAATATTTTTCATTTAAAAAAGCAGAAGTAACAATAACTTTTGTGTTACATGTATTCTTTCCAATTTAAATTAATGCATGTTTTCGGAGAAACTCTAAAAACTGTTTTAATTTGGTGATATAGTTGTGTTGTCTAGACTTGTGCATTCCTTTTCGTACAAACGTTATTTTTAACAAAAATTGCCTGTTTTGTGCGTTTGTACAAAGCAATGAAAACGACGACCATCTCTGATGAAACTGAAAAGTTATAAAAATTCATCATGATTTGTCAATTGGTCGCTGTTTTCTTACCTCAGTTAAGTGTAAAACAGGCTTCTTTATTATGCATAGCTTTATAACTGCGACAGGCCTCCCTTTTCCTTGGGATTTTTCAAGGATCTTGGTTGTTACCACAGTCTTCTAGGGTAAATGAAGCCCAGGATACATCCAGCTCAGTTTCAATGTTTATTTTACATGAAGAAACAACAGCAGTTATAAGCAGCACAGGCTAACAGTCTTTGCTTGAGCACTGACTTAGTAAAAAACAGCTCCAAACATTCACCTTCCAACAAGTCATAAGTTTCCATAAAAAATGGCTTTTCAGAGAGAAACCACTCCTCAGTTCCTCAGCTCTCCCAGCTGGAATAACAATGGCCTCTCTCTCTGAATCAGGCTCAGTTCCTTTTACCCTCTGCCTGCTAATTAATCAACCACAGGTGAGCTGCTACTTAGTCCACACCTGTGGAGCTCCTGTCCAGAATGCAGACTCTGGATTGGATCAATACAGCAATTAGTGCTGTTGGAACACTGGCCCACCCTGCTCTTCCAGATGCTCCGCCCCAGGGACCCTTACCATGTTTTGCAAACTGCCAGTAATGCAGTTTGTAGTCAAACAACATCTTTCCCTGGGACTTTAATTTTACACATAAGGACACACAAAATTAGCCAGAGTAGGGCGTATATACCGCCCATCCACTACTGTACCGGCCTTTTTGTCACATATCCTCCCCCCCAGCTCATTCCTACAGGGGTGAGCGACCATGGATATCAAGGAGTGTACCCTGGAGAGCCCGTCCGCATTCCCTTGTTTAAGACCTGCTCTGTGTTCCACGGTAAAATTGAAGGGTTGTAAACTGAGGAACCACCTGGTTACCCTTGCATTTGTTTCTTTATTTTGAGACATCCATGTTAGAGGAGCATGGTCGGTAATTAATCTAAATTTCCTCCCCAGAAGATAGTACCTAAGAGCCTCTAAAGCCCACTTAATTGCCAGACACTCCTTCTCTACTATGGAGTAATTCTTTTCTTGTGGGTTTAGTTTTCTGCTCAAATAAAAAACAGGATGTTCTCACCTTGGTACTCTTGGGAAAGGACAGCCCCCAAGCCAACCTCAGAAGCATCAGTTTGTACCATAAATTCTCTAGAAAAGTCTGGAGTTACCAAGACCGGCTGAGCACAGAGAGCTCCTTTTAAAGTATGGAAAGCTTGATCAGCTTCTGGAGACCACTTAACAGAAACCGGGGATCTTGCTTTTGTAAGATCAGTTAAAGGGGCTGCAATAGTAGCAAAATCACGAATGAACCTTCTATAATAACTAGTTAACCCTAAAAATGCCCTCACTTGCTTTTTTGTGAGTGGTCGAGGCCAGTTTTGTATAGATTCCACTTTTGCCAACTGAGGCTTAACCAACCCTCTCCCTATCGAATAGCCCAAGTACTTTGCCTCTTCAAGGCCAATAGTGCACTTGGCAGGATTGGCAGTTAAGCCAGCAGAGCGAATAGAATTAAGTACAGCTTGAACTTTAGGGAGATGAGATTCCCAGTCTGTACTATGGATAACAACATCATCGAGGTATGCTGCAGCATAACGGACGTGAGGCCTTAGAATCTTATCCATCATCCTCTGAAAAGTGGCAGGGGCCCCATGTAACCCAAATGGTAATACAGTATATTGAAAAAGACCATTTGGTGTTGAAAAAGCAGTTTTTTCCTTTGCCTGTTCAGTGAGTGGGACCTGCCAGTATCCTTTTGTTAAATCTAGGGTCGTCAGGTAACGAGCCTTCCCCAGCCTTTCTATCAATTCATCAACGCGAGGCATCGGATATGTGTCAAATTTTGAAATGCAATTTAACTTACGATAATCATTACAGAATCTTATAGTGCCGTCAGGTTTTGGAACCAGCACAATAGGACTGTTCCATTCACTATGTGATTCTTCAATTACCCCCAGCTTTAACATTTTTTCCACCTCCAAGGTTATAGCTTTCCTCCGAGCTTCGGGAATTCTGTATGGTTTTAAGTTCACCTTTTTCCCGGGGTCTGTTATTATATTATGTTTGATGATACTAGTCCTTCCAGGGACTGCAGAGAAAATGTCCTTGTTTCTCCTGACAAAATCTCTGACTTCTTGTTTCTGATGCCCTGAGAGTGTTTCTGGAATATTTACCTCAGGATCAGGGATGGGAGGCTCTGGGGGCTTCGAAGCGGTTAAGACTTCCCTATCTTTCCAAGGTTTTAACAAATTGATATGATAGAGCTGCTCAGGTTTTCTCCTACCTGGCTGCCTTACTTTATAGTTAACCTCTCCCACCTTTTCAATGATCTCATAGGGGCCATGCCAAGTTGCAAGAAACTTATTCTCCACTGTAGGAACCAACACTAGTACTCTGTCCCCAGGTTGGAATACCCTGATCCTAGAGTTACGATTATAGCAATTTTTCTGTGCTTCCTGAGCTTTCTGCATATGTTCTCTGACTACAGGCATGACGGCTGCTATTCGGTCCTGCATCTGTGCTATATGCTCAATCACACTTCGGTAAGGTGTGGTTTCCTGCTCCCATGTCTCTTTAGCTATGTCTAACAATCCACGAGGATGTCTCCCATATAATAACTCAAAGGGTGAGAAGCCAGTGGAGGATTGGGGAACTTCCCTAATGGAGAACATTAGGTATGGTAACAAAAAGTCCCAATTTTTGCCATCAGTGTCTACCACTTTCCGTAGCATACTTTTTAGTGTTTTATTAAACCTCTCGACTAAACCGTCAGTCTGGGGATGGTAAACTGAGGTCCTAATATGCTTCACTTGAAGGAATTTGCACAACTCTTTCATGACTTTGGACATAAACGGGGTTCCTTGATCCGTTAGTATCTCTTTAGGAATACCCACTCTACTAAACATTAACATGAGCTCTTTTGCTATATACTTTGCAGACATATTACGTAGGGGAACTGCTTCCGGATAACGAGTTGCATAGTCCATAACAACCAAAATATATTGGTGTCCCCTAGCTGATTTAACCAATGGCCCCACTAAGTCCATAGCAATCCTTTCAAAGGGTATGTCAATTATAGGTAGAGGTATCAGTGGGCTACGAAAAGCCTTGAAAGGGGCTCTGAGTTGGCACTCAGGACAAGAGGGACAATAGTTTGTTACTGCAGCAAATACCCCAGGCCAGTAAAATCGTCTAAGAATTCTCTCTCGTGTTTTTTCTACTCCCAGGTGTCCACCCAAAATGTGGCTATGTCCAAGACTAAGTACAATTTTTCGGAAAGCCTGGGGAACTAATAACTGTTTAGTGGTATCTACACCCTTTCTTTCTACTCTATATATCAGATCATTGATTACTTCAAAGTAGGGATTGGGCAATCTGTTTTCTGGCTGATTAACAACTCCATTTGTGACTTGAATATTATTTCTAGCAGCAACTAATGTAGGATCTTCCCATTGAGTACATTTAAAATTAACCGGACTGATCCCTAACTCTGGGAAATCATCCTCCTTCTCTGTGCTAGTACCAGCCTCCTCTCTGTTTCCAACAGTATTATCCCCTACTAACACAGGTAAAGGGTGGAAAGCTTTACATTTATTTTGTCTCATGTCATCCAGATCGTCTTCCAAATCAACATCAGAAAAGGGAAACACAGACCCTTCACCAGTTTGACTGCTTCCTAATGAGGCATGGCCTGAGTTTTCTGTGGATCCCCACAGCTGGAGAAAGTTGGGGAAGTCTCGTCCAATCACCACATCATGTGCTAAACTGGGCATTACACCTACTCTATATTTTATATTACCATACTCAGTTTCAATTTGCACCTCAGCAGTGGGATATTCTCGCTTGTCACCGTGTACACAGATAATTCCCATTTTATGTACATGATCTGTTTCTACCTCAGGTATTATCGACTCGGCTACTAAAGTGACCATGCTCCCTGAATCTAGCAGTGCTCTAGACATTTTCCCATTTACATTCACATAACACCAATGAGAATTATCATTATTAGCAGAACCAACACATTGATAAAGAGAACATGGATTTTCCCCCATATTGCATTCCATACGTTCGTCGTTGAGTGGGCAGTCCTTGGCTGTATGACCAACCTCGTTACATTTATAACATTTGATAACATAGTCATATCCCCAATTAGTTCTTTTCCCAGGTTTGTTATGTCTGAACGCGGCTCTGACTCCTGGAATAGCGTCTCTGGTGTCTTGTGCATATACCTGCCGTTCTTCAGTACCCCTTAAATCATGAACAGTCTTACCAGCTTTCCCAGGATCTTGGATCTTCTGATTGCGGGATTGCTCAGTTGAAACAGGACGTGCAAGTTCTCCTGCAGTTACATACCTCTCCACCAAAGCAATTAATTGGTCTGCTGTCTGAGGGTCACTTTGACTAACCCATCTACGCAGAGTGGGAGGCAAGCCCCGCAAAAAACGGTCCATTACTAAGAGTTCCACAATGTGATTAGCTGAGTTGACCTCCGGCTGTAACCACTTCCTGGCCAGATGTATTAGGTCAAACATTTGGGATCTTGCAGCTTTGTCAGAGGAATATGACCATGAATGGAACCTTTGTGCACGTACTGCTGAGGTTACTCCAAGCCTTGCCAGGATTTCATCCTTCAACTTGCTGTAGTCACTGGCCTGTACTGGCTCCAAGTCATAGTAGGCCTTCTGGGGTTCTCCACTCAGGAACGGTGCCAGTATACTTGCCCACTCAGCTGCCGGCCATCCTTCTCTCGCTGCTGTGCGTTCAAAAGCCAGAAGATATGCCTCAGTGTCATCTACTGCAGTCATCTTTTGAAGATAGTGACTTGCCCGAATCACCTTGGGTCCTTGATAGGTCCCTTCAGAGTCCCAGTTCAGCTTTTCAGACAAAGCGTGAATCTCCTGCTGTAGCGCATGGGTAGCGGTTTGCTGTTCCTCACGGGTCACTCTGAATGCCTCAGCTTGTGTCATAACAATATGCTGTACCAAGGTATCAGTGCTTTCCTTCTGTGCTTTGGCCATTATCATAGCATTCTCTGCTTGAGCCAGCACCAGCTGCTGTAGGGCTGCACTATTTTCTGCAGCTCTCCTATTAGCTTCCTGCTGTGCAGAAGTAGACTGGATCAGTGCTTTAATAACTTCCTCCATGGTGAGCTGTAAATGGCTTCTACCCACAGACTTACGTGGATGCCTGCATTCTCCACCATATGCGACAGGCCTCCCTTTTCCTTGGGATTTTTCAAGGATCTTGGTTGTTACCACAGTCTTCTAGGGTAAATGAAGCCCAGGATACATCCAGCTCAGTTTCAATGTTTATTTTACATGAAGAAACAACAGCAGTTATAAGCAGCACAGGCTAACAGTCTTTGCTTGAGCACTGACTTAGTAAAAAACAGCTCCAAACATTCACCTTCCAACAAGTCATAAGTTTCCATAAAAAATGGCTTTTCAGAGAGAAACCACTCCTCAGTTCCTCAGCTCTCCCAGCTGGAATAACAATGGCCTCTCTCTCTGAATCAGGCTCAGTTCCTTTTACCCTCTGCCTGCTAATTAATCAACCACAGGTGAGCTGCTACTTAGTCCACACCTGTGGAGCTCCTGTCCAGAATGCAGACTCTGGATTGGATCAATACAGCAATTAGTGCTGTTGGAACACTGGCCCACCCTGCTCTTCCAGATGCTCCGCCCCAGGGACCCTTACCATGTTTTGCAAACTGCCAGTAATGCAGTTTGTAGTCAAACAACATCTTTCCCTGGGACTTTAATTTTACACATAAGGACACACAAAATTAGCCAGAGTAGGGCGTATATACCGCCCATCCACTACTGTACCGGCCTTTTTGTCACATAACATACAAATGCCATGCTTAGCTAGTTAGCTCCAAACTCCAGTTGCTAAAACTCACACTGAACTCTCCGGCACCCTCAGCAGGTTGCTTGTATAACATTGCTACAGTCGCGACATGTAGCCAGCGCCGTTACAAGCCGTTGTGGCGCCATTACAAGCCATTAAGGCACTCGTTGATTAAGTAAAGTGGGGGGATTGTGTGTGGGAGGGTACATATCAATGACTGATAGGCAGAAGTAACCAAAAATTGGGGATGTTATCATTCACATTAATAGGGCTGCAACTAACGATTACTTTAATAATCGACTAGTTGGCCGATTATTTTTTCGATTAATCGGATAAAAAAATGCAAATTTTTTAATTTAAAAATTTAGTTTTCACAAATGGAGATTTGTTAACGGATGTTACTGTAGGTAAGAGTTTGGGATCTAGTGATCATCAGTCTGTGTGGTTTAATACCACGCACAAACAAAAGTTTTAGATTTTAGAAAGGAGTCACTGAGACTGAGGCCACTTAAATGGAGTCCAGGAGAAATGGGAATATTTAAAAGTTGAATTATTGAAGGTAACAGAAAATTGTATTAGGCTGTCAAAAGTTTATCTGTCTTCTTCGGGTATTGCTTCAGACCTGAGAAAGACAAGAAAAGTATCGAAAGCTTTTCTTAATAGTTTACAGTGCAGTTTAAAGTGCAGAGACAGAGCGGTTTCTGTGAGCAGATCTGTAGCTGGCTCTTTTTACGCCCGACACAAGATTGGAAAATTGTGCACCCTCAGCAATTTTTTTACAGAGGTTATTTTATTGACACTGCCCTTACACATACCTACCCATAAACACACATATATACATATACTGCCCCTTACACACAACTGCCCTTACACACTGCTGTTACACACACCTGCCCATACACACGCATAATCACATACACTGCCCTTACACACACCTGCTCACAAACATATACACATACACTGCCCTAACATACTATAAGGCCGCTCTAAAGTCAGGCCCCATTCAGGCTGCGGAGTTGCTCATCTCTGGTTCCCTTGCTTTGCTTCAGTTTCCTTGCCTGTATTCGGTGGGTCCTAACGCTAAACCCTGCCTACTGAATCACTAATAAGCTGAAACCAAACATTGAATCTAAACACAAAACCAAAAAAGTTATTACGTTCACAAAAACTTCACCATGTGTTTCATCTTTCTTTTTTGCGGCATTACAAAGAACATTTTTAAGCTGCACCTAATGTGTTCATTTACCATGTGACACCCACAGGACTGACACCATCATCCTCTTCTTAATGGACACAACTTCCTTCCCTTTTTTGTACTTTCAGTACTTAATATTCACATTAATAGGGCTGCAACTAACTAATATTTTAATAATTGATAAGTTGGCCGATTATTTTTTTTGAAAAATCGATTAATCGGATAAAAAAATGCAAATTTTTTAATTTAAAATAATGTTATAAAAAACTTACAATTTACACTTTCATCTCTTTATCACAATGGCATTTCTCTATTCACCTTTTTATTTTACTGACATAATAATAAAAGCTACAAGAACCCAAATACAGTGTTTCTCAAACTATGTTTATTAGTAAATATTAACTAATATGTTAACTATTTTTCATATTCAATAAAAACTATGAGAAAAAAGCCTTGTTTATATTTTCTTTTATTTACCAAACTGCCCCCCAGTTATGCACATCTGACCCCCCATCTTTTACCCCAGATATGTCTTGTGCCCCTGTGCAAGGAGGAAATTGGCTCCAATCAAGCTCTATTCACAGGTTATGGCATAGTCTTGCAAAATGGAGTGATACCCTTTCTTCTTCATGATCCCTTTTACACTATACATATCTCCCACTTTACCACCACCAAAGCACCCCCAGACCATCATATTGCCTCCACAATGCTTGACAGATGGCATCTTTTTATTTGATGTGCGTCTCACAAATGTTCTTCCTTGTGATCCGAACACCTGAAACGTAGACACCTCTGTCCAGTGTCTGTGTTGTTTTGCCCATCTAATTGTTTCTTTTTATTGGCCAGTCTTCACGGTTGACGTTGAGATCGTTGTTTTGCTTGTACTATTTTAAGTACTAATTAAGCTGCCAGTTAAGAACCTGTGAGGCGTCTGTTTCTCAAACAGGGCACTTTAATATACTTGTCCTCTTGCTTAGTTGTGCACCAGGCCTCTCACTCCGCTTTCTATTCAGGTTAGAGACAGTTTTGTCAGTGCTGTGAAGGGAGCACTACACAACGGTTTATGAGATCTTCAGTTTCTTGGCAATTTATCGCATGAAATAGCCTTCATTTCTCAAAACAAGAATAGACTGACGACTTCCAGAAGAAACTTTTTTGTTCATGTCAGGGTTCCACCTTGCCAGCCTAAAATATGTGATAATTTTGCATTGTTTTGTCTACCTGCAGCCACAAGTGGCCACCCTTCCCTCTCAGGAGCACCATTTTCTATTCTTTGGGACAGCTCAGCCACGTTATTTGGATTTTAGCACTGTCCTTTTAAAATCTGCACTTCCCTTCAATGTGGGCATTTACTGTTTCTCTGCTACATGCTCATGTGCTGTTCCCTGTTGGAATCTACCCATTTTTACACGGCTTGTCCTGACCTTGATCTTGGCTTCTGATGTGACTCTTGTGATCTCCTGGTGCTGACCCATCTTATCCTGACCTTTTTCTCAGCTTCCGATGTGGCTTTTACTCCTGTAATTTCCTGGTATTGACCCTGCTTGCCTGACTATGTGTGCCCTGCCTGAGGGCAGCCTGCCGTGTGCTCTGCCTGAGGCCTGCCTGCCATGTGCCCTGCCTGAGGACCCTGCTGGCTCAGTGGTGCCCTATCCGAAGCCCACTTGGAACATAGGAGTGATGGTTGCTTCTGTACACAATTAAGATATTCCAAGAAAAATCAGCTGTTTCATGTTACAATAATAATTTACAACATCAACAATATCTATTTATGATCCAATTTATGTTTTAATGGAAAAAATGCTTTTCTTTCAAAAATAAGGATATATTTTTTATATAATTACAAAGAAACAGAATTTTAAGTCAGATAAGATTCTGTGCATCTAGTCTGTTCATTTTTCCTCATGTAAGGACTCAAACCCCAATCAATCCTTGGTCCTGTCACATAGTTGTATGCCTATCCCATGCATGTTTAATGCCCTCACTGTATTAGCCCCACTACTTCTGCTGGGAGAGACTGTTCCATTGATCTAGCACCCTTTCTGTAAAGTACATCTTTCTTATATAACATCTAAGCCTCTGACCCTCTAGTTTTAATTTTCAAGTAGGCTTCCCTCCTGTACTTTGCTAAATCCCTTTTAAGTATTTAAATATTTCCATTATATCCTCTTTCTCTCCTCTATCCTTCAAGCTATACATATTAAGATATTTTAGACTTTCCTGATGTTATCCTGCAAATCACTTTTGGATATGTGATCCCCAGGAGTGTAGACAATATTCTAGGTCAGGACTTACCAGAGATCTGTAATGTGGCATGGATATATACTGTATATATGTAAGGGTTTATGAGAATTAATGTGTATATGTGGGCATTTGTGTGTAAGCATTTCTGTGTAAGCATGAATGAGTTAGTGTTTTGGCGGCAAAGATGGCACATGCAGGCTGTTTGCTCTCAAAGATGACACAGATTGACTGTTTGGGGGCATTGACAAGCTGTTTGGTGGCAAAAATGCAACAGGCAGCTGTTTCACGGCATTGACAATCTGTTTGACAAAGGTCAGCTGTTTGGGGACACTGACATGTTTGCCACCAGATAAGCTGTTTTGGGCTGTTTTTTCTAAAATGTAGCGTATTGCCTCCCTAGAATTTCTTCCAGTGTGGAGCTGGATGTAGACTGTTAGTGAAGCTGGGCTTGGAAATAGTCTCATTCATAGGGTAAATTGAATTGTCCTACACACTCTTTACTGCCCTTCAATAAAGACAATAAAACCGTATTACCAATGTAAATTTCAGAAAACAAAGATAATTGTATTACTATTAGAATGTATGTATTATGCAGATGATACCCAAATCTACCTTTCTTCTCCTGATCTCTCTACATCTCCCATGTCCCGTATTACCAATTGCTTGTCTGCTATTTCTTCATGGATGTCACAACTCTACCTGAAACTTAATCTTTCTAAAACTGAACTCATTATCTTCCCTCCCTCCATCTCCACTCCACTACCTGAATTCTCTATCACCATTAACAACATGACTATCTCTCCTACTAACCAGGCCCGATGCCTTGAGGTCATTCTTGAATCTAACCAGTGGCGACTCTAGAAACAGTATATAGGGGGGCACACAAGATACCACAGTCAAACTGGGGGGGGCATTAATAATTCCCACCATTAAATCATACCACTGAAAAAACATATATATATATATATATATATATATATATATATATATATATAGCCAAAAGTAATGTGCTATGGAATGATACTTTTGTTATTGGACAATACAATACTTGATCATTCAACATGGGAAGCCTGAAGCCACAATTTAGTACGATTAATCCTTGAAATCCTTTAAACAACACAATACCTTAACTTTTGCACTAAATGATTTCAGGGCCTAATATTAGATCCTGCTGCTGATATATATATATATTAGCCCCTGCTGCCCATATATATTAATATTAGCCCCAGTTGCCAATATATATTAATATTAGTCCCTGCTGCCGATATATATAAATATAAATATATATATATATAAATATTAGACCCTGCTGCCGGTAGCAGGTTGTAAGGCACCTACCTTAAGCAGCTCCCGGCCGTCCTCTTCTCCTCCCCGGCAGAAACGCCGGCACCGCAGACTGGAGCTTGAAGCAGCCGCTCGCGCACGCGGCCGCTTCATGAATATTCATGAAGCTGACCGCCGGCTGGATTCCGCTGTGTCGCTATGGCGACGCAGGACGCGATCACGTCCCGGACGTCGGGGAACGCCCCCCCGGGCTATTTAAACCTCGAGCACAATATCCACAGTGCTCAGTTATACTGGTTCTGTCCGTATTACGTGAGCTCCTCCCGTATCCTATATATATATATCTTGTTCCTGTTCTCCCGGTATCCGACCCTGGTCTGCTAAACGGCTTCCTGTGTTTCTCTGGTTTCCTGACCCTGGCTCTCCCTGCTACTACGTGTACCTCTGGCGTCCTGACCTTGGCTATCCAACCCGACTACGTGTACCTCTGGCATCTTGACCTTGGCTATCCGACCCGACTATGTTTACCTCTGGCGTCCCGACCCTGGTCTGCTAAACGGTTGCCCTCTGACCACTCGTGCTTACAGTTACACCACCAAGTGCCCTGTTATCCTCACCAGGCCCCTTGCGTGTGTTCTGTTTTTGAGCAAGTGTGTTCCAGTCCTGCATATCGGATTCCTTCTGGTAAGACAAACCTTACAGAATAACTGAGCCTCGACATGGAATCCGCAGGAATTTCTGATGCTCTTGCAGCCATCGCTGGACAGATTACTGCACTTACTCGCTCCTTCCAGGACCTCCAAGCCAGCCATGCGCATATGCAGCACCAGCTTCATGAACTGCAAACTAACCCCCCTGGCCCTGGGGCACCATCTCCTGCTCCCGCTCCGCTTCCACCAATGGAGGGGGCCTCTGCTGCTGCTGCTACTCCTGAACCCAAGGCTATTCTTCCCGAGCGCTTCTCAGGAGACAGAGCCAGTTATCGTACCTTCATGACGTCCTGCCAAATCCTGTTCTCTCTCCAACCCAGAACCTACGCCTCTGATCATGTGAAGGTACGAACTGTGATTTCTTTATTATCAGGGGAACCACAGATCTGGGCTCACCATCTACTGCGCACCAATAATCCAGTCCTGAACTCATGGACCGAGTTCAGTCACGCTATGGACACTTTATTTGACGATCCTTTTCGCACTACCTCTGCTCATGCTGCCATACGTGCTTTACGACAAGGGAAGAGGCCAGTAGAGGAATACGTGACCGAATTCCGAAGCTTGGCTATGGAAAGCAAGTGGAACGAACCAGCACTGTTAGATCAGTTCCGTCTGGGTTTGGCCGAAGGATTGAAGGATGAACTGGCTCGCGTGGGCATTCCTGATTCCTTAGAAGACCTCATACACCTGGTCATACAGCTTGACCGCAGATTTCGGGAAAGACGCCTGGAACGCGCAGCTTCAGCCATTCCTACCCCGAGACGCCACTTCCCTCCTACGGTTCATACTGCTCCTACGGTTCCTACCGGTCCTCCTCTCCAGTTTCCAGCGATCATGCCCCCTCCAGAAGAACCTATGCAGATCGGAGTGGCACGTGGCCCACTATCAGAAGCCGAGAAGGAATCTCGGAACAATCTGTGTCTATACTGTGGTGAACCTGGACATCTGATATCTACCTGTCCGCGACGCCCTCCCAGGGGTAAGCCTGCACCTGATAAAGTTTGCCTAAGTTCCTTCCCTAAGGACGGTTCTCCTCACCTGTACATCTCCCTGTTTTTACAGTGGACCAATAATTCTACCACCGTTTCTGCTATCATCGACTCTGGAGCCAGCAGTTGCTTCATGGACCAGGACTTTGCCAAGCAACTGCATATACCAACTTCAATTAAGCCAGCTCCCATACATATACAAGTGGTCGACGGGTCCCCCCTGTCTACTGGACCCGTTACACACGAAACATCACCACTTCATGCTCTATTGGGGAATAATCATACGGAATACTTGAACTTTGACCTTATTCCGTCACCCATGTTTCCAGTAATTCTTGGCCTACCCTGGCTAAGACTCCATAATCCTACAATTGATTGGTCCAAGGGGACCCTCTCCTTCCAATCCCTGTTTTGCCGCAATCAATGCCGGACAGACCACCCTACACTTCTATTGCTTCCTGATTGTTCGCCTCCTCCTCCTGATCCACGTATTCCTAAACAATATGCAGAGTTCCGTGATGTTTTCGACAAGAAGGGAGCTGATACACTTCCTCCCCAAAGGACTTATGACTGTCCCATTGATCTCCTCCCTGGCGCTCCCATCCCATTCGGGAATTACAGCACCTTAAGGACTATATCCAAGAAAATATAGCTAAAGGGTTCATCCGACCTTCCACTTCTCCAGCAGGCGCAGGAATCTTTTTTGTAGAAAAGAAAGATGGGAGTCTGCGACCATGTGTAGACTATCGGGAACTAAATAAGATCACCATTAAAAACAGATATCCGTTACCTCTTATTCCTGAACTCCTGGATCGACTCAAAACTGCGCGGATCTTTTCCAAGATTGATCTCCGAGGGGCTTATAATTTGGTCCGCATACGTAAAGGAGATGAGTGGAAGACCGCCTTCCGAAGTCGATATGGACATTTCGAATATCTTGTCATGCCCTTTGGGCTCTGCAATGCCCCTGCTACCTTCCAACATTTTTTAAATGACGTCTTTCGGGACTATCTGGATGTCTTTATGGTGGTCTATCTGGACGATATTCTCATATTCTCGTCAAACCTATCTGATCACCACGACCAGGTCAAAATGGTTCTCGACCGTCTACGCACACATCACCTTTATGCTAAGCTGGAAAAATGCCAATTTGAAGCTGATCAGGTAGAATTCCTGGGATTCATCATTACGCCTGGAAACCTACAGATGGATCCTAAAAAGGTGTCAGCTATCTTGGAGTGGCCAGTACCTTCTGATAAAAAAGGGGTCCAACGTTTTATTGGCTTTGCAAACTATTATCGCAAATTTATTAGAAACTTCTCTCATGTTATCGCGCCCATCACCAAGTTGACTCGTCAATACTCCCGTTTTGCCTGGACACCGGAAGCACAGAATGCGTTCGACGCTCTCAAACAACACTTCACCACTGCTCCCATCCTTATTCAACCCATGGTGGCGGAACGGTTCCATTTGGAGGTGGATGCTTCGGATCTAGCGGTAGGAGCAGTTCTGTCCCAACGACATGGGGAGAAACAAAATTTGCATCCTGTGGCCTACTACTCGCGTAAACTCACCCCGGCCGAGATGAACTATAGTGTGGGGGACAGAGAACTACTGGCCATCAAACAGGCTCTGGACACCTGGCGTCATCTGCTAGAAGGGACTCAACATCCAGTAACGGTATATACTGACCACCGGAACCTGGAGTATCTTTGCTCCGCACGGTGTCTATGCCCCAGACAGGCTCGGTGGGCTCTCTTTTTCACGAGATTTAACCTACATATCACGTATCACCCTGGATCCCGTAATACCAAAGCAGACGCCTTGTCTCGGTTACCTACTGTATCGAGTTGTCCCGAGACTCAACCGGATACTATTCTTCCTTCCAGCCTCTTCCTCACACACCAACCATCTCTCATGGACTTCATTCGCTCCTTATCCCGCAGAGCCGTAGTTCCGAGAACTAATCCTCCGGTTCGTCGTACCCGAAACTTATTATACTACCGTGATAAGATATTTGTACCGACCCCGGCCCGTTTAAAGGTTCTACAAGCATGCCATGATTCTCTCCTCTCCGGACATGGGGGCATTAAGAAGACTACAGACCTCGTTCGACGTCAATTCTGGTGGCCTTCGCTAGACCAAGATGTGACCTAGTTTGTCCGTTCATGTACTACCTGCGCTCGTACCAAGACCCTCCGTAGAAAACCAACGGGCCTTCTCCGCCCATTACCTATTCTTTCGGTTCCCTGGTCTAAAATTTCTATGGACTTTATTGTCGATCTACCACCCTCCAAGAAACACGACACAATCATGGTGGTGATCGATAGATTCACCAAAATGGCACATTTTATTCCCACAATTGGCATTCCTTCCGCTTCCACCACAGCCACCTTGTTCCTGGATACAGTGTTCCGGCTTCATGGATTACCACGAACTATCACTTCAGACCGTGGAGTGCAATTCACATCTCGTTTCTGGAAGGTGTTCTGCCGCAAGCTGCACATTCGTCCCACTTTGTCCACGGCCTTTCATCCGCAAACCAACGGTCAGACCGAACGTCTAAATCAAATATTAGAGCATTACTTAAGATGTTACACCACGCACCTTCAGAATGATTGGCTCCAATTTCTCCCTTCCGCAGAATTCACCTACAACAATCAAACACAGCGATCTATAAAGATGTCTCCATTCTTCGCAAACTATGGTTACCATCCTATCATGATTCCAGGTCTGCCAACCGAACCTACGATTCCCGGGATCTCGGATCGAGTCACTGTGCTAACAAGACAATTTCAAGTCCTGAAGCAAAACTTAATCAAGGCCAGAAAGGCCTACAAATCATATGCAGATCGCCACCGTTCCAGTCCCCCTACTTACCATTGTGGCGACAAAGTCTGGCTGTCCACAAGTCATTTGCGCCTACAGATCCCTTCCAAGAAACTGGGACCTAAGTTCATTGGCCCATACAATATCACGAAAATCATCAACCCAGTGACAGTGCAATTGAAACTTCCCTCTACCTGACGGATTCATCCGGTTTTCCATGTATCGCTGGTCAAACCTTGGGTGGCCAATCCTTTTCCTGACCGGGTACCTCCTCCTCCTGCACCAGTGGTCATCGACGGGATTGAAGAATACGTGGTACAAAAAGTGGTAGATTCCAGGATCCGTCGAGGGCATCTAGAATACCTTATACAATGGAAAGGATATAGCCCAGAAGAAAGGACCTGGGAACCGGCAAGTCAAGTTCATGCTCCATTATGTGTTCAAAAGTTTCATAAACTGCATCCTCTCAAGCCAGGCCATCCTCGCCCCCGGAGGTCGCGTCTTGCAGGGGGATCCTGTAAGGCACCTACCTTAAGCAGCTCCCGGCCGTCCTCTTCTCCTCCCCGGCAGAAACGCCGGCACCGCAGACTGGAGCTTGAAGCAGCCGCTCGCGCACGCGGCTGCTTCATGAATATTCATGAAGCTGACCGCCGGCTGGATTCCGCTGCGTCGCTATGGCGACGCAGGACGCGATCACGTCCCGGACGTCGGGGAACGCCCCCCCGGGCTATTTAAACCTCGAGCACAATATCCACAGTGCTCAGTTATACTGGTTCTGTCCGTATTACGTGAGCTCCTCCCGTATCCTATATATATATATATCTTGTTCCTGTTCTCCCGGTATCCGACCCTGGTCTGCTAAACGGCTTCCTGTGTTTCTCTGGTTTCCTGACACTGGCTCTCCCTGCTACTACGTGTACCTCTGGCATCCTGACCTTGGCTATCCAACCCGACTACGTGTACCTCTGGCATCCTGACCTTGGCTATCCGACCCGACTACGTTTACCTCTGGCGTCCCGACCCTGGTCTGCTAAACGGTTGCCCTCTGACCACTCGTGCTTACAGTTACACCACCAAGTGCCCTGTTATCCTCACCAGGCCCCTTGCGTGTGTTCTGTTTTTGAGCAAGTGTGTTCCAGTCCTGCATATCGGATTCCTTCTGGTAAGACAAACCTTACACAGGTATAGATCAACACATTAACACACAAACCCAGCTTTGCATGTATAGATCAATTGAAATTCACTTGTGATCTCAGCACTGAAGGTATATATCAAATAAATAGAATCAGACATACAAATCCTGTATTTGCAGGTATACAATAATAATATATGAAACGTAGCATCGCAGGTATAGATCAAATAAATACATGGAAACAGCATTGCAGGTATTAATCAACTGAACAAGACATACAAACACTGTATTTGCAGGTATACATAAATAATGCATGGAAACATAGCATAGCAGATATGGATCTACAGAATAACACAGAAACCCAGCTTTGCAGGTACAGATCAATTGGAATTCACATAAAAACACAGCATTAAAGGTATATTTAAAACCCCCTAAATTACAGGCATAGATCACAGGTTGCACACCCCAAAGCAAGCCCTGGCGTCCACACTGTCCACATAGAACCTGGCCAGCACCCAGATAACACAAATACGATTTGCCATCTTTGTCCCATATACACCCTGCCTGTGCCATCTCGGTCCCCATGGCTCAAACATCCTGCTAGTGCCATCTTTGCCCTTCCACAATTATACATCTTTGATACACACAAACACATTAACTCATGCTCTCCCTCATTCAGACAATTCATCCACACATTAACTCATGCTCTCCCTCATTCAGACAATTCATCCATTTTAAAAAACTACGCCCCTTGGAGCTTCAAATGAGGGGCTACATGTATTTCGAGGACAAAAGTTGAGTGCACAAATAATGATGGAATATGTCGTTTGGCTAGAAAATATATTTTTTCTATCCATAGCGACATGTTCATTTGTGTCTAGCGCACTCCAGGTTTGTACTAGAAACACATACAGCCCCTCATTTGATGCGCCAAGGGGTGTAGTTCTTGCAAATGTGTACTTTTTGTGCCATAATTTAACTTCCTACATGAGCAGTAATGCCACGTCAAGGCTTCAACCCTAATTACTGATCATTCACACACCTTTCATATTTCCATTCACTCACAGAAGCACACACCATACTTTCCATACATTCACTCACAGAAGGACACACACCATTCTTTCCCCTTACAATCCCAAAGAAATGATAATAAAGGGAGAAAAAAAAATCACTTTTACAGCAAAAATAAGTTTTGCAGTAAAAATGCAAGGAGCTCCAGGGATGAGATGGTTACTCACGTACCGCACAGGCTAAATGGCTGATTTTAATAATATTTGCAGTTCATCAGGATTTCAAAAATTGCCTCCCTCTACCGTTGGCTAAATTTAACCCCATGATCAAAGGGATCATGGGATTAAAAATTAGTATTGGCCATTTTTAAAAAGGGAATGTGACTTTTTATAGCTATATGATCGCTGTGGTAACATTGGCTACCACAGTGATCATTTAGCTAGAATACTTAAACTTTTTTTTTTTTTTTAAAGTTTAACTACTTTATGTTTAAATCATTTTTTTTACATTTTTTTTTAACGTAATTTTTTATAATTCTTTTATAATTACCTTTCCAACGGTATATGTTGGGGGTCTGTAGCTGCTTAGATGCCTGAGATACAGGCATCTAAGCAGCATGCCCCCATACCGCTTTAACTGACAATTGTCAGTTATTAATAAAGTTGCGCGGTGACGTCACTGGCCGGATCGGGTGGCCCCGGTGATGCCCTTCAGTGTGAGGGGCAGATCGCCGGGGTAGGTGGTGATGGGGGTCCACAGACCTCCATCAAGGTAAGATAGTGCTAGTGACGGCATGGTGCCGTCGTTAGCACCTGACTGGGACTTCTAGCGACGGCACCATGCCGTCGTTAGCAGTCAAGGGGACTGCCCCGGGTGGCTCCAAATGGCGGGGGGGCAACAGGAGGGGCAAGGAATATCCTAGTGGGGGCAAATTCCCCCCCTTGCCCCACTGTAGCGACGCCACTGACTCTAACCTTTCATTCATCCCTTACATTCAGTCCCTCGCCAGATCCTAAAAAACATCTCTCGTATCCGCCCATTCCTCACCCAAGAATCCACAAAAACTCTGGTTCATTCACTTATCATTTCCCGTCTTGACTACTGCAACACTCTTCTGGTTGGCACTCCACTGTCTCGACTCTCTCCTCTACAGTCTGTCCTAAATGGCGCTGCTAGGCTTATCTTCCTTGCACGTCGCTCCTCCTCTGCTTCCCTCCTCTGTGAAAACCTCCACTGGCTCCAAATTACCTTTAGAATTAAATTTAAAATCCTGGTACTGACATGTAAGGCCATCCATAATACTTTTCCTCCATACATTTCTGACCTCATTAGCAAATACTCTCCTACTCGATCCCTACGTTTTCTTCCCATGGGCTCAGGCTCTCCTCCTCACTTATAACCTCTTCCTTTTTCCCGTCTACAAGATTTCACTCGAGCTGCCCCATATCTCTGGAATCTACTCCCAAGGAACCTTCAGCATTCACCCTCCCTCCCGACATTCAAGAAACATCTCAAAACCCACTTCTTCAGAGAAGCATACCATCTTAGCTGCTAGAACTTCCTTGTCATTGATACAACCACCGCACTACCTCTCACCCTTTCTCTGTGCCTTATGTTTTTCACCCCATTCCCTCAAGATTGTAAGCTAGCGAGCAGGGCTCTCTCCACCGAATGTATCTGTCTGTCTTAGTCTGTCAATTCTTGTCATATCCCTTGAATTTATGTATTGCATTAAGCGCTGCGTAAACTGTTGGCAGTATATAAATAAAAGATAAAAGTGCTGGTTCTCCACCAAAGCTTTAATTGGGGCACCCTTTTGGAGTCTTTTGAACCTATGCCCTGTAAGATGCAAACTCTTATCTTTCTAAGCAAATTATCTTCTTTGTGATCAATGTCATATTTTAGACCATGGCTCATTGGCAACATGTGTAACTGTGTTGAATAATGAATTCTGTTGTCATTAGACACACCTGAAAGCTCATTTTGCAATCAATGTCCTCCCTTTTGTTCCCTATTGTGTTAAATGTTTGTTCTTAGAAGTTTTGTGTCACACATAAGACTGTAGAACTGAAATAAATTGTATAATATTTATCTCTATTTCAGAATGATTAAATTTAGAATTATGTTTTATATTTTGTTGATATGTGCTCTTAGAAACAAGCCCACATAACTCTATTCAATTTTAAATTATGAATAAATAGGAAAGGGGATTCATGGTTATTTCAATTAACCATTGTTTTCCTTAATTAATAAAATGTTGCTGAAGTGACCACAGAGGGAATTTTGAGTTGCAGTTCATTAATGTGCTACAATAACTTCAGAACAATGCTGGAAGCCAGCCAACTTAAAACGTATTCTCCATTCAACACAAGTTGGCTCAGGCCCCCAGACCCTACGGTGAAGCATACCTGTTGGTAGCGATGCAGTGCCAAATAAAGCAAGCACATGGCAGAATGCCTCATCTGTGCCTTAAACTGGACAATGACAAATTCTATGTTATTCTGAGTAATACATCAACAGGATTAAAATTAAGGAAACTACCATGTAAGGTCAACATTACTCATGACATCTGTGGGAAGCAATGGAAATGGCAATAGGAAATGCTTCAGCTCAAACTGTTAACAAAATACAAAGCTACCAGAAATAAAGGAAGTCTTGATATCAACCATACATAAGTGTGTTTCTGTCTTCAAAGTGCAGAGATTTAAGCAAAAATTGTTCACATCAAAATATCTAAGAAGTCTTATGTCAACATTGCAAGTGGTGTCTAAGTCTCAGAGTATAATGTGTGTCCACTTGCCTGGATTCTGTCAACCAGATAAAATTCAATGTAAAGATCTTCTCATTTGCTGGGTAATTTTTATGTAAGATGCATGCAGGGGAAAAGTCTGTTAAAGGTTAGCAAGCATTGTAGAACACATGTTCTCATGAGTATGTCTTAAAGATGGCAACATCATCATGACTCACATTGACTGGTAGCATATTAGGTATATTTTTTTTAAAAAAGAAAGTGAAAAAGAGAGAAAGTGAAACAATCCACAGGAGGATAACAAGTCATGAGAAAGAATAAAGTATAATTCACATACACTGATTGATATTTCCCACCCAATCAAATAATTTTAACTAAAAGCCCAGACCATAACCATCCTGTAACCCAGTTGTGGGTCATCATTCAGCAATGCAAAAGCTTCCTCAATCATTCACTGATATCCCATATACACCAAGGTCAGATGCACACCGATAAGCACACATTAATCTTGATCATGGTTGCAGGGAGGAGTGGAGTATACTTAAGCTGCAAACCTTGCCAGGTTGTCTATAAAAAGACCTGGTTTGACAATCTACTATAACCCTTTATAAGACATGTGTGTCCCATCTTACCCCTGACAGCCTTGTTTTGATCGCTGTCATTTTGCACACCGTGTATTTGACTGCAATGTACTTGTACTTGCCCCAGACTCGCATGTTCTCGTTGTCCTTTACCTTGCCATTTTTAAAGGGGAACACATGCTCCAAGTTCTAGTTGATGGGTGTGCACTTCCTTAAAAACCCTCACTTTCCTTGTAACTCTTGCTCATGCATGAGCTATCTTTTGTCTCAGGGTATTATTCTTTGATGTAACCTTGTTCTGATTCCTGCACCAGTTTCCAATTTCTTGCCTTGCCTTGACCATGAGTTTGTCTTATTGCATTGTAATGCCACCTTTGGATCTTGAACTGTGTACCAGACCTCTGCTTGACCTTTGTTCCTGCCTTATCCCTGTATCCTGACGTCTCGAGTCCTGCTCCCCTTTACCTTTGCCAGGTATAAAGTGGAACTAACTCTGCATTGTGAATCCTTATCCTGACACCGATACCTGTGATGTGTGACAGCAATGACTATCTTTGTAACACAACACAAGAGTGCACGAAGATAGTCACGTTCATAGATATAAAATGAAACAATATAATTAAAAAATCTAAAAAATATAGCAGTCGAAAGTCATCAAAATATAAAACAAAAATTGATTTAAAAATATCATGATCATACTCTCAAACAGAAAAATAACTGTTTATTGAACACTGCGAGTAACACACCAGAATGCCGGCATACGCAATGGCCTGATGTCTTCCATGCGCAACTTCAATTCATAAGCTGTGCTGTGTTTAACTAAATCTGCTCTTTCCAATTAGGTAAAAAATATTAATAGTATTACTTGCAGACTTAAAATGGTTTTAAGTGGTCCATTGTCTAAATCCCAAAGCTGATGACTGGTATAAAAGACCATCACTAAAAAGATGTTCACCATTCATTGTGGGCCATCTTACAAGATAATAGTTTTATCAAAGATGTTTTGTGAGTTTTCATGACATTTGTCAAAATGGGATAGTACCCAGGAATGTCCTCATTATGCTTAAGAATTTTAATATTAAACTGTGCAGTGATGTTCAATTAAATAACTCAATGTAAGTTAAGTTGTTCTATGGCTGTTGTGTTTACTTTATTTTACTTGCTCCCCAGAGTGTTTCTATGAGATAATTCCATTTACAGTCTATCCAAGCAACTTAGCTGGCCAATAGCATGGGCAGATAACCAGAGGACTAGACTTCGCTTGCCTGTACCATTGAACTAAAAGCTTTGCTCATTTGTACCGCACTATGTAAAATGGCCAGCAGGCGGTACATAGGCAAATATTTTGCTCTGGAAAAGTGAATTTTGATTATAACTAAAAACATCACCTTCCTGATGTTTTAAAATCGACAATATGCAGGGGAGCATAGGCACCTTCTGAGCCGGGAGGCATGTATATTGAGTGACCACCTGGCCCCCCACGGCTGCAGCTAACACACAAAGACTAACATACTTGCCCACAGACTAACAAACACTTACGCACACACTCCACTGTAACACAGACACATTCACTTTAACACACACAGTCACTCATCTTGAACCGCGCAGGAGCCTGTGTTCAGGACAGCTGAGCCCTGCCTCTGCAAGCCGGCTGGCCCTGTTTGGAGGATAAGGACCAGCCCAGGGGGTATTATTAATAATAGTTATATATTATTTTCTAATGCATATCATATTTTATTAAATGTAAATTACGAGTCCTCTCCAATAATATGCAATTAAAGAGTTCATTATTTTAGTATTGTATATGTGGATGAACAATGTAGTGTAAACTAGATTCAACGGTGGAAAATGGCTTGATAAATAGGATTAAGGCTTTGATACATATCTACTTATCAGCTTTGCAAGTAACTTCTCTTTCACTACCCACGGTAAGCCGGAATTTACTGGGTCATGTTGAATGGGGTCTTTTCTCCCAGGTACTAATTTGGTCCTTTTGAACATTTTGGGTTCCTGAGATCTTTAATATTAACGCGATATTCTGTTATCATTAAGGAATAATTTAATATAATTTTAAAAAGTCAAAAAGTAGATGTGTTTATAGGTATTTGGATGGCAAATAGTGTGATAGGTATGTATAAGGAGTGTGGTGTGTGGGCACCAGAGCTCGACCACGTGATAAAATATACAGGGCTGGTGTCCAAATATCTCCATTTGGGTGTCTTTTTATTCCCAGTCCGGCCCTTTTCAGAATCCCAGCACCTCTCATGGAGTATTCCCTAAATCAGATGTTTGCAGGAGGGTTTTAACCCCAGTGATCCGCCGTACAAGCCCAGCCGACCCAGCATTACGCAGTCAACCTGGCGGCAGTGATGTATTTTGGTTGGGCAGTGCATTAGGTCTTTATACCCATATTCCCTATTTGAGATCTCCATCACATATGACCCCCGCAACAATCAAATGCTCCTCACCTCACCTTCTGTCTCTTCCACTCAACCCTCAAGATTTCGTAAGCTCACACAAGAAAGGCCCTTAAAGTCCCAGTGTGTTTTAACGAGTGTTAATATTTTTGTCAATATGTGAATGTAATTTCTAAGTTGTACTCCCTTATCTAAACAGCGCTAAAGAAACTGGAACACTATAAAATAATATGTAATGAGTACTATGATATGTGTATATACATAGATACATACGCTCATTAAATCATATTTTATGAAACACCAGAAAATGTTGTAGCGTTGTTACAAGAGGGGAGAAAGACCAGTATAATGAACTCATCTCACAAATGGATATCCTGAGTATCTTACTTTGGGTAGACAAGCTCTAAATGCATTGTAATATACTATAGCAAAAGGAAAACTACAACTCCCAGAAGCCCCTGCGGACGGTGGTTCGCTGCCGTTCTCCCGTAATATTCCCCAGTGGAATATGGTGACGCGGCTTTAGCTCGGCGTGATTGGTTAGTGCGAAGCTCTGCTTGCCATTTATGGACAGGGGATAGCCCGGCCCGGTGTATTGGTTTTCATTCTAAATCGCATGACTGAGCGAGAGAGGAGGGAGAGAATATATCATTAAAAAAAAAAAAAAAAAAAAATTGCGAGAGAGCGCCTGGGCTGTGTGATTTAAGCATTTTTCAGAGGCTGGAAAGCGAAGAGACAGACCGAGACCTTCTTCCAGGAACTGAATCCACGTCTCCCAGTCAGCAGCACAGACACTCGAAAGACACTGCCTGATCCTCCGCTTTACCTGGATGGGGGCAGAGCTCCGTGACTCTCTCTGACTCTCCAGTGCGCTCTCTCTGACTCTCCAGTGCGCTCTCTCTGACTCTCCAGTGCGCTCTCTCTGACTCTCCAGTGCGCTCTCTCTGACTCTCCAGTGCGCTCTCTCTGACTCTCCAGTGCGCTCTCTCTGACTCTCCAGACTCTCCAGTGCACTCTCTACATGCAAACCCCTAGCAGGATACCCATTCGACAAGACGGTGCGAGCTCTCTAATTCCAGCCCAGGCTGTTCTTTCTACACCGAGCCGACACAATGGTAAGTCCGGAACCCAAAGCTTTTATTGAGAGAGATATATATATATATATATATATATATATATTTACAATACGATTAGAATATGAAGCAACTGATCGCTGTTAGAATTCTATAGTGAATATATATATATATATAATTAGTGTTTACTATTAGAAGTACATTTAAAATAGTTAATGGTAAATCTTATCTGTTGTGTTTGTGGAGTTACAGCCAGCAACAATCTAAGGGGAAGTAACTAAGAATAAAGTGCCATGGCCAGGATCACCTGTAATCCGAAGATGCATGCTGACACCAGCCATTGTTATCTGTGTCACTGCCGTTTCACTTAAACCAATTATTATATTATCGATTATAGATTTTTAATGTATTCCCCCTGCAGATTTGTCTCTTTGTCACTTTATCAAAGTTTTATTTTTTATTTTTAAATGATATTGTTATGAATCTGTTTTTAAATCAATGTAATATGTTAATCCTTATATCCTAATGTCTACTAAAATTAAATGTATAATGCATAATCAATAGCAAGGTATGGGCCAGGTGCAAATATATATATATATATATATATATATATATATATATATATATATATATATATATATATATATATATATATATATATGTACATTTACGTGTGTATATCTCATGATATATTAGCTGCAGATCTGAGGCTGTTGGAATACATGCTGACTCCATGTTTGCTGTAATACAACCCCTTGTTCTTCTGATTATTTTAATGGTTAACGCATCAGACTACTGATAATGAAGGGAGACTGGAGCCTAGTACCTCTGCATAAAGTAAAAAGCCATCATTGTATACACCCTCGTACTGCACTGTACGTGTTTACCCACTCTTCCCACTGGGTGACCTAGCAAGGTAAATGGTTATAGTGTTCCAGCAGAACACAGAGCTGGGTGTCAACTGTACTGGGTTCTTTCGCCTGTTTCCTGAAAAAGACAGGGCAGCCTCATGCGAGACAAAGTCAGACGTGTGTGTGTGTGTGTGTGTGTGTGTGTGTGTGTGTACGTACCACATGCCAGAGAACCAGCGGTACATTTGATTTTCTTTTACTCTATCTAGACTACTGTATCTCCTATGAATTAGCTTTACTATGCTAGGTATCAGTTTCCCAAGACATTAGGCAGGGAAGTGAAACTAATTAGCATTTATTATTAATTATAGCCGTATAAAACATTGGCTTGGGCAGAGTTTGCTCCGTCACTGAGTCATTCTGCGGTTTGTATTTTGTCAGATGACAGAATTGAGAGGTGTGTCGGTGGCTGCGTGCCGCAGGTGTGTAATACGTCTTTAGGGATTTGTTGACTTCACGCTTCTGTGATATTGTAGAGTTCTTATGTTCACACCACAGCCAGAGCAGCCTAAAAATACAATGCCATGAAGACTGTTTGTTCGAGTGCCAGCCGCCTTAGGAAGACTAATGTAACAAGTATTGTATCTTTATTTCTCTCTATAAATTGTAAATATTATGCGCTTGAAACATAAGTTTTGCAATAAAAGCACACTGAAACACCCTCAACCACTGTATTGCACCAATAGAGTTTGGGGTTGTAAACTTCATCTATATTGTAAATACGCAATGCCCAGAGAGAGAGAGACCCACAACTGCCTGGTTGCAGAACTGTATACCAATTCTATGATCATTTGTGATACTTTATTCAGTGAACTGTACATATTTGCCCCTCGGATTTTATAGAAAGCGTCTGAGAGAACTAATCACACCACACCTTTTGTGTTTTTTATTTGTCTAATGTGTTTTGGTGTGAGAAGTTATTGTGCCACCTAGTTCAGCCAAATGAAATAGTATAAGGGTTAGCTGTTAACATTGGTTAACAACTGGGCTTGATCTGGGCCAGCCTTGACCAATAAATTGTAATTCCCTATTACTATCCTAACACGTGTTTCGCCGTCACTATTTCAGCTCCATCAGTGCAAGTCATCCTCTGAAGAAGCTGACATAGGGACCCTCTGACCATCAAATGCACTTTAATACATATGACAGCCGTGTGGTCCCTTCAAGTTTTCATTTTGTCTGTTTTGCAAATGAATGGGCCATTGTACCCACTTCCCGGTTAAGACATGCAGGAGATTTGTTTAGCCAAGCATACCTCCATGCACATGATGTACTCGTCTCCAGTCCGCTGTAGCACTGGTTCTATGGGATCTGTTGAAACCCTAGTGCACATGTGTGGTAAAGTGCTGCCATTGATTTCAATGGCTGTATTTTCCTGCCACTCATTGGCTACTTCAAGCTCCCAATCTGTGGCAAGAATAGTCAGACCGTAGAGGTGGAGGGGAGCTGTGACATTTTGGATGAATGCATATTAAAGAACTCGGTGTAATTTAGTGTGCGTTCGTCATTGCAATGATTGAGTGGTGTGTTAGTATAGCAGATTTCTATCAAATCAATGAAGTTATCTAACTTTCATTTCAGAATGCTGAAACAGTTATGATCATTTATTTAAGATTAATGACTTCAGTTTGCTCTACTACAGCACTGGTAGCACTTATGTTTAGTTGAATAAATCATTGTTCAAAAGGCATAAAATACACATACACACCAATTTGGGCATGTCTAAAAACAATCCTGCTCCAACTTTTCCATGAAAGAGACATGCAAGGTAAGGATACAATCTGTTGTTCTGTGAGATGGGTTTTAAAAACATAAGATTATATACCGTATTATAATGGGTTGTTTAATGCAACGATCTGTAAAATGTAGTATTTGGGAAAAGAGACAGGTCTTCTTTGAATCTAGCATTTTATTGTAATCTCAAAAGCTAGTACATTACTTCTATTTAGTGGTAATTACATACATTCATCTTTTATGTAAAAAGAGATTCTGATTTGTAAGAACATTTAAGCAGAACCCTTGTCACCCTTTTAGCTCTGCTAAAAATATGTTGGTGCTATATAAATCAATTAATTGTTCAGTCAGTAAGAATGTTATGCTGCTTTCTGTTATATTGTTTCTGTGATAAGAATCACTTTTTATACTTACCGTATTTGCTCGATTATAAGACGACCCTGATTATAAGACGACCCCCCAAAATCTGAATATTAACTTAGGAAAAAAAGAAAAAGCCTGAATATAAGACGACCCTAAAGGAAAAAAGTTTTACCAGTAAATGCTAATTCATGTAAACTATTTTTTTAAATAAAAGCTATGATTGAGAAAAATATTTTTTTTGTTTTTATTTCCTTGTATTTTCCAACCTGTCCCCCAGTTACGCACATCTGCCCCCAGGCTTGCCACACCAATATGGCACTGTGGCCCATGATATGCCTTGTAACCCCCTATATGCCACTGTGCCCCATGGTATGCCTTTTGACCCCCTATGTGCCACTCTGCCTCCAGAAATGCCTTATACCCCTATATGCCACTCTGGCATTTAGGGGGTTAAAAGGCATATTATGGGGCAGAGTGGCATATAGGGAGGTATAAGGCATTTCAGGAGGCAGAGTGCTCTATTAAATGCCCCCTTAACGCCACTCTGCCTCCTGAAATGCCTTATACCTCCCTATATGCCACTCTGCCCCATAATATGCCTTTTAACCCCCTAAGTGCCAGAGTGGCATATAGGGGTATAAGGCATTCCAGAAATGCCCTATGTCCCCATTTAACACACACACACGCGCACACACACACACACTTACCGGTGCTTTCTAATTTCCTGCTGTATTGCCGGGGCAGCGGGTTGACGTCTCCTTCCGCTGCAGCCAGAAGGAGGTGGAGTTGGCAGCGGGGGTTTGTCTGCGTCCGTCGCGGATACCTTCCCCGGCTGTCAGAGATCAGAGTTCCCCGCACCGGTGGGGGGAACTCTGATCTCTGACAGTCGGGGAAGGTATCCGCGACGGACGCAGACAACCCCCGCTGCTAGCCACACCTCCTTCCGGCTGCAGCGGACGTTGTCTACGCGGATCGCGTAGACATCAACCCGCTGCCCCGGCAATACAGCAGGAAGCACCAGTAAGTGGGGGGGGGGGGGACAGGAGGATCCAGGTCCCCTGCAGCGGTGCAGGGGATCTGGATCTTAGTCTCATAATCAGACCTCTATTTGAGGTCTGATTAGAAGACGACCCCGATTAGAAGACGAGGGGTATTTTTCAGAGCATTTGCTCTGAAAAAAACCTCGTCTTATAATCGAGCAAATACGGTAATCCCCAGCTTGTATTCTGGTGCTGGCTACTGAAAGGTTTTAAGGGACACAATAATACCTTAACTAAGCTTACATTCTGTTGTGTTGACTAGGATTAGTTTGGAAAAACCTGAAACCTGAGTACCCCGGAGAAACAAAAAGGACACATTGCTTGTTCAAGGCCACAAGAGTTTGTCTCTCAGGTTATGTGAAGTGACTTGTGTCTTATGTTTCATGATAGGTTGTGATCAGTCATATTATTATTACCATATTATTCATTATTATTATTATTTGAGGACACTCACACCAGTTGAATATACCAGCCTGCTAGGTCTCAGAAAACATTTAAATATATCTGCTTTTTTTTTTTTGTCTTTTAAAATAAAATAAAAAAAAATCTAAATGGTGTACTAAGCAGTTCTAATGGTTGGGGTAGGATATGTGTATAGTATTGTTTTTAAGTCCACTTAAAAAAACCACTTGCGATATAATAACCTGTTGCAGTTTAGTTTACAGAACCCCTGCTTCTTCATATTTGATTTAAAAAAAAAATCAAAAAAAAAAAAAAATCAATGTACAAGTCATATACTCAGATGTAGCACCTTTTTGGACTGATGAATTAAGTTGTGTTATTGGTGTCATTTGACTGTTCTAGTAGGCCAGTGTCCTCAATCACATCTCAGACTCCCCTATATAAGAAATCCATTGCTAGAAGCTGCCTTATGTCTGGCCCTTTAAATCTGGTAAAAAAAAATTTTTATCATTATTGTTGTAGCTGTCCTGTTATTTATGCTGACAAAAACAAGTTATATTTAGGACACAAAAAAAAGCTTTATAAATAGATTTTCTCCATACGGGAGGAGTGTTTCCCAACCCTGCCTCGCTTCTGTTTATTGTTTCAGTTGTTTATTTTACAGTGGGACATGAGAGATCGAAGGGAAACATAAAGACCCATAGAGCGATCTTTTTAAAGAAAGTGCAGTTTCCAGTCCTATAGAAGCAATAGGAAGGTGTAAGGTGGTGAAAAGCTTTTAAAAGGCGCTAATATGCATATTCACGTTTTCATTTCACTTCCTACATTCCCTACTTCTGATGCAAATACATTACATTAAATATATATAGAGCACAGTGGTAATTGTGGAATGGCGGAAAAAGAGCATCACATGCATATAGTACTATGGAATATGATGGCCCGATATAAAACAATAAATAATATTTCGTATTGCTTATATCCTGATTAGCTGATGTTGGAAACAATACAACGGATAAAGTCTAAATTTTAAATGTTACTTTTGTATTACCTGTTTAAATCACAAATGTTCTTAGAATAATCATTTTGAGTAACATAAAATTGCCACAAAGCTGTTTGAAATGTCTGCTAGCTTGCATAAGTGGAATGTTGAGTACTAGATGTACCACCACAAGTTAAAATGGCTCCGACTATGCTCTGGCTGCAGTGCCAAAAGCTACAGCAAACATGCCCGTTACAAAACTTTTAAGGGAAGAACACCTCCTTTCAATGAAATCTGCCTACTTCACTAGTGCTTCTTCACAAGTCCTGTCCTTGGGCTTCAGGCAATAGCTTGACTGATGTTCTTCTCTGCATATTCCTCATGCAATTGATATACACTATTTTTTGGTCTACACCACTGCTGATCAAGTACTATTTTTATCAATTGATTTGCCACTCCCTGCATACAGTCCAAGTAATGTTTGTGTCAGATATATAGAATGTAAGCAAGTGTAACTAGCATGTAGAAAATGCATATGTTATTTCTGACTGTCATTCTTATGGCGTCTGATGCCTAAGTCGGGGTATTGTGTAGTTGGATTTTCCCTTTTACGCACTCCACACTTGCAAAAGTTGCCTGAACTAATCAACAATAAACGGTGAGTTAATGATAAGGCAGAGGTAACCTAATGGGGAGGGGTACGGAAAAGAAATTTTCCCCTTACTATATTAACGTAAGGTCATTTTTGTATTATACAAGCATAGGGCTCAGATTTCAATCTGTAAACACACTATTGCACCGTAAGACACTGGATTTGACAAAAAGAGAAGCTTGTAAATGGAACTGAACTTTTAATTTGACTTGTACAGTAAGGAATTTAACTGGAACGGAGGCCTCATCTACACCTGGTTCATCAGACAGTAGCATTTGCCATACGCTTGACCTCTGCCAGAATTCGCAGTACTTTGGTAGCTGAGACCACATGGTTCACATTAGTCGAGCCCTCAGCTTTCATTTTTTATTTCACTCCATTTGCCAAGGTAAATACATGGAAAATATCTTTGCTACGTGGTTAGATCATGTGAAGCATTAAGGCCCACTTGTAGCCATTTTCTTTTATTCCCAAGCACAACTTCCCCCAGAAATGTCAGTCTTAAAATATAATGTTATACAACCTCAAGCAGTATTTTCTAAATAGGTTCCCGAGTATGGCATTTTCAAATATTGTAACCTTAATTTTAGTATATAGATTTCCTTTCGTTTCATTTTATTCATGCATATAGGCTTGATACATTTTTTTTTTCCTTTGAACAACACAAAACAAAGATGCATTGTTGCAAATATTTTGATGTCCCTTACAAGGAAAATTCTTACATTTGCACCTATAAATCCATATGGGTAATGAAAGTATACAAAAATAGAGCTGATTTTTTTTTCCTTTCTCTCTATGGCTTAGGTAGGCCCCAAAAGTTTAGGTAAGATTGCGTTCAGAAATAGCCACAAAAAGTTTATTTTTATCACTTTCTTAATTATAAAATGCAGAGGGAACAGTAGGAAATTTGAAATCAAATCAATATTTAGTGCGTCCACCCTTTGCTTTCAAAAAATGATCAATTTTTAGAGGAACACTTGCACAGGGTTTTGTTAAGGAACTTTGCAGGTAGGTTGTTCCAAACACCTTGGATAACTAACTACAGTTCTTTTGTGGATTTAAGCAGCTTCAGTTCCTTATCTCTCTCCATGTAATCCTAGACAGACTTGATTAAGTTGAGATCCAGGTTCTGTGGGGGCAATATTTTCACTTATGCTGAAGATAGTCGTGTAGGAAAAAAAAGTGCACACATTATATCCTGATATGTAAAACCATAGAATTCATAGCAACAACCATATGTTCCTTAGCAGGTCTATAAAATAGGTAAATACAACCCTCACGTGAACAGCACATTACTCGGTGTCCTGTGAAAAGCTAAATACACCCTTACTGCTTCCATAGGAATTAAGATGCTAAGTAGCCTTCAAGTGCTGCTAATCAAATGCCCTTGATTGATTGATCAGAAAGTGTGACCACCTCTAAAAAATAAGCATTTAGCTGTGTGTTAACACGATGCCAAGGCGGAAAGACATAAGCAATTATCTTAGAGAAGCAACTGTTGCTGTCAGTCAATCTGGGAAAGTGTATAAAGCCATTTCCAAACAAGCTGAAGTCATCATTCTACAGTGAGAAAGGTGGAAACATTCAAGACAGTTGCCAATCTTCCCATGAGGAGGGACCGCGCAATGCTCGTAGAAGTTGCAAAACACCAAAGCGTTACATCTCAGACTCTACAGACCCGGTTAACGTGCATGACGGTAAAATTAGAAGACTGTACAAGTATGGTATGTTTGGAAGGGAGAGAGAGCCTCTTGGCAGCACAGCTTAGGTTTTCAAAGTTGCATCTGAACAAACTACAAGACTTCTCGAACAATGTCCTTTGGACAGATAAGACCAAAGTGGAGTTGTTTGGCCATAATGCACAGCACCATGTTTGGTGAAAACCAAACACAGCATATTGGCGCAAACACAACTTACCAACGGTCTTGCCATGGTGATGGAGGGGTGATGATTTGGGCTTGTTTTGCAGTCATTGAGTCGACCGTTAACTCCAAAGTATTCTGGAGCCCATGTGTCCAATGGCTAAAGCTTGGCTGAAAATGGGTCATGCAACAGAACAATGATCCCAAGTATACCAGCAAATCTACAACAGAAAAGCTGAAAATGAAAAGAATCAAGGTGTTGCAATGGCCCAGTCAATGTCCAGACTTCCACCCATTTGAAATGCTGTGGCAAGAGAGATTGTTTAATCCTACACCTAACTATGTGCCTACAAAATCCCTGACTTTGTACCCAAGTGATGCTAAAAGAATTGATGCTGTTTTGAAGACAAATAGTGGTCACACCAAATATTGATTTGACTCCTGTTCACTCATATGGTTAAATACAAAAAAAACTATTAACATGTCTGTAGCATAATGGGATAAGGCTTTAAGGAAATTTACATCTTTTTATATATATTTTTTTGCTATTTAATTTGTCTTGAAGGCCTTGTATACCCATTATAATTTCAGTTGCATGAAAATCCATGTGAACCTATAAATCAATTTACCACTTTCAACTTTTTTTTTTTTTTTTTTGTCTGCCGCTTAGTAACCTTACAATTGTGCCAAGGTTCCCTGACCCTTTGAAGCAATAGTTTAAGAAGTTACAGTATTCTGTTCCAAGCTGTGTAGACAACGCAGAAGCCAGCAGATTATATGAAAAGTGGGAAATGTGACTAAGTCATGGCCATGCAGTGTAAAAAATTATACTTGTATGACAAATAAAGCTGTAGCTTTAATGTGGCTTTAAATGCTTTTTGTAACTTGGGCAATATAAAGTGGCTTAAACATGGAGGTAACCACAGTGTTTCGTCTTCTAGAAAGTGTGAATATGGTGGGGTTTTTTTTTTTTTTTACTTATTTGTATTTTGTTAAAAGACCTAGAAAAAACAATACCCTATTAAGGACATTGCATATATGTGCGTATTACAGCATATGTATACAGAACATCATGCTTGTCGTCGTATTAAGATTGGTTAGGTTTTTCTGCACAGCTCGCTTGCAAGATATACACTCACATTTTAACTTGTTCCTATGGTTGAAGTATCTTATTGTTAAGTAGCACAAAAAATGGAAATCTAGCTTGCTAGTACTCCCATTTTGCATGTGGTTCAGGTTAAGTCCAGACCTTATCAGTGTTTGCTTTTTAATCCTAGTAACACTGTGTGTATGCTATCATTGTATCCGAAACATGAACAGCCTGGCCGTCTCCCTGTGGTTTAATTGCCTGCACAGTTCATTGCATTGGCTTTTCGCAGGCTTTGCTGATGAGTTTAGTCTGCTGCTTTTTGTGTTCAGGAGCTGGGGAATATAATTGGCTGGGAATGTACTATATCTGTTTCAAAGAAGCAGGATCTATTAACCGTTACAACATATTAATTATGTGGCTGACGTTGGATCAGATCTGATTAAAAATAAGTTTCCAAAAGCTGCTAAATCCGACTGACTGCTCGTCATGTTCCAGGCACCCGAATGTTTTATGTTAAAACGTGATGAGAACTTCAGTTATAATCTTTATTATGTATACAAATTGCTCATCCTGAGCAAGGTTTGTGTGTGTGTTATTTCTGCCTCATATCCTTTTTGTTTTCTTCTAAAGTGCTTTTTGTGGTTGGTGTGCAGTTCCTCTTGCCTCTTAATTTCTTCTCAAATAGTTTTTTTTGTTATGGTTTAGCATGTAAAAGGTATGTGTTTGCTGCCTTAGCGTGCATTGCAAAATACCTGGCGAAACCACAATTTATGTCCTATCGACCGTTTAGTTAATGTGAAGAATTGGCTCCACCTGGTAGGAGCAGTAAGGCTTACTTCCTTGCGCAGTGAGATTTGGCCTGGAAATTTGGGACGTGACTGTCATTCAAACATTTTAACTTTTTTCTTTCCTTAATGCCACAATTGTCACTTAGCACAAAGTGTTTCAGGTTCTCATATTCTGCTGTATCTTCCATTGAATTCAGATTTCATTTTTACAGAATTGTGTAAACTTACAGAAGGAAATAAATAAATTTTTTGGAACCTGCTGCCGCAGAGTAACTTGCCAAGCCCTTTCCAGAACTCTGTCTGCAACAATGAATATTTCAGTTGATTATTTGGTTTTTGTGTTTAATCAGTATAGTTGCGATAATCATAAATATGGCTGATAATTTATGAAGATAAAGAATAAACATGGTTATCCTCCAGCAATGTATATTTTATTAAGCAGTTGCATTTGAACTTCTTTAAACCAATATATGCAGAAATTTAATTTAGGTTTTTGGTAGCTAGTGTGCTGTTCCATCCGATCGAACACATTTGCTAATTATAAAATGTACATGCTCCATATTTTTTCATTGGGAATACTAAAATGAGAATAAAAATGACATTTTGCTTTGTGTTATTCTGAACAGTGAAGAATTTCATGTTAAGAAGAAACTTGCCTAGAAATTAGGATAATATGAATGATGTAGTTTATATTTTTAAAGCTTAGATTTTATTAATGCTGGAATTAGATGTTTCTTTAGTATAAATAATAAATGGATCACTACAGGAACAGTTACCTCAGACTCTAGCAGCCAAATCAATTTGAACTGTGCGTTTGAAGTGTCCATAACTAACCTCAGACAACCTCCACCGAATAAAGGTATTCACTCTCTGGAGGCAGGGCCGGCCTTTGGGGTGTGCAACCTGTGTGACCGCACAGGGGGCGCCGCCGCGGGGTCCGCCGCCGCCACGGAGTCCTCCTCCTCCGCCGCCGCGGGGTCCGCTGCCGCCCCCTCTGCACCTAAATGAAAACATTGTTGTTTTTTTTAAACTTTATTTAACATGGAGGATGTTAAATAAAGTTAAAAAAAAACAACGTTTTCATTTATGTCCCGGGCAGGGGCGCCGAGCAGTTGCTCGTGAAGTTCTCAGCAACCGCTCGAAGCCCCTTACTCTCCATGACTCCGTCGCGGTGCCGGGATCTCATGTTGAGCACCGGACTATTCCGGCATTCAACATGAAATGCCGGCAGGACTCCTCAAGGTAAGTTAGGATAAGGAGAAGTAGGGAGGTGGGGGGTAGTTAGGAAGGGGCAGAGAGGGGGTAGTTAGGAAGGGGCAGAGAGGGGGTAGTTAGGAAGGGGCAGAGGGGGGCATAGTTTGAAGGAAGGGGCAGAGGGGGGGCATAGTTTGAAGGAAGGGGCAGAGGGGGGGCATAGTTTGAAGGAAGGGGCAGAGGGGGGGCATAGTTTGAAGGAAGGGGCAGAGGGGGGGCATAGTTTGAAGGAAGGGGCAGAGGGGGGGCATAGTTTGAAGGAAGGGGCAGAGGGGGGGGAGTTTGAAGGAAGGGGCAGGGGGGGGTTGAAGGAAGGGGCAGGGGGGGGTTGAAGGAAGGGGCAGGGGGGGGTTGAAGGAAGGGGCAGGGGGGGGGTTGAAGGAAGGGGCAGGGGGGGGGTTGAAGGAAGGGGCAGAGGGGGGGAGTTTGAAGGAAGGGGCAGAGGGGGGGGAGTTTGAAGGAAGGGGCAGAGGGGGGGGAGTTTGAAGGAAGGGGCAGAGGGGGGGGAGTTTGAAGGAAGGGGCAGAGGGGGGGGGTTGAAGGAAGGGGCGGGGGGGAGTTTGAAGGGAGGGGGGGTTTGAAGGAAGGGGCAGAGGGGGGGGAGTTTGAAGGGAGGGGGGGTTTGAAGGAAGGGGCAGAGGGGGGGGAGTTTGAAGGGAGGGGGGGTTTGAAGGAAGGGGCAGGGGGGAGTTTGAAGGGGGGGGAGTTTGAAGGAAGGGGCAGGGGGGGAGTTTGAAGGAAGGGGCAGGGGGGGGGAGTTTGAAGGAAGGGGCAGGGGGGGGAGTTTGAAGGAAGGGGCAGGGGGGGGAGTTTGAAGGAAGGGGCAGGGGGGGGAGTTTGAAGGAAGGGGCAGGGGGGGGGAGTTTGAAGGAAGGGGCAGGGGGGGGGAGTTTGAAGGAAGGGGCAGGGGGGGGGAGTTTGAAGGAAGGGGCAGGGGGGGGGAGTTTGAAGGAAGGGGCAGGGGGGGGGAGTTTGAAGGAAGGGGCAGAGGGGGGGGAGTTTGAAGGAAGGGGCAGAGGGGGGGGAGTTTGAAGGAAGGGGCAGAGGGGGGGGAGTTTGAAGGAAGGGGCAGAGGGGGGGGGAGTTTGAAGGAAGGGGCAGAGGGGGGGCGCCAGAGGAGTAGTTCGCACAGGGCGCCGGAACACCTAAGGCCGGCTCTGTCTGGAGGAGTAATGGATTAGAAGGGGTTTGCTATGTACCGGTGTTTTTCAGACGTCAGACAAATTCTGCATTTAGTTGAATTAATGTTTTTATTAAGGAAAGTGTGTGTGTGTGTTTTATTTTATGCTGGCCCAGCCAAGTAGCCCTAAAGCGACACACTAGTGTTCCAGGGTCCCTTCTAAGGAAGTACTGTCATATATTGATTTATCAAAAAAAAAGTGTGTGTATGCATTTTATTTTAAGCTGGCCCAGCCAAGTAGCCCTAAAGCGACTTCTAAGGAAGTACTATCATATATTGATTTATCAAAAAAGTGTGTGTATGTGTGTGTGTGTGTGTGTGTGTGTGTATGTATGTGTATATATATATATATATATATAATATACACACACAGCAAAGCAGTTCCCTGCACCGGCTGTTTCATTTGTTTCACCACGCTTGCTTTTTCTACATGGAGGAAATCATGAGTGAGCCATTGTAGTTCTTAGCATAAGTTTATGACAATAAGGTATTATAACACCGGAATGCTACATTGCAACTTGTGTCATTCTTGTCAACTAGAAGAATGTTACTTTCAGTCAGTATAAAAGTGGTAAATTATAAGGCCTAATAGCATAACTACTTTGTTTTTCCCTTGACTGTTAAACACCTGGACATTTCTGGAGAACATATTTTGTCAAGTTCAGATGTGTTGAGAAAGCATTATTGCTTAAATTCTAGATACAATACGTTCATTGCCAGTTAGATTAAGGATGTTTCTGTGCGATCTCTGCTAGGTTAAAAAGCAGCTCAGCATAACATATAATTGTCAAATATTCACCATATTGAAATATAGCATGTAGTAAAAGTATGAAGTATGTATACAAGCAATGATATATTTATGTTTAGGTCCCTAAAATACAGCCTCGTATTCTAGTTCTCTGCAGATATGTGACTCAAGAGGCACATACCTTGGCTTCCATATTATCAGGACTGTCTAGGTGGCTTGCTGACTTAATGCCTGTCTAGGCCTAAATAAATAGCTGCAGACTTTTCATATCTAGATACTTTATAATAAATACCGGTACATTTCACTTGCGTATTAGTTTGGTGTCTTAAAATCAATGTTCTGCACATTGAAAATCCAGCTCAGTACTTGGACATGAGATTGATCCGGAGTCTCTGGGTATTTACACTATATGGGTGATAGGTTGGCTGACCAGCAGTCCCCTTTCAGGGTGTTGTTCATTGATTGAGATATTATTGTTCCCATAACATTCCCCTTTCAACCCCCAACCTAAAGCTAAGTTATAGCAAAAAAAATTGTGTAAAAATCTATGCCGGCCAATTTCATTTATTCAAATAGTATCCAAACATTATATAAAACAGAAATTAAATTTGCAAAAATATCACATTTGAAAAGTAGTTATTCATAGCTGTCCTACTTTGGTTAAGTAGTGAGGGCAGAACATCAAACCATATTCATGTAACACATAACCATATCCACTGCCCTCCTTCAAAGACTAGGAGAGGGTATTGACAACTGTTTGTTACTCGGTATATAAATTCATTAAACATGTCTTGTCAGCTTATCGTCGGCTCACTTATTTTACTTTCCTTATTGTGCGGTCCTCCTTAGGACTAAATTGACAGCTATACAATTGTTCATAATACCCGGAGCAAATTTCAGCCCAAGAAGGACATCTTTAATGGCGCACACACCCTTAATAAAGGTCACACCTTGCACATGTATGCATGGTAAAAGTACAAGTAGCTGAGTAATCAAAGTAATTATATTTTCGAAATTAAGACACATGATAGAGTTCTTGGTTTTCTTTTGGTGTTGTAATTTTTGACATTGAGAGTTTATCAGAATCTGGGGGGGGTTGATTAACTCAATGAAAATACTGGCTCTAATAAAACAGCAGGGTGTTCAATTCTGTCCTTAAGTGTCCCAATCACAGATCTTTCCGGAACATAACTAAGATGTACAACAATGGCCATTGGATTACATGTTCATTACCTAAATTTTGCTGTGTCTGCATATCGTATCATTATGGTTATGAATTATATCCAATTGTTACCTTGAAGTCCATTTTGTTCCTGTTTTTGCCAGCAATTTTTTGCCATTCATGATTCACTCTTCTTAGTTCTGTATCATTTACGCATTGTTTGTTATTTTTAAACAAGTGAATCATTTCTGGTTGAACAATGCAATGTCCGTAAAAGTTTGACGTGTTGGCTTCTAGGGTCTCCTTACAGCTCTATTACTCCTTGAAGTTATAACCGTGTCGGGGGTGCTTTGCAAAGTTTCTGTTCCTCAAACACACCAACAAAATATGGGCAGGTTGGCAAGATTCACCCCAGTGATATAAAAAATGAACTGGTTTCATATAATAGGAACCTGAGTACTGCTCCCACTACACATTTACATTTTACATTTAACCAAGAAGTCCGTAAAATCACAGAAGTACAAATGCAAACCCCCCCCCAATCTTTAATCCCTCTAATCTGAGCATTCTAACAAATCATAGTGATATAAAATTATCACACGTTAGCATGACATACTAAATTAGCCTTTCTGTGGGTTTGGCATTCGCAGCAAGGTAGCCCTCTAAGTTGCTGATCCTGTAATGTTTTGGCCCCCAAAGTAGACTACTCGACTTCATTTGTTGCAGGGTAACCTCTAAATTCACATGCACAAAGATTTATATTTTTTATGCATCACTGCCATACAGAGAAAAGGCAACTGTTTTGCAACTTATTTTTTATAGACTATTCGTAAGGACTGAATCCCATGTGGCCTGATAGCAAGGTCAGTGGATACTAGTTTCTTATGCTGTGCATATAGAACACAGTGTTTGTTTGAACTGAACACAGTCTATTGACGTGGAGTCAGCGTGATGTTTCTTTATGAAGCTTTTATTTTTCTCTACGTAGAACTGTATAATTGGTTAATGTTTCAGATTTTCTTAGCATAGTCCATTTAATGTTCTGCAGTTCAGACCCCTGATCATCACTTCAGACATATTAAGGATTAACCAATTCACAAGTATTAGTTCATGTTTGTATGTGTTTGAGGAAGGGGTGAATTTGTGTGTTTTTGTGGATTTCTTTTTTTACATTATATTAAAATAAGGGCCAGTATTATGTTTTAATGTAACCTTTTCTTGTAGAGGGAATATATTTTTAATGCATTTTTATGCATAGATAATACTTGATATATAATAATTGTTGTGTTTTGTTTTTTTTAACTGTTGTCTTTTCTGGAACCGGTGAAGAATGAGATAATCCTTAATGAGCCATGGAATAAACCTACATGGATTGATGAAAGTCTGGGTTTGACAAACATACATAGGCTGCATGTTTCAAATGATTTAGAAACTTGAAGAGTGGAATGCTCATTGGCTCCTGCATCTGTTACTCCTTGGGCACCAGCAGTGACACTCTTTTATTTTCAAATGTAGACCTGTTTGTGTGTGATATATACATATGTGTATATATGTGTGTCTGTGGAAGGTTGAAAGGTCTATTCGGTGTAATAGCTGTAGCACAGTGAGACTTTCCAGTCTGCTAGTGGCACGATTAACAGGCTTCTATATCTGGACAAGTAGACCATTTACTGGTTGGCTTCTACTTGGCAGAAGTTCAGTAAATAGGAGTTTTGAATACACAGCAATTTCAAGTACTTCACTGAGTCGGGGTGTAACCGAGCCATTCTTGTAATGGACCTTTTAATGCTCAGGAACAATTAGGTCATCTTTGCTGGAATTCTGAGCCAGAATTCTAATGACTAATTTCCCTCTTTTGGCAATGTACAGGGACAAACACTTAAAAATATTAAACTGTATTTTTAATTCAGCCTTTAGGGTCAGGGGAAACATTTAATTTTAAAAAAACAACCAAAAAAAACTCTGAACAATAGTGTTTACTAAAGTAACATGTTCAAAAATATTACCTGTGGTGAAGTTGTATTTCCCATGGAAAGAAACCGTATTAGAAGGGGGGAAGGATTGATTAATTGGTGACAATAAGGGGCATATTCTGCATTTTGGTGCCTTTTAGAAAACACTTTTTCTGTGAGACTACGTGAAGGTTATACAGCATCATGATGATGCTAAGATTGGAGTTGATTTGACACCTGCAATGTTGGGCGGTATACACACACACACACGCAGACACACACCTTGCACAACCATTGGGTAAGCTGATGACACACAAAAGCAGATAAACCAGATGTACAAAAATGTAGTCATAATTGTGTAAATATGTAATCTATGCTTAGGACTCTGCTTCTGTACTATAATTATGGGACATAATGTGTGCCTTCCTTGCAATATGTTGCATACTGTAACCTACAAGGGCTTTGCGTGTTATCTATATGTATGCACAGCCACATAATTGGATAAAAGTGCTTAGGGCTAATTATATCCTTACCTGTAATGGAAAAAATACATAGGTTTCCTTAGGTTAAGTGTAAGTTGTCTAAGGTTAAGCAGTGTTGAAGTGTGTTTCTCTAAAGAGGACTTCTGGTGTGGCATTGGGCTCTCAAAATCACATCCAGGTTTTCCTCGCTTCATGCCTACTTTCCACTCAATGAAGTATAACTAAGGCAAGCCCTGAACAAAGTGCTACACCCGTAGAGGGGATCTCTGCATAGCCAACTCTGTGAGGTTCCCAGGGATTAAAATATTATACAACAGCACATTATAAATATTTTGGTTTTCAAAGAACTTTAGGGGAACCTACATCTCTAGGTTTGACGACATTGGGTTAAAATGTTATTTATGTATTGGAGTTTTAGGACTGTGGGCTTGCTTCTTTTAATCAATAACACCTCTATGGTCAGAAGAGCTTTTCATTTTCAGTATATCCTGACAATAGCAGAACCACCTGTGCTACTTTTCAATAGGATATCTGTGGGGCCACATTTAGGACAATATAGAGACTGCTGTCTTGTTTTCCAGCAATATTAAAGTGTGTTTTCTAACCGTTTTACCAATGTAGCCATGATTGGAAGCATAGCATTTAAGTTATGTCAGATAGTGACAATTCGGGAAGATGTAAAAGATCCTTGTTTTAAATTAAGAAGGTACATGTGAATGCTTAGAGAACTAGAAAAATCAGATAAAATGTATTTTGATTTTGGAAACCCCTAGATGTGAAGGTCCGCATTCATACATAGGATGGGGAAATCCTGTTTTTACTAAGTAAAGAAATGCCACATTGAGGTCTAGCAAAAAAGGATTTAACTATTGAAGTACCGTAAATGTACAGTTATGTACTAGTAGAGTTATAATGATTTTTTTTATTTGGTATTATGGAAATTTAAGGTTTTTCACAAGGCCTTAATATTTTTGTTTTCCAACAAAATATTGTAAGATGTGTTTCTAAGTTATAGCATTTTTACATAGTAAAAGTTAGATTATATTATATTTCCTGTAGTCGTCTCTCATTGTTAATATCATTTAGGGTTATAGAATACTGTGATACAACCACGCAACCAAACTGGTCATTATACATATATAATATATAACTATATATTAACATGATGTGCTCCTAGAAGAGATGGACATTGTTTAAAAAAGGGGAATGGAGAGTTAAGCCCCAAAGAAACAAGTTTTCTGGTTTGGACATCTGTGGTTAGAGGTGGGGTAGGGGGTGAAGCTTTACTAAGACTTTTTTTTAACTTTGGGACCTGTTCATGGCTAATTATGTGAGGCATTTACAGGAATATTTCATTTACACATTTATCTTAATTTTTGGGTTGTAGGTCACTGTGATACACTTGTAACTAGCAAACATACATGTATGTAGTAATGCATTTTAGGGTTGACCCAGGGCAGCACAACACCATCCCTGTAACTTATGTCTGTTGTCATCAGTACTGCACACTGGGGTATGACATCATGCCAGATAACCGTACTGTGGAGGCTGTGCTTGCTAGGCACAGACCACCTGGGATGGTTACAAGGGACATCCCCAACCAGCCCATGAAAGAATGCCGGAATGGGAAGCTTGATTGCTTCCTCCCCTTGCAGCACAGTAGCTGCTGCCCCAAGGACCTGCAAGACCTAGTTGGCTTAGGCCAGTATAAACCACAAAATGCATGCATGCATGCATGCATGCATTCATTTTAGTAATTTGGAAATCCAATATGTTTTAAAACATGTTTGTAATTCATAGCAAAGTGTTTCCTTATGAATTGTTTTACTAAAACAACATTTTTGCAGGTTTAGTTGTAACCAAGATCGGGTTTCTATTGATGTTCTCAGGATAGACAAAAATAGTACAATCCAAATAAAAATAAATCCACATTCACCCAAAGAGAGGAAGAACTGGTTTTGCTGACATGCTTTTATTTTCATGTGATCTGCTGACTCTGTAATGAGTCAACTGTTACATTTCATAGCAGGTATTTATATAGCAAGCAAAGGCGTTCTGAGGCAGACCAGCGGCTCTGTGGAGAACAATAATAACAAGAAAGGAACTTTTTAAGTGGGAACACGATATAAAAATGGATGTACTTTGAGAGACTAGTTCATTTTTTTATTTTTTTTTACATTGTGGGTTAGAACTAGCATTCAAGTTCAAAATAGTTTCAGTAGCTTCAGAGTAATGCATACATTGCTGGTTCTAGAACTGTGTACCACTTTTGCAACACTACACCCTGCACAAACAACATCAACAACTAAAACATTAATTCATCTTCTCTAGACATAGTTCTCTCAACTTTGTGCAATAGGCCTGAAAGCCATTCAGTGCAAACAAATGTATTGCATTTTATTTATGTAATGCTTCTTACAGTACATATATTGAAAGGGTATACATTTTTGTATAACATGCCTGATGAAGGGACCTGAGAGGTCTTGAAAGCTTGCAATCTATATTTACTCAGTTAGCCAATAAAGGTATCATTCAAACTCCACTTGTCTCCTGTAAAACAAGAATTGGCAGAGTTAGAAGACTTGTTATGTTAGGTGAAAAGAGGACCCTGCTTGCAAGCATACAAACTAGAGGATGTGATTATAGATGTACACTCAAGCCTAAGTAGACCTTGCAATGCAATTACATAGTAAATATATTATATAGATCCATTTTACACCTCACCTGAAGCATACATAATTGCAAAAGTCCACATTTATTGTTCATTTCTGTGGAATAGTGAAGGAAGCATCTGGGAATGCTTTTGGTTTTCTCTATACGCAAATTCATAATTGCTGGGTTCACTGATAGTTTGTGTGCTGTTATGTTCACACAGGATTTAGGTGTCTGGGTAAAAAAAAAAAAAAACGGCAAAAGACTAAAGGCTGTCTCTTACTGTCCGACACTAGTGCTCTGTGTAGAACACTGGAATGCGCAGTGGGGCCATTTCTTTAAGTAGCAAAATGTACCAATCATATATGGTATGATTCATAATGTATATAAATGTATTACCACAGCACTGCTACAAAATGTCACCAGTTGTATGCTGTTACACATTGAACTTCTACCTATAGTAAAAATTCTAGGTCTACAGCAATTTTGGTAACCTCTGGAAAATGTTGGTGAAGTACATCCCTTGCATTTTGCAAAATGTCAAATGCTGACCAGATGTCCTCCTAAAAGTCTTTGGTGGTATGCAATTCTTGATGTGTTCTAAGCATGTTCTCAAATACAAATATAGATTTTAACAATCTGTTTTTTGAAAGAACATTCCAATATCGCAGATTAAGAGGAGGAGGCTTGTTCTAGTGAAAGCCTAACTTGGTTGGTGCTAAAAATTGCAGAAATTCCAGGGCCTCAGAGAGGCAGGAAACTGCAGTTAAAATAGGAAATGTATCGAGGAGTTGAGTTACTATAACTTTTTGTGTTATTTTTTTGGTAAAATTCTTGTAGGCATTTCAAATTTATAAAAGGCCACATCACCACAATGAAGGAGCAATGTGCCAGAACGTTCACAACATCTGTATTACATCTGGGCACTTGCAGAATTCTGCTTTTCCATAATCAATTTGTGGCTATATCTAGAGCAATAAACTCATGTTTAGGTCTATATTCACTAAGTCATAATTACTTTAAATGGTATGTAGAGATTGTGAAACCTATTCATCAATTAAACAAAATCACAATTTTTTTCAGTTCGTATAGTCAAGACTGCATATTATTTGGTTTTCCTTATGGCTCTAGAAATCACTGCACATTTTTATCTTGCTTCACTGTGTATGAATTTCTTTATTGACTTTGGTACCTTGGTGCCTTCGCTTTATCCTTTAATCATATGAGAAGTTAAATTGTGAGTCTGCGTTCATTTCGTATTTCTAAAACTTATCCTTGTAGAGCTTATTATAACTGTCACTTGGTATACCATATGAGATTAGCTTTTACCCATTCAAGCCCTTATAGAACTAAATCTTTAATATGCCTATAATTCATGTTATCTTAATTATTTTACAGAAATAAGTAAAATCTGTGTCAGTGCTATGTAATATCTACAATTTAAAATGAAGATGGAACATTGAATTTTTTTTTTCAATTAAGCTACTAATAAAACTCCTGATTATTGGTTCTTCTTGTCTCGCTTCCTTATGTCACACTATGACGATATGTACTTGTTCTTCATGTGTCCTGTATTACAACATGGTGCATAGAATTATTTGTTTTATTAATAAAACAGCCAGCACATAAAAGCTACGAATCAGGAAATGTAACCATTGGCAGGTTCTCACAAAATTACCTTCAATCTCATGTATGCATATTGAAATATGTTTAAACAAATGTGTTTCTAGCTTGTGGCCAGGTAAGGGAACTTGGTCTACTGAATTTATAAAATAATCAAAACAGACCAAAACATTTAATAACTTTCACGATTGTCCTAAATGTTCTTCTGGAGATTTGCACAATAATCAAGCCCCAAGGGTCTGTTGCTGAAATGATCTCCCATCTCATTTTCTCCAAAATATATATAACATCCCTTAGCCTTTCCTGATAATTTTTATGCGGCAAACAAATTTTTGTAGTTCTCTGAACTCTTTCCAGTGTGTCAAAAAATTATCCCCTAATAGTCTGTACCATATGAGGGTAACTTTTTTTCATATTGATAGTCCATAAAACAAATGCTGACATGGTATTGCATAGTAACATTACATGGTAAATGCATCCTCTGAAGGTGTACTTGAGCTACCCATGGCAATATCGTAAAGGAGATGTTTAAGGTGTTTAGACTTTTTTACTAGCCCTAATTCTAGGCTAATTAAGCTTTGGTAAAAATTGAGATCTGTACAGTTTTCTCACTGATTATAAAATGGGATTTTATTTTTAGGCGATTGAGCACTTGGTATACGTATATATTTAAAAGAAAAAATCATAAAAAAAAAAAAAAAGTGAAGTTACTTACACTTGCAGTTATCTGAATTTTCTTGAACTACATTGTGCTTTTTTGTTTTTATTAAATACCGATGTGTATATAGTACAAACTAAGTTGTCAGGTTTGTGGAAGTCTGTTATAACTTTTTTTTTTTTTGTATGCAGCAGACTGGTGAGTAAGTGGAAATTTCCAGGACTGTGACTCATTCAGAAATAATTTTCTGTATGTGAAATTTCAGAAAAAGCTGCTTTGAATAATAAAAAAAAAATTGGCATTACATTTGTTCTGCAGTAATAGTGCGTGTTGCCCTTACATGGAATTAAGTTTTATAGAATATATTATACGTAAGGTGTCCCTCCTTTAGGAGGAGTAGTTCTTTTGTGGCACCTACATCCACAGTCCCTGTTTATCCCTTGATGAGCATCTTTTCAAAACGGTTATACACAGCAAAAGTTATCAGTGCGTCAAAGTGTTCTAAAGTCCTAAATGTCCAAAACGAAATAAAATAGAAAACAAAATTATCTACAAATAAAATACGGTACATTTTCCTCTTTTGAATTCCATACTCCGACATCAGATATCAATGTGTCACATTAAAAATGTTGATCTATAACTACGTCTTTTAAACAGTTTCCCTTAAACAATTGTCCATTTTAAATGTTGGGGGATAGTGTGTGTGTGTGTGATATATATAACATTTTTTATAACAACTATTATCTGTTTCTTTACAGGGAAGTAAAGGACACTACAAATACCACTGGCAAAGCCATAATGTGAAGCACAGTGGAGTCGATGATATGGTCCTTTTGTCTAAAATTACAGAAGACTCTATAGTAGAAAACTTAAAAAAACGGTACATGGATGACTTTATCTTTGTATCCTTTTGATATTTTTCGGTTTTAGTAAGGCCGTTATGTAAACTTTTCTGTTTGCTGTATCTGTTATTAAATGTCAAATGGATGATTTTGTCATATTTAAAAAAATGTCTAAAACTAGGATCATGGACTGGTTTGGTGTCGGGGACATATCCTGGCATAGGCCGACTTGCGATCCAGCCTGAGAGGGTGATCTGCCCCCAGTGTCCTGCTGTACAATGGCCCGGTTACAAGGTAGATCTTTGTAACCAGCCTATTTACACTATGGAGGCTGTTTCGGCTCAGCACAGCCTCTATACAGTTAATTTAAAGGCGACGTGTGCCTTTAAGATAGAGCTAGCCGGAAATCATATCCCATGCTTCATTTCCTAAAGGTGTGCAGTGCATTTTATTGTACTGGAGATGTTGTCCATGGACGTAAGGTCTAGTGTGGCCTCAAAGATGAATACACCACTGATTAGCATTTTTGGTGAGTCTATTCCTAACGTCAAGCGTGCAATCAATGGACTCATTCAGTCAGATAAGCCAGGTACCTGATTCACCTACAGCTTTTTACCCTGAAAAAAGAGGCTGACTGTTCGTTTACAAAACAAATCCCATTTCATGATGGTCATCATCAGCTATAATATTTTAAGTACAGTGTGAGTAAGGTATTCTGATTATTTGTCTTTCTCCTCACTATTTAAAAACTTTTGTGATCCGACCACCAGGGAACCGTTCCAGGCATAAGCCAGAAAAATACTTGTTTGTCTGTGCCAAGTGCAAACAAGTATTCTACCAGCTGAACTACAAAGATTGGCTTGCAATGGCAAGCCTGATGGACAATTGAATAGTCTAAAATAGCTGTTTTGCTAGTTTAAAGTTTTTAGAGTGAATACAGCTTGAATTCCAAAGTCCGATGCGAATGGTGTACGCCTTTCCTAACCCCAACAAAACGTTTGCACATCTTGCTGATAGACTGGGTTGATGGATGCTGTATTTAATGATAGATAGCGATTAAAGTAGAAGGGGAAAAAAAAAGAGAAATGAAATGTTAATTGAAAAGAATGGAACTTCAAAAAAAGTTTTTCATGTTAGAAATGTGACTGCAGACTAAAATGTTCTGGAAGTAAACAAAAAGCTTCTGTTTCATCAAGATACTTCCCTGCAGAGGGGAGTACTCGGCAAAATCTAAGAATGGAAGTGCTATTGTTTTTCCTCAGATCAAAGCCTCGCTTTTTAGTATTTAATGGTTTTATATAATTAACACATTTTATTTGGATCATCGGACAGTTTTGTAGTGATGTAGGTATATGTGTGTGTATACACTGTTTTCTTTAAATAAAAACTTGTAATATCTAGTTATATATATGTACCAACAAAACTATAATTTCTGCTTACTTAGAACATTTTGAGCGGAATTTTTACGTAGAATATTTGTGCTACATTTTCTATGCCATTCCATTGACTGCTGTAGCTATTGCTCAAACTTTAGCACTTGTTTCCTCATTTTTATTATGTACACAGATCAGCCATAACATTATGACCACCTGCCCTGACCCCCTCAAGGCATGAACCCCACCAGACCTCCACTAGACGTTAGCAGCAGATAATTTAAGTCCTGTAAATTGCGAGGTAGGCTCTCCATGGAAGCATCCTGGTGCCACGTGATTCATCAGACCAGGCTACCCTCTTGCATTGCTCCGTGGTCCAGTTCTTATGATCGCATACCCATTGTAGGCTCTTTTGGCAATGAACAGGGGTCAGCATGGGCACACTGACTGGTCTGTGGCTACACAGCTGCATACACAACAAACTGTAACGTGCTCTGTGTTCTGACACCTTTTTCCACAATCTGAGCTACAGTAGCTTATCTGTTGGATTTGACCACAGGGGCAAACCTTCGCCCCCATGTGCATCAATGAGCCTTGGTTATCCATGACCCTGTCACCGGTTCAATGCTTTTCCTTCCTTGGGCCACTTTTGATAGGTACTGACCACTGCAAACCGGGAACACCCCACAAGAGCTGCAGTTTTTGAGATGCTCTGACCCAGTCGTCTAGCCATCGCAATTTGCCCCTTGGCAAAGTTGCTCGGATCCTTATGCTTGCACGTTTTTCCTGCTTCTAATGCACCAACTTTGAGGACGAAATGTTTACTTGCTGTCTACTATATGTCACCCACTGACAGGTGCCATAACAAGATTATCAGTGTTATTCCCTTCGCCTGTCAGTAGTCATAATGTTGCTGATCGGTGTGTATATATTCCATTATTATTGAGCAGCATATGACACTGTCAATGTTGATGGTAAATTTGGAGGGGTAATCTGGAAACGTTTAAGATATGCAATTTATATTTGTGTATAATTAAATTTCTAGTGAAGGAAGTTTGAAAAATAGGCTTCAGTGCCCCCTGAGTGAAAGCACAAATATCCGTTTGACTCAACAATGTATTAGGCAAGCATTTCAGTTCAGATGAGACCATGAATGAGCTGATTGTTTGTGGCTAGCCATGAATGGGTGTTAATCTGTGCCACTTGAATCTAGGATTATTGGACACTCGATCAAATGGAGCTATTGTTTATCTTCAAATAACTCTGTGCATGCAAGATTTCTAGTAAAATGTGAAGAGCTGTGTTGTCATACTCAAATGTAACAAATCTATTACTGGTTGTAGTTTACATTTTGAAATGCCATTTATTTATATGCATATTTTGCTTTCAATTGTATATTCTGAATACACATCTGAAAAGAGAATAGCAACAACTGCTCATATTCTATGGTCTAGATGCAATTTGTGTTTTGATGACCTGTTTGCTAATGATCTAGCTATACATTAATCTGCTTGGGTACGACTTTACGATTGTTTCATTTTTAAAACGGCTATATGATACACAGCAATGTATTGGAAACTGTTGCACAATCACTTGCCAAATATGCCAGATACACCACTTATAAATGAAGGATTGCGTCATGTTTATATGGTTGAAGGGCATCAAAGTTTTTTTGGAACCTTTTGCACATCTGGTGCAGAACATGACATACTGTATTTCAGGAAGTAAGTAGTTCTAAAAAGGTTGTTTCTTTTTACTGAAAGGGTTAAAGGAGTTTTTTTTATAGTGTGTCACAATCTGTTTTATGTTAATATTAGTAGAGCAGTTTGTAGCAAGTACCTGTTTGACAATTGTGTGTACACTTGTAGAACTTAACTGTTTGCACAGACATATATTGGACCAGTTTTGATATCTGTCAACCCATTCAAGCAGATGCCTTACTTTGGAGAGAAAGAAATTGAAATGTATCAAGGAGCTGTAAGTATGATCACTGTACATCCACATCCTGGCTAATTTAAGTTTGTGTTTTTAGCATTTTATGTAGAGTACATTTGCACGGCAGTGTAATATTTCAGAGGAAAGGAAGAATAAATTGAGAGGATGCCATTTGTTTTAGGAATAGTACTGGGCCACTTGCACTGCCCATCAGTGCAAATAAGTGAGTGGAGCAGTGAGATGCCCCAATTATTTTAGGATTCAAGACCACGTAATGTAATACCATTGACTGTGGTCCCTAAAAAATAGTCAAGCAAACTTTGTAATAAATATCTTTATCCCAGGGGCCAGTAAGCTGTAGGTCACAGGGAACCGTTCTATGTAATGAAATGACTTGAGGATGTTCAATACATTTTGTCAAATTCAAGGTATTGATGGAAGACCTTTAAATATCTGCTATCCAGCAATGCTAATGTTATTGGTTATTGTTACAGTACTGTTGTCCTAAATGTGGATTATTAAATTGTGTAACTTTACATAAGCAGGCACTTAAGCCTACAGGAAGTCTGGAGGACACATGTTTATAACATGAACTGCACTGGAGCTCCAGGTTCTGGAACTAATAAGTTGCCAGTGAGTTTTATGCTTATCGTATGAATACCATGAAGAAATTTATGAAAGACTTTTATGTAAAGGCAATCTGCTTTGCGTACAAAAAGGAAGTAACCAAATAGATAAAACAAGAAGTTGGAAAAAGCAAAAAAGATGAATCAAACTGTTTGAACAATGAATCCAATGAAATGCAGCTAGGCATTTCCTCTGTGAGACACTGGTTCAGCTTCTGGTCATGTGAGCATTACACGTCGTTCCGAATTCAGCTCATCTCTTTTATCAGAGTTATATGAGGCAATGTGTCACATGATACTATAACAATTGCACCCACGGGTGACACCTATCTCTGTGTCAAATGCTGAATAATCTGTTTTTTGCATACATCCTGATGCGGTGCAACCAGACATAAAATATAGGTTCTTTATTTTTTTTCTACAACCAGGCAGAATATCACCGGAGAATAGATGGTCAGTCCTACAGATATTGATTGATATACACATTTTCTAAAAGTCCTGTAATAAAAAAAAAATAAAAAAAAAAATGTAAGAAAAAAGCAGTTTGATTGTTCCGGACAGCCAGCACTGTACTTGATGCAGCCGGTGACAATCCTCATGTGCCATTTATTCATGATTTGAAATGCAATAACACTATAGCACATATTTTGTTCCGTGATAATAATCTGTTTGTAGGCATTAACTTTTTTGTGGAATATTCCATTAATTAAGCCCCTAATGTAGTCCAATAGGTGAATTACAGTTACCTGGGAGGTATTATCATGATATACATTTATTCATATACGGATATTTTAATCATGCATATTACCTTCCAGACTATCTTGGGTCAATATGTACAGTATATTTATATTGGGTACATTTCACCAGGATGCATTATAACTATACACATTCATAGAATATACAATCTGACTAGGTCCATTTGATGTATAATTCATTAATTAAGCTTACGATGTACCCAAATAGGTTTGTGTAGAAGATGCACTGTTACGCACAAAGAATTTAGTTATATGGAATTGTTTGGTAGGCAACCCCTCAACACACATTATTAAAATTTTTTGTTTTATACAGCTGTAATTATGATTCTTTTTAGTGAGAGTGCTGTATATAAGTGCCCCAAGCCCACAGTTTTGGTGACCGCTGCACGAGGATTGTGAGGATTAGTGCTGGCTGTCCAGGACAACAGAACTTTTCTTTGTACCGGTATTTTGTTTTGGATGGGCTGGGGACCCATATCCGGTAGTCTGGTTGATTCATGCCAACCATGAATGGTGTCTAATACTCCAAAAAAAAAAATCATATAAATTGAAGCACATATTTTTGTGCCAAAGCACCATGAAACAGAGGCTGCAAGGTGTTACAATTTAATTTTTGTTCCACAAACTGCTGTTATCAGTTTCTGGCAAAAACATACTGATTAGTCAGTCTTATGCTTGATACTCGTATGCCCCTTTGGCACAGAAGCCATAAAAAAACCCATCACTGCATATTTTCATGAGCAATTCTGTGATCACATCCTCTAAGATGATTTGCCTTGTCCCTCCTTATTTCTGTACAGTAAAGATATTTTATATTGTTGCATAGGCTCAGTATGAAAATCCACCACATATCTATGCATTGGCTGACAATATGTACAGAAACATGATTATTGACAGGGAAAACCAATGTGTCATTATAAGGTAAGAAATTTTTATAATCAAAACAAAGAGCTTATTGATGTATCCAAATATAACATTGAAATATCTGTTTAATAGCTGTGCACGGCAATGTATGTAGGCCTGTTTCAAGATAAGGTTATGGGGTTTTTTTTAGTGTCTGTTTTTTGTTTTGTTTTTTTAAAGTGCCTGCTTGGCGCAAGGTTAGCGGATTTGTCTTCCACAAACCATGGAGAATTTCCTTCTGAAAAGGCATTTGCCAACGCCATGATTCACCATGTTTTTCAGTGGTCGTCTTGGTCAGTCACATCCTGATGTATCTTGAAAGCTTAATTTGTTGGTCAAAACCCCCATTTGCTGCAGGAAGAACCTACCATGGCTTTTTTTTTTTAGCATAGATCTAATGAAGAAAGGACTAAGATTACCGTCCCTGTGTGCAGACTTCTGAGACCACTACTTTTCATTTAGTATTGTATTTAACACACCTGGGTGCTTTTTAGATGTTACAGTTGGGTGTTCACTTGGAACAAAAGCTTCTGTTGCCTAGACATCCATTAAATCCCCACAAAGGACCTTTTTAAACCGACTGGTGAATAGGAAAAAATAATGATATCCTCTTGTGATATGTGAACAACTACCTAGAGAAAAGTTCCAGGTATAGATTTCACACCATAGTGGAAAATGTCCTTTCATTGGGTATATTGAAATAGATTTCAAAACATAACCAAATTAAAGCTATGGCTTCTTAAAATTTAAAACTTTCAGACAATGCAAGGTGTTTAAGAAAAATAAAGTGACCATCATGGGGGAAAGGAAGAAGGAATAGAAGGGCTACTCATTGTAATGAGATGATCGCACTAATGTATTTTTTTTTTTTTTTTTTGTTCTGTTTCTAAAGTTGTGTCCAATGAATCAACCAATCAATGAAATCCATCCTGATTGCAAAAAAATAAGGCTTTCATATTATTACTTGAACTGAGTTCATCAATAATATTGTAATCTCATACTTTATAATTTGCAAAAAGATATTATAGTCCAAAACTCTGCTCTCACTCAGTGCCATCTGGACATACCTCTAAGTTGTTACATTAAATGCCATGTTCAAAATTCTTAATAGTTATAAAGAATTGTGATTAGCCACTCTCTGATTCTCTGTTATAAGATTTCTCAAGAAAATACACTCCTGTCTGTAGTTCAACCCAGCCTTGACTTATCATTTAAAGAATGAGGTGGGGCAACCTGTATTGTGCTAAAGAATAAAGTTTGTGAATATGGATTTCTCAATTCTCTCCTATATTTGTAAACTGGCCTGTTTTATCCTTTTATTTTTAATAAGGCATCCAATGTGCCATCATTAAAGGGTGTTGAGCATGATCTCTCTAACCAAGGCAGCATAAAGAACAAACTTCAAGGTACACTGTCACATCTTTTAGCAAGACTAGTTTACTTGTTGACCTCATGAAAGCCAAGACATATGTCCCACAGTAGCAGGTCTGTATCATCTAAACAATTACCGTGTCTTAAAGAGTTCTCACTGCTCATCGCAACCCTACAAAAGCCGCCTCAACTAATCCATAACCTTCAGCAATTTAGCAACCAGGAATAATAATCCTGAGAAAATGTTGAAATACCCTTTTTCTGTGATATACACATCAGCTGGGTTTTTCTTGATTGGGCTTATTTCAGAGTTTTTTGTGCTGTGGGTAGCTATACTTTAAAGTGTGCTGATCGATACTACCGACATATAAACTTCACAACAAAGCCCTTAACAAGGTGTGTACATAACTCAGGGTTACCAATATAAGTCAAGCTCGCCTTTCATTGTAATGATTCACAGAGAAAACAATCAATCGTGGATGTAGGGATATTGTAAAATCACTTGCTTTGCTTGACAGGGTCAGTACTTTTGTGTGTGTGTGCGGCTGACATCTTAACGAACGTGTGTAATATGTATCATAGCACCTGCCAGTGATTGCTGGTGTTAATGTTTTTTTTTCTTCTTAGTGGAGAAAGTGGAGCAGGTAAGACGGTGGCTGCTAAGTACATCATGGGCTACATTTCAAAGGTTTCAGGAGGAGGTCCAAAAGTACAGGTGAATATTTTTTATGAATGTATTTGATTAGTGTCATCCATTCATGTAATACCTAGGAGCGTTGCTACGAGTCTTGATTAAATCACAATTAATGCTTAAATCGCCATTTGGGAAGCTGTAGGGATTGTACAGTTATGCTATTTTCCCCACTATCTGATTTTCTGTATTAGCCCATAACCTAATATTAGATAAAACGGTGAAGACGCATAAATAGATGTATACAAGTATAATAAATTGTTACAAATTAAGTCCAAATGCCACTGTAGAATGCAATTGTCCACCTAGTTACACCACCTTTAGCCGCAATAACTTAAATCAGGCACTCTGTGCAGATATTCAGCAGTGTCTCCATGGATAGACAGCTCATTTCAAGGACAGAGATGTATCAATGGGGTTAAGTTCTAGACTACTAGGCCAATCTAAAACTTTGTTTTGGGTTTTTTTAGCCATTTCCAAACCATGACACAGCCATGCATGTTGGCATTAGACTATTTAAGCAATTTGATTTTTTTTTTATTTTTTTTTTTTTAAAGCAATGATTCCTTTCACAGCTGTGGATGAACTAACCCATCAAGCAGAAAGGAAACTTTTGCACATCAATACAAATCCACAAGATGTGATAAAAATTATAGTGAAACATGTGACACTGCAGATATATATCTATATATCATTGTATATTTGGATTAGACATAATTGTCCTTATGTTTAGCCCATCACTCCTAACACATTTTAAATGCCTTATATTATCAAACCTAAACCCTTCCCATAGATATTCAGGCTGCTAATTTGGAGCAGTATTGTTCAGATTGTCTTATTAGATGATGCCAATTAAGCATGTATTACTCTTAATTCCTTGACTGGCTTCCCAAAACCCTTTTACTATCATACGCAACCATTTGGCACACCTAAAAGGAGTCGGCAATGGAAGAGTAAACGTCCAAGTACATGTAAGAGTCTGTTAATTGCTCTCTCATTTCATTGTAGCATGTTAAGGATATCATTCTTCAATCAAACCCTTTACTAGAAGCCTTTGGGAATGCAAAGACAGTGAGGAATAACAACTCCAGCCGGTTTGTAAGTCATGGTTTCAAATTTGTCATGCTAGCTATGCCTTTGTGTCTATTGTCTGTGTGGGAAGGAGATTTTTTTTTTTGTTTGCCGTCCAATAACCAGTTTGTTCCAATAAAAACACTGCATAAACAGCAGGACGGCAACCTGAGCAGTGTGGAGGCAAACCCTTTTCTCCACACTCCCTAAACCTTATGCATGTGCCTAGTTTATGGTCTGCTGGATTTGTTGCTATTAACTGGTCAACCCAAACTACCTGTGCACAAGCAAGAGTTGTTATGGTTCAGCTGCATGCATCCCAGTACCTGAGATATTTCTTCAGGACCAGTTTCTAAGTAGTCTGCTTCATAACATGACCAGAAATATTCTTATTCAGCTAGCCAGTAGGTTGGCACAGGTAAAATGCTTTATTTAATCGTCATAGAAACCCAATTTCATACAAGCTTTGTAGAACTATAATTCACATTTTTAAAAATGCATGTTTTATAAACTTCAATTAATATAGGAGGCAAAAACTCAACGTTATGATATTATAAATTGAGAGCTTTTCTTTTTCACCTTTACTAGGGAAAGTACTTTGAAATTCAGTTTAGCCCAGGGGGTGAGCCAGATGGAGGAAAAATTTCCAACTTTTTGCTGGAAAAATCTCGTGTGGTGATGAGAAACGAAGGAGAACGGAGTTTTCATATTTTTTACCAGGTAAAGTAGAAAATATAAGGCTTTCTGTTTTGTGGCTGTGCCATTAACTCAAACTCAAGCGTCCCAAAAGGGCTGTGAACACTACCTTTTTATCATGAGGAACTGAGTCTTTAGCGCAACCTGTGGTTTATTTGAGATGTAGTCTCCTAGACAAATCTTCCAGTTAACTAAAGGATTTACTTTTAAACAAATCAGTTGGATTAGTTGACATATGTGATTCTGGAATTGTTAATGTTAATAAGGAAAATGGATATTGCAGTATTAGCCCAAGAGACAAGAAGAAGAGACCTCTGAGGTCCCAAAAGCTTAGGTAACATTACATATTTTCTATGTTGGCCTAACTAAAGGCTGAATTTCCAAACGGCCTAATAAAGCAATATCCATTTTATTCATTTATTTTGAACTTTCCCTGATCTTGATACCTCTCATACCTGCTGTTACACAGTGCCCCCCATGGTTCTTTTCACTTATTGGTCATGGTTTTACCTTGGCCCTGCTGATTGCAGTCTGGTCTCAGGAGGCACATTTCTGGAGGTCAGATTCTCAAACCCTTCCTGTTTTCCACTATGTTATGTGGACCCTGCCTGTTTTAATTAAGACAACAGAAAAAAACATTGGTGTAAAACCTAGCCAACTTCTTAAATATGATGCTTTGTGGTTAAGTAGAGGTGATAATTGAAGTAAAAAACAATGTGCTTATCCGCTCTCATGTCATAGATATACCATATTCCAATAACTTTATGGTCTACCATTATGGAGTCCGTATCCAGATAACTTGGGTAAATATTTGTAAAAGCTTATAGATCTGGTTGAGTATCCTCTTAACAAGCCATATTCCCAGAGCTAGAAACTTCTACTGTAATCATAAACCAAAGCCGTATTCACTTGTTGAGTTTCTTGCATTTAACGGTTTTGCTGTCAAGATGGCATAATTTTTCGGCATATCCAATAGTGGCCAGCAGAATGTGTGATTTCATCTCAACTCGTAATGCAGGCCGTTTCTTTATGTTCCGAAAGCGAACAGATGTTGCTATTTTTTTTTGATGGTTACTATCTGGTGTAATATAGTAAACAGGGCAGCCATCCAAGCAAAAAAAGCTGTTCACGCAGCCTCATCTTTTGGCAACTTTACAGTTAACTAGCCTGTTTCTCCCAGATATTATGTAATTTGTGACCTTTTGTATACCCTTAGCACTCGGATGATCATGTGCCTCACAAAAAATGGACACGCGTGTGAGCACTTTTGCCTTCAGTTTACTCCTAAGTAAATATCTAAAACTTTGGGGCTGCGTTTAAAAACATATTTTCCGTAACACTGCAGATTAATTATGGTTGTGTACAGGAGCTTGCACTTGCGCATGCAATGGCTCATAGAAGTTGCTGTGTAACCCTTTAACACAATTCTTAAATATGATATATGTATGTGTGTGTGTGTCTGTGTATAAAGGTAACGCACACAGCTTTAAGTCTTTTTCCATAATATTCTGTTTGAGTCCTGTTAAGTCTGCATGAGATATTTATGGTGGGATCCTTTCAAGGGTCCTCCCCTTCAGTTGTTCTTACCTTAGGCACACTAGTGGCTATATGTGGAATGGCAAATGAAGCATGAAAAACCTTCAGGTGGTAATCCAAAATCTATAAATTGGTGCAGCCCAAGGGGTTCATGAGAGTTCCCCAATCTTTCATTGAATGGGAGCTGCTTGATTTGATCAACCAAAAATTGATCATTAGGGGGAAAGTGGCATTTAATGTACTAACAGTACATAAAATAAAGTAACATAAATGTACTTCTCACTTCAAAGTCCTCTGTCAAATAAGAATCCAGATTTTTTGGGGTTACATCTTAGTTATTTCTCTAGTTCTATCAGCCTCATCAATTTGCAATAAGGTATACCTCTCAAGTGTCCTGTTTTTCACTGGACCGTCCTGATGTTCAGGTACTGTTTTCATTTTTTGCGGGTGGTGAGAATCATGAGCTGATTGTGGAGATCTTCTGATCTCCCCTGACCGGCCCAGGGAGCAATAAAATTGCAGCTTCCCCATGGCCTTGAAGTGACTCTTTGGGTAAGGTGGATGGCCATGGCCACAGCTCTCAACACAAGTGTCCAGATTTGCACACCTGAAATGTTGCAGGGGGTCCCATAAGGCATAATTATGGTTTACGTTGACTACATTCACTAGTCCATGTTTTAACATATCCCAGAACGTGCTAACTTTTAAAAAACAAAGACTAACATTGACTATACCAGATCACAATGAGAAGTGTAGCATACAGCAGCGGTTATGATATAACCTATTTATGCATTGCCATGTGCTGATCCGGAAAATATATGCCTGTACATAAATGTGTATGTGCTGATTTTGTATTTTTGTGTTTTCGTGTGTATTAAAGCTGTACATTGTTTGCATGAATGGGAAACTCTCCATTCAATCTCCAGGACTAACGCCTACTTCCTGCTTACTTCCTCAGATGATTGAAGGTGCTTCTAAAGAACAAAGGAATACTCTTGGGATCACAAGCTTAGATTATTATTACTACCTTAGCCAATCCGGTTCCTACAAAGTAGATGATATTAATGACAAGAGAGACTTTCAAGAAACCATGGTAATGCAGCATTACATAGTCTGGTGTTTTATTCACCAATTAAGGGAAAATTCTATATTCTGTCCAAAAACATGATTTCTTTTTCCCCAAGGAGGCTGTGTTGTCACATGAGGACTCAAATTAAACAGAACACTTAGCAATTATGTTTTTCTCTCTCTTAATTAATATAGAATGGAAAACATTTTACATGTAAGCAAAATGCCTTAATGTTTTACGATCTTAATTCACAAGTAGGTAAAATGCATATTTTGAGTCAGAATATGTCCTTTGTAACCTACTGGCAGCTCTTTTGATTTTCTGGCCTAGAAGTCCAACTTCACTATTGGGTTCTATTTGGTTTTAAAAAAAATTTTATTAAATGCCATTATTTTGAAAATTCACACCCCACACTGTTTTGGTCACAAATAACTTTATCCTATTTTCCAGCACGCAATGAGTGTGATTGGGATTTTCCCTGAGGAACAAGCAATGGTTCTTCAGATAGTGGCTGGGATTCTGCATCTTGGAAACATCAACTTCAAAGAGAAAGGCAACTATGCAGCAGTGGAAAGCGAAGAGTGTAGGTATTTTGTTCAGGCATGATGGTGTCTTGTTATAAAAGGAGTCAACATCTGTTCATATAGGCTTGTAGAATGTATTAGTGACATTGACCTCTGCATGTGGAATGTCTCATAAGATTTTATGTTAGTAGCAACCAAAAAGTACTCTCCAGCTACCTACAGACATGTATCTTTTGTCTGAGAATGGTCTTTGAGACCACTGTGGACAGGTCACTGTGGATATTTCCATCCCTGCCAGAAAATTACAAGGGACAGATAGTGTCTGACCTTATTGTATAGCTTAAGGATGTGTGCCATGAATGCAATGCTGGCTAGCCATAGTGTAAATTAGCACGTTTCATGGGAAATTTCTGATTTGCCAAAACATGCCTATTAAGTAAGCTTCATCACCCAATAGGGTGATCGGTCCCTGGTTTAGCAGCGAAGGGAATGCAACCATAGAATATGCCACTGCCATTTTGACATAATGCAAAATGCATTGGTAATGTGACTGTTAAGAAACCTCACTGGTTTAACTATGCATTATATAGGGCTTTTCTTCTGGGAGAAGCTTGACAGGGTTGGATCTTCATCCTGGATAGTGAAGTAGATGTGTTGAAACTGCAACTCTTGTGCCAAGCCCAAATGGATCCCATTATCTGCCATTATACTCCTCAAAGCAGAGATTATCAAGGGGCACATGTTTCACTTTTGAGAGGACCACACTAATTGTCAGTGATTCTTGAACATGTCCTACAATATCTTGTAAAATGGAATAGTCACGAATCTGGCTGGTCCGACCGACTACCTCCCCTGACTTCTGCTCCCTTATCCTGAGACAACACACTCTTTCCCCGGTTTCCCAGTCACTAGCCGAGACTGCTTTATTTTTTACACAAATGGCTGGATAAAGCCAGCAAAACACACATTAATATAAAACAAGACATTAGGATACAAACTGCCTCTCAGAGACAACAGGGTCAGTAAAGGGATTAACGATACAATGGGGTCCCAACCTCCACTATCTATTACTGGTCAAAAATGCTGGCTGACTTAAACCACATATAAGTACCATGGTGTGGGGGGTCTGATATTACACTAAAACAATGGTGATCACTCCCTGGTTGCCAATCCTGGCTGTCTGCCAGAGATAATCCCCTCAGCAAATGATGAGATGATATCCTGCTGAAAGTAGCCGCAGAAGTCTTTACAAAGTCAGGGCCCATAGTCAATAGGGAGGAGGCTGGCTCTCAGGCCTCTCCAGTGGGCCCCAGTGATGGAAGGTTCCATCAGATGAATTAATACTATACTCTTTATGGCTATAAAGTAGGTAATGAAATATTAAAGGAATAGTCATGAAAAATGACTCTAGGGAAAGCAAACAAGGCATATAACAACCCCTCCCCACACACAAACATTTCCTGTTGTGGTTGTACATTAGACTGTGATGTTTTGCAGCAGGCACTAAGGAAAAATGCTCTGAACGCCAGCAAAGTGTGTGTGTGTGTGTGCGTGTGTGCGCGCGCGCACTCCCGGCAGTGGGGCTTTCCTAGTTGATTCAGGGATCAGTGAAACAAATACTCTTTCCTTCATTGACCCTTTAAAATGCTCTTCTCACATGTCTAATGCTCTAGAAAGCATTACGTTTCCTGGTTTCATGCTTTTGATCTAGTCTTGCTTCTTCTGCTGGACCCATTTTTCTTTTTGGTTTTCACGTGTTGATTGCCTGATTTCTCCCCCTGCATGCTCTACTGCTTTCTGCCTAAGCTGTGTCTGGGCTCTAGACACAAACATCTGGCATGCTTGGTCAGCGGGTCAGGCAGGATGGTGTAATAAAAATGAGAAACAGATTTGTTTTCCTCTGCAGAAAGCAGGGATTTAAAGGAGTAAACGGGAAGCACAATGTATACTGAAAACCACGCTTGGTTCGTGTGATGTGGAGGGATGTGGGATACGGTGTAGGTCTGCTGCATGTTTTCATTGGATTTTATTTAATATTCTTTTATTAAATAAGCAATTGATTGCAAAAGCTACAGTGTATGCATTCATTTTAAGCCAAAATAAGCCTACTCAATTAACTAGTATTATGTATTTAGTAAGTGTTGGATGGTTAGCACTCATTGCCAGAGACATAACTGTTACTGTATGTACAATGGCCTTTGACAATTCTAGGTAGCAGTTGTGTATTGGCTGAGTTTGTATGGAATCAATGTTTCAGTTCACCAGAAAAGTTAATATTTAACTGTGAGCTTATCACAATAAACATATTGCCAATGCTTCTCAATGTATTGTAATGTTTACTTAAAGTTTTGTAAACTTTAAAAAAAACAGTTTAATGTAGTACAGACTAAATATCTTTTACCTGTAATATGAATTTAATGGTCAGTTATAAGCATTTGCTTCCTTTGTTTTAATCATATTGGTGATTATTAAATCGCTGTGACTAATGGTCAATCACTTGACGACAAAAAACATTCTGGGTCACAGAGCAGTTAATGGGAACATTAAACCTTTGTATTCTCATCATGCATTATGAAGGGCCAACACCAATGGGTTTCTTATGTAAAAAGAGCTGGGCTGGTCCTGTACAGTCAGAAGGTAGTTAAAGTAGTCAGACTTTCAACTCTCCTGCAAACTCCCAGTCTAGTAAATACCACATAGACTTCCAGAAGAGCATGCCATAAACCAATACAGTCAAATTATCTTGGTCCATTAAATTGAAGAATTATTTATTGTAGAACTATCCATGTAGTCCCATTGTTATGCAGTATGCAGAGGCAATCCAATAGGAATGTCCATCATTTAACCACCATTAGATCATCACAGTTTAACCAATTATTAGAAGGATTAAAATAGTTGAAGTTTTACTCATTACTATTATCCATACTTCCTTAAGAGCTGGGAGGTGGGGCGAGTGCTAGGATTGTAAGGTTACAGATATTATTAAAGCTATATATATTTGCTTATGTTGCATTGGTTACAGAGAGTAATTAAAAGTATTGGAATTTATCTAACCAGTTATCGTATTATTGATAGTGAGCTCTAGGACAATATACAATTTTAAATGGCATCACTCCTCTTTTATAAACTCATGTTTATTTATGTACTGGGTATTAGGAACTTTTATCTAAACCTTCCGGAAATGGATTTATGAAATATAAGGAAGGATCAACGGAATGGTCTGCTAAATCTCACAATGAATATAAAAGTAACCTATGAGGCGACAGACCTTTTTTTTTTTTTTTTTCTTCTTCACTGACATGCAAATTTTACAATTTGAAGAGCAAACGTATTGCGTGTTGACCAAAAGGAAGATAATCAAAATAATTCTCATTAGTAATTGTACATGAGCCTCGCAGTGTTCAGGTTTTCCCTGTGAAGGATTCTTAAGATTGATGTAAAAAAACAGCATAAAAGACTTTTTTGATTTACATGAATATTACATGTAGTTCCCTTTCAACTTGTCAAAGTATTGGTGGGACAAAGAGGAAAGCTTATCTCAAAGTTAACAATATTTTATGCTTGATAGTAAAATGTGTCAAGTGTCTGCATAAAGTAAATATTGCTTTCATAGTTCCTCCAGTGTTTGTGTAACCCATCTCCTGATTTCCTCCTCATTGCAGTTTTAGCCTTCCCTTCATTTCTTTTGGGCATAAATGAAAGCCGTCTGAAGGATAAGCTGACGAGCAGGCAGATGGACAGCAAGTGGGGTGGCAAGTCTGAGTCTATTAATGTGACACTGAATGTAGAACAAGCCTGCTATACAAGAGACGCTCTGGCCAAAGCCCTTCACTCTCGTGTCTTCGATTACCTTGTGGATGTATGTATGAAAACAGAATAATTGTTAAACGTCCGTATCCGTCTTACTGAAATGTATCTGTGCTGAATATGTCTTTAAGCTGGGGTGAGATACTATTATAGAACCGGGTATATGTTGACGATTCCTCCATTTCTGATCGTGCAGAAATATTCTACATGTTTCCAGGTTCCTTTCTTATAACGTGCCTGTAGCATGCTTTCCTGGACCACAATAACATCCCTAAGCCGCTGTGTCCCTTTGATTGAACCTATACTTTCTCCATAAAGCCTTCAAACCACTTCACATGCTTCAACAATGACTAAGTTGTTGGTTGTTCAGCCATTTTTACCTAATTTCTCTTTACCCCTTTACCGGCACTGTTTACTGTTCACTCTTCTTTATGGTCTAGTTTTTTTTTTCTCATCATAGCCTACATTTTAACATTGAAATTTTTTTTAAAAAAAAAATGTTGTGACATATTAAAGCATTTTGTTTATTGCTAACTATTTTCCAAAGGAAGCACATAATTTAAACAATGAAGCACCCGTTTCGCTTTATAAAGCATCTGATTCTACATTAGTCTTGAGTTTTGAGGGACACGCTCACCAACCAGAGTCCGCTCTGATAAGGCTCACAAAAGTACCCATTCCGTTCCGTAATAATAATGTATTTCTCTGGTTAGCATTAGGTTAGTGTTGAGCTGAAGTTTATATATTTTTATCATGATTTATTTTTCTTGCTAGTCTATTAACAAAGCTATGGAAAAGGATCATGAGGAATATAATATCGGCGTTTTGGATATCTACGGCTTTGAAATATTTCAGGCAAGTTCAACATTGGTTGTCTAGAATCCAGTTAGTTTCCCATCTCATAGTCGGAGATCTAATGTCTTTCTTTTCTCATACAGAAAAACGGCTTTGAACAGTTCTGCATCAATTTTGTCAACGAGAAGCTGCAACAAATATTCATAGAGCTAACTTTGAAAGCAGAGCAGGTAAGTGTTAAATTAACTTTGCTCCTATTATTGGTTCAAGCGGACTTTGGGAATCCGTGAAGATTTCATTTTCCATACATGTGCTGGACCCCATTGTGTATGTTGATGTGGGGTATGCCTGTAAGTAAAATTTTTCATAGAAATTAAAACCGGATAAAAAATAAGGAGCAGATTGAGCTCTTTTCCCTGCTGAAATAACATCTGAGCACGCTACTTTGAGATCTTTACTTCATAGACACAATAAAAGTTTAATTAGCATAGCTTCTTTAATTTTAAATTTTGGTTCCCTCGTTTCTAAAGAGAGAAAGGAAAAAAAAAAAAAAATTTTTTCGGCTCTTAGGAAGAATATGTTCAAGAAGGAATCCGATGGACACCAATTGATTACTTCAACAACAAAATTGTATGCGACCTTATTGAGAACAAAGTGGTAGGTGCCACTTTCTTTTATATCCCTTGGCATAGACATTACCAAAAGGATATATGTAACTGTGTGAATTATGATGGTTCATTGAATATTTCCTTCTTTCTACTCGCCCTCTTCCTAGAATCCTCCAGGAGTGATGAGTATTTTGGATGATGTGTGTGCTACAATGCATGCAGTTGGAGAAGGGGCTGATCAGACACTTCTTCAGAAACTCCAAATGGCTGTTGGAACCCATGAGCACTTTAACAGTTGGAATCAAGGTTTTATCATTCACCATTATGCTGGAAAGGTAAATGAGGGGGGGGGGCATTAAAATTGTCATGCTGTCCTATATAGTAGTCTGCCTTTAATGGACACTTTTGTCCCCTGGTCATTTAGTAGAAAAAAAGATAATTTATTGTGCAAATAGAATGGTTAGCTGCTTTATCCCAGAAACAGTGGCTGCTGACTAAGTGGGTTTGGATTCAAAAATCTGTGCAAATTGTTTCCTATTATTTTCATGGATATTTGATTATGATCCAAAATGTAAAACAGTAGCATGATTTTATTAGGTTATTATCCTAAACATCAGCCTGATCTGGGCTGTAACACAATGTTTGTTAATGCCTTCCAGCCAGCAATTAACTGAGAACTGGTGTATGGTAAATGTGCCTCATTTGCAGTTCTAGCACATTTTTTCCCCACTGTGTTCATATTTTTTTTTTTCTTCTAACAATGTCCAGATTCTTTGATGCATGTTTTGTTTGCTTTATACTCCCCTACATGTATCACTTTTGTTTTACTCTTCTAAGAATGTGCTGACTGTAATATAGAATGATTTATTTGCCATTTTTGTGATTACCTAGTAGCTACCTCCATGAAACCATGATGCTGGTTTAATTTCATCAGCGAGCGTACTTAATTGGAAACAATAAATCAGAGGACAGCTGGTTAAGGGCATGGGAAAGTAGCCACAGAATTCTAAAATGAATCTGTGTCTTGTGAAAAGTCGTTGATTAAGAGAATGTTGTGATAGTTGGTACATTTCTAACCATGCAGCATTCTGGGTTCTTTCTCATTAGTTTCTACTTTTGATATATATGAAGAATATACAAATGTCTGCCTTGTTGAAACTAGCTTCATTCTGAAAGAGGGAAATAGGATTTAGCACAAAGTCGAGTGACACATACTCTGGTAACTAGGGCTAGACAGAAACCATGATCACTACAGCAGTTTGTTTCATTTTTTTTATTTAATACTTCACGTGACATTACAAATGTGCTTAGGCTTCATTATTAATTCTTTTTGCTATGTTTTAGTGGACTTTTAGCTGTAGCATCATTCTGATTCTTAGATGCCCCAAGACATCTGCCAGTACTGACTTGTGTGAGCTCATTCTGCTTCCTATATACTTCTTTAAGAAAAAAATTATATTTCTTGACATTTAGATCTGGTCTACATGAACTCAAACACCACACTCTAGCTCTGCCCAGAATATTATATGTACGTTTATACATGTATACAGGAAAAACTGCTTGAGGAACCATGTGTCTATTGCTGGGACATGGTGTATTGATTAATTTGACTGGAAATGTACACACAGCTTCCAGCTCTAACCTCCTTTTAAAGTCTAAGATGGCATATAATGACTTCAAATTTTACTACTTCTGTCCAGGTGTCATATGATATGGATGGTTTCTGTGAGCGGAATCGAGATGTACTCTTCACAGACCTCATTGAGTTAATGCAGAGTAGTCAGTTGTAAGTATACATCATCAAGCCTGGGTTTACTAATGTTGCACTAACACATATTAAGCATGGCAAACATCTATGCATGTAATTAAAGTGAATGTTTGCTTTTTTAATAACCGTTTTAACACGGTTTCTGTGTTTTTGGTGGTGATATGCTGTGGGCAAGGCATTACCAAGCCTTTTCAGTTAACTGTTAATGGGGGGGTTGTGACAAAACATTTTAAAGATTAAAGTATTTAAGCTGGCTATCTAAACCCTTTTTTTCAGCTGATGTGCTACTATCACGGAGATTTACGTCACTGTGACTGTTTTGTAGACAAACTTTTTCAGCAACTGGGTAGGAAAGAGACATAGAAATTCAGAGGAGCAGTTGCATTTAAATGTGACACCCCAATGTATGTTCAGCAACATCTCCCAAGTACAGTAATACCACCCATGCATGGGTTGTCAAGTTGTTTGGGGGGTAAAAGCCGTATTTGGGACAATTCCCAATTACATTTTTCAACTTGGAATTTTGAAGTGTTGAAAATCCTGCCCCCGTGTCCTATTTAGGACATCTTTCAACACAGCTAATTCAGTTTACACCATCAAACCATATATTTTTGAAAACTAGACATCCCAAAGCATTTCTAATGCTGCTATTTGAACAATTTCCATGCACTAACTTTACCACCAGAATTTGTCAGTTTGTGATAGTAATTTTTGTGTGGGTTTTCTTCACATACATTGTACTACATGTATTGTACACACATGCATGGGTTTGTTAGGTTGTCTGGGAGTTAAAAAGCCACATTCGGGAATTTGGTCAGTCTGTCCCTATGTCTTATTTGGGACACATTTAAACAAGGCCAATTCTGTTTATCCCATTAAATAATACCAGACCCCCCCATGGGTATTTTAAATGTCAGTATTTTAACTGTTTTTCATGCAGGATTTTGTGAAGATTTAGCTATATCATTTTAGGACTTGCTGATAAAATTATATATTTTTTTTATTATTATTTATTCCACATTTTGTTGGAACTAGATGGTTTTTGTTTTAACTACTTTATTTTTTTGTGATTAGTAAACTGGGCTCCATTGACTTGCATGGTTGAATGCAATACCTGTAGTCAACCCACAGGGCAGACACCCTTTTAAGAACATCTTGCGAGTGGCAGTCTCTCGCTGTGGCACTTGTGACCACTCTCCGGCACGTAAATTGCCACCAGTGGGATGTTTTTCTGTGACGTGTCTGGCACGCCAAATATTAACATGCATGAGAAGGCATATTGCTATCCAGAATCTAAGACAGGGCCAAATGGTTTTCATCTTCAATCAAATTCTATGTCTTTATGTATCCTCTGCAGTGAAATGTTACATCAATTTTATTAAATATAAAAAAGCAGAGGTCTTTGTTAAGAAAATACCTCCTGTAAATTAATTTTGCTTAGTGCTTTAAGCCCACACATAGACACACTGGTAGAAGATTGTATAACTTTTAATGCCAAATACCTCCCCCTTGTCTGAATATTGTAGGCAATGTATTTATAGACTGTAATTGAAATGGCCCTGGTAGTCTGGTTGGAGGTCTCTAACACTGGACCCACTGCAGTGTTCCACATGCAGGAATGAGGCTAATATCTTTGTGATAAATCACAGTACTCTAACTCTGTAATCTTGACTTTAACCCCACGCATAATCGGAAATCTTGCCACTGAAATATAACACAAATCTTTCCGGTTGGGTACTGCATAAAAACCACAATCAAGACAAAACCGTATTTATGGTCTAAACATCTCAGAATAGCCAGGAAGTTTATTTTCCCCAATTTAGATTTTAAATAGGACTGCAAGTTTTGAAAAAGAAATGCCAGAAATGTAATGTGCTTACTAAAAAAGCTTTGTAACTTAACCTTGTATCATAACTTTTATCATAAGTATGACCACAATAAAGATTTAGACTCATGCTGATGGCATCTGCTATAGCTTTAGTCAAGTTTTTTTGTTTTAGTCAATGTAAGAACTGTAAATAAGAAATAAGGTTTCACATGGACAAAAGTAAATGCAGTGTGCATTTTTCTGTTCTACAAAAGTTGTGGGTTAAAATTAAGCATTGTAGCTTTAAGGCTATTATAAACCATAGAAAAATCTATCTATCTAACCTGTAAGGTATAAACTTAACTCTTACTGCTTATTGACCACAATGCTGACCACTTTGTTCATACTCTCCTTTTATCTGGACCAAAAGAGGGGTACAGCACAGGCTTTTGATGCAGGTGTGCACGTGCGTGACCCCTTGTGTGACCACCCTAAATTTTAATTCACGTTTGATACTGAGAACTCCATACACTACTTTATTATAGCATTTAAAACAATTATATGTCTGTCTATTAGTGGCCGTTGCCCCAATTATGGATATTGGAGTCCCTAAAACTCATTCTAAAAAGCTCCTTTGTTAGTTTTTTGGGGGGTTTTCTTTGCCCTTGAAGTGTTAATGTATTCTTAATTCTTCCTGAAGCAGAAGAATACATTGTGTGAAGCCACATAGAAAAAAAAAATCCGTGTAATCTCTACAGAGAATGAAATGATGGGAAGTGGATACTACTTTTTTTTTTCTAGATTATTTTTCCTGTAATAATGGTATAGAATTGCAGTTTCCTCTGGCCACACTGTTCATGCATAATGTATGAGCCAGCAAAGTATACTACAAGTACTGACAGTTCCAGACTGAATTAAACTGATGTGCTACAACCCAAGCACTCTTAATCTAGTCAAGGTGCTGTTCCATCTACTCTGTATTTAACTCTTTTGGAACAACATTTTGCATTAGAAACCTCATTCCTAGCTCTGCTGGGTGACTCTTCCCAATGTATTTTAAATCATACATAGTTTTGTCTAATAGGTACCTTTTTGAGTGCCCCCCCAGAGCAGGGGGGGGCATTCCTGTAGAAAAAATAAGACTCTATGGCCTAAGGCTTCCTTAAGATGGTCTCACTGTTGCAGGGCTGGCTGTTTTTTTCCCCCCAACATTACAGAACAGAGGACGCTCCTGAGTGACCTGAGGGGTACTCTTGATGATGATGATGATGATAATGACAGCTAATTCTTCAGATGTTTAGGTTCTCAGGGACTACCCCCAAGGTTCTTAAAATACTCAGGATCTGCTTACAAAATACCCACAAATACTTCAGGAGCCCAAAGCAGAACACCTTTGACTGTGTGGTGCATGGTTATAGGGGCTAGAGGCAAAACTATCCACCTGCTTTACCTGTCCATTCACCTAGTATGCCAGTATGCCAGGGCCCTCTTCTTCTTCTCCATAAGTATTTTTTAAGGTGTATTTTATTTATTTTCATTCTCCCCCATTGTAATAGTACTTCAGAATCTGCTGGCTCTCTATAAGTAAGTGTAACTTAATATTCTGGTGATCTGATTCTATACATCATGAGGCTGCCATGTGAGAGGTGCAACTGAGGCCAGTGCAAAAATCTGAACTAACCCCCCCCCCCAAAAAAAAACTAGACACTTGAAAGGTATGCAACGGTCGGCAGTGAATTCCCGATGGTCTCATTGAGTATTTACATGTGATATGTAATTTAGTAATATCCTAAAAACATGTAGAGTAGGCTTCGTTTGCCAAATCTTTACTATTCCATGAAGGCAGGTTTATTCATGTCCAATGTGGTCAGTGGCAAACTATTGTTGTGATGTTTTATTTTTTGTTTGTAATTATTGATTGATTATTTCCCAGGCCTTTTATAAAAGCCTTATTTTCTGAAAACCTGCAAGCTGAAAAGAAGGGACGTCCTACAACCGCCAGCAGTAAGATCAAGGTGAACTGTTTAAAAGAACTCAAGATTACTCATTGGGTTCTTGCTAAGCTATCAACAAGTCATGTTTAATATTAAGCTTCAAGGTTGAGGCAGTAAGATAGACATGCTTTAATCTTGAAAGGCTCAATAAATATACAATAAATAATATAAGCTGACATGCCTGAGAATATAGCAAATCGACTACTACTAAAACAGATGCAGATTCATATTGATATGTTATATTATATTTTTTATTGTTTATATTGTACTGACATTTTGCATGTTAATGTTATCAGTATTTTGACATTGTAGAAAAATTTAAAAAAAAAGACGTCCTTATTTACTTTTCAGCTTTTGGGCCAAAATTCAAGTAGATGTAGAGTAAAGAGGAACTCTACTTCCAAACAAAATGAGTAAAATAAACATAGCATATTATAAAGAACACCAGGCCCTTACAATAATTCCATAAATAAAATGGCCTTAGAACCACAAATGTCCATCAATTATATTTTTCCCAGATTTTGTAGATCTCATTTGTTTTTGCAGAAACAAGCAAATGACCTTGTCAACACCCTGATGAAATGTACACCTCACTACATTCGATGTATCAAACCCAACGAAACAAAGAAACCCAGAGATTGGGAGGAGAGTAGGTATGTGTTGAGTCCAGAGCGTCACAGGTGGTTTAAATGTGTAGCATGCCCAAAGGTAGTATCAAATATGTCAATCTAATACAATTCAGTTAGCATGTTTGATAAAGATGATGCCTTCTATAAACTAATGTTTAACTCTTAATCTCATCTACAAGCCTCAGTCAATCATGCAGATCTGTCCTTGTACAGTACAATAATGGGGCTATGTAGGTGAGAAGTAGAACATGGCTTCTGTCAGTCACATGTTTACTGTGCTACTTTTACGACTCAAAGCATTTTCTTTTTGTGCTTTGTAATTCCTATATTTTTAATAATTTGATCCCTTTTAAGCAATGTTCCAGAAACCATGAATACTCTTAACCTCCACAATATTGACTTCGGATACCCACATTAGAATTTTTGGTCGCTTAGAACAACGAAAAATTCCTATGCTGAGTATGTGAAACCTCATACTCTCTTTACCCACACTGCTAGCAAATGATTGTGTACCCCTTTGTGTAAAATACTACTTCCTCGCATTACCCCTGAGACGTACGCTCACCAGTTTCTCCGAATACCATTACGTTTGGCACTTGTTTTTCTCTGAAACACATTTCCTTTTTGAATTTTACTACATCCCATATTCTTCCACACAGAAACTTCCTTATGTCGTGTTACAAATATATGATTTTCTCAAACAAAAAAGAAAATCTGTTTGCAGAGCGTTGACCTTTCATCCACAGGTTACTTCACAACCAACTGTACCTACTTTTTTCTTTTCAAGGGTCAAACATCAGGTTGAATATCTGGGTCTGAAGGAAAACATCCGTGTGCGTCGAGCAGGATATGCTTACAGGAGGGTGTTCAAGAAATTCCTACAAAGGTAGGAATGTCCAACTATTATTGGATTTTAGTATTTATCATCAGTTGAAATTAAGCAGAGACACCAATAGGTTTTTCTGTTCTTTCCACTCAATGTTATTCTCCCATGTTTATTACGGTCACGAAAATTGTATAAAGCATCGTATGTTTCATGTAAAATAGTGATCTTTTTATTACACAGAATCATTATATCTGTGTGAAAGCAGTGATAATCTCTTTTCTGCTATTCAGATCACACTTTTTGTTCAGCAACCCAGTAATGTACGGTTGATGGTCCTTCAGCCACTAATGCATTGTTGAGCAATTGACATTATAATGTTGACTATAGACACATCAAGATCTGTAGAGGAGTTGTAACCTTAAGTATTTTAGGCATACCAGCAAAATTGTAGTTCTGTTTTTTTTTACCTCCACCTTGTTAACCTGAGTTTCCCAACTCCTTCATAGAGTAGGAGATAGGGATTTCCAGAGTGGCATAAGCAGAATTTTCTTGGATGTGTGAAGCTGCTGCAGAAGCAATGGTGTTGAGCCAAAGTAGACTTAAGATTTAAGAGTATAAATATACATGATTCAAGAATGTTCCATGCAGTAGATCCAGTTTTGTGAACGATAATCTGAGTGATCTCATTCATGTTCTAATAACCCTCTTAAAACAAGCTCATTGCATAAAGACATCTTAAAGACTGGAAATACGTGTTTCTCTAGTTCCTGTTCATTTCTACCCTGACAGCTTTCTGGCATGTTTGAGTAACCAGGAATGTGGATACATATCTGTGTAGTATTTTATATTTGCATGCAAATATCAGAGTGAAAAGCTAGTGTCTGCCTGTGTCTGTGGCCAGTGTGAAATGTAAACTACCCTTGAATTTGTGAGCTGACTTTTTACCATGTATCCAAGTGGAATGAAAATTCTATCTTATTTAACCCGTTTGGGAATAGGAATGGATTGTTGCACCAGCAGCCGTCATCTCTGTACACTCAAAGCAGCCATGCAAAACTGCCCGATGTCTTCGTGTGGATTAGGTAGATAACCATGCAAATACGTGTTCATAGGTCTTCAAGCAAAGAAAATATTTCTAATAGCAAGCAAAGTTTCAGTAGCACCTCAGGCTGGAAAGTAAATTTAAAGATCATTTGTTCCCTGTAGCACATGATTTTTAAATGCAGTATAAAATTAGACCTTTCGTGAGGTGCTGGTTTCAATTCTCTAAGCTTGGCCACCAAAGTCCATAGGTGCATTTATTATTATGTATTAATTATTATTTATTTTATTAACCACTAACAGATTCCGCAATACTGTTTAGATTAAATATGGGATATACAACAGGCGTTGAGGACCCCGCCATCATAACCAGTTCCTAGCAATAATTTTGGGCTTTTAGGGGCCCTGCTTATATGCTTACATGCTAAAGAACAGGATATGAACCACGGTCAGGCCGTTTATTGATCAGTTTAATGAGCACTCATTTAGTTGCATTCAGTTCATCGATTTATATGAATCCACTTTTAGTAATACTGGAATCCCAAAGGCTTGGTTTCAATAAATGAATAACACACACACACAAAAGTTAATATAGCAGACGATACTGGAACATATATTTAACCACATTACTAGAACTGCATTTGTGTCCTTGCTTTTTACCCAGTGAAACCTTAATGACTTGCTCCATACTGCCCAGCCTCAAAATATGACAATTCTCATTATCAACCAGTGTAAGGTTACCCAATTCCAATTGACATTACATTTGATGTATTTTGTGTCAAATAAGATCAGGATTTTTTAATGATTATTTTGTACTGCTTTACAGTGGTTTATGGAACTCACGTTCGTATAAATGACAATACAAGGTCAGTTTATTATGAATTAAAAATCCTTTGATCAATAAGTAACTTGTTTGAGTGAAAGCAAACCATAAAATGTTATGATCATAACGTCAGGCTGCCCAAGTCTCACGTGGCCATTCACATATAAATGTGTATGTCTTACGCATGATAAAAGCAGTCACTGGAAATCCAGTGACAGAAAATTACTCAAAAACAAGAGATTTTCAGTATTTCAAGGAACCTAAAAGTTAGGTTCTTGGGGACTGTGCAGAGAGCCAAACCTGTTACCTTTACTGTCTTATATGAAAATAGTGAAAATGACAGGTTTTTCTTTTTGTGTGTGCACTGGATACAGGACACTTATCCGGCAGAAAGTAAACCCTTAGGTGCCCAATTAGTCTGAACTAAGTGCACGCTTTCAGCAGTAGTGGGGAAATGTCTGTTTTAGGAGCCCTTTAATTTCAGTATTCCTTCAGATTGACATGTCATGTTTAGTAATGCCATGTTCAAGATCCGTTTTTGTAGAAAGTGTCTTATTGCACAGCCAGCATTTCACATGCCTGAAATGGGGGACACCTTTATTGGGATGTAGTTAGAGGCAGCACAAGGACCGTTTAAAAATGAAACTTGTCATGTATTCCATTGAAGCAGGACCCTGGGATATGATGTAGATCATGAAGTGGGCCGTTGGAGTTGTGACAGAGCTTGCTCGACTCTACAGTTTAATGAGCCAGTGTAGGGAGGTCCTCGTACCACTTCTCACAAAAGCAAGACCATTGCTGAGAGTTAGATCTGTCCTGCTTAAAACAGGACGGTTGGAACATATGCAACACCCTACCCGAAGCACCCAACAATGTTGTCATCATGTTGCTATTTTGCTTTGGCTTTTTGCCTTCTATTGCTTGTTTTGTATTTGCAGCTTAAAATGTTTAGGGTGTGTTATATTATTTTGCATATTATATTGAAAATCATAGGAATTACCTGCTTGATCAAGGGGTTAGAAGGTGTCTACATGTGCAGTAAGATTATGACTAGTGCCATTCGAAATGTATGACATTGTTCTGATCACAACAGCAAGCTGACTTTCTTGTAATAGTCTTTTAGCTAGGGTATTTTAGGTTATTCAACCAAGTGTTATGTTAATGTACATCAACAAAGCATCATGTTTTACTATACTGACAGCAGTCACGTCTGTTCATATACATTATAATTGATGTTTAGTAATGTCTCTGGTGAACAAATGCCATCCTGTGGGCTGATGCATAAAAAGAGAACATAGGAATGCAGTCCTACATCAGTTTTAGGTTGCTTATTACTCTGTCAAACTCTGTATTAAACGCTTTATTTTTCTTTTAATGTATATGTTTAGCATTTACTGGTAAAACTTTTTTCCTTTAGGGTCGTCTTATATTCATGCTTTTTCTTTTTTTCCTAAGTTAATATTCAGATTTTGGGGGGTCGTCTTATAATCAAGCAAATACGGTAATTACCCCTAAATCCCTTTCCTCACACGTTGAGGTTAGGACAGTATCAAATATTCTATACTTTGCCCTTGTGTTTTTATGCCCCAGGTGCATTACTTTATCTACATTAAATGCCAATTGCCACAGCTCTGACCATTTTTCCAGTTTACCTAGATCGTTTGCCATTTGGCTTCTTCCTCCAGGAACATCAACCCTGTTGCAAATGTTTGTGTCGTCAGCAAATAAACATACCTTTGCATTAGTGCAATATCACTAATAAAAATATTAAAGAGAATGGGTCCAAGTACAGATCCCTGAGGCATCCCACTGGTAACAAGACGTTGTTCTGAATATACGCCATTGACTACAACCCTCTGTTGTCTGTCACTCAGCCACTCCTTAATCCATTCAACAACATTGGGATCTAAACCCAGAGATTGCAGTTTATTTATAAATCTTCTATGTGGGAGAGTGTCAAAAGCCTTACTGAAATCCAGATACGCAATGTCTACTGCACCACCTTGATCAATTACTTTAGTCAACCAATCAAAAAAATCAATAAGATTTGTTTTGCATGATCTTCCTGAGGAAAACCCATGTTGTTTTTGATCTTGAAACCCATGTGACTTCAGATGTTCAACAATCCTTTCCTTTAACATTGTTTCCATTAATTTCCCCCACTACAGATGTAAGACTAACTGGCCTGTAGTTGCCCGACTCCTCCCTACTGCCTTTTTTGTGAATGGGCACAACATTCACTACTTATTATTATTATCCTTTATTTATATAGCGCCAACAGTTTACGCAGCACTTAATACAATACATAAATTCAAAGGATATGACAAGACAAGAATTGACAGACTAAGACAAACCGATACATTTGGTGGAGAGAGCCCTGCTCGCAAGCTTACAATCTAGAGGGAAATGGGGTGACAAACATAAGGCATAGAGAAAGGGTGAGAGGTATTGTGGGGGTTGTATCGATGACAAGGAAGTTCTAGCAGCTAAGATGGTATGCTTCTCTGAAGAAGTGGGTTTTTAGATGTTTCTTGAATGTTGGGAGGGAGGGAGAATGCTGAAGGTTCCTTGGGAGAAGATTCCAGAGATATGGGGCAGCTCGAGTGAAATCTTGTAGACGGGAAAAGGAAGAGGTGATGAGTGAGGAGGAGAGCCTTAGCCCATGGGAGGAACGTAGGGATCGAGTAGGAGAGTATTTGCTAATGAGGTCAGAAATGTACGGAGGAGCAGTATTATGGATGGCCTTATATGTCAGTACCAGGATCTTAAATTTAATTCTAAAGGTAATTGGGAGCCAGTGGAGGGTTTCACAGAGGGGGGAAGCAGAAGAGGAGCGACGTGCAAGGAAGATGAGCCTAGCAGCCGCATTAAGGATAGACTGTAGAGGAGAGAGTCGAGACAGTGGAGTGCCAACCAGAAGAGTGTTGCAGTAGTCAAGACGGGAAATGATAAGGGAATGAACCAGGGTTTTTGTGGATTCTTGGGTGAGGAATGGGTGGATACGAGAGATGTTTTTTAGGTGCAAGCGGCAGGATCTGGCGAGGGACTGAATGTGAGGGATGAAGGAGAGGTTTGAGTCAAGGATGACCCCAAGGCATCGGGCCTGGTTAGTAGGAGAGATAGTCGTGTTGTTAATGGTGATAGAGAATTCAGGTAGTGGAGTGGAGATGGAGGGAGGGAAGATAATGAGTTCAGTTTTAGAAAGATTAAGTTTCAGGTAGTGTTGTGACATCCATGAAGAAATAACAGACAAGCAATTGGTAATACGGGACAGGAGAGATGGAGAGAGATCAGGAGAAGACATGTAGATTTGGGTATCATCTGCATATAGGTGATACTGGAGGCCAAATGAGTTGATTAGTTTGCCAAGAGATGAAGTATAAAGAGAGAACAGCAGAGGGCCAAGGACTGAACCTTGGGGGACACCAACCGAAAGTGGAAGGGGCGATGATGTCTTGCCAGAGAAGTTGACAGAGAAGGAACGGTTAGACAGATATGAGGAGATCCAGGAGAGAGCTGTATCTTGAATGCCTATAGAAGCAAGTGAGTCTAGAAGAAGGTGGTGATCAACCGTATCGAAAGCAGCAGAGAGATCCAGTAGAATTAGAATAGAGTAGTGACCTTTTGCTTTGGCAGAGAGCAAGTCATTGGAGACTTTTGTTAGAGCTGTTTCAGTAGAGTGAAGGGGTTTGAAACCAGACTGTAGAGGGTCAAGGAGGGAATTAGAGGAGAGGAAGTTAATGAGGCGGTTGTACACAATCCATTCAAGCAGCTTAGAGGTAAAAGGAAGCAGAGAGATAGGGCGGTAGTTAGACAAACAGACGGGATCTGAGGAAGGATTCTTTAGAATTGGTGTGATTAGCGCATGCTTGAAGGCAGATGGTACAGTTCCAGATGATAGAGAAAGATTAAATAGGTGGGTAAGTGATGGACCAAGGGATGGATATAGAGACTTTGTAAGGTGTGAAGGGATGGGGTCAAGGGGACAGGTTGTTGGGTGAGAGGAAGAAAGAAGAGTGGCTATCTCTTCTTCGGTTGTAGGGGAAAAGGCAGTTAGTATAGTAGGAGTGGAGAGAGTGGTGTTGAGTGGTGTAGGAGGGAGTTGTAAGGAAGAGAGGTCTTTTCTAATAGTCTCGATCTTCTCTTTGAAGTGGGCAGCAAGATCTTGGGCAGTGAGAGAGGTTTGTGGTGTGGGTGTGGAGGGACAGAGAAGGGAGTTGAAAGTAGGGTTGGAAGAAAGAGAGGATATGAGAGTGGAGAAGTAGAGCTGTTTGGTGAGAGAGAGGGCAGAGTTGTAGGTGTGGAGCATGAATTTATAATGAGTAAAGTCTTCTACTTTCCAATCCCCAGGGACAACTACCGTTACCAATGATTCGTTAAATATATCAGTTAACGGTTTTGCTAGTACACCCCCAAGCTCTTTTAATAACTTGGGGTGTATCCCATCAGGCCCCATCGACTTATTTGTCTTTACCTTAGACAACTGAAGTAGAACCTCCGCCTCGATAAACTCGCATATTTCAAATGATTCAGTCTTTTTTCCCAACTGAGGTCCCATTCCCTCATTTTCATCTGTAAAAACTGAACAGAAATATTCATTGAGGCAGTCAGCTAAACCTTTATCCTCTTCTACATATATTCCTTTTTGTTTTTAGTCTAACTAATCCTTGTTTAACTTTCCTCTTATTTATATATCTAAAAAAAAATTTTTAACTGTAAATTGTATTTATAGCATCTTGCTGGTAAAAATAAAATTCTGACCCTTTGTTCTTCTGTTCATAGATATGCCATCTTGACCAAAGAAACTTGGCCTTCATGGAGAGGAGATGAAAAGCAGGGAGTCCTTCACTTACTGCATTCTGTAAACATGGAGTCTGATCAGTTCCAACTTGGCAAAACAAAAGTCTTCATCAAAGCTCCAGAGTCGGTGAGTGGTACCTCTAGTAGCAGATTGCCTACAAAGCAAGATCTCTATCCATACAGTTTGCCACCATTGGCTTCTAAGGTGCTCCAGTCCTCTAGAAGCCCATAGTAGTGTCATGTATTCATCTACCTTTCTAATCATTGATGACCATTTTTATGTAGTATTATCTTAATACATATTTGAATGCGTGTTGGTATTGGGATTTGTGACAATTTAAATAGATATTAAATGGAACATTTATATATCATAAATGAGATGCGGAAGATATGTTATGGTAAAATCTAGGCAGATGCACATTGAACAGGGAAGAAGATAAAGATTGGAATCTCAGTTATGGAGATACAGTATGTATTCATTAACAGACTGCCAAGATTCTATTATAGGAACCATTTTAAGGACATATCTCAATGTATGACTTTGATTATGTCGAACCTTTCTGAATGGATTTGACTACATTGTTTGCAACTTGTCTTGACCATATGCAGCTAATAAAGTGTTTCTAGTTACAAACATAAAGAGCCTAGCATTCTACTTTTAATGGCTCTCCATAACTCTTTGTGCGTTGGATATATATATATATGTAAGCCACTGTGTTACATAAGTTGTTAGTTGCAATGCATTTGATCAACTGTGCTCCATAACACCTTTATAACTATGGTAATCTACAGACTATGCATTTTTTGTTTTATCCAAATGATTTTCTGATTGTTAGAACTTAGTTTGGGGGGGGGGGGGGGACATTGAGCCAGGTGAAACAGATGGATTGTGGATTTGTGCTTTATTTCACTGCCTGGATGGAAAAAATTTAGACGTGCGTTGTAATGTAAAATTCCGCTTGTAATGAAGTAGTTAGTGAGTATGGTACACTTAGTATACCTGGCTCAGTTTGTGATTCCAGCACCATGTTATTGTATGATGCTCTTCTGCAAAAAGGCAAATGTTGGAAGTAGGTTGGTAAGAGCCCAGTAGAGAAGACTGGTGCGCTGGTCTAATAGGAATGGTAAGAGGGAGACTGACAAGAACATTAAGTGTAGACTGTCCTAGAGTAACCGGAGCAGTAAAATGGAGACTGTCCTGGCGTAACCTGACCAGCAGAGCGACATCTATCTAAGGAACAGGCCTTCGGAAGAAATTGTAGCTGGGAGATCGGATGCTTGATATGCATATGCATAATTTATACTTAAATGCATGCCGCTGTAAGACGGAAGAGACTCTTCCTCCCATAGTTTCCTTGCATATCTCCTGAAACCATAGTACTTATTGATTTAGTCTAGGATTAAAGATTAATATTTATCTCAAGAAAACACTGGTTGTAGTAGAAGTAGGGCACATTATCCTAGCCACTTTGGTGCAACCACACAGACCAGTAGCCCAAGGCAACATATAATCTGAGTTTTTCCAGCAGACTGATCAACCAACTGTTATAACACTTGAGACTGTGGCTAGGAGACAGATGACCTCTTGTGTTGACATTAGCGCTCGATCACCTGAGTAAACTGAACCAGGTGTGTGCTCAGACTGCTGATGTCACATGAGCATTACTCAAATCAGAACAAGTGCTCAGACTCCAACTTAATGTATTGGAGAAGGTATGTAAAGACTGCAGATGACTTTTGGCAAACATATAAAATACCTTTTTACAACTAATTTAGCACTGCACAAATTTCACTGCAAATACCACAGTGGTTAGAATGCTAGGTGAACCTGTTTACATTCCTTTCTTGTAAGTTTTGAGTGGGATTAATATTAAAACTCTAAATTGGTTTCAGTTTTGAGATGTGTGCATCAATGTAAAGCACTTCTTTGTTCTCAAGGAAAACATATGTTATGTTAGGGATATTTAATGAGACAAAATAGGCAAAACCAATATTTTGTCACACACAAAATAACGACGCTACCAAATATTGTAGTACCACATCCACAATATTACCGTATTGGCTCGGATATAGGCCGCCCCCGTATATAGGCCGCACCCTAAAAGTTTGGTGCTTTTTTAAAGAGTTTTTTTTCTTTAAAAAAGCACCAAAAAAAATGCTGCCACTGTCCTCCCCCCTGAGATATGCTGCCACTGTCCTCCTCCCCCCTCGAGATATGCTGCCACTGTTCTCTCCCCCCCCCCCGAGATATGCTGCCACTCTGCCCCCCCCCGACTTACCAGAGGAGACTCCCGGGTGTCTTGCGGGGCTGGCGGGGGACATCTACGCAATACACGTATACAACTTCCGGTGCCGGCACTCAGCTGATGTGCCGGCACCGGAAGTTGTATACGCGTATTGCGTAGATGTCCCCCGCCGGCCCCGCAAGACACCCGGGAGTCTCCTCTGGTAAGTCTTGGGGGCAGAGGTAAAACGCATCGTGCGGACGGTCACCGGCTGCGGCGATGCGGGTAAACAACCTCCGCAGCCGGTGACCATCCGCACGATGCGCTTAGACAACCTCCCGTGCCGGCATCCCCCCCCCGTGGAAAGTGCTGGCAGGGGAGGCTGTCTAAGCGTATCGGGGAGTAGGATGCAGGTCCCCTTTAAAGACTTAAAAAAAAAATGAGGGGAATTGGGGGGAAAAAGTGCAGCCTATATTCGAGCCAATACGGTAATTTAAGGAGATACCCTATATTTTATCTCCAATCCTAAATTCTTTCAGATCGCCGAAAATTATAATTCAAATTAGATAGATATCGCCACGATAGTCAATAAAAATATTATTTATTGTAAACACAATTTATAAAATATATATGAGTCACACAGTGCATAATATAAAACACAAAATTCTTAAAACATGTCAAAAATGAATCAATTCAAATACAGTATATTATCGATAGTTATCAATATGAATTGTTATTTTATGAGTCTAACACACAATTAACTTCCAGTCCACTCAGCAACCAAAAATTGATAATAATCAGGGCAGTAATACAAATATCACTATTTCTCTTATATTAGTTTAACTAACATGACAAATTAAAATAATTTTAATTGTGTCTAAGAGTATTGGTGAAGTTCCTAATAGATGCAAATAATGTCAAACTTCATCTATAGATAAAAATACCTTTTCATTATTGTTGTTATCACGGGTCATAAGCTTCAGTCTCACAAGCCGTCATATACAATAATGCAATATACTACTTCCCAGAAACGGGGAATTCTATACGAAGAAGACAAAATTCATCTCTATTCAGAATAATAAAACAATTATAATTACCACCACTTGTTGCTGTTTTCCAACTGGTCCTTGTAGAAATTAATCCATATTCATTGTCAAGAAATTAAGTGGGCAAGAATATAATTTTCTTCAAATTATATAGGTTAGGACTCCAAGTAACTCTAAGAGTGAAATATGGTGCCAGGATCTTAAGATTCCAATTCTCTGGGGTAAATTTGGTGAATAAGTCCGTCAGGGTCTGTCCATTTCAGGGTGCGATCTTCTTCTTTCTTTTTTTTTTTTTTTTTTTTTTATTATTATTAAAGACATAAGCTTTTAAAGACAGGGCTTATTATCATAGCCTCCACCTTTTGATTGGAATCCTCCAATCATAACGGTGGGTTTTACCCATTATAATTAGGATTTTTACTCGTATTTACACCGTTGTAATTTCTTAATTTACCTGTGAGAAACGCTCTTGTCTAAGAATTAACTTAAAACCATTACATATGTGTTTGGAATTTATCCTTGGTCACCCTAATCGCCAAATGTTACTTCCTAGATAGTAACTCAGGTCTTGGTAGTCTTCCCATGTATCCCCCATTCCAAATTACCGTATTTTTCGCTCTATAAGACGCACCTGCTGATAAGACGCACCTAGATTTTAGAGGAGAAAAAAAAGGAAAAAATATTTTGAGCTAAAAAATGGGCTAAAATATTTATTACAATAACTGAATAAGCTATGAACACAGTAAGACACACACAGTAAGACACACACAGACACAGTGAGACACACACACACACACACAGTAAGACACACACACACACACAGTAAGACACACACACACAGTAAGACACACACACACAAACACAGTAAGACACACACAGTAAGACCTCCCTCCCTAACCCCCCTTCTCAGTATCTCCCCTCTAACTCCCTAACCCCCCCTTCTCAGGATCTCCCCTCTAACTCCCTAACCCCCCCTTCTCAGGATCTCCCCCCCCCCCCCGCCCCGGTCACTTACCTTAAACTCCTGTGTTGGAAGCGTGAGGCGTTTGTCTCGGGTGCCGGCGCTTCACTGCTGAGCGCCGGCGTCTGACGTCATATGCCGGCGCCCAGCGTAAAGCGCCGGCACCCGAGACAAACGCTTCCAACACAGGAGTTGAAGCGCTGAGGCAGGCGGCGGTGGCGGTGGCGGCGGCTGCCGCCAGCAAAGGATTCCTGTATATCTGTCAGGCAGAGGGGCCCGAGAGTTGCCGAGCGGTTGTCTTCAGCAACCGCTCGGCACCCCTTGGGCCCCCCTGACTGGCAGAAATCCAGGACTCCTCTGCTGGCGGCCGCCGCCGCCTGCCTCAGTTGCGACCCCGGATTTATCGGCGTATAACACGCAGGTAGGGTTTAAGCTCCGGATTTTAGTTAAAAAAGTGCGTGTTATACGCCGATAAATACGGTATATCGTTGCCCCCCCTCCCTGCCTGCCTGCCTGCCTGCATGCATCTTCGCTCCATAAGACGCGGCTGATTTTTCATCCTACTTTGGGAGGAAAAAAACTGCGTCTTATGGAGCGAAAAATACGGTACATTTCTAAAGATATGCAGTGTCTACTCCTTAACTTTCTCATGGAAGATAACATTAATTGTATCATATATACACTGAAACATCATTATACATGAATACTCCTTTGTTCTCGATTATAGAGGGAACAAGGACAAAAAAATAATCACTATATGATTAAATACAATAAAATGGCTCTAACTCCATTTTGTGTAAAATCACAGAATATAGAAATACATGTTTTCTGTGATAACATATCTGACAGTTAGGAGTCTGTGTGTGCATTGAAAGGATAGTGTCAAAATATATAATGGAATCTATATGGGAAGCATTTTAATTTAATTGATGGTGCCACAGTGATAAATGCTGTATGGAGCTTGATTCTACTCCATTTACTGAATAATAGATTACAGGTAGACACGTTGCAGACTGTCTGGTACTTTTGGATTCACTTCTATTACTGGGGAATAGGTGTGTGGAAGTTTAATAGGTTGTCTATTCATTTGGACTGCAGTGTTGAGATGCCATATAGAATGTTAAATTAATGGATTACGCTTTGAATCACTTTTCCATGTAAGAGTAAATGATGTATTTGTAGCTCTTAAATTCTGGGAATGTTCGTGCTGACTATATTACAACAATGACCATGAATAAATATCAACGTCCTTAAAGAAAGGGGGACTTGCCAATTCCACGTACTGCTGCTGCTCCAAAATACAGGTCTATGTATAATAAAATTGTTATGTTAACTCTTTGTTTACATATCCCAAAGATGGCGTAGGAAGGGTGCATAGTACATTGTATATGAAAGTCTATAATGGCTTTCCACATACAGGGATTACTTGATTTTTTATCTTTTTTTTATGCAATTTTTTTTACATTTTGGGTTTTATGGAAAATGCTGGCTTGGATTAGCAAGGATATTTCTGACTTCCCTAACAATTATTTTGTGGTTTTCAATGACTGGTGTTGGTTATCTCGATGCCATGGTGTGTGCTACAGCGCTGATTTATCGATTTGGATCATGTTCACAGCTGTTTCTTCTGGAGGAGATGAGAGAAAGGAAGTATGATGGCTATGCAAGAACCATTCAGAAAGCCTGGAGGAAGTATGTGGCCAGGAAGAAATATGTGCAGATGAGAGAGGAAGGTATGTAACATGCAGGACTGGTATCTCTGTGACGTGCAGCACGTCTACCACTCCCTCTATTTAAGACAGAGTGAGGTGGCAACTTTAACTGACGAGGCTCATACCTTCTCTAACTTGTTTCCTTAATTCACTTCCTTATTGGCCTACGTTATTTGTTTTGCTGTGTCCAAAGATTACCCTGATCAGAAGAGTGTACAGTAAAGATACCTATACATTTGAATGGAACGTTAAGCATATTTCCTTAAACAAACCCATTACTGCCCATGCAGGTGCCTATGGCCCTACATAATTCTAACCAGCCATTATCAATGTTTGTGGGTGCATGCAATTTAAAATTTATGCGAGTTTCAGGTGAGTGCATTCAAATTAAATGATATTTCCTGTAACTCTCAAAAACAATCATACGTAAATGCAAAACAAATCCACAGGACCCCTTTTTCCAAGTCGGGACTGATGATTCCACTCCGTGTGTAGTGCGGAATAATGAAATAAACTGTGGAGAGGTGTTTAGGCCTCCATTTATACAAAATAAAGTCCTTGTACAAATCCAGTGACCAAAATCTCAGTTTATATGAGCATGTCATGGTATGGCTTAATCAGAGGATTCACAAGGATGACAGTGGCCTGTAAATTAGATTAATATCTATATGATCTATAAAACATTGTGGTTTAGCTAGTAGACTTACCTGATACTTTAGGAATGTAGTAATAATCTTCTTTCAATTTTAGCATCTGACCTGTTCCTTAATAAGAAAGAAAGAAGACGCAACAGCATCAACAGAAACTTTATTGGGGATTATATTGGAATGGAAGAACGCCCAGAACTTCGCCAGTTTCTAGGAAAACGAGAGAAAGTTGATTTTGCAGACACTGTCACAAAATATGACAGGAGATCTAAGGTATGATAGATGTATTTGTGGAACTCAATCCAGAATCATTGGCAGCATAATTACCAATTCTAACAGTCAATAGCGTGCATAAGGTAACAGGTAGAAATCTTTTATTTTTTTGTTTGGGATTACTTTTTCATTACACTGGTGTTCTTATTATAACTATGCAACATATCGGCAGTTTACTGTCACATGGGCTCATAAACAGGCAACATAAAAGCTTGTTTGTCTCCTGCTGTCTAAACCTAGAGTTACTGAGTGTATAAGAACAGCAACATTTATTTTGCTATGTTTTGTTTTCAGGGTATAAAAAGGGATCTTATTTTAACTCCAAAATATGTGTACTTGATTGGACGTGAAAAAATGAAACAAGGGCCAGAGAAGGGAATGGTCAAGGAAGTAGTGAAAAGGAAGATTGAGGTTGAACGGATACTTTCAGTCACACTAAGGTGAGAATCACATTACCAAATGAAAAATCCAGTGCTTTGGCTATACGGCTTTCTGTGTAAGAGTAACTTTAATTTGGTATCATATTTACATATACAACAATTTTGTTGGTGACCTTTAGTGTTATGAACCAAACTGTGACCCCTAACTGAGTTTCTTCACAATGCTGAGAAGTATGACCTGCCATGATGCAGCATCAGGTGATGTGAAAGGCTCCATGTTTAATCCCTTGTTTAAGCTGTAAAATGACTATTAAATGTCCAGCCATTGCTGAACAGACAACTAAGGCAGGTCAAGGAAGAGGCTGATCTGTTACATATAGGTGACAACAAAAGGCTGACACATTCCAGTGTTAGGGTGAGCAATTTGTTAACCTATTTTTACTTTGAGAGCTAGGTGGACAGGATATGCCCCATGGTAGTCACATTGTTTACTTACAGTGTTTGTTGCATGAGGTCCATCTTGGGTTGTAGGTGGTTGCATCAAGCCATAAGAAGCACTAATTTCATGTAAAAGCATATTTTACTCAATGTTGCAGTTGGCTGCAATAGCTTAGCTCACACCGACTTCATTGAGAGCACCACAGTGCATTTGCAGGAACTGTATGCTTCGTGGCCTTTTCGCTGATATCAAGTGAGTACCTGTTAGAGAGGAAAGCTTGATCCTCTGGTCTTAGAGAATAAGGCAGCTTGAAGCCCAAGGTGCTTTTAAGCTCCCTGAGAGGTCCACCTTAGGCAGAGTCCACTTTTAGGATGTACCCCATCAGCATATCGTATCATTTTCATGTGGACGCTGCTGATAAATGTACAGATGCATTTTCTCTTCCTTTTCTCATCTTTTGGCTCGTCGGTAGAAGTATATTTCTATAATGCTAGCCAATTCATTGGAGCCTATATGGTGCTTGTATTTCTTTCCCAATTGTCCTCACAATTTGTACTATCTTTACTTGTGCACATTTGAATAAATTATTTCAATAAAAATGTGACAAATTGATTGTCAAATGCATTGATCCACGGTTTTGATGTATTGAAAAAGGTCACAATGGAGCTAGATCCCTGAAGATATCCATTTGGGCTGCAACCCCCCCCCCCCCCTGAAAACTTCATTTGGGGATTGTGGCACTAGAAAAATATTTTGTGAACCAATGATCCACTGTGGATTTCCTCAAAGTTTCATGTATTACACCCACTTCACTTGAAATGGAAGCACTTGCACCTCAGTGTTTACCTAAGAATGCTTTCCTTTAAAGCGGCTGGGGTGAAGTGTTAGTTTCATTTTCTAACTCGGATCACTAAAGAATCTGGGCACTCAATTGCTTCTAGTAAAATGCGTTTTACATGAAACTAGAAGAATCTACTGCTCACAGTTGCAAGTATCTAATGTGAGAGTTTTTTCCCTTCACTGTAGACTTGTTGGTAGCGTATCTATTCCAATCAGCATCCGCTAACGTGTGGTTATGTAATCAAGCCTGTCCGCCTGCTACTCCACCTGCTCAAATGCTGTCCATCTGTGACTCCCATTGTGGGAAAATGCCACTATGTCAAAAAGAGGATTAAAAAAAACAAAAAAATATCCAACCGTGTAGCATACCCCAAGCACCCTGTTAACTTCCTGAGTTTAATTAATCAGGATCTCCCTTGATCAGACCACTGTAAAATCAATACAGCGTAGATGTAAATACCACTAAGTGGTAGGTGACAATGCAGAGAACATTTGAGAATTCAGACGTCTCTCTTCAATCGGCACACATGGAAATAAATATATTTAGCTATAATCTTCCTCCACACCATGTACATCACTACTAATTCTAAGGGCTCCCTGTACCCCATTACAAATGCTGGTGCCACACTGCTAATTCTATAGGCTCCCTAGTTAAAACTAGACTTGTGCATTCATCTTTGGGCGAACATGAAAACGAACACGAAGAGTGCGTTTTCGTGTTCGTTCCGAAGACATGAAGAAGAGAAGACAGTGACGGTAAAACGTAGGCGAAGACGAAGACTCACACACGAAGAATCTTCGCCTTCGTCTACTATTCTCCCCGGTCCCTTCCCCATCTAACTTACCTTATCTTCACAGCATCGCGGGAGTTGACTGAAGTGGAAATCCGCAGGTTCGTCGTCAGGGGTTACAGGGCAGTGTGAGTGAGCCTATTGGTCACCTGCAGGGTCTTCCTCTGGCATCAACCAATTGGTTGATGCCAGAGGAAGACCCTGCAGGTGACCAATAGGGCTCACTCGCACTGCCTTTTTAACTCCTGATTTCCGCTCCCATTAACCCCTGCGATGCTGCGTTGGATAACGGGAGCAGAAAGGGTAAAGGGCTGTGCAAGCGACCAATAGGCTCACTCGCACGGCCCCTTACCACTAGTTGCTAAAAAAAAAAAATCAACCTGGGACCCTGCTGCAACAGTTAAAAGTCTGTGCCAGCGACCAACAAAGTCGCCGGTACGGACATTTAACTGACACAGCAGGGACACCAGTGGTCTCCCCGCTGTGTCAGTTAAATGTCAGTGCCAGCGACCAACAAAGTCGCCGGTACGGACATTTAACTTGGCATAAATAACTTACTATAACTTCGGACACAATGCTGCCCTCTGTTGGTTTTACATTAAGTAGCATATGCTTGAAATCCAAAGTTATTATGCTACTCAGTGTAAAACCAACAGAGGGCAGCATTCTGTCCGAAGATATATTAGCCATATGTGGCAGTGTGTTCATTTTCATTTATTAATTATTTAAATAAAATATATTTAATGTAAAACCATATGTCTTCGGACAGAATGCTGCCCTCTGTTGGTTTTACATTAAGTAGCATAATAGATAACTGGATTTCAAGCATATGGAACAATGCTACTTAATGTAAAACCAACAGAGGGCAGCATTCTGTCCGAACATATATGGCTAATATATGTTCGGACAGAATGCTGCCCTCTGTTTGTTTTACATTAAGTAGCATTGTTCCATATGCTTGAAAGAAATCCAGTTATTATGCTACTTAATGTAAAACCAACAGAGGGCAGCATTCTGTCAGAACATATATTAGCCATATGTGGTAGTGTGCTCATTTGCATTTATTCAAATAAAATATATTCCCATGATCCTTTCGTGTAATGGTTTAATACAAAAAAACCCCAAAATAAATAGAAAAAAAAAGTTTGCAAGTTCGACAGAATTAATGTCCGCGAGTGCGGACATTTAACTGTTGCAGCGGGGAGACCAGCGGATCATGGGGATATATTTTATTTAAATAATTAATAAATGAAAATAAACACACTGCCACATATGTCTAATATATCATCGGACAGAATGCTGCCCTCTGTTGGTTTTACACTGAGTAGCATAATATTCTGCCCGAGAATATATTAGCTATATATATGGTAGTGAGCTCATTGGTCCCCAGCAGGAGGCCCCCTGCTGGCGACCAATAGAGTTGCTGATACGCACATTTAAACTACTGGCGCCAGAGCTGCTGCGGTACGCGTTAACCCCGTATTAACCCCTTAACCGGAAAAAACGAATATTCGCCCGAAGAGAAGACAGGAACGGGCGAATATTCGCGGAATACGAAGATTTTTTTTTTGACGAAGACGAGCACGAAGACGAACACGAAGAGCCCCCTGGTGCCCAAGTCTAGTTAAAACTAATACAATACTTTGACTTCTCTCATAATTCTACATAATTAGGCCCATCAAAATATTCAAATCTGTGCCCGCTCATTCCCTTAGTCCAGCACTGCTTGTGAGTATTTAGCCCATGTACTCTGGAAGCACTCGCTTTACACAGATGAAGAAATTGCTTTAACGAGGAAGTAGAGAAGTACAGCTGCATGCTGTGGGGACCATCATGGTCTGGACATCTTTGATCAGTCTTGATCAAAATCCCATTGAGAATCTGTAGAACTACTTGAAAATTGAGGTTCACAAACAACCCCCTAATCCGCCAAGAAGTATGGGCTAAAATTGCAACCCCAGCCTGATCAATGCAACTGGTCACCCCAATAAATGTCATTTTGTTTTCTACATTTCCAATAGCTTTATATTTAAGAATCATTTTTATTAAAGTAGAGGATAATATGAACCCACACACCCCTCTTTGAAGTACAAAGGCAATAATACGATTCTTAAACCAAGTAGATCAAGTAGAATTTAAAAAAACAGCTCATCAAATATCATTGAATATTACCAGGTATTGTATTACAGAGGTTTCTATGTTTGCTTATTAAACAAAGTACTGATGACTAAGCCATTCATCTGTAGAAGCCAAGTGTGTACACTGTCTACTCTAAATGCTTTACCAGAACGAGACCAGCTGCCTGATTTCCCTAAGAAAAAAAAAGCTGCAGATAAAACAAAAACATATGTTTATCAGGAGTACTTTTTCATTTGTACAACTTGTTAGAAACTTGTATTCCGTTCACTTGACAATAAAAATATCATGCACAGGAATCTACTAAATCTTCATTATTCATTTCATTTTGAAATGTGCTCATTCATAGGGTACATATATATATCCCTAAAAAAGCACTTTTGATGACCAAAAAATACAATTCATTGCACCTTTCAGTTTCCATTCCATCATAAATCACATTAACCCTACAAAGAAATGGGCTGTATACAAAAAAAATGCCTATTTTCTTTAATAGATCTTTAAAGGAAAAATATCAGATACACATATTAGGACACAATATATCAGACAGTCTGTACAATTGTACGGCCATCCTTTAAACCTGTATTATTAGTATGCAACATCTGTAATACATTGTAATGCAAATGCCATGAGTAAGGATCCAAGGAAAAGTCTGCATAGGAGCTAAAGAATCCGTAAAGCCATCTTCTAGTTTCTCGCTCTGGCAGGGACTATTGACATCTGCTTGTGCTTTTTGTACTTTCCAAAACTTCTTAAGGATTTTTCATGCACAATTCTTTCTGTTTCAGTGATTGCCAAAAGCCTTGGTTTAGCAACCACATAGTCTACAGTCTTAATATGAATGCAGATTTTTAAATAGCCTGTTGATTACCCAAGTCTCGAAACAGCAAGGGTTCCTAAAACATTTAGACAAACATGATGTGCATAAGTAATGTTTCCTCTTGATGCACCTGCTAAACAAGGGCTTTAAGTTATGTTTTTTTAGAGTGCTACACAGCTATACGTCTTATGTACTATGTAACTATATGTTACAATAAATAAGGTTGGAAAACAGACCTAAGTCCATCAAGTTCAACCCCTCTGCCTAAACTTCCTACTCTTGATCCAAAAGAAGGCAAAAAAACCCTAATTTAGCTTCTAACAAATCTAGAAAAAGTAATAGACTTGAAAACAGTGGGTACTCATGAGCTAATATCTTGATAACCCACCTAGTCTAGGAATGCTTGAATACCCACTCAACCATTGTCTGCTGACAGACCGATACATCGATCTTTAAGTCTTGCATAAAGGGCTTGGCATGCCCGTCAGGCAACAGTGAAAATGTTCATTCTTTAAAAAAAATAATAATAATTTGTCAATCTTAATTTAGAACACCTTAGAAAATGTACCGTATTTGCTCGGTTATAAGACAAGGTTTTTTTCCAGAGCAAATGCTCTAAAAAATACCCCTCGTCTTCTAATCGGGGTCGTCTTATAATCAGACCTCAAATAGAGGTCTGACTATGAGACTAAGATCCAGATCCCCCGCACCGCTGCAGGGGACCTGGATCCTTCTGTCTCCCCCCCCATTTAACACTCCCCCACCCCACACACACTTACCGGTGCTTCCAATTTCCTGCTGTATACCGGGGCAGCGGGTTGACGTCCACGCGATCCGCGTAGACAACTTCCGCTGCAGCCGGATGGAGGTGTGGCTAGCAGCGGGGGTTGTCTGCGTCCATCGCGCAGACCTTCCCCGACTGTCAGAGATCAGAGTTCCCCGCGCCGGTGCCGGTGCGGGTAACTCTGATCTCTGACAGCCGAGGAAGGTCTGCAAACAACCCCCGCTGCTAGCCACACCTCCTTCCGGCTGCAGCGTAAGGAAGACTGCTATACAGCAGGAAATTGGAAGCACCGGTAAGTGTGTGGGGGGGGGGAGTGTTAAATGGGGGCATAGGGCATTTCTGGAGGCAGAGTGCTCTATGAAATGCCTTTTAACCCCCTGAACGCCACTCTGCCTCCTGAAATGCCTTATACCTCCCTATATGCCACTCTGCCCCATAATATGCCTTTTAACCCCCTAAATGCATATAGGGGTATAAGGCATTTCTGGAGGCAGAGTGGCACATAAGGGGTTAAAAGGCATATCATGGGGCACAGTGGCATATAGAGGGTTAAAAGGCATATCATGGGCCACAGTGCCATATTGGAGTGGCAAGCCTGGGGGCAGATGTGCGTAACTGGGCGGCAGGTTGGAAAATACAAGGAAATAAAAACAAAAAAATATTTTTCTCAATCATAGCTTTTATTAAAAAATGTAATAGTTTACATGAATTAACATTTACTGGTAAAACTTTTTTCCTATAGGGTCATCTTATATTCAGGCTTTTTGTTTTTTTCCTAAATTAATATTCAGATTTTGGGGGGTCGTCTTATAATCAGGTTCGTCTTATAATCGAGCAAATACGGTATGTCAAAGGATAGCAATTTTTTATAAAATGAGGAGTACGAAAACTTCTAGAATAATGAATCAAAAACTGTGGTTTGTAGATTGATACATTCTGAAAAGTATGAATGCAAATTAATTAATTTACAATTATGAAACTTCTCTCCTACAAGTATGCAAATTAACACAATTTGCAATGGATGCCAATGCATGTGGATGGGCAGTATTATATCCTGTCTGATATTATATCCTGTCTGATATTGTGATATAATCTGCAGTAAATTTGTCTAACAGGCAAATTTGTGTTTTACAGCACAATGCAAGATGATTTTTTTATTCTTCATGAACAAGAGTATGACAGTCTATTGGAGTCGCTCTTCAAAACCGAATTTATAAGCCTTTTATCCAAGCACTATGAGGAGAAGACACAACGAAAACTACCTCTGAAGTTTAACAACACGTAAGTTCTGTTGTCCGTTGTAATTATATACAAATGTCTGTGGTGGAACAGGCATTGTCTTATTGGATTGTAGACTTTTAAAGACATTAACGTGACTGCGGTCAGTATTGGTTTTGAGTGGACATCAACGTGGTTATGTCCACGTTAATAGAAGCGGCAATATAGCTGCTTATTTTCTTTCTTGTTCTTATTAGTGCTCGTTTAATATATCATAATGGCAACTAAACCATGGTTTTATAACAAGAAGTTGGCATGAGTGATTAAAAATAAACTCCAACTTTCTTGGCAAAACTGGGTAGGGAACAAGTAGTTTTGTGGTCTTCATAGGTGCCCTGAAAGCATCTAAAGCCGTGTGTTGTAGTTGTAAGCAGGTGTTTACCATGGTAGTTTGGCTCTTTAGGAATCTTTGATTTCTACTGGGGAAATGAACAATCATTCCCCGTAGAAACAAACACCTAATGCTTGATCCAGTTCTTGAAAAAAGGCCACAAGGGTTCTAATTAAGTCTCCAGTTACCATGGACAGGTATTTTAAAATGTAAACACAGCCTTGCTTAATTGGAGTGCTGCTGAGGACCTTAAACAAAAAATACTCCCTGCAGAACTAAATGTGATTAAATGATCAGTGGATGTGGCATTGCTTTCTAATACATCAGAATTCCGTGTAGCTTCCTTGGGGTGTTCAGCTCTCATCAACATGTCTGAAATATACTAATATTAAAATGTATTCATTGTAGACTTGATATGAAGTTAAAAAAAGAAAATTGGGGTCCTTGGAGTGGAGGAAGCGGATCCCGACAAGTGCAGTTTGTGCAAGGATTTGGAGATGTAGCAATACTGAAACACAGTAACAAGGTGCTGCAAGTCAGCATTGGCCCAGGCCTGCCAAAAAACTCCAGTGAGTAAATGCTCAGTTTGCCTGTAATGCGTTGTCATAATGTAACAGTGATCACCTTGTTAATCTATACAATTGTATGTCTTGAAACATGTTTGTATTGTATTAAGTACATTACAGTTTGCCTATTGCCTATGATGCATATATGACTAGTTTTTTGGCGCTTGGACTATATTAGGTTAATTTGAGTTTTGCTTGTTGCAGGACCAACAAGACGAAACATTATTGATGGACGAGCTAATGCAAACATGTCAAAATCATACCCAAGCAGAGCTGCGCCACCACCTCCAGGTAATGTAATTACAGGTTTAATTCAGAAACCGACATTTAAAATAAATAAATAAATATCAAATAGATGTGTCTTCCAACACAATACCGTATGTATATTTTAGTCCAGACTATGAAGTATTCTGGGAGCAAGTCTACAACAGATGCCAATATCAGAGTTATAATGTTGAATAGTTCATGTATGTGAAAAAGTGACAGTGAATACATGGGAATAAACATAATTGTGAATATTTTTTTCACTAAACCTATGCACCCTAAAACTGTAAATGTTACACAATGGTAAAAAAAAAAAAAAACTACTGCCAGATGGGTAGTTTTTAGCAATATGCTGCAAATGAAAGCCATTTAAACACTTACACACGCAGCTTTTCTGTGTAGGCGACTGTTTAAAGCCCTTTAGATGTGACACTGATTTATCATAAATATTGTTCTATAGTATGTTCTTATTTAATCTTGGAAATACATTTTATCTACAGGGTCTCATCAAAATGGGATAATACAGATGCAGAACTCTCAGTACGGGTACCAGCAGCCTAGAGCAGCAAAGCAATTTAATTCTAGAACATCAGACCACCCATCTTTACCACGGCAGGTCGTAGGATCTTCAGTCAAGAATCCACGCCACCAACCACAGAGTCTGGACTTCCTCAAAGTGCCAGACCAGGGTGTTGCAGGGTAAGACACATCTGACTATGTGTTGTTCATTTAGTTTATCAAGATGCTTTTTGTAAACGTAGTCTGTAGCAGAGAGTTTTTTGCAATGTTGCTTCAAAATGCGGGACCAACAGTGGCAGCTGTGAAGCCGTTTTAGCTGTTTTCATGAAACGGTAAAAAAAGTACTTTGTATTTAAATGTACCGTTTTAATAATTTGAGTATAACAAAGTGCTAGCTGGTACTTAACATAGGTGGAATGATCCTACGGCTAGTGGACAGTAATGAAAGCTGACCAATTTGGGATAACAACTTCCACTCATGGTTTTTGCAGCCATATCATTATGCACTGCATTAATTGTCCAAATCAAGGCATAGATATTCCTTTTCCATATTTTGATATTTGAGAAAAAAGGCCTTATATTACCACCTCTGTGATGTTTTCCAATAGCGAAGAAACATGCAGTTTATCATTAACACTGCTTTTGCGTACATCGCATATGCTTCTTACACTGCAGAAGAGAGAGAGAGACGCGGTTACACTGTAAGGCTACACAAGACCTCACAGAAAAAACTGCCGAGTGCTAGTCAAAGAAGCTTTGTATTCAGCAGCTGTTGGTAACCAACGTGGCGTTTTAGTGCTGAGACAATGTTGATTTAACTGCAGTAGGGCAGCAATGTAAAACCACAGTTCATATTAAAATGTGCCATGCAACAAATATTACACACGCAAAAAAAAAGCTGCTGGAGCTTAGTAAAACTTGTTGAATTCTACTTACGTACAGAAAATAAATGTATATAAGGAAAATGTTAGTGATCTGGTGATCTAAGTTCAAATCAAAATGTGCTGTGTTCTATGGAAATATATATTACTACTCCATATGTGTGCTGTAAGAATATTTGCCATGTGGTGTTAATTGTAGAAAGGATGATGGGGAATTATGTGCCAAATAAGAATGAACACCTCTTAATTAAATGCAGATTAGCCGCAAAATAGACCTACAGGGCTAGTAAACACACAAAATAAATCTTGGGATGAAGCTGAATGGAGGAGGTTTTAACCGTATACTGGATGTGATGTTTTAAGAGAAACTCTGACGTGTGTGTTGTTTTTTTATATTCAAATAAAATGATAAACCATGAGTCAGTGTTTAAACTACTGGGAGTTCTGGGTTGGTGATCAGCAGAACAGCATTATATAGAGTGAAAGGTATTGCATGTTTGCAGTGTATGTTTTGTTGCCCTCTTTTGTACTTTGGCCCTTAGGGAGATTAGGCAAGTACTAATGCAGTGACAAAGCTAAAATACGACATGAATAAAAATTGATACATACTTTACTATGCACTTTTGGTTGGTACATACATACATCTTTATCTCATCTATTGAGATCTAACGGCCTTAAATTATATAATTATGTATATCGACATCCAGAATCCTAGGTCCTAGTGTGTGAGGCCCACAGGCAATTCCAAGTCCTGCTCCTTCGCTGTATATATTATAACCAAAAGTATTTTATTTTTTTTTTAAACAAAATCAGTAATGGAGACCTTTTACAGTGAGGTCGTGTTGGCGAGTACAAGTTTCTTTAAAAAACGTAGTGGCTTTAAAATGGATAAGGATCCCTCGGATCAGGAACTAAATTGTAGAAGTTGGTTTTCTAGTACCTTCTGATTACTCCCTGTGGTGCAACACCATCTGCTGGTCAGCAACTGGTTTTGATTAGTGCCTGTAGCGCACCGCCATCTGCTGGTCAGCAGTAAAACCACAGGCTTCGCTCCATTAAGGTAAATTCATGTAAAACCTGGCAGCCCTGTCATTTGAAAGGTAAAGCAACTAGTGCCAAATAATGCTGAAAAGGCATAGCTATTTCAGTTACCTTTCTCGGAAGGGCAATTTTTCTTATTGCTCCTTTTCAGAACTTCACATTAATCATACCCGGTCATCGTCTCATGCAGTAGGATTTCATGACATAGCTTCATCCAAGCACTAGCAACTTAGCTGCTAACAGTCACTTACAAATATTCTTAGAACATCTAGGATCTAGTGGATAGGTGCTTTGGTTTAGTCGAAAAAGGAATGGAAAAGAATCCGAGTTTCAATATTTTCAGTAGATTTCTGCCATTTTTGTGATGCAAGCGGTTATCTAACCTTTTTATTTTAAATAAACAGGGTGCGTCGGCAAACTACAAACCGACCCCCACCAGGAGGAGGAAGGCCGAAACCTCAGCCGAGGCCAAAGCCCCAGGTACCACAGTGTAAAGCGCTGTATGCATATGACGCTCAGGACACAGATGAGCTAAGCTTCAATGCTAATGACATCATCGACATTATCAAAGAAGGTAAATACAAACAGGGCATCCAGTTTTCAGACGTGTGCTGTATTTTTATTATTACGTTTAGTAGGTGGTCTGTATAAACAGTTTTATTATTGCATGCATAGTTTCTTTGGCCAGGGCCAGATGGAAAGCAGCCCTGGCACTTTAAGGCTGGCAGCCACTGAATGACACGTGCGGCAGCCAGATATATTACATTCTTATACCACACCTTGTATATCCAGCCATCACCTGTCCATTGCAGGACCCAGTCTTCTGCAGGATCGGCAGTAACAAAAAGGGGGGCATTTGTCTGGTGTGCTGGATGGCCAGTCTGGGTCTGTCAAAACCAAACCTATTCGGTTAGAAACCTACATGCCAAAGACAGGCATTTAGAATGCCAAATTATTAACTGATTGATGTATTTCTACTAAATATTTGTACCGGTGTGTGTGTATATGTATGTGTGTGTGTGTGTGTGTATATATGTATGTGTGTGTGTGTGTGTGTATATATATATATATATATATGTGTATATATATATATATATATGTAGAGTAGAGGTTGTAGCCGTATTAGTCCAGTAGTGTCAATATCAAAAAACAGATGGAATAAGTATCTTGTGATAATACCTTTTTTATTTGGACTAACAGAATTTTGGAATGACAAGCTCCCGAAAGCTTGTCATTCCAAAATTCTGTTAGATGGAATAAGTATCTTGTGATAATACCTTTTTTATTTGGACTGTTTTTTGATATATATATATATATATATATATATATATATATATATATATATATATATATATATATATATATATATATATATATATATAATATAATATAATATAATGGTATATATGTATATGTTATATCTGCACCAAGCTGTTTAGTATTTAATGACAATAAGGCTCCTTTGATGCATTCAGAAGACGTTTGAAAATGTCCTCTCTCTGCCATGATGTGAGATATAGATCTAATTTCTCCTTGCTTTGCAGATATCTCAGGCTGGTGGACAGGCAGGTTACGTGGCAAACAAGGACTTTTCCCCAACAATTATGTCACCAAAATATAAATGGATTGAAATTGCAATTTTCCTGTAACCTCACAAAAGAAGTGCCTCATCCTGCAACATCTTTACTTGAGAAGCCCAAACCAAAAACAAACTGCTCTGTATACTGTTAAGGAAGCCATGCTCCAGAAACACAAGAGGACACCAAAGCACTGAACTTATTTATTGCCATTAATGCTTTTTTTTGCCCCCCACACTTTCCCCGTCGACGGCCTGCCATGCAATGCAGAGCAATGTATTGCAATCCTGTCTGGCAATGACATTTACGTGCCTGGCAGCTCTAGACTAAAACATTACATCTGCCTCCCCCCCATAAAAAAAATATATTAAAGACTTTATAGGTGGTTGCCTCTCGGGATCTTTCATAAAAATAAGTGCGCTAAGGTATTACATAGTTATGCTTGGTTTCCTTTAGCAAGATCAATAATGTTAAAAAGAGGTTTTTATTTAAGTGCCTTTTTGCTGATGTTTAAATTATATGAAGAATAGGATTATTCTGCACATTTTGTTCCTCGGCTTGCTTATGGACGAAGGAGACTTTCATATATTTTTCTATTTTAATCTTCCATTTTATTTTTTCTTTAAATCCTGAAATTGAAATGATCATGCTTGGAGGATTGTATTGGATGTAGTTGGTGCAATAAGAATGTATAATGTTAATTAGCAGTAACTGACAGGCTCCACAAGGCACTGCAGACAGAATAGGATGTTCTTTTATATTGGAATATGGCTGGCCCATGTTAATGTGTTCATAGAATGCTCTTACCTGCTACAGGAAGCATCTCATTATTTTAAGCTGTATATTTTTAAAGCAAATCGTATATTCTGTACATATATATATATATAAAATTATGTTTAAGCAATGTATGAATGTATAATGTAGTGCTTCACTGTACCTATGGAAAATGTAGGGTTAATACACCAGGTACTTAAGAAGTATGCACTTAGAACAAGGTGCTTTTTTTTTTTTTGCCTCACCTGTTGCTTACGATGGAAATACTTCTGGTATTACAAATTTCCTGAACTAATTAACCAAGGCCAGCCTGATCTTTGCAGATTTGCTTTCTGCACCATATCATAGGCTATTTTAATAAACATTTTAATGTCTACCCAGATTCCTGCTACTTTTGTAAAGTGATGGAGTCCCTTTTTAGTGTTTGCATTTTGGGTGATCATGTCTAAGTACCAGACATCAAAACCCCCCGTCCCTTCTGTACCTGGATTTGTTAGAAAGGGTGCAGGATCTTAATCGGTATTCTCACAATGGCTTACAGCACCAACTGCAATTAACAACAATGTCAAAGAATGTGACCTTGGCTTATTTAATTAATTTGTTAGGACATAAAGAACATCGGTACAGGTGACTGTAAATTAACCAAGAAATCAAAAACATTGGTGTCAATGCTATAGCTCTGTTTACTCTCCTGCCAACCCTTCTGTAAATAATTTCCAGACTAGTAACGGTAGAGCCGGCAACTAGCAGGGAAAAACCTAGCCAAATGGCACAGTAAAACCAGGACAAAAGCAAAGAGCATGCCAACCATCAAACCACAGAATGTTCCAGCCTGGGTATAAATGGCTATAAGTTAAGTAAAATTGTCAGGTCACAATTCTCCCCCCTTGTTAGCACTATGATGTCCCAAATCTCATCTTCATCAATACACAACTTGGCAAGCAGCATGGGTGTCCGGAGGAGGGGGGGAATTTGCCCCCATCCTGGAAATTCAAGGAGGCCCGCTAGACCAGCAAAGCGGGAGGAAGAAAAAGTAGGTTGTTTAGAGTATGTTAACTAGATACAGATGCAGAAAACACCTGGTAGTCATCTTTAATTTAATTCCGTACACCCCCCTGCTGCAGGGCCGGATTAAGAGCATCATGGGCATGGTCCTTAGGATTTTGGTGGGCCTTTTTATGGAAATAAGTAAAAATGGGCAGGACAAACAGAATCTTAACTCCTCGGCTCCTCAAGGGGCAGCTGTCCCTTTTGCCCTGCGTTAAAGACGGCCCTGGCGGCAAGGCCGGACTGGGAATGAAAAGCAGCCCTGGAAATATTTGGACACCAGCCCCTTGTATTGCATCACGTGGTCTAGCTCTTGTGCCCACACGCCACACTATCTAAGCCACACTATTTACGATCCAAATAGCTATAAATCATTCTTTTTAAAACTATATTAAATTGTTCCTTTACGATAACAGAATACCATATTATTAAAATCCCAGGAACCAAAAGTGTTAAAAGCCCAAATCGGTACCTGGGAATGGACAGAATATATTCCTCGGCATTCATGTGTACTGGATAAAGATGACATCAGAGCTCGGCAGATGTATGAGAGAGAATTTTATGTGATGGGATTGGGAGTACATCCATACACTAAAACAGTCATGATATACCAGAAGCCACAATTTAGTGCCATTAATCCTTTTCAATAAAATATGCAGATTGAAATAGAGGAAAAGTAAAGGTTTTGTGTTATTTCTGGGCCTCGAAAGTTTTGTCCTCTGAAGTGACTACAAATTCAGGAGTGTGTTTTATCTCTGGATAAGTAAAAATGAAATAGTTTTATTTATTCATACAGTAAGTAAAGTGCCAGGAAACAGATGAACATGCACACACACACGGACAGGCTCTGTCACACTGACACCCAAACACGTACACCAGACAGGCTCTGCCACACCCACACCCACCAGGACAGGCTCTGCCACACCCACACCCACCAGGACAATATATTTTCTACACTGCTTTGTCATTAACTGCCCCTTTTGTATTTTTGCCGCCACACCCTTGTGTATTGATTTATGTGAGGCCCCAGCCAACCCCCACCCTTGTGTATTGATGTCACCACCCCTTTTGTATTGTATAATGTGATCCTCCCCACTGCCATGTGTATTACCCTGAGCCAGGAGTGTACCTAGAGTATTTGGCAACATACACACACTTTAAAACTGTATAGCTTCTATCGTTAGGCAAACATCTATCATTATATACTGAGACACGCACAGACGGTGGTACAGCATAACACCTATCACTATATACTGAGGCAAACATTGATGGGGGTGTAGCATAACACCTATCGCTATATGCTAAGGCTCACATTGATGAGGGTATAGCATAACACCTATCGCTATATGCCAAGGCACACATTGATGAGGGTATAGCATAACACCTATCACTATATGCTAAGGCACACATCGATGGGGGTACAGCATAACACCTATCACTATATACTGAGGCAAACATTGATGGGGGTGTACCATAACACCTATCGCTATATGCTAAGGCACACATTGACGGGGGTACAGCATAATCCCTATCACTATACATTGAGCCAGACATTGACAATAATGCAGCATAACCCCTATCATCATATACTAAGCTAAAAATTGATGTGGTGTAGGCCTATCACTTCAGTGTCTGGCTTAGTATATAGGGATGCACCGAAATAAAAATTCTGGTCTGAAACCGACAACTCAGCATTCACTTGGCCGAAACTGAAATACCCCCCCCCCCAACCTTTAAAAACAACAAAAACACTTATTAAAAGTAACACCAAAATTAGACAAAAAATCAACAATATTAATATATATATATATATATATATATATATATATATATAGATCTAGATCTGATTGTTAACGGCAATCACAATCCTATTATGCCCAGGCATACACAGATTCCAGCATGTACTGGCTGACTTAGCATTATAGGAGTGTGATTGTGACAGCAATCACACTCCTATCATGCCCAGGTTATAGCATGTACTGGTTGCCTGGGCATGATAGGAGTGTGATTGCTGTTAGCACACCATAATTGGACAAAACAATATATATATATATATATATATATATATATATATATATATAGTTGCTAACAGCAATCACATTCCTATCATGCCCAGGTAAGCCAGTACATGCTGGAACTTGGGCATGATAGGAATGTGATTTCAGCCTCCCTATGCCATGCCCTCTACACTTACGCAGCCATGCTATCACACACACTCATTTACGAAAATTCATTCACTCCAGCCATATGGGTCCTCTAACTATCTTTATGGTAATACTTACATTTTGGGTTTTTTTTTTCTTTTTTCTTGCTCTCCCCCGACGTGAAGATCCTCTCCTTGTTACGAGGAACTCTTCTGTGCGCCCCGCCCCCTCGAGCGGCAGGGTGTATTACACAATAGGTAAAAGTGCCATTGTAAGGGATAGACCAGTGACACTAGTGTAAGTATTACATTAGAGGGACTAGGAGAGGTGAGCTAAGGGAATATGAGAGGGCGTTAATGTGCTATGTTGTAAGCGTCCTTAAATAAGTGGGTCTTGAGGGATTTTTTTAAGAACCGAAGGCAGGGGGAGAGACGGATAGACCGGGGGAGGGCATTCCAGAGGATAGGAACAGCCCTGGAGAAATCTTGTAAGCGTGCATGAGAGCTAGAAATCAGAGGAGAGGAAAGAATGAGATCATTGGATGAGCGGAGAGACTGGTTAGGAGTGTATTTAGACATGAGTGATGAGATGTAAGAAGGGGAACCGCTGTGAAGGGCTTTGAAAGTAAGAGTGAGGATTTTGAAATGAATCCTGAAGCACACAGGCAGCCAGTGAAGAGACAGAGGGGAGAGACGTTAGTAAAGCGATGGGAGAGGAAGATAAGTCTGGCAGCAGCATTTGTGGTGGATTGTAGAGAGGTGAGATGGTTAAGAGGGAGACCAGCTAAGACAGAGTTACAGTAATCAAGATGGGAGATAATCAGGGCATGGACAAGAGCCTTGGTGGCATCCTGCGTTAGGAAGGGACGGATGTGGGCAATGTTTTTAAGATGGAGACAACAGTTTTTAGAGACAGATTGAATGTGGGGGGTGAACAAAAGGTCAGTCAAGGGTGACACTAAGACAGCGTGCATGAGTAGATGGGGAGATGATGGCACCATTAACAATGAGGGAAACGTGCAGACATCCAGGTAGACAGATGCAAGGCAGTTACACAATCTAACACAGAGGGCGAGAAGTCAGGGGATGATAGATAGATCTGGATGTCATCAGCATACAGGTGGTATTGAAAGCCAAATGATGAGATCAGTTTGATATAGTACAAACACTAAAGTTTGACAGTATCTACAATTATAATCCACTGCCATTTTGCTGGCTGAACTTCATGGGAATTGTAGTTGACTGGGGCCGTGGTGTCTTAGACTTCACACTAACTGCAGCTCCCATGATATACACTCAGCCATTTCATTTATTCATATAGTGCCAGCAGATTCTGTAGAGTTGTTTCAACAACGCCAGTAAAATTGAAAATCACACAATCTGGTGCAAAAGAAGGCCTGCTCTCGGTAGCTTACAATCTAGACTGGGGTAGCTTTGGCTGATTTTACCACCCATGATATTATACTAAAGTTCTCATGTTGTGAAGGTACATGCTGCTCTTTTTTTTTTTTAGCTACTTCTACCACGGTCATATCTAACTTGCCTCACACCAGGAAACCCCTCTACTGACCTAAGAAAGGTAGGAAATGGGGATGAGGTAAGGATATATTGGGGTGGGAGAGGAGAAAGGTAAGGGGGGGGGGGGGGGGGAAATCCTGTTGTCACCATAGCAAGCAGCAGTGTAAAAACAGACAATAGAGTAGCCTTCAGGAGATGCTGTAGTACAAGTTATTCAATTTTGTACACTTAATGAAAAATATATTAAAGTACTTGCCAAGTATTTTAAAATGCATTTTGTTGAGGCGGCTGCCTGAGTCTGGAGTGTCTTTTTAAAGTGATGCCCCACCTTAAGACTCGAGGCAAAAGCCTTAGAGGGATGGTTATAAATAATCTCTTGTCCGAGACCAACAATACAGAGATTAACTGCCAGTTAATTAACTGTCATGTTTACTAGGTTGTGGGAAATTGAAGGTGATATTATGCATCAACAGTGGTGGGCTAAGCAGGTTAAGTACCCAACAATGTCCATTTTTCCCCATGAAACAGAATCAGTGATTGGCTTCAGGAGTTTAACTAGCATTTGCATCCGTTCAAGAGCCTTCTGTTAGATTACTAGGCCAGAGCCAACAAGTGTCAGATTTTATAGCCAGAAGCCATTGTAAAAAAAAAAAAAAGAAATTTTATTTCAGATACAGAAGTTGCAGTATTGATGTACACATGTCTATAAACAAATTTTAAAAAGCCCTATATACACAGAAACAGCAGCATTTGTGCCATCAGTGGCGGTTCAATAAAAGTGCAAAAAAAGTGGTTGTAAAGCTGTTCAGAAGAGTTTCTACTGTGTAGACAGATTTGCCAGGTCCATGATGATGGGAGACATTAGCTGAGGGATGGTGCTGATTTTCATAAGCTTGCTGCTTGCATACTTGTTCCTCACAGCCTGGAGCAAAGAAATAAAAAAAAAAATTTAAGGTGGAAGGATGACCTTGCAACACTTCAACAATTCTAGGGTTTGCTGACAAATACTGGCTTCAAATATGGCTCCCTAAAGTAACATTAATCAGACACTCCTTACCACATGTTTTGTCAGATTCTGATTGACTTTGGTTACATTTTTAGCCATGTTCTTCATTATCATATGCAAGTCATCCTCTGTGTAACCAGTGTAATGGCGCTGTGTTGCTCCCTTCAAAATAGAGGAAATAAAGTCAATGACTATGCCATATCCTTAAAACAAGAAAGGTGGCACCACTGATCACCAAAGCAGGAATGACTGTCATGTTCCAATTCTACAGCCCATAGTTAATCAGACCCTAACTAGTTAAGCTTCACCAGTAAGTATTTGAAGTAATAAACTCATTGTCAGGCAGTTTGACTGTTAAAGCAGGACAATAAACCTTAACTGGGTGCAATGTGATGTAGAGCCCTGCGCGGGACTGCTTTTTTAATCGTGCTCCCGCAATGTGGGTGTTCCGCTCCTGCCACATTTCTGGCCAATCCCGCCCCCTTACCCAATTTTCTGCGCAGTCCCGCAAGGCTGCCCTTGAGTTGTTCCCTCACAGCATCTCTTCTCTTCCTGTGACCCCACCTTGTTCCTGGGCAAAGCAAGTGACATCACATCATGTGACTCTGCCTTGTTCCTGGGCAGATCAAGATAGGAGACACTAATGGAGCAGAGAGAAGGCAGCCTTGCAGGACTGTGCAGGATTACTGGGACCCGCAGGTATAGTGCCAGACTGCCCACAGCCCCAGTAAGACCGCCCATGCCCGCAAGTTTTTTTGCGGGACCTGCCTCCCAATGCAGTCCTCTAATGTGATGCCAATATGAAGGGAAATGCAATCACCAATGCATACATACCCAACTGCCTTGAGCAAGAACCTTCTGGGACAGACACAGGGCAGCAGCAGCTATTTCTGAAGGGCGGAAGTGTACCATGTCATAGTCGATCAGTGTGAGCTCCATCAGGTATTTAGCAAGTGTGTGCTGTTCAGCATCAGCCTACAATTTTGAAAGACAGACAGCATTAAATGTAAATAAAAATGCAGCCAAGCATGCATGATTAGCTAGTTTATGGATAGCTTAAGTGTCAATGTAATCATAACACAGGGGTTATAAGTGGCATATTCAATTTTCAAGATTTTGTAATCCAAGCCATAGCCTCATCTGCTAGTATGACACATGTAAACCGTTGATACTGGTTGGCTTCCATTGGATTATGGTCTTTGAAAAGGGGTTCATCCAAAAAAGTTTCCTCCCATCAGTTATTTGAAGTGTCACATTTAGACTTGTGGGCTGTACATTGGGCAACTGCTCAGTTTGCCTTATCTTATAGAATCACTGAATATGAAATACCCAGCTTTATGCATCCTGTCTTTGTTAGGAGACTACCAATGATAGCATATGATGTTTAAAATTGTGACTTACGCTACAGGACTTTGAGGCACGTCTCAGGAAGTGTAGAGGCAGAGGACGTCCAAGGTCAAAATTTAGCTCTCGTAGCATAATCATTTCCATCTCCCTAATCTGAGATGTAGTGTAGGCATTATCAGTGATGTAAACAAAGTCAGCAATCTCAGGAGCATACATCTCTTCATATTTGGAAGCCAGGAGGAGTGATGTAACACCAACCAATTGAAGCTTGCTTCGAGACACAGGCTGAACCTTAGATAAAGAGAAGCTTTTAGTGTATGAACTCTTGCACAATTTCTCTTTTTTTTTAAAAAAAAAAAAATTCTTACTTGTAAGAAACGGTCCATGACTGCAACACTCATGTAGAGAGTCTCCTGGAGTAACTGGAATCTAGAGTGAACTTGAATAAGCCAGTCAACCAGAATGGCCCGCATGCGCTCATTCACCTCGGTCCCATCTAGGTAGCGTGGACGTATAGACTGCTGGACCTACAAAGGAAAGGTTAATTGTAAGCTATTAACGATTATAAATTAAGAAAAGTTTTTGAATCAGAGATTAGTTCACTACAATACTAGCAGCATTATTCAATGCCAAACGGCATCACCTTTAAACATGAGAATGGCCAATCATTTTGGAACATCCTTTAAAAGCATGAGACTGTTTTGGCATGCTTGTGAAATACTGCCATTTGTTTTGCGTAAAGCAAAAAAAAAAAAAAACACCATGTTCATTGCATGCATTAAACCATAAACTCGTAGTTTAAGACGTGCATAGTTATTCTTAACCATTAAGGTGTTGCGCTACTATTTAAAAGTTGCCAGTTAGTATAGTATTATAAGCATGGTGCTTGAAGGACATGCGTTAGGACCATGAAGCATTGCTGAACAAATGCCATTAAGTAGGTATGGGTAGTAGCTAGCCATTTATTCTTCTTTCCTGCCAATTCCAATTAGTGTTCCGCTGGGGATCCCAATGGAGAATCAGCATTATACAAAATACTGAGCATCACACTGGTAGTTTACACCAGGCCACATTAACCAATTTGTACATCATAAGAAATTCATACCTCTAGCTGTCTAAGGTAATTATAGATGTCCATCACATACTCGCTGCAAAGCTGTGGGTTGCCACCATCATCTACATCAATATCTTCCACATTGCTCAGAGTGGCAGAGAACGCTTGACATAACTCCTCTTCTTTCATGGACACATCCATCAGAGCAGGAGAAGACACCTAGCAAAAGAAATTGCGAAGATCAGCAAAATAGCACCACTTGCCATTTCTGTTTCCATAGACCTTAATGGTGAATACTTACTTTTGGGGGGGCTTCAATGACTGCAGGTTTAGCATGAACAACCTTGGCTTTCAAATTGACCACTTTAGTTGGCACAGGTTTTGAAGTCTTCACCACTGCATTAGGGTTCTATTAAAAGGCAAATTGTAGTTTAAACATGGAATTCTGGCATGCGGTTTCAAGGAGATTTACCCAGACAGTTCATACTGTACCTTAGACAAGGGTTGCTTCCCACGCACTGTCACCTTGTTTCCGATTTCACCCAATGCTGCTCTTCTAACATTTATCTGGGCTTTGGCTCTCAGCGCACCCGCAATAGCATTGTCCACTTCATGGGAAATCTGGAAAAGCCACATATTAGAAGAAAATATCTACTCAAGCCTAATCCATCATACAGTCTGAGAATATAAAAACTTTACCAGAAACTCACAAGAGCAGTATGTAGCCAGGCTAGTTCACCATAAGCCAAGTACTGAAATAAGCAGGAACCTTAGCCAACCAAATCTTAGCCACCAGACAGCTCTCCAGCATCCTTCCAGGGGGCATTCTATATGCATGTGTTTCATCCAACAGGAACTTTAGGCAACAAAGTGATCCAGCAAAAAGCAGGGGACCCAGGTGCCTCATTTAAGACAGTGAGGTTTGATCAGATCAAGTGGCTGTTACAGAAACCTTTGCACAGGAATTGGAATGCAGGGTTTAAATAACAGCTCTGGTGTATCAAGTGATAGATGCTTGAGCTCTTATCCTGTTAGGATGAACAAGATGTATCCCAGTAACAAAGTAATGCAGCACTCCTACCAACTTTGGACTAGGTGACAAGCCCTACTTTGAGGCAGCAGCGGCCCCCAGTCCCGAGAACTGGCCAAGACTACCAGCTGCCCAGACAGATGGACTTCCACACAGAGGGCCGTAAGGAATAAAAACCTGCGGTCATCGACACATACACCTTACTGATAAGTGATAGTATAGCCTCAGTCCCATAGACTACACTCCCCACATTACAGCTGGTTATACTAATTACATTTGCGTAAAACAGATAGAAGCACAGGCAACTCAGTCCAATACACTACCCGTGCAGAGTATACACCAGATCTACACACCACTGCACCAGGACGGTGTACAAAGTCAGCTAAGTCACAAGAATACGAAACACGCAGGACAACAGGCTATACTATGAAACAAGCAGCTAGCTGGGGGAAATCGCTAGCGACGAGAGAGCCGAGCAGATGCTAGGCCCTAAAAGAAGCACCGCCATAGAAGTAAACAGAAACACCAAAGTAAAGACTTACGGCAGCACGGCGGGTCGCCATTTGATGAAGAATAGTGGGGTCTTTAAAACCAGAGGATAAAACAAACGATAAAACTTCTCCGAGCGCCTACGCCGCGAATTCCCACAAGACAATACAGCTCCTTATCCCAGCAACCAACAAGGCATTTTAAATATCGCTCCCAGTATCCCGATTGGTCAGAACGTCAGCCGATCCTGCACTGTGATTGGATGAGAGGTATCGGAGTCATGGCAACCCGCTCTCAGGAAATGAATTCCCTTTCCCCCGCTTAGTAGCTCAGTCGATTGTTTAATTGACCATTATATGTTTTGCGACAGTAAAGCAATTGTCACAAAGTGTATTTTAATAAATATGACTTTCCGGGTTTGCTATTTTGTTTTAACGGAAACGTTAGCCCTGGAGCTTTTATCGCGAGATTTCGGGTGGCAGAGGCTAATGGGTAATGCGCGTCACACCGTCTTAAAGTAACGAGACCGAGTACGGGGACTACGACCCATATTTGTATAATAGTAATATTGGTATTACGTTAATGCGTCTGTAGCAATAGTTTAGGTATAAATTAACAAAAATGTTAGCATTAGACATTTAAAAATGAATAAATGGCCATATTAATCTTTAAGGGGATGTTTACGTGCATTTGACAGAATGGCGGTAAAACATGCAGGTATAGTTCCAAGTTTAAGATTTCCCGCCTTTTAAGCAAAGTAATAGCAGCCAGGTGATTGCATTCATTGAGGTTTTCGCCCATTCTGGACCGGGGGGGGGGCAGATTCAGACCCTTTACTGATCAGCAGTGCATGCTATCAGCCAGCAGGGGGAGTAGTCATAGATCCCAGCAGGATCATCTCAGCGTTGACACCTACCGGGGAATGCAGTGTGGGCATTGTAACACCCGATCTGTCAGTTATGCTGACCAAACCTACATTGTCTTCGCTGATTCTGTCCTTCACTTAACGAGTAGTTTATCATACAGATGGCAAGCTGTCATTAGATATTGAGTAAAGCGTCACATATTCATTTTGCTGGTCTAAAATTGTTTAACCCACTTTATTCCCTATAATTCATTGGTTGACCCTTTGCAATCCAGTATTTGACCCTAAGCTCCACACCACTAGAACTAAGGGTCATTTTTTAATTATGCTAAAGGACTCCTCTGCAGGTTTTAACATCAATGGCCACCACTCAGTTCTCTCTATACTAACTGTCTGGGTAAACTGGGAACTCCTGGCTGGCATCCCGCATCCTAAACCTGAGTATCCCACAATCTACTTAACAGCTCCCTGTGGTTATACATAATTCTACTTTCTCCTTCACCCCTATCATCCAGTCATTTACCAAATCCTACTGCCTTTAATATGTCTGAGATTTGTGCCTTCGTCACACAAGATAACGCTTAAATACAAATTCATTCTCATGTGAAATCCTCTCGGGTTATTGAGACTCCCTACTAATTGGATTCTTGCTTATCGCCCCTTTCCTCTCCAGGATTTACTCAGTGATGTACTCATGCTCTGGAATACCTTATCATTCCATCAAACCCATATGAAATTTACCGCAATAAAATAACCATTGTACAAGCTGCCACTTTTCCGCTCAACCCTTTCAATAAGTTCAAAAGACCTGGTTGCTCATCTCCCTCTGCACTGGTATATGTTATGTTCATGTTATTGCTTATTTGTATGTTGATAATGTTATTGTTAATTTTGTATTCTCCCCTCATTGCAATGTACGGCACTACAGAGTCTGCTGATCCTCTGGCAATAAAATGTAATAATTAGAAAATGTATAGATGATAGATAGATCACTCCAGAGTAAGGCAAGTATAAAATCCAATTTAGACAATATTACTGCAAAGATAAAGCGCTAATTTTAGGACTTGCTCTTAAAAAATATTTTTATATATATTATTTATTTTTTTTTGGAACTGGAAGGTTCCCCCGATGGTGACATCAGTGGAAAATTATTTTTACATTACTTTATACAAAGCCGTAACATTTTTACATTAGGTATGATGGGACTGTAACTCTAATTTTAAACAAATAAAACAAAAACACCCACAAATGTATATATTTCTGTAAAGCAGACAACCCAGGCTATCCTATCAGGGGTATTTGGGCATTCTACATGCAGGTATTTGGCCACCAATCACTGTCAAAGGTGGCCACAGAAATTAGTTCCTGCGCTTTTTTCAACAACGCGTCTTAGTATTTTGTAGTATTCTTATGATTTTTTGTACAGGGTATGTGTTACGGCAGAGAAATCTATCCTAAATTGCTCAGCCGCCTCTCCTGATTACGGAAATACCCCAGATGCCTAGTTGTTTTTGTGGTTTTCTGGACATTACAGGGCACAAACGAGACCATGCGCGTTATAGATTCCAAACGTGAAATTTTCACATTTTGCTTTAGTAGACCTATGTTTCATTTGGGGCTGTTTAGCACCCGCCTAATTATAAATATCCCCATAAAAGTATATATTTTCGTAAAGCAGACAACCCAGAGTATCTCATCAAGAGCATTTGGACAATTTTCATGCAACCATGTGGCTGCCAATCACTGCCAAAGTCAGCCGTAGCAATAATTTGATGCGCTTTTTTCGCCAACACATCTGTGTTGCTGAGGATATTTTGCACATGGTATATGTTATGGCAGAGAAATCCAGCCTAAAGTGTTCAGCCGCCTCTCCTGATTACGGAAATACCCCACATGCCTAGTTTTTTTCTGGACATTACAGGGCATAAGTTGTAACGTGCCAGCATACTGGATCACTGATTACGGAAATACCCCACACGCATAGGTTTTTTATGCATATGGTTAGTTATGGTTTTTTTTTTAATTTGCAAGGAAAAAACTTACGGAATTGTGCCAATTGAAAATATCCCCCTGTGGCTCACCCTAACACAAAAAAAAAAAAGAAGTATAACGGAAATTTAATAATCTACCTTGGTGTGGTAGATCATGAAGCACTCATCGATGCAGAGTCCTGGCAAAGAGGGACAGGAAGGGCAGTGGTACCTGGAGTCCTTCCTGATACCCTTTTTGTAACAGACTCTGCATCTTTTCTGAGGCTTCTGTTTGGCACCAGTGGTGGGGATTGTAGAAGGAAAATGCCTGCCGGTAAGACGCAGGACATTCTCATCCTGCACATTAGGGATTGGCTGCTCAAAGAGGATATCCCTCAGGATTTTGAGCTGGAACTCTAGGAAGATGTAGATCTTCCCAGTAGCACATTTCTTGTACAACACATGTGTTGTACGTGGCAACCTCGGTGAGGTAAATGGCCACCTTTTTGTACCAGGTCTTGGTCTTACACAGCACCAGGTACGGCTGCAGACACTGGTCAGAAAGATCTACACCCCCCATGTTCTTGTTGTAATCGGTGATGCACTGAGGCTTGAGCCCCTAAGCATCACCTTCCCCACGTACACTGACAGGTACCACCTTCTCGTTGTGTATAGTGGAGAGGATATATACATCCTTCCTGTCAGTGTACCTGAGGGCCAACAGCTCCTGACTGCTGACATAGTATTCTTCATGGGAGTCAGTGGGGTACCAGGTCTGGCTTCTGTCTCCTTGGTCAGCTGCCGGACACTGGGCTGCATAGATGTTTGTTTGAGCTCCTAGCAGCTCAAAAAACTCGGGGGCAAACATTAAATTGAAAAATGACTTTGGCTCGCTAGCATCAATGTCACATCTGATGCCAGGAGTCCCAGTAAAAGCAGGGATTACTGGGTCTATCATATTTGGGGGCACCCTCCACGCCTGGTTTTAGCAGATGGACCCTGGCCATCATCTTCTTCCTCTGACTCGTCATTATCTGACGCACAGCTAGATTCATCAGATATTGGATCAATATCTGACGCAGTCAGAGCGGCTTCGTCATCAGACTGAGTGAGGAAGTCATAAGCCTCCTCAGTGCTGAAGACACGTTGCGCCATTGTACGATACCTACCTTCCCAATTTCTAAAACACTACACTATTCCCAATTCCCTCTAACCACCCACCAAACCCATTTTTTTTTGAGGATTGTGGGGAGAAAAGGGTGGGTTGATTTTGGGTAAGACAGGTATTTGGGGGTTTATATATGATGTGGTTTTGCACTAAACACTGCAGCTCTGCAAGATGATCTCTCTCTCCGATCACAATAATGGAGGAGAGAGGAAGAGCATCTGCAGTAACAGACACACGATCGTTGTGATTGGCCATCACAGCGATCATGTGACATTACTGCCGGATGTGTGGCACTGGGGGGCAGTCCCCCAAGGCTAATGACACACTGGAGGGAATGTATCTGTAATAGTTTACCGGCATTCGTGCCGGTAACTGTTACAGCTCCCTCATCGGAGTGATCGGGTAGCCCAGCAGGGTCTAGACAGACCCTGCAGGGATACCCTGTCCTCCCGTGAGCTACCAGGTCACGTCAGTGACGTGACCCGGAAGGGAAAGCGCAATCGCGCATTTCCAACTGTAACAGTTTACCGGCATTCGTGCCGGAAACTGTTAGAGCTCCCTCATCGGAGTGATCGAGTAGCCCAGCAGGGTCTAGACCAGGGGCGTCCAACATGCGGCCCTCCAGCTGCTGCAGGACTACATCTCCCATACTCCTCAGCCAGCCCCTTAGCTGAAAGAGCATTATGGGAGATGTAGTCCTGCAGCAGCTGGAGGGCCGCACGTTGGACGCCCCTGGTCTATACAGACCCTGCAGGGATACCCGATCCTCCCGTGAACTTCCAGGTGACGTCAGTAGTAACGTCACCTCAAAGGGAAAGCCCGATCGGGCATTTCTATCTGTAACAGTTTTCCAGCTTTGCGCTGGAAGCTGTTACAGGAGATCGGGCAGCAGAAAGCCAGCAACGCTGGCTTCTGCTGCCAGGGGGGAGTCCAGGCTGTCAAACGATGTGTTTCCCTGACGCTGCATGAAGGGCTAGATGTACCGGTACGTCCATAGGGGTTTCTTAGTGGGCGTGTTTTGGACGTCCCGGTACGTCTATAGGGGATTGAAGGGGTTAAAAAGGGTTTATTTTCTAAATGAAACATTGTTTGCCTTTTTCACTTTACATTACACATGGCTAAACTCTACAGAGTTCTTGTGCTCTGTGCAAGTTAAAATCAGAGCAATTTCTACTTCAAATTAAAACTGTACTATAATGCATTATGAAGTTAAAGCAGCAACTTTTTGAAACTCTGCCTTAGAAGTGGCAGTATATCACAGCAAAAAGGTGGAAAATAAAGTACTCAAAGCTTACTTTAGGGGCAAACTGCAGCTCTCTACATCCCATATGTGTGTAGAAGGGGTCTCATTGGACAGTCGCTACCAGGGCCAGACTGGGAATAAGGCTGCCCTGGTACTTTAAGGCTGGGAGCTGCCTAATGGCATAAGCATGGCGGAATACATTTTTATGGTCAATGTGCATCCAGGCAGATCAGATTGACAAAAATAGTAATACCAGGCATTGGCACATTTGTCTGGTGTGCCCACACACACACACACACTGAGAGCTAGCACTGAAAGCCAACTGGCGGCAAGTTTATCACAACAGCAGGTTAAGCTTCCAGCCAAACACCAAGTTTATAAGGGGGGGGGGGCTGAGGAGACACATATGATAGCCAATTTCCCTTCAAATGTATACATAAGAGTCACATAAGGCAAGGTGTAACCTTTAAACACCAACCCAACCAAGTCTTGAAGGGGGGGGGGGGGTAGCTTAGTGCTGTGGCTTGATCCAGGTGTTCTTATACATGACAAGGTATGTCCATCCTAATGAAACCCCATCTGTCCTTTACCTTTCAGGAGGTCTCAATGACACCAGCTTCTTCCCCTAAACATCACTACAATATTCATCATGCAAGTAATCCCTCTACTTCATCTTATACCCACCCCCTCAATCCACTAGATTGTACACTCACAAGAACAGGGCTCTATTATATTCTAGTTAATTGTACTCCATTAAGTAATCAAGACAAATATAAATAAAATAAAGTTTATTTCTTGTGGGATAAAGCACATAGTATTTAAATACATTTAAAACCATTATTGAATACATATTGAAGTGTTTAGACAAAACCCGCAATTAACATCTGGGGATAGTGTTAATGACTTGTTGCATGAACTTAAACCAATCATTCTTAGAGGCATACAGTGATTCCAGTGTAGGTACAGCCTGGTGTGGTAGGGAAAGCTTTCAGAAATTAAACGGGTTGTCCAGAGGGGAGCATTCTTACAATCAGATGTTCACACAGTATACATTAAATATAAGCTTACCTAAATAATGCAATAGGATTCAGGTACAACTTGTTAAGATTCTTTAGTAGGAAAAATAGATAAAAGTCATCAACTCATGTTAACTATACAATATAGATTAGATAGCTCTGTGTTACTCATTTAATATTGGGAACACAGAGCTTGTTGCCCATCTGTTAAAATTGATCCAAGGACTAAAAACCATGTCTTTGTATGTACATTTAAGTGCTTATAAGAACTTTCTTGGTGGCCTATAAGTTAGTCACAGAGGCAGCCAGATCAGTTAGAAGATGTGAAGACAGATGTGGGATTGTGCTGATCCTCAGTAGTTTACTGCTGGCATACTTGTTCTTCACAGACTGAAAAGGAGGAAAGAATAAAAAAAAAAAAAAAAAAAAAAAAAAAAGTTAATTTTGGGGTAGCCTGCATTAGAGTTTTCTGCATATTTAATACAACTGGCACAATCCAATTTGTAGCGCATTAGAGTATGAGAACTGTATCCTATATAGCATGTTAATAAATTCCATTATTTTATTTTCTATGTTTTATACGACAAGTCAATTCAATAAACTCAGTTTGTGGTAACATTAAAACTGCTTCCTCCGGGAAGAGTTTAGGCATTCAGTAACTAAATAAAGTTTCCAATGGTGGATTTAGATTCTGCAGGAGCAAGTGGAGTAGAAACTAATGCCTGTTTTTTTTTTTTCTTCAGTTTGCATGCAATTAGAAAGGTTGATTGCATCCCCTTGCAGTGGGTGCAGAGACTGACAGCCATTTGATGTATACAGCCGATGCTGTGGCAATTGCAGATGTCTGCTAGAGCAGTGGCTTTATTACAATAACTGAAGGGGTTAATCAGGACAGTCAGCTGTCCTTAAGACTACAGTATCAGGAGAAGCAGGGGATTGAGTAGCCATTTACTTGCCAGCCTGTCAATTCTGAAAATTAGTTAATATAGGGTACATGGCACAGCAAGACCAATCAATTTTAAACTTTGCCCCAGGCAGCATTTAGTCTTGGGCTGGCCCTGCAGGTGTGCAACACCTCAACATATGCTTGCATGCTAGAGCTACAAAAAGTGCACATAAATGGCCCTTAGTAAATAAACTATAGGCAAGTAAAAATTATATATCTATATATGCCCCTCAGTAGGACCTCCATGGAGAAAATATTACTCACAACAAGTTTAGTCAAGTTCTGGGTCATATTTACTACATTCTTTGCCATGTGTTGCATAGTAGGGATCAGATCCTCAGTTGTGTATCCAGTGTAGAACTGCAGTGTCTCATTCTGGAGGAAAAGAAACAAAAAACCATCACCATTGCATAATGCGGTTTTGACCCACTACAAACATATGTATGTGGTTGTGACCAAGATGTTGGAAGTTTAGTACTTACCCATGTGCCATAGTTGAGAATCTTTTGTGTCAGACAAAGAGCAGCAGCAGCTATTACTGAAGGATGAATGTGAACCATGTCATAGTCCAACAGAGTCAGCTCCATCAGGTATTTAGCCAGACTGTGCTGCTCAGCATCTGCCTGCAAGGATAAAGTAAGAGTGAAACCAAAGTGTTGACTCCTGTGTGTCTTGTAGAAAGTGTCATATTGTCACCATGCTACCGACACCCACCTGGCAACATTTTGAGGCTCTTCTGAGAAAGTGAAGTGGTATGGGTCGCCCCAATTCAAAGTTGAGCTCTTGGAGAATTAACATTTCCATCTGTCGAATCTGAGCTTTGGAGTAGGTGTTATCGGTTATATACACAAAATCCGCTATACTTGGAGGATACATTTCTTCATACTTTGCTGCCAAGAATAACGCTGTGACTCCCACCAGCTGAAGCTTGTTTCTGGAAACCGGCTGAGACTTCAGGTGGAAAAATGAAAGTCGTTTTAGTACTGTATCAACTAGAACCCTTTTTCCCTAATTAATTTAAACAGTAACTGTGCATGCTCAAGTTTATTAATAGTTCAATTTACCTTTGAAGCCCCTGCTACTCACAACATTGCAATCCTTTTTATGGTTAACTATGTACCGTTGCCCAAGTTGTACTTGCCTGCAAAAACCTGTCCATGACTCCAATAGCCATGTAAAGAGTCTCCTGGAGTAACTGGAATTTGCAGTGGACTTGAATTAGCCAATCAACAAGGATTGTTCTCATACGTTCATTAACCTCCATACCCTTCAAGTATTTTGGATGTACAAAGTGCTGGACCTGGGGACAAGAATGACTTGTCATGAGTGACTGTTCCATTCCAAGCTTTCATAGTCAATGAATGTTTGCTCTTTTACCTCCAGGCGTTTCAGGTAGTTATATACATCCTTCACATAGTCACTGCACAGCTGAGGGTTGTCCATATCTTCAGCATCAATATCTTCCACATTGTTTAGAATATCAGAAAAGGCTTGACACAGCTCTTCTTCCTCCTTCATTGAAACATCCATGGGCATAGAAACATGATCCTAGGGGCAGGTTGAAAGGGATTTTAAAGAAGTCAGATATGCCAACACTAAAGTGTCAATCCATGGCTGGATACCTTGTTCAATGTCTTTATATTTTCAAATGTAAGGACTCCTCTGCCCTTAATGCACATGTGGTACATTTTAGTTAAAGTTTATACAAATCCATAGGATGTTCTCATGATCCTTTTTGAATATTTGGTTACAATTCCCCCACCCCCAGTAACCTGCATAAGGTGTATCTGACCAGGTCTGAGCCAATGCAGGGTACTTCCTTGTATACACCTCAATTGGAGCTTTTTTGTGCTAGTGCGAATGTTTCAAAAAGCAGAGGGAATAATGCAGCCGTTCAAATCCTCATTAAGATGGTCACAGATATTCGTATTTGGGGCAGTAGACTGTCCCTTTAACAAAATAAAAAAGCCTGACAGAACACAGCATTAGGAACCACCGACTACTCCCTTTATGACAGCAAATACTTAGTCTACTTATTGAGACCTGCCATTTATTAGTCAAGGTAGCCCGAAGAACGCATGTTAAAATCTGTGGGGAGAATTTTTTATGACTAGTTTGGAGAACTCATACTTTATGGTTTGACTACTCATGTCACTAATTGTTTTTTTCATCTAATGGCAGAAGTCCCATGACTTAATGTTGAGAAGTTACAAGGTCTCATGAAATTCATATTGAATGTATAGTGAACAGGCATTTTACCTCAGCTTTTGGCCCATGGGATTGTTTAACTTGCACAGGAACATTGGCTTTAGCTACTCCTTGTCTTTTTGTTCTGATGTGTTGCTTGCAGTTCTACAAAGAAAGCTCATCAGTCAAGTGAACTGTCCCCACTGTTTACAGATTCACATGTTTTCATATTAACCCTTGTGTGCCATTAAGGCAGCTATGCTAATCGCCAGTTCATATTATCTTTACAATTACGCTTTTGTAAACTTTCAGATTGGTGCATTGTCAACTGGCTCTAGCATCCTTTGTAAGGGTAGCAAGGATGGAAAGCGTGAGGTCTTCACAATAAGACAAGTTCCACCTTGCCCAGTATGGTCTTAACTAAAGCTCTTCAAAGACATGCTATTTGTAAATCTAATCTAAAATATATACATATATGCTAATCATTACAAGCGAGTTTTTCCACCATGTAGGGGTAAGATGCCAAAACCCCTGTAAAGAGCAGTTTAACAGCTTACCATGGGTCCAGGCTTGCTTGTCACATGTGCTGGCTTATTACCAATTTCTTCAAGAGGTTGTCTCTGGACTTTGTGTTTGATGGCAGCCACACCACCTGCAAAAACATTGTCAGCTTCCAAAGGGAGCTGAATAGTGCATCAAGTTAGCCGAATATCTGTTACCGCTTCCAAATAGAAACAGTAGGAAGGTTTGTCAGTACCAGATTTGTTGGCACAGAGCAATACGCTACCTTAACTCCACAACACTAACAACCTGGTGCCCAAACTGTTCTTTGCAAAAAAAAAAAAAAAAAGAAGTTTCCCAGTAATATTATAGGTTATACAGCCAAGTCACAAGTTTCAGTGATTAAACAACCAAAAGTTTAGGTTTAAGCAGATTGCAAGCCATTACCTTGAAGGCAGCTGGGATGTCTCCACCCAACCACTGAATCTTGGGAAGGTGAGACAAGGAACCAGAACAAGCCAGATAAAGTTCCTCCACCTAACCCTCAAGACAACCTTAGGTTTTTTATGTTGGTGAAAACTATTTACTTCAACTGTATTCAAACTTACCCATAATGATTGCAGAACCAGCAGATACCTAAAAGCTTTGGAGCTCTTTTCCATCGATACATTTGTTTACAAACTGTACAGGCTTTTGTATAATTAGTTCTTGCTGGTCAATTGAAGTAGGGTTACATTGTTACGGTCATGGCCAGTCCTCCTCACGCCCCCAAAATCACCACACCGGATAGGCGACCGGCAGCCTTTAACCCCCATTATACACAGGTGTGTTACAGTGACATGCATAGAAAAAAATAAAAATAAATAAAATGCCAGTGACGTTATCCGTGTCTGCACTGTATAGAAGCTCGATTTAGGATGGGAATGAGCGCCCATGAGAATACACGATCATATATGCTGATGCTAGGAGCATGATACGGAACTAATCGGCGAATCAAGCGCTCCGAGCACCGTGTTAAACCACAGAGATCCGCCCCCAACCACCAAACAGATCCCGCTATCCTGCGAGCGATCTCTTACCACAGCCCGCCGCATTGCTGCCATCATTCCGCGTTACAATCACTAAGAGCTCGGTGGTCTAGTGCCGCCTCTAGCTGTCTAAATATCTCCCCCTCTCTCCTCATTGGACGAGACAAGACCACACTTAACCCTTCATGACCTTTGTTTGTTTTTTGGGGTTTTTTTTTACCATATCTTTATTCTACCCACTAGAACCCAGGCAATTTATATAATACCTTATACCACTTTTATAGTCTGTCATTTGCTATGAATAATATGTAAAAAAAACTAACGGAAAAAGGTAGTTTTACTTTGGATTTTTTCCACAAGATGGGCGTCGGTGATTAAAAAAACCTGATTTCTGTTCAGCAATAATCCCCTGATTAGAATAATACCCCACATGCGTATTTTTGTTTATTTTATAATAAAGCAAAATATTCCCATACACACTACACGATTTTATTTGGTTATTTTTGAACTTTTGGGCTGGGATTTTCCATTTTTATATTTCTAGTGTGGGGGGGGTATAAGGTGTTTTTTCTCCTATTAATGTTTTTTTTTTATTTTATTTTGTTTCTTTTTTACGTTTATTATTTTTTTTTTACTTTTACACTTTTTAGATTCCGTTGAGGTCTTCCAAGACTCTCCCAGAACCAGATGGTCCCTCTTATGATGTCACGGTGATTATTATTTTTAATAGGTAATAAAATTAAATATACATATATATATATATATATATTCTTTTAATTTACAATTCTGATATACAAACAGGTGATAAAGTGTGCATAGTGTAATCTAATAAAGGAATTACAATGAATCTTTAATGCACATGACAGGCTTAGCATGAATGCATATAGAGGAGAAATAAATCTATATAATAGTGAAGTACTGTGGAAACAAATTACCCCAACCCCACTGGTTGTATTGCACTCACAAGTGTGAGGGATCATTAAAATGTATATATTTGTTAATATTTATATTCTTTGATCCATATCGCTGCTGAACACAAGATGATGAGCAAGCAGGGCTCAATTGCCCTGCATTTCTGATCTCAGTACCTGTGAATAGCCTGTAGTGGAGCCCATCAAAGGTGTCATCGGGGTCTGGATAGACCCTCTGGTAACCCTTTTACCTTTAACATTGTTTCCAGCTGTATCTGCACAGGAAGGGGGGGCTTCTCCATTATTCTGGGACACTGTCTACGCCAGTCCCCTTTATTTCAGACCAGTAAGCTGAAAGTAACAATACCAGCTTCTACTGACTGTCTAATGATAGCCCGATCTCCCCTGTACCTGCAGGGATATTGTGAAAACACCATATGATGTACTATTACGGCCTTAGTCATCTAGACCATGTTTTGAAGGATGTAATAGTAAGTCCTATGGTTACAAAGTGAATAACTAAACAGAAACAGATTGGTTATGTATTCTAATGATAAACTATTTGTGCAATGTAATATGCAGTCATTTTTGTTTTAAGGAGGGTGACTGCTACCCGTGGGACATTTTATTTGTTTTATTATTGTTGTTACACTGGTATTACTATTATTGTTTTGTTGACATAGAGCCAACATTTTACACAGTATGACAAAACTAGAATTGACAGGCTAAGACAAACTGATACATTAGCTAAAAGAGGGCCCTGCTCGAAAGCTTACATCTGGGCATCAGTTATTGTTAGCAGCAGAAATATTTTGTTTAATCAATGGGTGATAGCACGAGGGGTTGTGTAGTGCTCATCTATTAACTTAAAATCAAGCTGTACCATTTGTTCTAACGGAACAACATCATATAGCCTCGTTTCAGGACAGGATTTGTTCCAATTCATTTAAAAACACAACTGGAGATAAAGCTGGGTGTTTTATGCATTCCCATAGTTTTTTAGCATTGGATGTATAATATAGAAAGTGACGGTTAATATAAACGTCATTTACTATTATCCTCTTGGAAGCCCGTGGCAAAACATTTATGAACCTAAAAGAACTGCCTATTCATGTCCTGTCAGAAGTCTGTTGACTTCTAATTCCTCTATATGCAAACACCGTTACATAGGTTTAGTTAAGCTTACACTATATGGCCAAAAGTATATTGCCAACTGACCATCACACCTATACAGTAGGCACTATGCATTCCAGTAGGAATATTCTTCTCCTGCATCCAAGAAACCCAGATTTATCCATCAGACTTCCAGACTTCACTCCACAGGATGTTTCCACTACAGCCCAGTGGCGGTGTGCTTTACACCACTCCAGCTGAAGTTTGTCATTGCACATAGTGATCTTCAGCTTGTGTGCAGCTGCTCGGCCCATTTCACAAAGCTCCTGACGCACGGTGCTTGCACCGATGTTCCTTCCGGAGGCAGTTTAGAACTCTATAGTGAGCGATGATACAGAGGACAGGTGATTTTATGCAATACATGCTTCAGTGCACGGCAGAACTGTTGTGTGTGTGTGTGTGTGTGGTCTACCGCTTTGTGGTTGAGCTGCTTTTACTCTTAGATATTTCCATGTCACAATAATAGCACTTACAGTGGACAGGGCAGATCTAGCAGGGCAGAAATTTCATGAACAGACTTGTGGCAAATGTGGCGTCCTATGACAGTCCCACATTTAAAGTTGAGCCCTTCAGTATGACCCATTCTACTGCCTGATTTTATACACCTGTTCGCAATTGGTGGCGCTGAAACACCTAAACTCAATAATTAGGGAGAGGTGTCCAAGTACTCATACAGTCATAAATGTCTCTCTTTTGGGCACCTATTATGTCATGATTTCTGCAAACAAGGATTAGATCATTTTTCCACCATGCTGACAAGCTGGTCTAAGAACAGGGCCAGCATGCAGCGACTGTTACTGCATTCATTGGTACCATTTCTTAACAATCTTCACTTGAACTAATGAATTACTTTCATGATCCTTTTCAGTGGTGGGTGGGTTGACAAAATAATTGAATCTGGAACCATTAGGTTTTTTGAAACAGTGAGCAGGCTTTTACAAAAAAAAAAAAAGACTTGCTTACTATATTACAGATGCCTCTGCAAGAAGTGTAGATCTTTAAGCATTCTCACCAGATTAGGAATTGTGTTTTTAAATTTTATTAATCATTTTATGCTCATTTGAGCAGGACCCTGCATAACTTTTATTTCTGTAAGACCAAATTGTGTGATGCACTACTTGTTATGTCCTGTACACTCTGTAGAATATGATGGGGCTACATAAATCAACAAATATTTTGATTTTATATATATTTATATATGAGCAGGGGCTTTTTCTATAGCAGTAAGCAGTACGGAGCGGGCACAGCAAGCCGTCATCAGGTGCCACCGATCATCAAAGCCTTTTTACCGCTTGTACTATATCTTTGTACAACTGATTGTACATTATCCATGTTTAGTGAACCCACACAATTAATGTATTGTGTATTTAAAGAAAGACAGGGCTTTTTTTTTTGATACATTTTTTACTGGAAATCTCATTTGGGGTATTAAAAGACCTTAGGGATCTCTCTGGAAACCATATGGTACCATCTATAATGCCACAGTGACACTAATGGAGACCTTTTATTAATCTTTACTTTTTCTATTTTCATGTACATGTATATATCTTCTAGAAAGGAACCTGTGAGATTACGTGTCAAATTCAATAGCACTGACATGATTTTTTTTTTTTAGCACTGGTTGCAGGTACATATTACAGTATAGGATAGAGGCAACGGCTTAATCTTTTGTCAGCAAATGATCCCTGTAGCTGAAATTCAAACCTGTTCAACAGATCGAACAAAGCTTGTCATTAGGAGCACTACAGAACAGGATGTACGGGTTTTAAGTCCTAGTAAAGACTCTTTGTCTTCACGTACCAGACTCTGGTACAGCTTAGATAGAAAGAAGAAAAGGTTAATGTCCTAGTCAAATAATTCAACTATGATCAGCAATCAAATGTGAATTTTGTGGGTGTTGAATATATATATATTTCAATTAAAAAGGCATAATACTAGCATGTAAAATTTGACATGGTCTGTACTCTTTAAAACTTTTTCAATAGTTGCAGTACGTATGATGCTGAGTGTGTGACATTAAAGTGGTAGCAGTGCTTTTTTGTAAAGGGATCAGTAAAGCAGTGTTTCAGTGAGAGCTGCAGTTACTTACCGGGTGTTTACCACTTGGTATCTGTCCAGATAAGCTAGAGTGTAACAAATATCTAGAGCAATTAAATAAACCGATTACTCGTGTAATCATCCAATTCATTCCAGACTAAAAGTCACAATGCATAAATAGCTTCAATAAAGTGAATCAGGTATACATTGAATGCACACAAGCCACCTTATGAAAGTGATCAGGAACGGAGGTCTGGGACACATTCCAAGGTTTCCTTTAAACTATTAAAGAAGTATATTTAGATTAATTGATGTATGTTTTTAAAGGGACGGTTTAGTGTCCCATAACAGCATTCCTTAGCTAAAGACTTTTTGCTGAAATGATGGGAGGCATCTTGGGTCAGCTGCTTGTTGTATGTATTCACTGTATTAATTTATGATTCTATTTAATTTAAGATTTATATATTACAATTTTGGTCTGGATATAACTGAATGATTTGATTATTGTATATTGGTAAATTTAATTTAAACCATGAATAACATTAAATGTCAGTTTAATTTATGGAGGGCTCCGTATATTTGTTTGCTGTGTTTTATCGGTTCAGTACCCATGACAATTGAATATTTTTTTTTTTAAACATTTATGGGTGATTGTTTCATATATTTATGCAGATAGAGAATGCCAGGGTCCGCAAAGTAACCACAGAAATACCCAGAAACGGGAAAATCATTTTTTTTTTTTTTAGAAATAAAATTTTTTGTTTTAATATCTTACATTTTTACAATGATCTATCCCATCAGAGAATGCCATTTATGCATTAAAATCTTTTATAGTTATGGACATTTTTCAATAACTATGCATCAAGAATCAACTTAACAGTATCAAAAATTTTTTTTTTTTGCAGGTTCAAATGATCTTTTTTTATCTTCTTCCACCATTTACCTGCAAACTCAGCTTAATTTTTTGGAAGAAAAAAAAAACAAGAAGACGTGCTGCATTAATATAAGTTTATTAAATCAGAATCCCTTGCAGGAGACAGAATGCAAGGACCTCGAGAAAAAAAAACAAATGGCTCTGGATGCATGGACTCTGGCCATAAAAGCTGCTATTAAGACTATACTGATAATGTTGGATGTGATGGTGTTTCTTACTCACTTAAGTAAAAACAGGTACCTGACTACTTGCTATCAGACAATTTGTTAGAGCGGTTTCACAGAAGCAAAGTGAAAACAATCACATTTGTAAAGGAGGAAATAAATATTCTTGAACAGTCTAAATTTCTTAATCTTAATATTTAAATATATTTTGCCTTATGCAGAAAGTGATTTAAAAAAAAAATAAAAAAAATAAAAAAGATATTGAGGGAAACAGATTGAAATGAAACAGTGGCAAATATTGATTCTATGTTAGTCTCAAAGCACTGTAATCTTAGCATTAAAAAAAGAACCTTACTTAATTTAGCAGTTTTTTGTACAACAGCTAGCTTTTCCTAAAGAAGGAATGTTTTGATACATCATTTTCCCTATTTTTTTTGTTTTTTTGTGTTTTTTTTTAATCTAAATCTTTATACATTAAAACTAAAATACACGACCGATTAAATTAAGGACTTCACTTTTAGTAATGAATAAATTTAAATGTTCTCTTAGCCTGGGACTATTTAAAAACCTGGCGCACACGCTCACGACTCTACCGACTACAGCAGCTAGATCTTGCCTGCAAGTTTAAGGGTTCACAAAGCCCATATGTGCAAAGAAATGCAATACAAGAATCCATGCAAAAATACATATATACTAAAACAAACTGTAAATTTTTTTTTAAAAAAATGGGGAGAAAAAGCATTATAAATACAATTACCCTTCCCTACTACAATTAACTTGCCAGCAGCAAAGGACCTAAATATGATCTGTATACAAATGGTAGTCTATAGTATTATTCGTATAGTGAGGCAGAGCCAGCACATTGGGTTTAATGCGTTCATGTCTGTGCAGTTAAGTCATGCCATCTTTGGTTGGCTGTTGTACCGAGAAGGACAAGGTGCAGAATGCCGGTTCCAAAAATGTCAACTGTCTGTTGGTAGCTGAGCTTCAATGTCCACTCTACAAATAGGGCACTTCTTATTCGTAATCAGCCACTGATCCACGCACACTTGATGGAAAAGATGCATACATGGGAGGCGTCTGAAAAACAAAGCGATTGCAGGTTGCTTGAAATTGCTTATTGCAGTCTCAGTTATGGAAAAGCATTTCCCAATATCTTAAAATAATCTAGTCTCCCAAAATGTTTGTTTAATGCATGCATGTTACGTGAAAAGGCCAGGAGTGCCCCTTTAAGATCCAGGTAGGACACACTGGTAGATTCACCAGTTCCTAATTTCTTGTTTCACAGCCGCGATTCATTATGTCGGTCATAATAGAACAGGAATGTAAAGTATATTTACCTAACATCTTCACCTTCCTCTAATATAGAAAGGCAAATAGTACATTTTTCTTCAGTGTCTTCCTCTGTGGCTTCCTCACCATCTTGTTTGCCGTGCAATTTCCGCTGTGAGAACCAATCAGTGGATACCTTATTAGTAGAGATGAAATTATTGGCAAACTGAATAGAGATTTGTTTAATGCAAATGCATACAACAGCTCCCGAACCCATCCGTGGCTATCACCCCCATCTCAGCTTCATGCTCATCATCATAAGTGAGACTACTGTAAACGTTTAAACCCTTTAAAATGATCAGATTAAAAAAATATATATATATGATTTACAAATCAGATTAACTCATTTTCCCTTAAAGAATTAAGAGATATCCCATGAACATAATTTCAGAAGGAATGTTTAATTTCAAATTGTAGCTAAATCAATATTTGGAATTCTTGGGAGTAGAACATAATCTACTTACAGAGGTAAAACGGGCACTTTCTCTGAATGGAGTATGAATCCTGGGCTAAAAGTCAGTGGAAGTGCCGACATGTTTAGGTTTTTCTTACTTTGTTATTACTGGCAATTTCTGGCTAATGGAAGTATTATGGGGGGGGGGGGGGTAAGAATAGCTTGAATAAAACTATACCCGGCTCACCTTTTTATATTTGTGCGGGTATGTGCATCTTTCAATGGTCCCCTGTGAAGCCCCACGATTCACATTTCCAAGCCGCTCTTCCAGGTGAATTAACTCCTGTGAACAAAGGAAGCGTAAAAACCAAATGCTTTGTACAATCATTAAATCAACAAAATCTAAAATGAAGCAGCAGAATAGGTACATTGTATTAATAAATCAAAGCAAAAAAAAAAGCGTACAAAACTAATTTAGATTTCCCCAAAACTACTGTGCATGAATTAGCAACACAGTTGCACCAAGTTGCTGCTTTAAGGATAAGAACATTCTTATAGTGCAAGAATGAGCATAAACTACTAGGAAAAGCGTACCTAGTAGTTTTGATGTGCCAGTACCCTGGCTACATATTTACCAAACATTTCAGTGATAGGACTAGTAATTTTAGGCTTTTAGAGGTTAGGACAGGCAATGAGGACATGGTCACATGGGGCAGATTCTGCACAGGCAACCCCAAATAGCAGTGTGCGCACATGAGACTGCTGGTATTAACATAAAAACTGTTAAATATATAAAATAATTTATAAAGCTCTAAATAAAAAAGCACAAGATCATAACTTAGATAAATATTCTCCAGTGGTTAAGCAACCTAACCGATAACAGTCACATTATTCATTAACTCGCCGAGTGACAGAGAAATAGCAATTCATTGCCAAATATTCTGACACAAATTTTTTATTTTTTTTTTCTAAGGTTCTGCCTACATCTTGTTATGATGGGACAACACATTTAACACTCTGCATCTGATCGGGGTATATATGCAGCACAAGTACTGAAAACTGCCACCTAAACCTGATGCACTGCTTGTGTCTTACTTTTACTCCTTGCAATATCTTGTCTTTTTGAATACTTGGAATGGGACATGGTAGAAACCCTAAGAAATTTAGGATTTCTCTTAAATTATTAGCTCAAAGACATGACAGCAGAAAGCTCATATTCTGTTACAAACCTCAAAATTGCCCCTGAAAGGAACTCTGAATGACCTTCCATCCAATCCAGATGAAATGTAGCGGATGTGAGGGTAGCCCGCCATGTCTGGAACCTATTCAAATAGCAGATGTAAGCAAGTTAAACTTTATCACAACTGCTTGGCAATGCTCTAACAAACCTATTCACTGCCAAGGAGACGGAAGGCACAGTGCAACACTGTGATGATCTCGCTGGCAGAAAAGGGTGTCACTTATATTGTTATAATAAAGAAATCAAAAAAGCCTCTACTGTTGGGGGATCATATATTGTTGTATTCAAAGATATCAGGCCATAGATGGCTAGTCAGATGTGATCTACAAATGGGATCCAGTACCCGCTGGAGTATTTGGGTAGCCAATGTCAATTTTGAGTGTGGTCCATCTAGATTGCTTAATATTCTGATTATATAAAAGTGTACACTCCCATATCTGAATCGGTTATACGGGTATGCCTCTCTCATTTCATACCTTAGCTCTGGGTTTCCCACGCATTTATTGCACGAGTTTGGCAAAAAACCTGGTTTAATATACAAACGCTTGTATGATGTCTGAATGTGTCTTGAATGTCATATATAAATTCAGCACTGTGCCAATAATATTGACATTATTATTCTATGGATCCTCCATTTTTAAGGAAGCCTGTAGCCCTATTTTCAAAGAAAGGGGCATTTTGCACAGGATCCAATGTATGTTACTACATGCATTAAGATACTGTAGCTCGAAAGTTAGACTTCTGTCCCACCTCCACCTGGCTGCTGAAAACAGGACACATACCTAGGTACTCTTCCTGCGCATTCTCTGTGCTATTCCCAATTAAGTCAATAGGCGCAGGAGTAGTAGTAACTTAAGGTTGCAACTGGCTGCAGATGCTCCCATTTATTTCAAATCTATTTGGCTTTGATGGGCTTGTATGTGAACTTGAGGATGAGATATCAGAGTCTGTGCAAACAATGACTCAAAGCATGCATCCGACATGAAAATAAGGCTAAGGTGTTCCTTCAAGCAGATGGTGAATTCAGTAGTTCATTCTCCAAAAGTATCCATTTCATAGTTTACAACAGAATCACAGCAGAGTTCCGCTCAAAGTTGACTGAGCAATAAGTCTTATGGTGTTATACCGATACGGATAGAAGTATTTGGCCTACAAAATGTTCATGAAGTATACTCTCGAGCCAAAAAAACCCAGATACGTAGTATAGGCCCTGCTTTTTCGTTCAGCTTAGCGTTATGCTACCACAAACTTACTAAGACAATCCCCCATTGGGATTTATAAAGCTATTACCACAATAAACACAAGAGTTGCACAATCCATCCCTACACTGCATGGCTTCCAAGGCCATTTAAATAAACCAATAAAAGCAAAGGATGGGGCCTCAGAATCAGATGCAGAGTGTCAATGCCTATCATAGAACTGAGGGTTTCCAAAAATAAAAATCACCAGCCATGAGTCATCAACAGTGTATACAGATTCCAAAATTTCACATTTATGATTTAAAATGTCCTTTAAAAAATTCATAGAAAACTTACACACATTAAAGCCAACAAGTCAACAGTTTATGATTAAACACATTAATACGAAGCCCTAAATAACCATTTCCATTACATTTTGTGCTATATACAGTAAACACAGATGCCAATTTCCAACAGATTAACATGCACAAAAGAAATTTAGAAATAAATGTTCCATCCCAGTTATTCACACGGTCTTTCAAAACAAAAGACATCTATTCCATGCTGTATCTGAATTTACAATCACAGTTTTCAATGTAATATGTGTTCTTCTGGATAGTTAAATAGAAATGTCACAATAGCCATTCGCACCGCTGACACTTTCATGTTTAAGAAAAAGAAAAACCTAAAATTGCAAATTATGACAGACCTAAATGGAACTATTTCATTGCATATTGTGTGGAGTGTGAATGAATGGTTTCATTAGCTACATGTACATGGAATGAATACAAAACTAGCACTCACAGAAGCAGGGTCAGTAAGAATGGACAGTGGTTTCCATTTGATGTGCACACTATTTATATGTTGTTATATCAGAAACTCCCTAATGGAGATGTCTATGTTAGCAGCTCTTTCAGGGTCAGAGTGTGACTATTGCTTTGAGGGACAGGAGTTGGTCCTCTGCATGGTCACATTGCTTTACACTCAACATACAGCCAGACCCTCCTCCATTGCACACACAACCGTTTTCACAGTGAATAAACATCTTACCATTAATGGAAGGGCCCCGATCTGCAAGTGGTGAAGCCTAGGAGGCGGGTGGTAGTGTGCTAGGTGCGGGTGCAATGGACCGGCTTGGTAAGGGGATGCAGTCACTCCAGCTTCGAGTGCTATTTCCCTAAAAAAAGTAAAACAGAGAAAGCCCTTGGATTAGGTAGTTTCAACTTGGCAAGGTGCGGTGTAGTATATAAATAAACCAGAACCAAAAAAAGCAACATTATAGTGTTATTTGCATCCAGTGTCCAATTTGTCCCATACACCATGACAATTAGAATGTCTTTACTAGAGTGGTAAAATATGCTTTTTATATTTTGAATAAACTTGATATTGAGTAATATGGATAGCATGGATTATCATATTCTTCTGAATAGCAAACAATCTCTTCCAACTCATTGTAGATGATCCTTATAATCCCCAAAACCATGCCCCTTGCTATTAATCATAGCTTCAATTCCCCTAGCTCACAGTATTGGCAGCTGTTTTTTGTATTGGATTTATTGTTTATAGTTATGAAACTGACAGTCATTTTACTTACCAAGATGACCGCTCAGGAGCTTGGCGGGGATGAGAGGACATTGTTTGAGGCACATGAATATGGTGTCCATGTCCATAGTTGGGGTGCATCCGATGTGGATGTGGTGGTGGTCGTTCATGGGCACGCCTGGGAAAAAAAGACAGTGATTGTCTTTTAGTCTCTACCTTTCTAACCATCTGGTTATTCCAGAACATTTAAAAACAACAAACATTACATTTTTGAATTGTTTAATGGCGCTAGTGTCACTAAGAAATCCAAATATGTGGTTACACAATTAATATAGCAAACTTCTGGTGACATTTCAGTCATAAAAACCACAATTGACATGATTGGTGACAGAACACTAGGTTTTAAAATCTGTAAGAAATAACCTATAGCACTAAATAATAGTGCTTCAAAAATCTTCAAACTTAAATGATTTAAAAAAAAAAAAAATCTAAATATCTCTGCAACACAATATGGTCACTGAAGAATGAACACTGCTGAAACACAAAAAAAACAAAAAACGCCTCAAAACCAAAAAGGTCTCGCTTTAACAGAATATGCCCTGCAAGTACATATAAAAAAAAAGGTGGATATACATTGGTTAGTACTCCATAGCATAAGAATAAACAAAAGCCAATTTTTTTTTCTTTTTAGGTGATTGGATTACATACGTTGGATGTTGCATTAAACGTCGCCTCTGGACTTCCATCCTCTGGATGACATCGTGCGGGTGCAACCTCTGTGTAGTAGCAGTAAGATGGTGGGGCATGGTTTGGTGAGATGTTGAGAGGTGCTGTGGGAGAGGTGCGGCCGCAGCATTGGTCAGTTGATGGGATGGTGGTGGTGGAGGCACAGGATGAGCAGAAGTAAGACTAGGCAGAGATGCATGGAAAGTATGCACTGGATGAGCAATGACATAGTCCATCTGAGGAGGTGGTGGAGGCTGCGGAGGTGGATTGGCATGCGAGTGAGGACAAGCAGACGTTTGATGGTGCAGAGGTCTTGCAAGTGGCCCATCTGAAATAAAACAAATGCTTATATTATTTTTGAAATGTACATAAAATGTAAGAGAAAAAATAAGCCCCTCCCTTAAGAACAAGTTACTTTTTAACCAGTTAAAATATATAGCTGAATAAAAAAATTTTTATGAAGCTTTTCTGTGGTCACCTTGGCAACCTTTGATCTATGGGCAACAATCTCATCTTATAGATGCCTACAATGATAATGGGTCTTAAAATGACAGTAATAAGATAAAAATGTACCACAAATAAAAGTCCACACAAAGGGAAGCAAACCATGTAGGACCGTTAGATGCAATTCACCCCATTTCAAGCGGGGAAAAAACAGGCAGCTTAATACCTGGCTACAGACTACTCTGGCTAAGCCCACATATCCTTTGTGTGATGCATACTTACACGGAGTATGTACGTAATGCCGACAGGAGGAAAGGGAGGTCTGAGGAGGTGGCTGTGATTGGGCTACCATGCTGGAACCATATCCATCAATTGGCAAGGGTTGTGCAGTGCTTGCAGATGACTGATGTCCGAAAACTGCAGATCGAGATGAAGACCCTGGACAGCAGGGGTCAAAAGCTGATGTGCTATGAAAGCTAACACTCCCATGGCTCCTTATAGCATTGTTGCTCAGATCTACTGGTAAGGCTTGCTGCAATACAAAGCAAGTGGGAAAGAATCTTAATACTGCAACCTCCTATCCTTCCCCTTGTTGACCATACAGTTAAACCCAACAGTGGTATTACAAAAATGCGATTATAAAAGAACAAATAATGAAATGGTCCACTCCAGCAGAGGGTTAGGGAAAATCTTCACTGTAACAGATGAACTATGCATGGACCTATTAACAAAAAGGTGAATGAAGCATAGGAACTTGGATATTCAGATACAGTTGACTGACAATTCTTCAACTTGACTTGCTTATTTAAAATTGCAGGAATAGTGACACAGCGCTCCATTAATATGTAATGGAGTAACTGGCATGATGATCAACCTGACCATTAAACTCATTTCACAAACAAGAACGCAGTTGGGATAAACAGTCTTATTTAAATGGAGAATCACTATGTCAAACTTGGCAGTGTTTAAACAGATTAATAACTTAACCATTGGGAATTCAACCCAAACACTGCTCAGATGTTCTCATATGCCAGCATTTATGTGCAAGACCAAGTATCATAGATATTAGCAGGCAAAATATAAAAGGAAGGATTATAGTGAACCTAGGAAAAAGTATTATATGCTTGCATACATGGTAAGTATAATAAACAGATACACTTACTGGGTCATGGTAGGTTGAACCAGATGCACCAGTTGCTCCACAGGGAGGTGGCACTGGGGCCGTCCTCTCCACAGGACAGAGAGAGTCTGTGAAAGTAGGTGAAAGTGGAACAGCTGGATGTGAGCTGCTATGATGATGGTGGTGATGGTGATGATGTGGAAAGTGGTGGCTGTGTGGTGGAAAACAATTTGAGTGGGGATGACCCAACACATGATGATTTTGAGATGTTCCTCCACAAGGCGAGTGTTGGGGGCAGCAAGATGGCAAGCGCGGCATAGCTGGGGGGCCTCCATCTGCAGCAGAGCCTGAAGCAGTCGTCCTGTTGTCATCTACAAAATAACATGAAAGAAATAGATAGCTCTCAAATTCTCGCATTTGACATGGGATGGATTGCTAATATGTGAACATGAAACACATTACATTTCTTGATGGAGCGTGCCATCACTGATGGACCACCTCACCTACCATCCACAGAATTATTGATGAGTTTAAAGTGACTAACAAACAGGACCAACATTAAAACATTTCCCCAGTATGAAATATTGAGCTTGCCCAGAATCAAGCATAACCTAACCAGTAAGGAGTGTCAAGAAATTTCACATATTTTTGTACAAGAATTTCACTTGGGTTGGGCCTTCACAGTGCACAGAACTCAACAGGAAACTTTACATGCAGCGAATAAGCCCCCGTGTTAATGAACAAAGATAACAATACCACAGCTTTAGTCCCATTGACATGTAAATACAAGTTGTACACTAAAAGTTGTCATAATGGTTTTTTTCCTAATCATTTTCCAGTGAGGGGCATCACACAAACTGTTTACACACACACAGGTTCCCGCAAGGAAGGCAAATATTGGGTATAATGCAAAGGAAGACGGGGGATTTTTAGGTTGTTTTGTTGTTGTTTTTTTTTTTACTTACACTCGTTGCAACCAAATACACCCCCTTCACTGCTGGCTCTGCAATTAAGAAGTTAATTTGTAGAAAGTGTTCTAGCAGATAGGGGGGTGTCTCATTAAGCACTGCTAAAACATAGTGCATCCAAACTCAAACCTTCTATTGGAAAGCATTATTAGTTACTTCTAGACAAACAAGTCTCAGATCTGCTTTTGTCTGGGAACAAACAGCTCATTTAAATACAAAACACACATCAGTTTGCTTGTAAAGCAGCATCCCACTGACAGCCAATTAAGATGTATAGCCCACCAGCTATCTGTGTTCCTACCTGTTAGCGTGAAGGCCAACACTTACTAGGCATGAAAAGAAGCTACTGCTGTTGGATGAATTCATTCTGTTACATTTCAAAACGGTTTGTGTTCATCTGAATAGTCACGTTGAGTGTTTTCTACACCTAAATTCATTTATTAAAGCTACCTGTAGCTTTGGCTTATTGTTTGACAATCAGCGCTGTAGTATCCTCTACCACTTCTGCTAAGCCAAGCCTTCCTTTACATTACAATAATCGATTAGTCCTTGTAATTTGCAATTTGTACCTCCATTTATGCTTTTGTTTTTTTTGTCGCTGGTGGCCCTTTATTATGAAACTAGCACAAACCAGAAGATCAAACAGCAAAGATAAGTATTTGGGATTTATCTTGGTGTGCTTTGTTAAACATAGTGTGTGTTGTCACCTTTTATTAAGTCTTACCTGCTGTTGAACCTATAGCGCTGCTATTCATAGGTGCTGAGGTTGTCTCAGGCACAGTGGATGTCTGAGCTGCAGAAGAACCTGAAACAGCATCAGAGGCCTGCTCTGAGGTAGAGGTATTACTGGAAACGGTATTGACAGTCTGGGAGTCCATTTTGACAGAGGTAGTTGGCACAACTGTGGGATCTGAGCAAAAGAAAGAATATTCATTTTTAATCCCAACACTAACTCCAGATGGGTCATAGCAGCGAGTTTTTAGGCATGGTGAATAAACCTTGATTTACAATATACTAGGGTCACCAACATTAGACAAACAGTGTTCTGAATTACATTTAAAGGTACCAGTCATAAAGCGAGGCAGGATAGAGGAGGGCCATCATGTTAAGCACATAATTACTGTCCAGTGATAACCGAGTTTCCAAGGATGTACAGTTTCTACACATTGAATACTGCATCAAGTGCATGGATGGCCAGATTGCTTCCACTTTTCAATAATTTAAAGACATTTAAGGATAAAAAAAAAAAAATAACACTGCATGTACGTTCTAGACACCAGTAGTAGTAACTCACAGAAAAATAATATTATTTTTTTTTTTAACAGTTGTTGGGGATTTCCAGCTAATTTCCAAAATGTCTGCATCATTGAAAATAAGGCAATCACTACTACACTTCAATACATGAATCTACCCTTGCCATGAATATGAGTTTCTATAGCATAGCTCTTTTTGTGTTGCAATGTATGCTGCTAAATACCCATTTCATTTTATAGAAAAAAATTACACATACCATCTTCATCTACAGTGAGATCCACAACTTCAGTTGCATTCGGCCGTAAGGGCTGGATAACGGTGGAAACCCTGCTACGGCTCCTCTGCTCATGTGGTCTTCCAGGCTGAGAGTTTGAGCTTTGGCCCCAATGAGATCGAGAGTGTCCAAGTGTTGAGCGAGATCTGTAAGAACAAAAAAGGTGGTAAGCAGACCATATTAAACAGAGACTTGAAGAACAAACAATGCCAGAGTAAAAAAGAAGAGTAATGCTATCCTAACCCTGGACCTGATGGCTTTCTTCAAGATCAATGGTTTATAATTAAAGTGGATCTTTTGATGAGTCAGCCATATGCACAGCAAGGGCAAACCCAGAACCTACTTTGGCCAAATGAAAAAAGGCCTATAAAAATTAGGTACTACACAAAATTATGACCACTCGACAGCAAGGACCTAACCTATAAACACCTTTAATAAGGGGTCGTTACATTCTTCCGAGTCATCACAGGATTTGTTCCTAATTTTTTTTTACCCACTTAACCCTCCAGCTGGGTCATGAGAGCCAGCTATCAAGCGTAGTGAAAAGGAAGAAGTTACGTCCTACCAGGTCCCATCTCTAGAAGAAAGTAGGTTTGTCGACTTGACATTACTGTTAAAAATCATCTCAACCTACATCCACCTATAAAAAGTGTCAGGGGAGAACTTTATGGTCCCTGGTCAAAGCTACACAAACCCAATTTTCCAATCTCTTCAAAAGTGCTGCTGTAATAAAAAGTTAAAGCGCATTCCTCTGCTTTGTATGCGAGGAAAGAACTGCAAAACCAGCACATTTCAGGAACATGTGAAACAGCCAAGAGCCTGTTTACATAACAACAAGTTCCACACTGCAAATATGAACACGATTAAGCATCAGTTTGCAATATATTCTGTGTAGGATCAGTTTTACTTTTGTAAAAACCATAATTCATAAACCCTCGCACATTGGATGAGTCACAAAAATTCTGCACTAACAAATCTGCAGGCAAATTTGTGTTGTTTTTTTGACTGCATTGCAAGCAAACAGCACTTATTCAGTATTCTATTCATCTATAGCCCTTTTTAAACAATTCTCTCATTCCACTGAGCTATCAACACCCAACTCTTAAACGGAATAGACGTAAGCATGACTAAATCCTTATTAAAACGAAATATGTATGTCAGTTTAATTTGTTAAAAAAATAATAAAAACAACAACAACTTGCAGAGAACCAAAAAATAGAATACTGAAGAAAAAAAGAAAAAGGTCCAAAAAATTAGGGGTTCCCATTCGCTTTGTCTTCCAAAAAAAAAAAAAAAAAAAAAAAAATTAAAAAAAATTAGGGGTTCTCTACAACGAATGAGATTTGCTAATCACACAGCTCTGGCGGAAAGATTAGAGCTTCACATTTTACAATAGAGAATTTCATTTGAAACAGATAATGGGCTCTTCATACTTAGAAATGCAAGATTGTAAACGCCAAAGTAGGTACATTACACAGGACTTGACTAAAGTACATTAAGGCAACATTGTGTTAAATTATTTATCAAAATGTACCATCAGCAGTCAGTCTGAATGTGTTATAAAAAAAATTCTAAAATTCTAAAAATGCAAAAAAACAGGTGCTGCTGGATTATATCCACTTTTCTACCAACAGGGTACTTTGTAAAACTCAAAAACCTATAGACTACCGGGCTCCTGGTGGCATTAATTCACTTTGTTATAACAAAATACTTTTGTTCTGGAAGATCAGTAATAAAAGCTGTGCTAACCATATGAATAAGCGAGCAGATATACATATGGTAACTCATTTGCTTTTATATGGCTCCAAGCAGAGCACTGGTACTAAAGAAGAGAAAGAAAATCCAATGCACCTGTAGGTTTCACCGACAGTCACAATCTCCACCTCGCTGTCAGTTGAGGTAACGTTGATTTCTTCATTGGCAGGAACTTGGGGTGTGGAGGAAGCCTCAATGACTACAACATCCTCATCGATGCTGCCTGTAAAAGGGAACCATAGGATGTTTATTTACAAGCTATACTTGCAGATACCTAAAACTACGCTTGAATCTAAACAATTGGTGGCCAACTGCAAGCAAGACAAATTTACCAGTATTTAAGGGAGTGCAGTACGAAGCATGTGGTTGCCTTACCATGTCTGAAGTAGTTGCCACCTAGAATTAGGGATATGATTGCAAAGTGTGTGTGTGTGTGTGTGTGGGGGGGTGTATACACAAACATTAGGAAGATCAAATAGGGCTGCACCTGACATTTAACACTTGCGGAGGTACCCCTTGCTCACATCAATATGTATACCGCTTGTTGAGAAACAGGGGTCCTGCATAAAAGCAACGACTGATGTATTGTCATAAGCGGTGAAATTTTCCCAGCTGGTTGTTCTACTTTTACCGATTTACACCAGAATCGCAAAATGACCTCAAAAGCAAATTAGTATCAAGGCTTTTTGCAACATGGCCAGACAGGGACCAAATAGCTAAAGGCTACGCCACCATGGGATTCAGATTTAAAATATCTTTACTGAAATAGTGTTAACATTACTAAGTTATTTTAACAGTTTGATGTAAAACACAAGGAAATTATATATAACTAACAGGCACAACGCCATTAGTATTGCACCTTGCTTGGTGTCTTTGGGTTTAGGGCAACAAAGAAACGGGACCATGAGCAACGTGAAGAGCCAGTATTCATAGAGGATGGATTTCGAGCTGCTGTTTCTGGAAATCGATTGATGGGGAGCGATTTTCTATGACTGCGATCAAACCATCTGCTCCAACTACTGCCACTCATAGCAACAAACCACTAATTGTCATGCAAGGGGATTTCTATAGCGTAAGCACCAGCTGTACCCGGCTACAATGCCAACAGGCCTCAAATCTAAAAGGGAATTTATAAAAGGTTTTACAGAGCTTGATTATCAACGGATCCTGCGACGCTGCTGTGAGATGCGAGAAACATTTATCCGTGTATTTCATATACCGTATATATTCTAATGACAGCTTTGCTCAATGGCTAAATCCCAGATCCGAAACATCCAAGACTGGCAGATATAAAATTAAACAAAAAATACCCTGCAGCCGTGCACCTCTGCCCACAGAAAACATGCAGGCTCTTTAACCTGGGATGCCATAACAGGGGCCACATAATACACAGAATTTCCACAGTAACATATCACCCTCACAAACTCATACCTTTATATAAGCAGGTGAATTGGGGTTAGCATCCTATCCAATGACGCGGCCAGCTTAAGCAAAACCCTAACATGCAAAAGGAGTACACCACCAGGGGGTTATGTATACAAAGCGATTCTGGTGTAAAGCGGTAAAAGTAGAACAACCAGCCGGGAAAATTTCACGTCTTACGACGTGACATCAGTCACTGCTTTTTTATACAGAACCCCTGTTTCTCAACAAGTGGTATACATATTGATGTGAGCAAGGGGTACCTCTCCAAAGGGGAGCCCAACTATCCTAAAAGGCTCAAGAGCAGACAGCCAAGCTCTGCAAGCACCTTTGCAAAAGAGGTAATTTTAAAGATGAAAAAAAAAAAGTGCATAGTAAACACACTAAGATATGAATTAAATTTTTGTGGCGGAGGAGGGTGGTTGTCGAGGACTAGTCTTTTCCTTTAATCAACATTAACTCATGTATTTAAAACAAAATACTCTCGCTCGTGCATCCGGCCTCCCCTACCTAACTGACCAATTTAGTTCATTTCAAATATTTGTCTCTTATATATGATCTAGAAGTTAGAAGTGTTAGATGTCTTTATAACAATTAGTTTAAACAGAAGCTAGGTTGAATTCCTTGAAAAAACAGAATCATTGTTGACCAGTTGATTAATGTAAATATCTTAAGAGGTGACAGCTCCTCAGCTATTGGTCAGAAAACCTAGCTGATACTAAGGGTGGTATAAGTCTATAAGCATATGTTATAGAAGATAGAGCACCACATCCGAAACAGCAAGCTAAGAGAGATGTGATGGGCAACAGGTGTAATATCACAGGGAATTACAATGCAATAAAACAAATACAGAATAACAAACACCATACATGTTTGTACACACAATACTCAAAACGTTCAGAGATGATATCTTCAGATAAATACAGCGGGAGACATTGGGTGTTAGAAGTAAAGTGAGAAGTGAGGAAAGACGACACACTAAATGGGGATTTGTGCTTAATCAAGATCCCCTTCATATTTTGTGTTAACATACATTTTGGAAAAAATAGCAATACTTGAATAATTCTGGAGTAAGGATATTTTAATTGCTCTAAAAAAGTATTTAATTTAATATTAACTCTGATTTAGAATTTTAACACAGGTAGTCCTCATTTTACATTGAGTCTACTTTCACTGATCTTAAGAAGTGATCTTAAATTAAGCTTGAACAGATGGTCTAAAGTGACCCCCAACGATGTTAAAAAGGTAACAGAACTAGGTTTACCTGTGGGGACGGTTGTACCATTTTGGTGGTTTTCCCCAGGAGACACAAATATATCCTCATCACCTTCAGTGGAAGAGCTGGAGGCAGATTCACTAGTGATGTCATTCTCACTGGAGCTGCTGGAACTAGGGAGTAAAGCATATTTCTGCCTGGCAAGCACTTCCCTCTTCTTCCTTTGCATTAATATCCTCTCTTTTTGTTTCTGTGTCCTCTGGGTAGAGCCATGCTTTACAAGTCTCTTACGGTGTGTAGACCTCCGTAGAGTGCTAACTTGATAGCAAGGCCTCTTCATTAGCAAAGCAGGAACAGAGTCATTCTGAACACGGGGCCATTTGTGCGCCCTAGCACTGTGCGTTCGGTTTGCAGTATTACCTCCTGCTGAAGAGTATCTTCTAGGACTGTCCTTGTCCTCGTCAGAAGTCATAGTGTCAGAATCACCAAAATGAGAACTGGATGAAGGGGATGATACACAATCACTGAAGGAAGAATCATTGTCTTCATTGCTGTGAGGTCCTAGCCGAAGTTCTACTAGTCTCTGATTTTCCTTAACCTCGCAGCTCTGAGCATAGGATGGGCCAGCCTGCTGGTTTTTCCTCTTCTTCCTCATAAGGCCTTTCTCTTGGTTGGTGTCACTACTGCTTAAGTCCCTTTGATGTTTACTAGAGTCACTGCATAAGTGAGCAAAGTCATTTCCCACTTTGCTTGCAATCATCTCCACCTCAGCTGGAAAGTTTTTGGAGGCCTCAATAGATTCTGGGTTGAGGAGCACCCCTTTTAGGTTTTCCTGTCTCTTCGGCGCATCTGAGGGAACCTCACTCTTCATATCCGCTTAAAAATAAAGTGGAATATTGTTGTTTTTTTTTTTACAAAATATTAGTTGTTGAGGTGCCTTCAAAGCAGGCTAAAAATAAACAAAAATAAAATGTTAATGCACACAAATATAATATTTTAGAAATTATCAATGCATGGCATTCATTGACGACTAAGATGAGTCACTATTCAATGTGTCACTTTTGCAACAAGAAAACACGGAATTCCAATACTTGAACGTTTAACCCATTGTGTATTTCATAATCTAGGGGCTAGTACCTAGTATCCTCATTAGAGCTTCTACATTTATATTTTTGTTTCCCTCTAACAATGGAAATAATAATATTAAGCTATTTATAAAAATGTTTTTGTTTTTTTTTGTTTTTTTTTAATGATGTCCCATTTGAAGCATTTGGCCTATGAAGTCTGCAGAATCCCCCATATGCATTTGTCCTAATTACCTCAAGCAGCATGCCAAAAAAGCCATCTACCATGTCCACCTACAAAATTAACTCACCCTAGCTTCAACCAACTCACCAAGCAGTCTCCTTCTACTCCTCAACCCTCAAATGGATTGTATGCAATAGTAGGGCCCTCTCCTCCTCCTGTGCCAGTAGGTTTTAACATGTGTTAATATCATTTTAAATTGTCGGCTCTCAAAGTCCTCTTTTGTAACAGGGCTTTGGAATTTGCCGGCACATATAAATAAATGTAATGGGATGTACAGATGAAGGGTTTTTTTTTTTGTTTTTTTTTAAGCTTAAGGACGAAAAATGGTTTTCCACTCACCATTGCCCCCCTCTCTCTCGGCCTTACAATGGAGGAAGAGAACACTGAAATTGGCAATATTTACTAATATTGCCCTTGGTAACATGCATGTGATTGGCTTCTTGAGCAGTCACATGCTCACAAACACCTTCTAATATGGCTGAAATTAGCTGCAATCAGGGACAGTAGCAGAAGACTTTACTGTTTTTGCAGGGATGTAATATTACGTCCTCCATCCTTAGGGGGCTAAAGTACTCAGAGAGCCCCTTAAAACTACTTCTTTTGCATGGCTGTCAGGGACAGTTAACTGTCCCTACAAATGGAGATACTCAAATATAATCTCTTAAATATGGACAAATACTGATTCTAGTGAGTGAGGAAACTTTGGAAACTCATTCTATGCATGAGTTTTAGCATTCCATCGCTGCTAAACCAACATATAGCACTGCGGCTCAAACCAGTTAAACAGATGCAACTGCTGCATTTCCCATTACAACCATGATGAGACAGAAGTTTTGATGTTTCTGAAATACAAGCACTGATCAGTTATTACGTCTAGAACTGTGCTGTCTTTGGATATATCTGCTAGGGTCCTAACTATTTTTAATTCTTGCTGCTCCTAACTGATAGGCAATAGTACACTCGCTATACAATTTAGACCACAAGGCAGGGGGGGGGGGGTGCCCCATTTACCATTGGAGTGGTAAATCCTTTTAATACTAGAACCATAAAATAACTACAGTAAGTAGTAGAGTAAATTGTGTTCTTTGTACTATACCTTTGGGTTGGCCAACATATTCATTTAATAATACGTTGAACATGGTTAGCCAAGAGCAGGCTGGTAATCATGGGGACAGTAGTTTGCAAATTATGAGGATGGACATGTCGGCTTTTCGCTGTTGTAGTTATGAAAGTTTACTAGACCTCAATATCTCTCTTTCAACTTAAAACAAAGTCCAACAGTAATACAAAAAGTGGCCTCTGGTGTCTAGAAGAAATGGGTTACTGCGTCTTGCTGGCCCACTTAAAGGCATCACAAAAAACTAAAACCTATAACAGAACAAGGAATTTCAATCCAGTTGACCAGTCAATGCTCACAAATGCCCTTTGAAAATACTTATTGCTCTTTCTAAGGTCCCCAAATTCTACATCAAACATGCAACTGCTTTATTAAAAATGATTGTCTAGAATTGTGGGCAACAATATATATTTCTAACTTCCACAAACCATACATACAGACACACTAACACTCCAACACATTATTTTCCAAACGACCCTCTCTCACAAACACTAAGCAGATTATATTTTTGATTTTAACTATTTTCTAAAGATTTTTTCTAAAGATGAAATTGTAAAAGGGTTCAATAAGCATGAAAACACATCCATAATAAAAGCACATCTCCGAATGTATTAGAGTATTAAATGTGCTCGTAGTTGAAGCTAAAACAAGATAAACGGGGCATTTCAGGAGTGAATAGAAGACGACCTGGCAGGCTCTACCTGCAGAGACGCGTTATTATGCTGTAATGTCATCTCTGGCAACAGATGGTGTATGCAGATGAGTAATGAGTTCTTAGAGGCATTTCAAGAAGATCTACCCACCAAACTGGAAAAGGTTCAGGTGTACAAATTCCTATACTAAAAACAATTACAAGGCTTATATTGTTTGAGAAACGGAATACATTTTTACTGCTTTTTTTTTTTTTTATACGTCCATCTCTAACTATCTCTTAAAAAAAATACAATCAGAAGATGGGACTGAAAGCCTTCAGTACATGGGTTTGCTTAACACATAATGTTAAATGCAAAAAAAAAAAAAAAAGCATTGGCACTTATTTCATTTCAACATGTCTATCCTAGCTCTGAAGCACCTCATCCATGTGTTAAGGCACGCCATGGTTATCTCACTGTATCACCACATATCTTTCTCCCGAATAGTCACGGTACCTTTTCCCATGTCAACGAACACCCCTTAAGATCATATCTTGTTTTATAGACTCGCATGCATTCCAGTACTAGAAATGTTAATGAGTACTTTCTTTCCAAAAACAGATGTAAACATGTCATTCTTGTACTGAAATGGTAAGCATCCATTTCTTTCCAGGAACAAATTGAGACATGTAGGTGTAGGACAAGATACAACTCGAAGACAATCTGCCGGGGGGAAAGCAGGGACTCCCGGAAGATTGAGGTCCAAGCCCACATCAAAACGCTTACGGATGGTCGATATGGATAAACGGAAAGTCTTAATACACAATAGCACACACATGACCATCAAATAGATTGTAAGCCTGCAAGAACAGAGCCCTCTTCTCCTTCTGTACCAACGTGCGTTAGTCTTATTGTCAAAATGTATTTTGTCAGTTTTAATGTTATTGTTCATTTTCACCATTCCCTTCTTGGGATAGCACTATAGTATCTATAGCCACTTCATAAATACATATAATGTAATACAATACATTAGAATTTTACTTTGTTACAGCAAACATCAGTAATGTTCTCCATCATATAACCTACATAAACAATCAAGACTTTCAATATTACATTGTTTCCAAATCAGTGAGGTTTCTTTGAAAGCTGTGTCTCTCAACGCCACAACCTCCAAGTCACTTTGTGCCCCAAAACTAACCTGCACTGGTGTTTCCTGGACACGTTAGTGAATAAAACTTTGTGGGGTTAATCATATAAAGCCATTGTGGTGGAAAGTGATAAAACTGCAGCAACCAGCTGTTATGGCGAGTCCACCATAGTTGTCCGTTATACATTTCTTCCTATGCTTCTATTGCATATGCCCATGTTCAAAACAACTAGCAAGATTCCATAAGAGACCGCGGCCCTTTGCGAGTTTGAATTCAGCAGTGAACTTTTGAACAAAGCAATGTGGCCTTGCGAGTGAATTAAACATTTGCGCCTCGCTTCTGGTTTGCCACAGGGAGCTAAATACAAAACGATGAACATTTTAGACAAACGTCATACACAGCGGAGCATATTTATTGATTTTGTGCTATCGTATACAGGCCTTGCTACAAATAGGCAATTAACACCCAGAATAAAGGGCGCTTCTGCAGACCAACTTGAAATTCAACACGGGTCTTCACTCCGTTTAACGGCAAAACAGTCAGCTTCAACCCTTTGAGAGCAAACAAGCAGTCAGAACAATCATCTCTGTGCCAATCCTAGCCATTTAAGTCTATCTGGGGGCAAACTAGGTCTCTCCAGCTATCACAGGTGCAGCAAGAATACTAATGTGACCACCTGAAACAGTCATAGGAACGCAAAGCTTACACTTCAGCGCTATACTGTAGGGTGTCACATTTCATATACCCAAGAGGACTACCGTCTACTACAAGACTCGACAAACCCCAGGTGAAGTTCACCACGGCAACTATAAACCACTTTTTGGCACCTGGGAAGCTGCCACCCGCCTCCCACTTGGCTACAGGGGGTGCTGAGGTGGGTGCCACAGGTGCACGTGACCCTGCAGTGACTACACCAGATAATTCCACGTCCACCACAGAAGTTACCTTGTAGCCTGATGCTATCACCTCATGTTTGCCAAATGCCTACCGACCAAGTGATAATGGAAAGGATTCATTTAGCTATAAATTAATCCACATCTGTTCATAATGATCTACGACTAACAAGAGGAAAATGTGAACTAAACAAATAACTACGATTCTACGCAAAAGGCTACCACCCTTTAAAACTTCTAAACAAACTTAAAGAGAATCTGTAGATTAAAGATAGTTTGAAAAACCCTCTTCTGTGGGAAGAAGGAATAATGTAATTCCGTACCTTTTGTGTTTGACCAGCCTCGCTAGTAACTATGTTGCAATCTCTCTTACAGGACATTTCCCTGCCCGTTCTAATCATACAAGCTTCTCAGGGAATTCTCGTGCTAAACACCAACGTATCGGACTATAAAAAAAAAAAAAATGAACGCAAGAGCAAACCGAACAGAAAAACAACAAAACTACAGGATCGTCTCCATCCACAGACATGCGGTGTCAACTCGCTAGCTTTACCATTCATCATAAAAGGGCCAAACTCAGCGTGATTCTCTAGCAAGAAGGGCTTACTTGGATCTCGTGGAGTGCATAGTTAAAATAAATTTCTTGGAAGTTATCACATCGTCTAAACTATGCTCTATCAGGCAGTAAAGGTTATTCTTTCAACGTGAAGTGGGGTGAGCCAAGCAAGCGTTGGAGCATCGTGCGTCAAGCGTTAGCAAGTACATACTACAACTTCCCCACAGATTCGTACCTTGGTGTATAGATCTCTGAAAATAAACACCAATGCTGCTATTAAAGAGTAATAAACCATTCAAACAGAAAATCAGTGAAGAATAAGGTCTCGAGGCTTAATCCCTTCCAACTCAATGCTCTTACAGAGCGCAGATGTCCAAGCGCGACTGCATTATAAAGGACCTTGTAAGTTTAACTACTAAACCCGACAGCCTGAAGTCCGTTGACTTTTAACAGCGGTATCGCTCTTGTGAAAATGCTGTATAGCAATGCCCATTGTTTGTAACGTTACAGTTTATGACAGAGTTGCCATTTCAAAACGAAGGCCTTGCCTTCCATATCGCACTGCAGGAACTATTCCAACGGCTTGCTACGAGCCATAAAGATCTATCACTTTAACGGTGCCTCCACTCCCAGTGTAATTTTCCACTCACGTATGCTAGAGACAATCAACATCATAACACGAGAATTAGCAATGCGGGTACGCAGACACAGATAAATAGAAAGAGGTTATGCGATTAGATGCAGGGCTAGACAAATCTATGCAGAATTTAACAGTGTGGAAACGTTAGTATCCGGTTTTTTTTGTTTGCTAGAAGCCAGCAAAAGATGCATTCATAGAGACCGATATAAGAAAAGCACATGCAATTAGGAGCCAGCAGGGACAGCTTAGGAGCCACGGCTAGTTGATTCCTGGGATTCATGCAGCCCTGGTTATAGCTTTGATTGCACACAATTTAAGTAGGAAAGATAGTCAGAAAGACAGACAGTTTATCGAATGTGCCATGGATACGAGAAAAAGTGGCAAGTGCGGATCTTTTTTTGCATACATATATTTAAAGTATTCAAACGTCATATACTAGTAAGCTACCGAGTGCCATGCTCATAGCACTTAAAAGAAGAAACGCACTGGGCTCCGGTGAAGAAGAGTACACACTTGGCCCATTTTCTGGCAGTGATGGGAAAAAACTATTTTGCTAGCACAATTTGGGTGTGTGTGCGCGCACGTGAATAATGGATGCGGTCCAAGGGTAGACAATGATATGTAGACGTAAAGTTTTTCTACCGCTGCATACCGCGAGTATAAACAGTATGTTGATCTTACATTTTATCTGTTGCTCTGTGTGTACACCAAAACAACCTAGTCTTTAAGGGTAAACCAACATGGTATGCAAAAAAAAAATACACAAAATATACAATCAAAAAAACAAAAAAAATGTATCACAGCAAACATGTGAAACCGGAGCTATGCATATTATATAGTCTTGGTCCTCAAGTGGTTAAGGATATCATACACTATATAGCCACAGTTTATATGTCACAAAATCATAGTGGGTGGCAAATAAATTCAACATAATACTTTACACCAGAGTGTGTGAGTGTGTGTACGTAGATGTGCGTGGCAGGTCTCACCTTTAAAAGATAGTAATAAACTAACATCAAAGCCATAACACAATCGCATAAATTTCACTGCAAATTACATGATAATGAGATAGTAGCATCATTGAGATATTACAATACAAGTCTTTTTTTTTTTTTTTTTTAAATTTTAATATTTTCTGCAAACTTTAATTTGTGCCACCACAGCAGTTTTCATAAATCCCTACCAATTCATGGTTACAGACAGCAATTTTGAAGCCGATCATATTGAGGCCTCTGGTGAAAGCATTACTCGTAAAATAACAGAAAACTTGATTAAGCATAAGTGCACACTTCTGCAACTGTGCACTAGCACATCAGTATACGCATGAATCCCTGAGTAAGCCTGATCATTCACAGTCTGCAAGAAAACCAAGATGGCTACCATCAGCCCCTCACTTTGTTAATATCGCTCATGGATAAGAAAATCGCATTGCATTTTACAGAATCATGTCTAGTTTGGTTAATAATGTCTATAATATTCCCATACAGTTTAACCAGTGGTTTAAACGCACCATATCGTATTAAATTCTGAGTCTCTTCCATATTGAACAGCGACACCGCAACACAACTACACTACTGTACACAAAGCTCCTCACCGCAGTGTGCGTTTTGCAACAGTAGCAAACCTTACGTTACCTTTTGAAATGACAAAGGTCTATGTAACATACATGACATATTAATCTCATGCTAACACGGGCTACTATGCATTTTACTAAAAAAACATACAAGCTTTCAATTTCAAGGGAACAACATTTAGTACCGAGGCTAAGTTTACATAAGAACATACGAAATACGAATGTCAACAACACCTTCAGCAGAAATTTGGGGACCCTGCAGCTGTTGTGAACTACATTTCCCATCATGCCTTTTTTCTTCTACCAAAAGAAGCTGCACATGAAAGGATTGGTTGTCCACAGCAACTGGAGAGCCAACAGATGCCCATTCGTTAAAGAAGCAAATGGAAATATAATCGTACATCGGGCCCATCACCTCAACTGCAGTATACGGAAAACCAAAAGCAAATAAAGTACTCTTTAAAAAAAAACACTTAGTGTCCCACGCAGCCCCACCAATGAAGAATGCATATTAAAGTACTTTGTGAGTCCTTTAATATGCATTGTCCAATGTGTAAAATAAATACATCACTTACTCTTAAGAGAAGCTGGAGCTGTAGCACATCTGTGGTCTCATTTTCTGGGACCACTTTTGGCCGCTAGTAACTGCTCCTATTGCAGTCAGCTGGAGAACTTTCTTTGCATGTCGTTAGGAGGTCTCCGCCAACCCCTTGGAGCTGAAGCCAGCACTGGTGGCTTTAGCATGCAAGAGATGTGCCCCCCCCAACACTTCTCCTGTAAATACATGTATGGGGCGATTCTGCAGGCCAACTGAAAAATGTCAAGGGACCACTCAGTTATCATATGCATTAAAAGTACATATGATGGCTGAACTGTCCCTTTAACGAATAAAAGATGAAGATGATGGGATATTAAAGATAGTTTATACCATATTCCCATCCGTTTAGTTTTAAACCTTCCACATCAAGGTTTACTTAAAAAAAAAACAAAAAAAAAAACAGTTTAATCACTTAACCATAAGTATCATCTACTGAGGTTGAAAGCAAAGCAGGAATGCACATATTTAACAGCTGCTTTTACCGTTTATAGAGCACATATACCAATAAGCTATACAGTGATAAGTATACCTCTGGTTTTACTGCGCAACTCCTAATACAAGGGCATTAAATGTGAATCAACGATATCCTGGGAGTCCTGGATATTTACGACTATCGTAATGCCGATCGCACGTTAGCAGCAAGCACAACACGGCTAACGAATCCCCCAACGGAAAAAAACCGTTTAAGACGTTTAGCAGTTATTAACGCTTTTCTGGTGGGATCAATCAGGAACGAAACGGTTAAATAGAAGAGGGGTGGTAAATACCCCCCTCCCCCACCTCCAGATTGTACACCAACACCATCCCTTCGCCCTCAGCAGATTTGAATGCCCCGATTTTCGTTTCTTTGGATCTAACCGTCCTTACCGATCACGATCAGCACTCAGAGGCCTGGATCATCACACTGCACGCCGTAGTCGGAGAGATTCCGACCCCCTGCTGCTTCCTTCCCCACCCAAAGGGGCCGATCGCGAAGCTCTCACTCTGTGGGGGATGGGAACGGGTCGGTTGACTCCCCTTTTTCTCTTTCTGCGGTAAAACGGATTGGGTTATTCACCCGAATAGACTGCGAGGAGAAGAGAGGGTGGCTCGAGAGCTGTATCACCCCGCTTCCTCTCCGGTGCTCGTCCCGGCCGAGCAGAGAGCCTTCCTCGGCCAGACCAACTACACCTCGCGACACTTTAATGACACGACAGGGAAGCGGAAAAGCGAAGCCGTAAAAGCACGGTACAAACAGAATGACGTGATGCAGTGGATGCTGCCTGGGCCGCCATCTTTCTTTTGGGCGCTTGTATACTTTTCAAATGTGTACATGGTTTTTCACTGGCAACCAGTAGCATATAACATGGTCCTAAGTCTTGGTCTGACTAAAGCCAAGTATAGCATTAAACTATAATAAATATGAGTGTAAATTGGCTGCTTGCTACGTATTTCATTCATATTAACTCTTACTTATATAGTGCCAATAGTTTACACAGCGCTTCTTACAATACATCGCTTACAAAACTAGAACTGACAGACTAAGAGAAACTGATATATTAGGTAGTAGAGATTCAGAAATTACAAAAATTAACAATTTGTCTTCAAAGCTGATTTAATAAAAAAGAGAATCGGTACGTCGAAACAGAATTCTAACTTCATTTTCAACCAAAAACAAGAGCATTTTGTGGAACGCATTAGGAATTGGGCAAATAATTAAGCAAAGTTAAATTGCCAAACCAACCGTTAGAAGGTGTCATGGTTGATAATTGCTTACATGACTAAGGTTTAGCAGGTAGACCTCCCCATAAACTGGTTAGTGGTTACTGCTCTTTCGGTCATGGCCAGGAAGTCAGAAGTATTTTGTTTTCCCCTCCATAAATAAATGATCGTTTTATTTATTGGCGCTGAGTTTTTAAGATGTTTCCTACAGTGTATTAACTAACATGGTTTGCGGCTGAGCTCAACACGCTGTGGCAAGCTTGATGAGCTCGGGGGCAACCTGGAGAGCTTCTCCGAGGCAGATAAATATGTGAGAAGAATCTAGAGATCTCCCAAGTCAACGATGCATTCCGCACAGCCAGCTCAGCCCTTCTTGCACAAGCTCTCCAATGTTGGTAGAGTGTACTTCGGCCTATGGCCACGTGCCGACAGAGCCCGTAGAAGTCCTGGGCTATAGGTGGCGCGTGGCACTAGATTGGGGTTGCGCGAGTAGGTCAGAATATTCTAGGCCATGTTTCCACCGCCTTTTTTTCGGAAGGAATTTTGACTATAAATTCAGGGCGCGAGCTGCTCTAACAATACTTCTTTGTTTGTGGTTAGCTGTTTCAGTAGAAAGAGTTTAGTACTCTGGATGTGGGCCAACAGCTTTTTGCAAGTATTTGTTTTTAAAATGGTTACACTGTTTTATAATTCCTAAAAAGCCAAAAAAAACATCACAGCTTGTTTTCATCTAGATTTAGTGTAATTTGTGTTTATTTTGTTCAAATATTCATTTCTGTGGGCAACCTTATCCCATCCCAGCACTTGTTGCCAAATTGTAGTAAAATAAATTACAATCCCTTCTGAGCACTATAGTTATCGGGAAAATATTTTAAAGTCACAGCTCTGTTTTACGACTCTCTCTGCCTCACAATTAGAATGAGGCAGAGATCACTCCCAAGGGCAATCATGTAAACCGTGCCTCCTATTTGTTGCCCTCAGACTGCTTCTGGCAGCCAGTAGCAGTAGCACTCCTGCCGAGGATCTTATAGCCAAGATCAGCGACAGTGGTGGAGTAAGTAATATGTCTTTGGCCTAAAGTGCTTGTTTTGCAAGCATGTAATATTACGTCATCTGTCCTTGAGGGATTAAATTGCAGGTGTTAATAAATTAAGAGGCAATGCGGTCCCACTGATTCAGCTCTATGGTAAGCAATATAGCCACATTAAGATTATATAGGACTCACCAAACTTGGGGTACTTTGACGTGGTGGTGGGATAAGAAATATATAGCTATATAGTGTGGCAGAATCCCTAATATTTGTATTTCAGATAGATGTTTCAAAATCGTATGGGTGTGAGCGGATTCCTTGCCTCATGAGGATTTTTCACTCCATAAATCATGTTTTTTATTGGCCTTTATCTTTCAGTTGGGCCAAATTTCCCTAAATGTTACAGTGAAACATGTAATGCATGCATTCACTCGTGCAAATGGTTTTCTAAAAATCAAAAACAACTTTAATTTTATTAAGCGATATTTCAGTTATTTAGAAGTTGTTCAAATGAACCTATTTACACCCCTATAGGCATACCATTATGTCCCCAAAAAGGTGTCAAAGAGGTAATAGTGCATCTAGTCTGTTTTTGCAGCGTCTGGAAGATCAGGATGCTGAAGACAGTCTGGACTCTTCTTTGTAATCAGGAGCTCCATGCTGACCTATACTTAATTATTATTATTATTATTATCCTTTATTTATATAGCGCCAACAGTTTACTTAATCGCAAGTATTCTGCCTTCGCTACTTGTATACACAAAAGAGCTTTCACACAAAGCAGGTATTTGCTCTTCTGCCCCAGAGAGGAATAGGGCAGTTGTGAACAGGCTCCGGAAGATCTTGGGGCCCTGGTCAGTTACCCCTTTTGTCCTGTGATAGGAACAGGAATGACCCAGAGGTGTAACAGTGGCCCATTAGATCTATGATGGCCAGGAGCCCTGAGGCTGCTTTGTACACAAGTGGTGCTTTGAGGCACTAATGACATTTGCTGCTAATGATGTTTTGTAATTAACAGGCATGCACAATATGTTTATCAGATTTGTTAATCCTCCTAAGTATTATTATTTATTGAGCAAAATCATATTCCGCAACACTGTACAATCCTAATAGTCTTAAGTGCTTCTGGGGAGCAGAATGATTTGCAGTCCCTGGCAGGCTAAACTAATTTCTGTTTGAAAAGACCTTTCAGAATTATTAAGGAGTTGCATAATACTTTACGGGGTGGCGTATTTTGTTTGTCACTGCGGTACAACCATGACCAGCAATACCTCTAATTCTTATTGATACAGGAGAACGAACATACAATAACACGATCAGTAAAACAAATAATTTATAATACAGAAAAAAACAATGCACCACTAAATCATTTATATTTCTTAAATGCCCATTCAAATTAAAGTATGCAATACAATTGTATTTTAAAAAATTTCATATTTACATATTCTAGATTACCGCTAAACCATTAGAGGATCTCCATGTACTGATGTCTTAATGAAGAAAACACCTTATAGCTTTTCAACAAATCCAGTCTGCGTTTCTTTACTGCCTTTTATCAATACACTTTCAAGATTTTGATGCCTGGACCACCAATAACTTTGTTTTTCATGCCATTGGTAGCTGGATACCATAAAGGGTATGAAAATAATGTTTAAAACATTTTTTTCCTTGAGTGTAAAATCCAATGCTGTATACAGTAATATACAGTAACATTGACAAGAACCAGAATTTACCTCCTTTAGTTGCAATTGCCATTGATGTCAGTCAGTCATGTGACTTTCCATGCTCAAGTACCACATTGAGCTGATTCTTTATGCCAATGCTGTGAAGTCTCTTCTTATGCAGACTTTCGTTAGTTAGAATGTCTGGCTGAGTGATTAAGACTGATTAATATAGGGAGATTGTCTAGGCCGAGCATCACGGCCCCCTAGTGATGCTAGGCCGGCCTTTGGACCAGTGAAATCTGTAAGGGGGTGTGGGAGAGTGAATGAGTTTCTAGTGAGTAAGTTAGTGCTTAGAGGCAGAAATGGCACAGGAAGGCTGATTAGGGGGCAGAGGTGGCACAAGCAGGCTGATTAGAGGGGAGAAGTGGCACAGGCAATAATTTATTTTTCCAGATTTATAGTTTTTCCAGTTGAGATACCGGTAACAATTTGTGAAATAAATATTCCTGCCAGCTTTATTTTTTTGTGTGTGGGGTGAGGGAGGGGTGCCACATACAGGATCTGCCCCTGGTGGAAAATGCTCTAGGTACGCCCCTGTCTATACATTTCTTACTATACATTGAATATGCTTCTCCCCAACTCCAGTCTCTTGCAGGAGATGCAAATGGCTAACATTTGGTGCTCCCATTCATTGAAACGTGATAACTCTCCTGTCAGTGATTGGCTGCTTTAATCAGCCAAAACTGTCGGGAATCCCAGAGAATAGTTTTTTAACACACAAGGTAATAAATTCTAAAGTACTTACTATATCCCTTAATATGTATTAATGTTTTGCAAGGTTTTGGGGGAAATAAACTGTTAATCTATTTTTTCTCAAATCATACTTTATACACTTTTGCATGCTAAATCTATGTGCTGGCATTTACAGAATAAAGTAAAAAAAAATTATTTTTTAAGAAAGTCACCTTTTTTTTGTTGCTTTGGACTATAATTTATGTCCGTGACAGAGGAACTTGATAAATACTGAAAAAGGCCAGCGCCATGTTTGCATTGTAAGAAGGTATATGTACTTTGTATCACGCTGTAAATTTAGAGAATTTACTTATTTGGCACGGTGTCATTTGACACGTTGGAGTCTGCTCAGAACACAACAAGCTCGCTATGTACCTGGCCGGTGAGGTAAGTATTCGATTCTCTTATATTTATATACCTCTCAAAAATGTAATCAAAGTGCATTCCCTTTTTTTCCTCATATTTTTTTATATGCATTTATATTATATAAATGTGTGTATTTGAAATTAAGGATTTTTGTTCTTTTGCAAATGTAGCAAATGCTCACGAAATGTAACATAATCATTATCACATCTCTCTGTGGTGTCTGTTTGCTAAATCCTTTGTTGTAGCTACTGTAGGACCTCATGCTTTTGTAGAGTTAATGTTCCAATGTAGGTTGAGGGTGTGGTAATGGTGGGTCCACATGAAAAGAGCTATGTTATGCTTGGAATGCCCAGGGGCCAACAGGCCATCTTTAACTCGGGGTAAAAGGATAGCTGTCCCGGCCCCCATCTTTCCTGGGTGGCCCTTAGCAGCTGTTCCTTGAGCCCGCAACAACCATGGTCGTAGGGGTCCCGACTGTGACCGGGTCCGCATGGGCCGGCAGCTTACCTCTATGTTGCTCGCACACTGTGCGAGCGCAGCAGGGTCACCTTACATCACCATCTTCCCCAGGGCAGAGGCTAAAGGGGACAATACAGGAGCTGGAAGCAACGTGGCAGGGGCTGATGGGGATGTGGCAGAGTGTGGTGAGGACATTACAGGGCTTGGGTGGCATGGGAAAGGAGCTGGTTGGGACATTGCAGGGGCTGAGGGGGAGGAAACAAGGGATAGAGGGGACAATACAGGCGCTAATAGGAACATGGCAGGGGGCTGGTAGGGGTATGATAGGGTTTTGTAGGGAATTTACAAGCAGGGAGTTTGCATAAATGGATTTAATAGTGTTACATGTCATAATGGTATTAAGAAAACACACCCTAAAGTATTTGCCTGTTGTGAGAGAAATTGCAGATGTAAAGGAGTCTATAGTAAGATGATATAAGGTTGGTGTAGGGGATGTAGTGAAGGTAAAACTATTTGTAGGTATCTGTAGGTGATCTAGTGGAAAGGGAAATAATATAGTGATCGGTTATATGCACAAGGGGATCTGACATGGAGGTTAGTGTAAAGTGATCTGCTGGAAGAGAATATGGAGGTTGGTGTTGGTTATATGGTAGAAGGGGACATGGTATGGAAGTGGAAATATGTCACTTGATGAAAGAAATGACAATAGGGATGTTGGTATAGATCAGAGCTAAGGAACTCCAGTGTTTGGGGCCACAATCGTTGGATATCCCAGATTAAGCACATATATTTCAATGAAAAATGTACTAAACATCTTGTCTTCGGTGAAGCATTCACATAATTCCTGATCTGTGTATGGCCTTCAAGGACTGGAGTTGTATAGCCTTGGTTTAGATTAAGTAGTGAAAGGGGAGATTATAAAAAGTTTGTTGTAGATTACATTGTGAAAGTTTATCCGATATGTGCACTATGTCAATTATTATGGTAGATTCAGAGGATAAAATTGTAGAAGAATTTCAAAACTGAGGCCAATTCGATGAGTTGGGAAAATATCCAATTCAGGTAAAATGCCAGCTATTTTGACCTCAATCTTGCAATTCTATTACTCTAAATCAATCAACAGATCATACAAGTCAGTTAATAAAAAATCTTTTTTTAAACTTAAATATATTTTTATTAAGCGTTTAACCAAATTTGTTTTCCCCTATGCTTTTATAATTGAGTAATTGTGAAAAAATTGGCGGCGGGGGCAGTCCTACAAACTTTCTTGCCGCAGGGTCCTTAACTCACCAGTTCTGCTCCTGCACAGAGCTGCTACTCAGAAGGAGGCATGTGTTAAAGTAGCCGCCTGTGTCCAACCACAGTCAAAACTACAGCTGACTGCATGTGGATGCATAAAGGATACAGGTGGCCGCAGAATGCAATGTTAAAGTGGATTGTGTGGCCACACACAGTGAGCTATGTTGGAGATCACCGGCATGCTCAATCATAAATAAAGGCTGGACCTAAACATTGGCAAGGGCAGCAGTATTTCAGTGACATCTCCTTGCATTGTTCACATGTAAAGTAGGATGAGAGCTCACACTACACACTATCCTCTTCTTCTAATCTGTGGTGTATCCAGACGTTACTCTTGCACGGTGTTATGAGCATAATATCAGTTACAGTATAGGCCTGTTCCCTATTCTACCTGAAATCAAATTACCTTATCCCCATTTTATCTCACATTTCTCATTAGCCTCCACCACCCCTTTCTCCCCATCTCTTATCTTTCTCCCTTCTCTTTATTTTATTTTAACCGCTTAAGGACAATGCATTAACTCTGTCATTAAGGGGTTAAATCCTGTGCCACGGGCTGTGGTAGGAGTGAGAGGTCTGTTCCTTTAGACCTCTGCTTCAGGGCTCCCTCATTGTGTGCGCAGCTTCAATGCTGAGCATCAGGATTTGCCTGGAAGAAGTTCTTTCTGTATTCACATGCTGCAGTCAGTAAATAGAAGCTGCCTGGCTGTCTACTCAAAGGCAAGGGTCAGAGTTAGTGTTTCAGGATCCCTCAGCCATCAACCTGCAACTACAGGAAGAGAGATACTCTGCAGGTAGGAGCTGGCGTTTGCATTTATGGCAGTCGGGTATATACAGGTGTCTGTATGTATTTACGTGAGGATATCTCCGCATGAATGCATGTGGTTATGCTTATTAAGTATATCTGTGTGTGTGCATTATGTCTGACATCCATAAAGATTTGTTTTCTTACTGCCTTATCTGATGGGCATACCTGGGAACTTCTGGACTCCGGCTACCTGGAGACTTCCCTTGCGGGACGCGGCCAGGGCGGCCCACTGACGTCAGCGGGCGGTCCTGTGACGTCAGTGGGAGTTCCCCTGATGCCGGGGGCATTCCCGCTGATGTCTGGGGCGGTCCCACTGACGTGGGGGCTGTTCCCGCTGACGGCAGCGGGAAACACCCCCTTTTAAAGGGAAAATGGGCGGGGCGTGTCACAACCCTGCTCCCGCGAACCGGTGGATTCGGGTCTTGAACCGGAGAAGCGTTGCTTCGCCCGGCAATCTCCTGGTCAAACCCGGAGAGTTCCCGGGTTGGTTAAGTGTGGATATTCAATCAGCTGACTAACATCCATGTAGTTTTGTGGGAACAAAAACTTGTTCTGCATGTTCTGAATGGGACAACAAACAAAGTCATAGGGGATGTGGGGGTTTTCATTGTCTCATTCCTATCTCTTTAAATATAATTCCTGTGCATGATACTGTCTGGATCAGCCCAATCCCAGGGTGATTTCTGCTGTGACTTTCTCTGGGTTGGTTAAAATAAATAAATAAATAAATAAATAAAAACAAGCAAAACAACCCACATTGGTAGAAGGCAAAGGCAGTAATCTTATTGATCAGTCAATGGCTTACTAATGCACTGTTTGTATATATAGATATATATTTGTAGAATATAGAGAGGGCCCTTGGTATAGTGTTGCCTCAGGGTCCCACCGAACTTGATCCACCCCCGACTTCCACTTTAACTAACAAATGCCATCGGGAGTCATGCTCTTAACAGAATCATAGTAATTATTTTAAAATCTATACCATAAACGCATGTTTTATTGTGGGGATTCTTTATATGTTTAATGTGTTCATACTTGTCTCTTCCCCTTACAATATATCATGGATACTGCTGCCAGGCTTATTTATCTTACCTATTGCCTGGGAAAAATGAAAAAAGTAGGGAAAACCAGGGGTTTTTTTCTGCTTTTTTTCCCAAAGCCATTTTTTCCAGAAAAAAATTATGGAGTGCCCCTTGTGCAATATACCCCTATGTATATTGTAAGTACATAACATATACCGTATATAAGCAATGACAATTTCTCCTTGGCTATTGTAGTGTTTATAACTATTACTATTGCAGCAGTTCCTCTATTACATTTTTTCTCTCTTGATTCTTTCTTTTTTTTAATTTTTTTTTTTTTTTTCCCTTTACTTGATTTATATTATGGCACGGACCAATACACTGTTGAATTGTATTTATAACTAGCTGAACGGTGATCTACATTGGTATCTTTTGTATATTTGTTTGTTTTTAGTTTGGGTGTGTGGTTTATAACTTTTTGCTTTTAACTAAAATGTATCAGCCTTATTAATTTATGTGCACACGCTGCAAAGGGGAGTTAAAACTACTGTTTCCACTGCTAACACCAGTATAACCCATTCCTAACCCAGGTTCTCCACTTTCACCTCTTTATTATTATTATTATTTTTTACCAAAGCATATCCAACAGTGTTGGTAGAGGTTAATTAAATGGTATAATGGTAAGTATCTGGCAATTTAAAATATAATGCAGACAGGATGGTTCTTCTCAGCTGTCAAATACTATTATACATTGCTTGTAGTATTAATGTATTCATCTAGTCCCTGGGTCCAAAGGGGTTAATTTGATGTATAAATGTCATATCACATTATCTCAATGTGTGAAAATCCAATTGGAGCAATTGTAGTGGTACCATTTCAGAGATATTCACAGATAATAGTCCAGGCATACTTCACATGTACAAACCTGACAATGCATAACATTTTACTGGCATGCCCTTAGGGCACTGCATTTACACAGTGGTACTATAGAGAACAGTCTGCAATAATGGTTAACACTATAACTGCCAAAGGATAGCACAACTCATTGGACGTTAATGTATTTCAAGGCGAGGACTGGCAACATTCTGCCGTGGGAGGGGGCACATCCAGGCAAATGACCCAGTAACAACATTGCACAAAACCATATCTGTCAACGCATTCGATGTGCAATCTGCAGTGCTGCTACAGAAGAGGGATGGACAGACGACCATTTAAAGATGTACAAACAGGATATTAATGCTGCCTTAACACAGTGTTACTTTATTCCCAACAGGTGATACATATGGGATTGCAATTATTACATGAAAGCTGCAGGTAGTGCCCCAAAATTTTTGAATTGTTCCAGGTGGAAATTGACCCCCCAATCACACACACACTCACATGCTATTCCTTCCTTGTGCATTTCACAAATGTATGGCATCCTAACATTCAGCCTTAGATAGGGGAGCAAGTACCGCTAAGTGGTCTAAATAATGAAACACAGTTAAGAGACAGTATACTCACTATGCACCTTTCAGAGCTCTCTAATACACATCCCTCTGGAAGAACGTCAAAGTCAGTAAGGATCTAGTCACAGAGGACATTCTGCCTAAAGCATTTATTATAAGATGAACCATAGTGGCTTTATGTGGAATCTCAATTGAAACCTGCTTTAGTGCTTCTCTTCAGTGGTCTATTCCCCCATGTAAGGGGGACCCCATCCTGCATCATGTCGCACTGAGCCCCCTTCCACTACCCAATATCCAAAAACCATGGGCAAAACTGGCAAGTTTATACTTTTTCTCTTTCACATCCTCTTCCTTTCCATCGTAGTATTAAGAAACCTGTTAAACCAGTTCTGTAATCTGTACCTATAGAGTGTGATTTTTTTATTATTACTATTTTATTAGTAAATCTTATTAGACAAAAAATTAACTCTTTAATCATAGGAGTGAACAAGTAGACTTGATAGTACAGTATACCAAGCTACCACTACTTTGCTCTTTCTAATTAACATGTACTTATTGTATTGTAAGGCTAAAATCACACCTCATCCATGCGTCTTTAATCGTGAAGAGGAAATAGTATTCCATTAGAATGTGTCAAAATGTGTAAGTGGGCTAAACTGGCTAATATTATTAGTATGATGTTATGCTGGATATGTATGGATATTTCAGCATTTTGCACCCACAATCAACACAACTGAGCCGTGATTGCTATTGTGGTTTTTGCGAGAGGATTAAAGAATTTAAACCTCACAGGTTTTAAAGGTGACGTTCTCAGCTATGATCATCTGTGAACAGACAAGTAAATATTAGAGCTACACAGCTCTAAGAAGCCACCACAAGTTAGATAGAATTTGTTAAATGGATTATTGAGAGGCCAGATACTGTCAATGATATACTTGTAACTTATCATATTTCGGTATGACCTGTTTAGCAGTTTCTTCAATCATTCGGACCCTACCAGTGGATGGGGTGGCAAATCCTTTAAAAGTAACTTCTTCAGGTGCCATGTGTATCACATGACCACAGTCTGCCCACCAGCCACACTTTTGATCTTTATGCCATAGGTTTGTGTTGGGACAGAAGTAAAAACTCTCAGTTGACATAACTTGTCACCTATACACCTACATAAAACTCTCAGAGTTACATACATTGTAGAGATAACTCCTTGGTATTCTGTCATTTTGTCCTCATTTAATGATATCTAAGCAACCAAACTGGCACTTTTCTCACTCGTATATCAAATGTATCATTCTTGAATACAGGCGATTACATTTAGAATATCATTACCTCCTGTTAAGTATTTTTTTTTTAATAACTCATTACATCCATTTGTTTAGCGAGTAACAACAACAGAGTGATTGTGATGGATCATTAACAGGCTAATATAGGAAATTATCATGAAGCAACTCATGAGTTAAATGAGTTAGTTCTCCCCTAAAGTGATTAGCTGTGTGAACACAGTATACAAGATTATACTAGCAAGCGACCATATAGATAACAAAAAATTGCAGTCCTACATATTAAGAAACATAGCGATCAAGATGTGTTTTAGATTTAACATTTCCACTAGTTCTAAAGCTAGCGAAATAAAATGTGCGCACTTATAATGCTTGAACAAGCATTTATTGTATATTGTGTGCTCCTGATTAGAGCTTGTTCTAATTTGTAAACCTTTTCTGGAACTTAGAAATCCTTGCCCACTGGCACAGCTTTGCTTTTCACGTCTCCGTGAAAGGACAGCAATTTCATCTGTTATTATTTTCTAATGGGCCCCAAAACAGTATTAAGTACACTGTAAATGATACAATAGCTTTCAGGAGATGGCACAATTTTTGCAACCAATATGAATACAATTATACAATAATCTCAGAGGAATAAATTACTATATATATATATATATATATATATATATCTCATTACATAAGTTATGGTGGGTAAAAGGTGATGGAAACCCTTCCACTAAAATTTAAGGGGTAGTAGAAGTATTATTAAACACTCATCATGAGTGGTGATCTGGCTATTGTACCTCTTCCTGAGTTTTGTCTAAAGGCTGTCTTGTACAGCGGGCAATTACTTTCAAGGGATCCATGTATAGAGTGGATATAGAGGCAAAGGTGATAATTGTTAACCTTATTTGCATGCGCCTACCCAGAATCCCTTGTGGTTGTGAAAGCACCATGAGATTTCTGAGGGAAAAGCAAGCCTTCTGGCTTGTCTGGTGTCTGTAGATGAGTGTTTAATAATACTTCTACTACCCCTTTTATATATATATATATATATATATATATATATATATATATATATATATATATATATACGTATATACGTATATATACATAAATCCCTATGGCAATAGGACAATAACTAAAAAAAAAATAAAAGCATTGTGGGAGTTCCCTTTTAACATTTTCAAATTAAAAAAAAGCAATACTTGTATAGTTTACAGTTGGAAAGCAATTCTGTTCGGATATTTGGTAAAATGCCATGAATGTGCGATTATTACGTGTGTTATTTGAGGGGGAGGATTGAACGTTACAGAATGGCAGTTATAGCACTTTAATTACAGGCTGTGAAAAAGAAGGTATTCTGTGATTGTAAGTGTAACAAAAATATTTAAAGGACAATCATGCCCCCAATTATCTCAAGGATTAGTGAGTCATAACGCTTCTGTAATGTCAATGTCAAGGCTGATTTTACTTTTTGTACCCTTCGTGACAATGGCCGTTTTAACATTTCTGCGCTGCTCGTGTTTAGCTGTAATTTTCTTCTTTCCCGTTTACTGAACCCACACACATTAGATATTGTTTTTTTCAGGACAAGAAGGGCTTTCTTTAGATGACATTGTTTTGATTGTATCATATTATTTACTATTAAAAAAAGTATAAAATATGGTGAAAAATTTTGAAAAAAATGACTGTTTCTAACTTTTAGTTGAAAAATCTTTTACTCATCTATAAAAGGTAATAAAAAAACCTGCTAAATAGATTCTACTATTTGTCCTGAGTTTAGAAATACCCAATGTTTTTATGTTTTTTTGCTTTTTTCTGCACGTTATGGAGCAATAAGTACAGGTAGCATTTTGCTATTTCAAAGCCATTTTTTCCAAATCTGGTAATTCTTCCCCCCATGTGCCATTTCGGGTATCTTTGAAGCCGGCCAATGCAATTTACCCCATCAAATCATATATTTTTGAAAACTAGACAGCCCAGGGTATTCCAAATGCTGGTATTTTAACCCTTTCCAAGCACTTATTCTACCATCAGCCTTTGTCAAACTTTATGGTAGTAATTTTTTTGCATTTGTTTTTTCACACACATTTTACTTTAGATATAAATAAACAGGTTCTGGTATATGTCACTATCAAAAAACACCCCATTATGTGTTTAGCAACATCTCCTGAGTACAGCGATACCTCACATGAATGATTTTGCCTGGCTGTTTGGGGGCAAAAGGGCCACATTTGGGGCATGCACATTTTTCAATGTTGAACTTTGGCATTTGGGGATCCACTGCCCATGCCCTGTTTGGTACATCTTTGAGCCGGGCCATTTCAGTGTGCCCAACAAAACCATATATTTTTGAAAACTAGACACCCCAGGGTATTTTAAATGCTGGTATTTTAACTCTTTGCATGCACACATTTTACCACCAGCATTTTTTCAAAGTTTGCAGTAGTATTTTTGTGTGTGTATTTTTCCCACACACACCTACTTTATGTATGAATTTACAGCTCCTGGTATATGCCGCTGTCACACGACACCCCAATATGTGTTCAGCAACATCTCCTGAGTACAGTGATACCCCACATGCATGGGTTTGTCATTTTTGGGGGGAACTAAAAGGCCACATTTGGTACGTGTGCATTTTTCTAATTGGAAATTAGATGTGTGGCCATCCTTCCCCCCGTGTTAATTGGGACCTTGTTTAACCCGGCCAATTCAATTTACCCCATCAAATCATACATTTTTTTAAAGTAGACACCCCATGGGCATTTAATATGCCAGTATTTTAACTCTTTCCATGCGAGAATTGTTTTAAGCTAATATGCTAATTTTAGGACTTGCTCACAAAAATATATTTTTTATATATATATATTTTTTTTTTGCCTTTTTTTTTATTTTTTTTTAAAAAAATTTCAACTTGAAGGTTCCCCTGATTATTATTTTGACATTTTACTGGGTTTTTACTATTTTTTTTCTAATTATTATTAATTTTATTTTATTTTTAATTTATTTTTTCTAATCACACTGTGATTAGAAAGCTGAGCTCCATTGACTTGCATGGTTGAATGCAGTACCTATATTCAACCTGCAAGTGGAGCCAGAGTTCTCTAGAGGGTCTGGAGACCGTCTAGCGAACTTTTTAGACTTTATTGTTTTTCTTTATTGAATTTTCCCGGACCGCCGCCATCTTGCTGATGGAGAAGATCACCGGCAGCTGCGGCTGTGACCGCTCTCCGGAGCGGTCACAGTCCATCCCCAGGTAAGTGTTTGGTGTCGCTGGATGCCTCCTGATCGATGCATTCCAGCGACACCATTTAAGTTTAGGAGGCGATCGTTTTAAAACGGGCGTCCGCCGCCATAAAAAGTATGGCGGATGTTGACGCCCCGGGGAGGGGCCAGAGATGGCCCCTTTGTGCCGATAATGGCGTTGCTGAATGCCTCGAGGTCGAGGCATTACAGCAACGCCGTTTCGGTGCAGAAAGCGAAAATAGATCGCTTTCTGCACCCGTTTAATGACGTGCCGGTCCTGGCACGTCATTTGTCGTTATCGACTTGAATTTCCGTGACGTGCCCGGACCGGCAATTGTCATCAAGGGGTTAAGGAACTCAGCAGGTAGGTTGTTCCAAACATCTTGGAGAACTATCCACAGTTTTGTGGATTTAGGCAGTCTCAGTTGCTGCTCTCTCTTCATATAATCCCAGAAGGACTCGGTGAGGTTGAGATCAGGGTTCTGTAGAGGCCATACATTCACTTACAGGACTCTTTGCTCTTCTTTACGCTGAAGATAAATTGCAATAATTTATTTGGGGTTGTTGTCATGCTGCAGAATACATTTGGGGCCAATCAGATGTATCCCTAATAGTATTGCATGATGGATAAATATCTGTCTGTACTTCTCAGCATTGAGGAGATCCTTAATTCTGACCAAATTGCCAACTTTATTTGCAGAAATGCAGCCCCAAACTTGCAAGGATCCTCCACCATACATGTGTGTATGTGTTACTGTAAGTTACATTACATTTATGTATAAAGCACCGGCAGATTCCGCAGCGCTGTTACAGTCAGTAGAACAATTTATAAACACATACAAGAACACATACAATAACAAACTGGTGCAAAGGAAAAGAGGGCCCAGCTCTTGCGAGCTTCCAACCTAGTAGGTGGTTGAGGGGAGTGAGACAATAGGAGAGGACTGCTTGGATGGGGATGAGTTGATCTGGTTCCGATGATGTGTTGAGGCTGTTGATTGTTCAGATGGCTTGATTATGATGGTTGGGAGTAATGGGAAGAAATGTTGTACGCTTCCCTGAACAGGTGGGTTTTCAGAGCGTTTTTGAAAGTTGCATATGAAGCAGAAAGTCTGATGGAATGGGAAAGTTGTTCATTTTTGTGAGCCTATGATATGAGCATGTGTGTGTGTGTCTGTTACGGTATAATGTCAGTGTGTAAGTGTATGTGTATGGTGTTAGCATGAGTGTATGTGTGTTAGTATTTGTGTGTCTGTTGAAGAGACAGGGGTGAGCATAGGGTTAGTGGCAAGGAGGAGGTAAGACAAAGCAAGAAAACGAATACCTGTGTACATGGAAATCAATGTTAGTGCTTTCTGTATACTAGAGCTCTTGCTAAGTCACCGTTCAGGACTAGCGGTGAGTATAGCAGGTGGACGCAGGCATGAGGCAGCAGTAAGCTTATGCTTTAAAGTCCATTTGATGAGTGGTGTGTGTCCCTTTAAGACGATTCACTCGTGCTGTGCAGATTTGAAAACGATCTAATTTATTAAATAAAACAGGCACTTCTCACAGGTGAATATGCGATATTGTACAGAGGAACCATATAGCTTTAAACAACAAGCCCAAGGAGCAACATGACATCCATAGGAGTAGGACACGCCAACTGTCTTTTTACCCGAATGGGCGGGGCTGTGTGATCTCCGCCCCCTGGTTCTGGGCGCGTTCATCGTACGTAACAGGAAGCGTAGGTTGTGGGCCTGTTCGTTGTTTCCGGACGCTGAGGCGTGAGTTTAGTACGTTGTTGTACGGGGCCTGGGACTGTTTCGGGCATAGCGAACCTCCTAACATGGCTTCTTCAGCCGGTAGCCAGACGGAGAAAAAGAAGCTGAGCGAGCTGCGCGTCATAGACCTGAAATCCGAGCTGAAGCGGAGAAACCTCGATGTAACCGGCGTGAAAAATATCCTAATGCAAAGACTTAAGCAGGTAGGCCTTGGTGGTTTCCCATTGGAGGAGATAACGAGAATGGCTCGGTATGCTTATGAAGCGTGCGTGTAACTACGATGCCGCCGTCTGTGTGCTGCCGGGATTTGGTCCCTTAATTAAAGCCAATGTTTCGTTTCCCGTTGCATGCGGTTCTGATGGTTGAATGCACGGTTTATTTGTTACTCTACGTTTTTCCCTTCTTGGGGGTTTGTATCATATCCGCAAATGTTGAAGGTTTCTATGTATCGTGTATTGGATGCAGGAATTACCCTTTTTAATGCAATTCTATAATGTTAGAGGGTTATCGTGTGTATAATCAGCTAGCCGAGTAAAGCGGCTGCGGTTCGGAAATATGTCGTTTTAGAGCACTATTCACTGAAGGGGCGGCTTAACGGGTGAGTTTGTATGCTGTGTTCGACTTCTGCTTGAATTACAAAGGAGCAACCGCAGTGGGTGTCTTGATGAGATGGGCTTGATTGGCTCTGGCTAATGCATAGTTAAATCAGTGTGGTTTAAGTCATCCCACCTGTTAAACTGTACATCATGCAGGGCTGGCCCTCCAAAATATGTAGTACTTGGTGTGTTAAGGCTTCCATGTAGTATGTTTTGTAATCGGGCCCCTGCACAGCATATTGGAGTGTTCCCTGTAAATTATCCCAAAATGTATCCTAAGTATTTAAGGCAATTGTTGCTTGAAGCAAGTCCTTGAGTTTCACATCTGCAGAGTATTCTATGAGAACATATAGTTCATGCAATGTACAGGAGATATAAACATTCCTTGTACAGATATACCAGCAGTACAGACAAGGTTGTGCGGGGTTCATTGTCAAATGTTACTACTATTATGCAGAATTTTGATATCCAAAAAGATAGAGAAACCTAGTGGGATGCAATGAGGAGAGAGGTAGGGATGCTTAAGTGACTTAATGGAGATAGCCACAAGCAAGGTTTGTGAAGTGCTAATGTGTAATGAAGCGGGCTCCTTTTCTCCAAACAAAACAAACATCAAGCTTGTGGCTTGGTGTGTAGCGAATGGTTGTGAGCAACAATATTAAATGGACCTTCCAACCATCATGGTCATCATAACAAGTGGTCCCTTTATATTTTTATGATCTTGTAAATTGGGAATTTCTGCCGAGAGTAAATCCCTAGGACATTACTGTCCCTTTAGATGGTAGAATCATCTGCCAGTAGCAAGAACACTTTTGGGAACCTAGTTTCTTCTGTGTGCTGTCTTGGTTCTCTGGAATGGTAACCCCAGTTGAGAAAAAACATTTGGATATCGTTAGTGTTTTTATTTTGAATTTACAGGTCTGCTAATCTGGTATTTCTGAGTAGGCCACATTCTAATGCTATACCCTGATAGGGGTTCTTGGATTTATCTGCCATGTAATTTATAATGTAAATTTATAATATGTAAATGGCTGGGGGTTTTCCCCTCGCTCCTTTCTTCTGATCATCCACTTTTTTTGCTGGAACTTAGTTACAGGCTGTATCATACAGCATTACATGACTTGGGAGGTTTAAGGTGCCAAAGCAGAGACCATAGTGCAAAATCAGTGCTTGCGCCATATCTGGAAGCTGGAATTGTTTACATCAATGCAAGCAGACTGTCCATGCGGTTTGTCACTACTTAACCGGCAGGTTGTCAGGCGCAAGATCACTGGACACACTCTTCCTATTTTAATTTACTGTAACGATGTTGCATTAACGGTACATTGTGGCCAACTGTGTGTCTATTTGGCTATTCTCAATAGCTCTGAATAGTGCTTTAGAGACACTCTGGGGTTAAGAGCTTCCATTGACTTTCTAATACAGACTGGACTTGCCATTGGTTGCGAATAGGTTCTTTTTAATCTTGCCATATAATACACACTCGCGTCCATTTTTGATTGGTGTCTGAATTGACAACTGATTGGTGGATGGGCGGTTGTATTACCACAGGAGTTATACTCTGCGATATATGCCCCTTATGTCTACCAGGAGAGCAGACTTTTACTGGGAACCCTTTCCCGGTGCTGCCCCTGGCATCCTCCAGGTGCACACGGTGGGTTTACACCAACGGGAAGCCGCTGGGGAGTTTCTTTAAATGGACATGGACCACCAGTGTCCCCCTGTACCCTTCAAAGCCTCGCAGTAATAGATTGAGCATTAAATACAGGACAACATGAGAAGGAATGACACGGCTAGTAAAGTTGTTAGTGCCTGTTTTGTGTTTGGAACGCATTGCATCTCCCAGCGGAGATTACCCCTCAGAAGCTGAGTATTCCTGATGCGGACAAACCCACCCTGTTTTAGCTCTTGCCCGCGAATTTCGAGTAGACGTGATACTACGCAATCCCATATAGCGTATACGGCATGGGTTGTTTACGTTCTAGTAAAGCAGTGGTTTGGGAGTCGTAACGCTAGCTCCGCCTAGCTTAGGCCTCACGTGCTGTTATCCAGGTCCCGCGATGGTAGCGCCCAGTGTCACGTGACGCGACGGCATCTCAGTGTCCTCAGCGAGCCTTCTAACATGGCTTCTTCAGCCGGCAGCCAGACGGAGAGAAAGAAGCTGAGCGAGCTGCGCGTCATAGACCTGAAATCCGAACTGAAGCGGCGAAACCTCGACGTAACCGGCGTGAAAAATATCCTCACGCAAAGACTCAAGCAGGTAGGGGGTCTGCACCCCGTCATTGCGAAGCCGCGTAGACCCTCACAAGGCCGCCGCATACATTGGGATAGGTGTGTGCGTAGGGGCGGGGCTTGCGCCGTGAAACGAGCGTAATCCCTGCCTAGACCGTGTATACGGTGATTCACATACAATCGCGGCTGCTTTTCTCCGAGAAGGGGACGATGCATTCGTGTGTTCTATGTGTAATGACCGTTATTGTGCTTTAACCACTCGATCACCGCCTGCATCCCCAGCTTTGTGTTTCTGTGGGGTTCTGGAACCATGCAGCAGTGGCCTGATTTTGAATTATGTATATAAGCTGCAGCTTGTGCACTCCATCAGTTTTCCTGCTTCACTATAATCCCAGAAATCACTTGTAATGTGCATTTTTTTTTACACAGTGCCGTAATACACACACTATGGGGCAATAAAACACGAGGATGGGAACTGTAATATTTTGGTTGTATTGTTTCTCTTTGGGTTGAATAACAATAACGTCTTGCATTGTATTTCCAATGTGTTTTCAGTCAATGTATAAACATGTATGTATGAAGCACATGGTGTGCTTGTGAAATGCTTCAGTGCAGACCATAAATTCAGTTTCTGCTTTGCTAGCGTGTTAGATTACCCTTGTAGTTCTTTGCATGTACAGCAACACTTGGAGCCATGTATGTCTGCAGTGTCTCCCTCGCAGGGGGTGCTTACGTGTTTCGTTTAACTTCTTCTATAGGCTATCGAAGATGAAGGTGGTGATCCAGAAAATATTGAAATTCCAGTCAATGCAGATACTCCTTCCAAGAAACCGCTGAAAAATAAAGGTTTGCATATTCCATTAAAACATTTGTGTAATCCCATCGTTTCTGTTCTCTTAATACAGAAAGAGATCTAAAACACACTTCTAGTTTTGTATTTAAAGGCTAGGGTACCCTGCTTTAGTAGGCTTTCTGTACATGTGGCAAAATAACTCTCCCCTTTAGGGGAAGCTGCAGCCCCTCTCCACATTCCCATTTTGCGCACCCCTTGTGCTTGCTTAACACCAACAGACAGTGCCAAGAAAGTCTTCCTATTGAAATCAACGAGTGTTCTCCATACATGCACACAAGGGGTCTCCTTAGTTCCCCTGGATTGTCACACAAGCCAGTATATGTTAAGTATTGCCTGGCTATGAGTTTGCCAAGCAGTCAGTTTTTGGGTGGACTTATCTCCTGCAAACTGGAGATCTGGGTGCCAGGGAAAGAGGTAAAATGGTAATTGCAGGGGACATCCAGCTATATGATTCATATAATAGGACTCTTTAAAGTCTGAAAAAATCCAAACATCCTAAAAAAAAAAAAAAGAATGATCCATCCATTCTCACTACCAAAGGTAGTTCTCACTGAGAATCATATATTGTCGTACAACATCTAGACAGCTTATTGGCTTCCGTGACATTTACTTGAAAGATCAGGTTGATATGTGGGTGTTGTGAAGATCTGAGCTGCTGATGTGGGTTATTTGTGAGTATATCTTTGGGAAGAACTGGGCTTGGCCGGGCTTTTACCAAGAATAGTTTTCCCAAAGTGTTTTGACCTTGATGCTATTTTATAACATATACATTTTGTGATTAGAAGCAAGCTTTCATGACCTTGTCCCTGGTGCCAAAGATCTTTTTATAAAACGAGGATCATGAGAACATTTGTGGGTTTTTTTCCAGGAAAAAAACAAGATACAGACGAGTCTGGATGTGAAGCTTCAGTGGAGGAAGATTTCGTAAAGGTAAAGCCAAGTTCGTTTTCTTAGTAAATCTATCTCTGAATCTTTCCCTGTTTTGGCTTTGTATTAAATATTGTCAACAGCGTTGTATACACTAGGGCTGAAACAACTAATCGATAATAATCGATAATGAAAATCGAATCGATTTTTATCGATTATAAAAATTATAATCCGACCTCAAACAGAGATCGGATTATAACACTAGAATCCTGATCCCCCGCAACGCTGCAGGGGACCTGGATTCCCCTCACTGTCGGCCGGTCTCTCACTTCCGTCTCTCTCCCCCTCCCATACACCCCTCTGACTCCTCCCCCCTCCCATACATCACTCTACCCGGCTCCGTTACTGACAGGAACTTTCACTGCAGCCTCAGCGTAAGTGAAGGGCAGTAACGGAGGCTGGCTGTGCGCATCGTGCAGACCCCCACCGGCTGACTAGAGAATCATCCTCTCTGTCAGCCGGTGGGGGTCTGCATCGCACAGACAGCCTCCGTTACTCACCTTCACTTATGCTGAGGCTTCTATGAAGCTGCAGTGAAAGTGCCTGTCAGTAACGGAGCCGGGTAGAGAGGCAGAGCGGTGTATGGGAGGGGGGAGGAGTCAGAGGGGTGTATGGGAGCCACCCTCCCATACACCACTCTGGCTCCTCCCCCTCCCATACGGCACTCTGCCTCTCTACCCGGCTCCCTGGTGTCTTGTGAACCTCCGTTGCTGACAGGAGGCAGAGTGGAGTATGGGAGGGGGGAGGAGGCAGAGTGGAGTATGGGAAGGGGGGAGGGGGCAGAGTGGAGTATGGGAAGGGGGGAGGGGGCAGAGTGGAGTATGGGAAGGGGGGAGGGGGCAGAGTGGAGTATGGGAAGGGGGGAGGGGGCAGAGTGGAGTATGGGAAGGGGGGAGGGGGCAGAGTGGCGTATGGGAAGGGGGGAGGGGGCAGAGTGGCGTATGGGAAGGGGGGAGGGGGCAGAGTGGCGTATGGGAAGGGGGGAGGGGGCAGAGTGGCGTATGGGAAGGGGGGAGGGGGCAGAGTGGCGTATGGGAAGGGGGGAGGGGGCAGAGTGGAGTATGGGAAGGGGGGAGGGGGCAGAGTGGAGTATGGGAAGGGGGCAGAGTGGAGTATGGGAGGGGGAGGAGCCAGAGTGGAGTATGGGAGGGGGAGGAGGCAGAGTGGTGTATGGGAGGGGGAGGAGCCAGAGTGGTGTATGGGTGAGTTATAGTGGTGTATGGGGGGTATTATGAATTTCAGGGCATATAGGGGGTATAAGGCATATTGATATTAGGCATATCAGGGGGGCATAAAACATATCTGGGGGCTCAGTTGCATATCACTGGCATATAAGAGGTATAAGGCATATGTGGGGGCAGAGTGGCAAGCTGGGGGTCAGATGTGCATAACCGGGGGCAGTTTGGTAGATAAAACTTAAACAAGGCTTTTTTCTCTTAGTTTTTATTAAATATGAAAAATAGTTAACATATGAATTAATATTTACTAATAACTTTGTATTAAAACCTAGTTTGAGAAACACTGTTCCGTGTCTGAAGTAACTGTGGATCTCAAATTTTTATTTACTCATGTTCCAAAATTGAATCATCCCTTAAAGCAAAATACAACATAAGCTTTTTTTTCCCCAGAGCTTCAGCTGGACAGATTCCTATAGTAATCATTTGAAAGTGAAAAAAACAATAAATGAGACCTAACAAAATAATGGACCCTAAAGCCGGGAATGAAACCAGGACGCCACCTTTATTGCAATCTAAATAAAAAGATGTGTTGGTTGTGTTTTGTCCTAAAGTAAAACCCTTCCTAGGGCTGCTACATTTAAATAACTTCCAACAATATAGATCCCATGTCATGTATGCAATCAAAAGCTCACCCTAAACAGTGTACCTGTTTCGCATCCGATGTTGCTCCTGTGACACGTGGGACCAGGATTTTAAAGACTTCGAAAGATTTAATATATTTGTCAAATAGATGACCGTACGGCTAGGAGACATGTAGCATCAAACCATTTTCTATCTTAATGTTTTCCTTTTGTAAGTGACAATAAATTACACTTCCAGGACTGTGAGACATTAACAAAGAACTTTTAAAGCTCCAGCTCTAATCTGTGAAGGAGTCTGCACAGCAATGTAAACAGAAATGTATATTCAATTTTGTCTGACTTAGTATGCGTGTCCGGCAGGATTTACTTACGGAAAAGATTGTGCCCCCCCTGGTGACTAAGTATTTTACTATAGTAAAGCTATATATGTGACTGTTTTAAGAGATTTCTAGTCATGTCTTTTTAAAGATTATGGAACACTTTAAATAATAATATATAAGGTATGATAATTAAAACATAGATGTTTATAGGGGGGGGATATTTCACTTGGGCAGAAGTTCTGGAACAATGTTTGTGAACCGACATGTCCTCATCTGATCAAACTGAGTGGTTGATAACCGTATCAACTCTGCTAGAAGGTTTGAGATCATTAAGCAGTAGGAAAATGGGAAGAGTAGATGAATGAAAGATGGCTGGTCTTTAAAATATTAGATCGTTCCATTAAAATTAAACTATGGTTATGGCATTTTAAGGTCATCTGAAGGTTTAATCACAAACGCATGTCTGCTTTTGTGTTTGACAGTTAAGCATGTCCTAATTCATAGGAAGAGTTTACCATCCAACCATTTATAGAATCTCTCTAGAGCTGTTTCATTAAAGTCAAATGCCACAGAGTAGGTGGAGTCCCCAGCGCTCTGATTAATGTCCTGGAGTGTTCTTTAGACTGGGCACATCATCTCATGTGTTACTTAAAAAAGCCACCTACAACCAATTCCTTGGGTCCCTTTGAATTATTCCTGCTTTCTTGAACTAGTGGATTACTTTGAATTAGGCCTGCCAGAGGTGAGATCAATTTTCACTGCACGAGTCATTCGATTCTCTTTACATAAGGAAGCAAATCACTGAAAGGGCAATCATCCGAATCAATCTGGCCAATGTGTTTCTATGCTGGCATGGCCAAAGCACCTCAATGTACAGGGCTAGCACAATGCACTCACCTGGAGGTAAATTCTAAAGCTTTCAGCTTACTGAAGTTCACCCAAAGAACTATAAAGACTCTAAATGATTGCATTTTTTTTTTTAAAGGATAATGAGCTGGAGTCTCAAGATGTCAGTGATCAGGATGGTAATGATGAAGTGAAGGACTCAGAGGAAAATGATGAGGAAAAGTCTAAGTCTGTGAAAGTATTGCCCGCAGAAGAGAGCAGTGCATCACAGCAAACATCTACAGCCAATGACCCTGAAAAAGAAACTGAAAACCAGGTATAATTTATATTTCCATAACCTTTATATAGTACATCTGTGGTAGCTAGTTGGTTGTTGAAGTATATCGGCATTTCAGTTCTGATTATAAAAGCCGTAGCAGATTGTAGGGTTTATAGGATTCTCAACAAACACCGCTTTCTTTAGCAAAAAACGTACTAGATCAGCCATGCATCTGATTTCCAAGAATTTCTGTCTTTTGGTGTCTTCCCCCTAGGTTACATGCCCTAGTAGCTTGCAAAGTATTTGTTCAGTTCCCATTCCCTTTATATTTTGTCCACTTGCATGGTGGATATGTTAATTTATCTGAAACCACAATGCATAGTTATGTTTGCTTCACCTTAGATATTTAAAGTGACATACACGTTAGGTTTGGGACCACAGCTTGGTAAATTTTCAGGAACTTAGATATTTGAAACATGAAATTGGCCGACATTAAGCATTAACATTCAATTGTGTTATGGATTCGTAGAGAAGTCTGTGATTCTCTCTGGTCAGAGTAATGGTTAAGACTAAAAGGGCACCTTGGAAGCTGGTAAAATGATTTTCTCAGGTATTCAGTTTCCAGAGGCAGTAATTTTTCTTGCTAAACATACCAGAGCCAAACATGACAAAAACTTGAAGGCCAGTAAGAATATATTGCAGTGTTAGTAGACTCCTAGAACATAACTATAAGGCAAAAAGTGTGTGAAAACCTGACCATCACTCTTGTGAGCTTGTTGGACATCCCATTCCAAAGCCATGCCCCCCCATCCCTGAAGCTAGACCAACCTCCATTCTTCTGGGAAGGCTCTCCACAAGACTTTGGAATGCCTCAAACTGTCAAGTGATCTTGCTTTATGCACAGGGATGAAATGGGAAAGTTTTGTCTCAAGTCTTTTCATCTGAGCAAAGATGTAGTTATCTAATCAGTGTCCAAAGCTCCAGTGTCTTCTAGAGTGCACAGTTTACTGATGGGGAAAAAAGCAGGCTCTGTTTAGGAACCCCTGTTTGGTTTTTTTTGCATTTTTTTAATGGGCAGAAGTTTAAAAAAAGGAGCGCTCTTTTATAAAATGTTTTATATAATGTACTTCTACAGGTCCCTGAATTGGAGGTGGGCTATGGCTGGCCCGCTGAGACGTAACAAACAAGCTGTGATTGCTCACCCAGATATTTAACACACGGATTCTTTTGATTTTTTCCTTCGTTGGTGGCTGCACATACATACATACATACATACATACATACATACCAATTTAAGGCTCGCTGGTGTCCATGGCAGATGGCTGCACTTAACTTATGTGCGTGCCCTTACTTCAGGAGTCTCTGGTCTAAAGGATGTGCTCTTATTTATTCTATTAAGAAGGAAAGCTAGTTTTTTACAGGAGTACATTTTTCATTAGCCCTTTGAGATTATCAAGATGCCACTTGGTTAAATGGGTCTAAATTAAGACACTAAAGCTTTTTGTGAGCAGTTTCAGTATGTAGTATTATATCTTTTAAATACATTTCATATAAGCAAACCTTATATTTGGGGAAAAATATTGGCAAACCTTATTAAAAACACATTTAAGTCTGTGCGCTAATTTAGTACATATTTTCCTTTCTAAATGGCTTTGGTTATCTAGAGCAAAAACCTAAAACTGGAGGAAGGCGGCTTCTCAAAGTTACTTTCTGAAATCTGATGCTCTGGTTGGCTTTAGTTTCTGATAACTAAAGAGAGCATGTACTTATTTACAATAAGGAAAATGTACCAAAGGCCATGCAAACAAGATTCCGAACACTCACATAAAAATATAAATACAGCTGTGCAGACTAGACTTGTTTAAGAAATGGGAAAGGCGTGGTGTATAATTCATGCGTTTTCCCCAAGTTTGAGGGCAGTAAGCCGTTTCACTGGTATACCCAAACTGTTAATGCATAGATGTGCCCAGCCTTTATCGTATGATGGCTGTCTCTCTACATGTTGGTGGCAGCTCTTCATTGCATGAAACATGATTGCCAACAGGTATCGGCTAGGAAAGTAATAAGTGCTTTTTATAAATACAGCAACAAACTACACTACTACTTTAAAGGATGCCATAAAAACTGCTCCAACTTTTTAAAATTGACTTTCTGGGACCTGGATACTTCTGGAATGTACAGAGGCTGTTTATGGGACACATAGCTGTTAACTTATGTATATTTCCTAGGCAATATATGCGAAAACAATGAGTTATAATGAATTTAGTGTTATTGTGTTAACCTGTTTTGTATGACATGTAACATTTTGTTTAGGAAAATGACGTTCAAGAAGCACACACAGTTGAGACTTCTGAAAATGTTGCAACGCCAGAGGTAAATTATTTTTGTTTACAATTTCAACTTTAATGAATATGTGAGAATTCTGATAAATACCGTCCCACTGCTATTTAATAATTTAAATGTGTTTTTGGATGATGCTTACAAACCAAGCAGACACATACAAGTAACCATATAGATACTGCTGTAAGGACACTACCTTCCTTGTCTGTTTCAATAATATTAAATCACTTGGATATTCATATCCTGTGCCCCACTTAACAACAAAGTCAAAGTACTGATCTTTTAAGCCCACCTACATGTTTTTCTGCGTGTCGGCACAGGTACGAGATGCTCTGCGTGTGTTCCTTATGAACATTTGAATTGGGAAAAACCTGTAGGGGGCTGCTGCTTTTATTTTAAATTTTAAATTTTTAATTTTATTTAATGTCCTAATTAAATAAATGGTCTTAATCCTATTTCTTCATTTTTGTTAATTTTTTAGGAAACGGAAGAAGACGAAATAAACGGTTAGTTGCAATTTATGATTGGGGCTATTTAAAAACCTTGCATTTTCTTTCAATAGTTACAGCACTTGAAACTGAGTGAACTCTATTTTAGCATACCTTGCGGCATAAATGTATGCCAGAAACTCTAAAATTACAAATGCAATTCTAGTGGGCGCATGAAGAAATATTGTGTATATGCATCAAAATGGTTAATGTATTGATGCATTTTGTTTTAATGTGTAAAAGGTAAGTTTGGCTTTTTTCTTTGGTTTTTTCCCCAAATGGGAAAAAAAAACCTTAAAACTAGTAAACATTATTTTTGGATGCTGCCAACTGTCAATCAGTGAAGGACTGTTTCTGCATTGTACTTGCCCACGGCTTGTAAAGAACACAGTTGGATTCTTGAATGGATATTCTGAAAAGGATCATGGGCCACATGAGTGGCATGCTGAACATACACATAGTAAAGAACTTGGATTCTTGAACAGATATGTTTTGAGGAGGAGCATTTGAACGTGGACATAAGCGACATGCTAGATATGCACAGATGTGTTGCGGTTGAAGCATTCATGAAGTGACAAACCATGGATATTCAAAGAATTGTAATAATCCCGGAGCACTAGGCTGTATCCGTACAGGACAATGTGGAAATATTGATGGAGATTGGAAACATTTCTTCATGGACGACATAAAGTGATCATTCTTCTTTCTTCTACTGTGTGGAGCCATCTTAAAATGAGAGCCTTTTGAGACTTGTCGGCAGTTTGTGATCCTGCTGAGTGGATGAATTGGCAGCAACCTATTCTAGTGTCTTCACTTTATCAAGCTTCCTACATCTGCACATGGTACAGGGACAATCTGCTGAAGTGTACCCCTGTCTGTCGATTGTGCTAGAAGAGTACCAGAGGGAAAAAGACAGCACCTTTTGATGCCGTGCAATGAAGAAAGGCCCTGCTCTCAAAGGCAGTGTGCCAACTTTTATTGGTTTGGCTGTCCGAAGATTTCCTACGTATTGGGACCATATAAATTATTCCTGAGAGATGGAAAATGTGGAAGCACGGAGCATGACTTGTCTTGCTGTTTTGCAGTGAAGAATGTCACCCTGTAGTTTTTGTTTATACATTTAAGCATTGTGTTTTCCTAATCATCAATACTATTAACCAGATGTGTTTTTCCTAGGTCCTCTAGAATATGAATTTGTTTAAACATCTTATTTTTGCCATGTTTATTCCTGTTAAATCCTCTTAGATGTAACAGGTTCTGGTGATGGTACACAAGAAGTATGTAAACCTCTTCATTCAGAAGAGGATGAATCAGAACTGGCAGTCAAAGAAGAAATGGAAACTAACACATCCCTGAAAGAAGCTGACGATGATAACGTATCTGTCACAATCCAGGCTGAAGATGCCATCACTATCGATTGTGATGGGGATGACCTTCTGGAAACAGGTAAAAATGTGAAACTTGCAGATTCTGAGGCAAGCAAACCCAAAGATGAGCAGGATTCGAGAGATGCAAAGGGTGGCCTGGAAGAACAAAAAGATGAGATGTCGGAGAACCAAAATGACAAGAAGGATGAGGGTGAGAAGGCTGATGGAGTTAAGAAAGAAGGTAGAGAAGGTTCAAAGAAAGCTGAATCTGGAGATAAAGACAAGGATTCTCAGAAGAAAGGGCCCTCCTCTACAGGGGCCTCTGGTCAAGCAAAGAGGTTTGTCTTTCTATGTCAGTTCTTTACGATACTGATTACCAGCGTTCACTAAGATCACTCTGCATTAAGGGGTAGCATCAAGGATGTGATTAGTAACTTACGTTATATTTGTATACATTTTTGACATAAGTCACTTTTTTTTTTTTTTTTTTAATATATATATGTCTAATTTTTTATGCAAGATCTTCCCAGTATGTTCTACTGATTCCATTATCGAATGTCCGGCACATTTTATTTTTACTTTTCCAAATTGACAAGTTTTTAAAAGTCCTTGTGGTGATGGTAAGGAACAGCTGTCCTATCTAAGAACACAAAATGAAGTCAAGTCCTATTCTTGTGATCGGGAGAAGATTGCCATATGTCCACACTGAATAAAATTGTCAGAAAATATAGATCTACAGGCGTCCTGGGGAAAATCAAAACAAGAAACTTTAAGGGAATCAATTTGCTCCTCCGAGAACCAATTCAGCCATTTCAATGTGTTTTTTTTTTTTTATTTTTTTTTATTTTTTATTGTTCATGCAGGCAGTATGATTCTTATTCACTTTCTTTTATTCAAATCGCTTCCCTCTTAGTTCTTCAAAGGATACCAAAGAGAACAAGACAACAGTGAAAGAGGATAAAGGTAAGCTGTACAATTTTGTACTGTGTGTGGGGAAAAAAAAGTTTGTCTGGAATACTTTTAGAACCTATATTTATGGGCCTTATTTAAGTCAAGATTGTAAAATAAACGTTAACTCCCTCTGCTGCTTGCCATGGTGTTGGGCTTAATCTGAGAATCACAGCAGTTCTGACCTTAAAGCTGTATTTATCATACAGAAAAACATTCAGCAAGATGTTACATGGTGAAGGTTTTAAATATTCCTGAAATCTTTACATAAGATACAATGGTTTCCATTACTTCGTACCTGAGTTGTTTCAGTTAAAAGTTGTGGTGAGATGAACACGTTTTTACTGTGAATTTTGAGAAACCAACTTTACCTTTTATTCTGGAATTTACCTCTTTTCCCCCCTTAACAACTCCAGGATTTAATCTTCTTGTCCCACTTTGCTTAGTGGAGTAGTGTATTTACTACAATTGGGTAAAATGCGTACCATTTATTAGTAGTCACACCATAGCTAGCGTGGAGCCAAAGCAAATCTGAGGAAAAAAACCCAAAAGAAATGGTGATGCAAAAAACAAATTGGATTTCTTGTCCGTCTGTGCCTGACTGGATGAATGGTCAAAAATTCTCACAGAAACTCTCCAAAATGTGGAAAGCTTTCCCAGAACAGTGGACGCTGTTAAAGCTGCAAAGGGGAGACAACTACATATTGTCTGTGTATCTAGAACGCACTCTCATAAGTCTCTGATGTCATGTCCATATGGTGTGACTTTAAAAGTACCTTGTATACCTCAGAAAGATAAATAGGTTGGATGCGTATGGCCTGCAGCTACTTTAATGTGTGGCTTCTAGAGTCTGCTGAGCAGTGAACAGAAAAGTGGCAAGTGACAATGTGATGACACCCCCTCCTCTGATCTTCTGTTTAGTGAGATCATTGGTCTTCCTGTTTCTTTCCAGAATCCCTGTTACTACTTTTTATCCTAATGCCCCTATTAAAGATCATGGTTGCCAGTTTCTAAACATATAATGTGATCTTAAAAGGTGTTTAAAGCATAAAAAAAACACTAACTTGTTCTCTAGGTAGCTGAGACTGAGACAGCTCAGGATCAGGTGGAATTGCCATGTTATGTATTGGGAGCAATCACTGTCCCTAAGTATTCCAAAATGGCAACACATGGTATATACAGCAAGTTAAATACTTAAGCAAATGGACTGGACACATAATTGAAAATTGATGCCTGATTAAATGCACTGCACCTTTTAAGACTGACTTCTGATCCGAGTTATTTATTTTAAAGGAAGCACTAGTAGTACCAGTAGCAGTTCAACAAGAAATCTTTGGGTCAGTGGACTCTCTGCTAACACGAAAGCAGCTGACCTGAAAAACCTGTTTGGAAAGTATGGAAAGGTATGCAGTAGAATTATAAAAATTAAAAGCAATCGCTTTCTGTAGCCACTGACTGATGGTCAGGAATTAAGAATTTCAATCAATTTTCTCTTGTTTCTGCCTTTCTCCTTTTTAGTCCTGAAATACTCTTGCAGCATGTGTTCTTAATTCAGTTGTGGAGTTAAAGGAAAACTTAAGTGGGTTGTTATTACTTTTACAGGTTCATAGTGCAAAAGTAGTTACCAATGCTCGAAGCCCAGGAGCAAAATGCTATGGCATTGTTATAATGTCATCTAGTGCGGATGTAGCCAGATGCATCTCTCACCTCCATCGCACAGAATTACATGGTCAACAGATTTCTGTGGAAAAGGTAAGTTGTATGACTTTTGGCTTTCTTTCTGATTGGTCTTGAGCCATTTGAAACACACACCTATGTAATCCCCTACAGGTTAAAAGTGATCCTTCCAAAAGGGATGTAAAGAAAGAAGGAGATGAGAAAACCAGTTCAGGCCGACCATCTGGGGAGCGAAAATCATCCGGAGGGGACAAAAATAAGTAAGCCCTCTGTGTACAAGCAATAATTATTAGAATGGGAATTCAATTTTCACTACTAATGGTGCATTTTGTTTCCAAGGACTCCAAGTTCAGCTAAGAAAGAGGATAAGAAATCCGAAAAAACAGAAAAAGATGGGAAAGACCCAAAAAAAGATGTGAAAGAAAAAAGTGAGGCTGGTTCCTCTCGTGAGTCTCCGAAAAAGAGTGAAGAAAGGAGACGGACAGGTGAGAATGCGGTCCTGAAACTTAGCTCTTAGACTGTTTGGACAGAGAGGACAGTTAATGGCTAGGTCTGGGCAATTTGTGGTCAACACAAATGCACCATTAGTTACAGTGCTTAAGTCTAGTATTGTTTGCCATGAAAGCATAATAATGGTACCAGTTAGAATCCAACTTTGATAATGCGTGGTAGTTATGCTTCAGTTAGGAGATCAATATCGCATTTTCCCAGCTGAGTATTGTGGGGTCTTGGTGATTGAATGTTGAGAGAATTATTTTCATTGCTAATGATTTGATGTGAGGACATCCATTGCTGCGAATTGGTAGACTTCTGAGCCAGAATGTTTGATATATTCAGACTATTTTGTGTGTGTGTGTGTTGGCATGTCGTAATGATGAGCATATATGCTAGCGTAAAATGTAAACCACTTACACTGTGTTCTTATTGTGATTCTGTACTTTCTTTGATCCTCAAAGGTGGTAAAAGTCCTGGACAAATGGTAGTTTTAGACCAAACAAAAGGTGACCAGGTCTATACAAGACCACCAATGCGAAGAGGTAGATTTGATAATAAGGTAAGTTGCCACTTTGTCTCCTGCATTCCCACCCTACATCTATATTTGCATTCCCAGTTGTTTTTTTCTTCTCAATAGCTTTTTCTATCTAGATGAGAGAAATTATCATTGTCTCTCTGTAGTGGCCTTTTGTAATCTTAATATATCGTAGAGACAAGTTACCAAGCTTTGAAATCGTAAAAAAAATAGCAACCTTTTTTGTTAAGTCCTAAAATTGAAGCTGTATGTTCCTCAAAATCCTGGCATAGAAAGTTAAAAAAAAAACAAAAAAAACCCACTTGAAATACCCTGGGGTGTCTAGAATTAAAAAAATATGATTTCATTGGATAAATTGAATTCAAAGATGTCCCGAATAGGACGTGGATACAGCATGACATAATGTCAATATTCAACATGTGAAAAATGCACACTTTCCAAATGTGACCTTTTTTAGCCCCCAAACAAAAACCTATGCATGGGTGGTATCACTGTACTCGGATGTTGCTGAACACATATTTAGGTGTTTGGCTGCAAGCCGGAGCTGTATGTACACACCTAAAGTAGAGTGTGGGGGGAAAATGCACACAAATACTACTGCAAAGTTTGACAAAGTCTGGTGGCAAGGTGTATTTGATTTTTAGATGTAAAGACTCGTTCTTGCTGTTGGTTATAGCAAAAAGATTTAATATTTAGAATAACCTGTCAGACTATTACAATAGCTGTAGCAGAACTGATTTTAGTTTAATAGAATAATCACTGATATTTGGAGAACCTAACTTGTTCAACTAAAACATTAACATTATATAGCATACATTCTTGTATTTGCTGAAACGTCAATGTTTTATTAACTGAAGGGGTTAAAGAGAAAACTACATAACTAAGCAAAATGTCATGCTTAAATGACCTTTGAACTGTAATGTACCTTAACTAGAAAACTATCTTTAGATAAAATGCTTTTGGAGGAAAAATATACAAATATTTTTATAGAAATAACAAAAACAGATTAAAATTAAAAATCTGATCTTTTAATCCACCCTGGCTGGTGGTAAAATGTTTGCATGGAAAAAGTTAAAATACCAGTATTTGAAATACCCGGGGGTGTCTATTTAAAAAACCAAAACAAAAGATGTGTATATATATATGTATTCCTAAACAAATATTAGAATCTATTTAGCAGGTTTTTTTAAGTTAACTTTTGTAGATGAAAAAAATATTCTTAAAAAAAAGTCTGAAACAAGATATGTAATTTGTGTGGGTACAGTGAATGATAGAGAAGAAAATTATAGCCAAACATGAGCACCACAGAAATGTTCAAACGGCTATTGTCATGAGCGGTAGAAACATGTCATGTCAAGAAGTGGTTGTAACAGCTCATTGGATATTTAAGATGGTCAACACTGCTTAACTTATACCCAGAAAAAACAGCAACAAACTATTAACTCTTAAAAAGCTGTTATTTTTACACATGGTGTAGATCCGTTCTATTCCTGAATAAAAACTGAGCAGCAGAAAACCAAAAGTGCAAAATAATTTTTTATAAGCCGTTCATCAGGAAATTAGATTACATATTCATTCACACATCATCTGACCCCAAATAAGGTTTTATGCTAATGAAACATTCATGCCGATAACTATGCTGTAGAAATATTGACGCTTAAATGTTTACCATCGTTCTCATTAGGTATATTATAGGGTGTGCATTTTTTTTCTTTTTTTAACAGCAATTAAACACTTTGCAGATGACTAATAGAGAGAGGTTTCTTCAGAACAAGATGAAATTCCGAGAATTCAGGGGAAAGAAGGACATCTTGACGTTTGAAAAAATGAAAGCGCAGAGACTTAGGGAGAATGTGGAACGTCTGGAACGTTTACAGCGCTATCACAGAGCTGTGGAACTTAGACGGTAAGCACTTACAATTGCAACTAGATAAGCCATTTGTGAACAGAAAGCCCCGGCTGTTCCACGTTTGCATTGGCTGGTAGCTGTTTATATGATTTGTCATTTCTTATTTGCTATTGGTCTTTACAGACGCAGGGAGCTGGCTGAAAGAGAACGTCGCGAGAGGGAGCGTGTACGGATGATGCGTGAGCGGGAGGAACTTGACCGCTTGCAGCGAGAGCGAGAACGCCTAGAGATAGAAAGACAAAAGCTGGAAAGAGAGAGAATGGAGCGTGAACGCCTTGAACGTGAAAGGATTCGTATCGAACAGGTGAGTTTTATTTTTAAAAAAACAAACAAATTTTATGCATGGTAACCATTCGCTGTGCTGCCATACTCTAATTACTTGTTAAACAGTTAGATTGCGTCAAGAAATATCACATAAATTGGCTATGAACCTATTTTGTAAATTAAAAATGTAATACATTTCAAAGGAACGCCGCAAAGAAGCAGAACGCATTGCTAGAGAAAGAGAAGAATTGCGTCGGCAACAAGAACAGCTTCGTTTTGAACAAGAGAAAAGGAATGCTCTGAAGCGACCGCGTGACGTTGATCATAGGTAACTGTTCTGGTTTGGATAAGTGTCTATTCTCTCGATCAAGAAAATCCACTGGGATAATGAGTGCTTTATTTTTTTCATTTGCTGTGCAACATCACAACTTGCATTGTGCAGCACTGCTTTTAGGGGCCTTTCTTTAAATATTACATTTTCTTAGGAGAGATGATCCATTCTGGAATGAAAACAAGAAAATGGCGATGGATACAGACACCCGCTTCAGCCATAGTTCAGATTATACCCGCCAGCAGAACAGATTCAGTGACTTTGATCATAGGGACAGGAATCGGTATCCTGAGGGTTCATCTGTATCCTCCTTTGAAAGGTAAATATTTTAACAATGCTTCCCTTCTCCATGCATCACTTTTAAAATATAATTTTCCTTCTGTTAGCGTAATCCCATTTACCCTGAAACTGAGCTGCCACAGTTTTCAGTGTGTTAAACTAATCCAAACAGAAATTATATCCCTCTAAAATATACTGATGAAACGAGAGAAAAAATGTCCATTACCCTTGTAACCTAGTAGTCGCTCAACTATAGGGAGTAGTGATCACAGGGGTCTCCAAACACCTAACCATAACCTCAACGGCATGGCTAATAACTGCTTGAAAAACTGCTTTTGAGAACCTAACCATAGGTAGAGGAGAGACCAACCAACAAAGCCTTATCTACCTGATATACTGATGCTAAAAAGCTAAATAATTTACCCAGCGTATGTTTCTATCAGCTCATTCTGCTGTCAGGGGATTTTAAAGCAGACACAGCAGGCCGAAACGAACCCTAAAATACCTGCGATACGTCCTGATACGATAGACACCCCTGGGCATCAATAGATCTGTGCGGGCTGCATTATATTAATCACGCCCAGACCAGTGTGCAAGGGAGACAACTGTGGGACGTACGTTATTTTGTTACCATCGCCCCTTAATGGGAGACAAAACAGCCTGTCAAAGCCGACGGTGCGACAGAATGTGACATGGTTAGGTCCTCAAAGGCAATTGTTCAACCGGTTTTTAGCAGGGACTTTATGGAGGTTGGCGTTAAAGTTTTATTATAAGACCTTTGTTTAGGTTGTTTTCTGTGTAGGGTTTGATTACGCCTGTGAATACCTACTATATTTAGTTATGCTTTGGTGAGCCTACACTTTAACTATGTTTCATTTACACCGCTTGTGTTCAGAGTGTTAACATTTCTTCTGTTGACCTGCTCAAAACACTTTACTGAGCTCACTGGCATTGCTAAAGAGGCCCTACAATGTAAAAACTAGCCTTTATAAAAAAGTAAATCATTTTTAATGTGATAAAAAATTGTTCTTTTAAAAGCTTCCTGGGTATATAAGCAAACTTAAAATTGTGCACAATAATTCATTTTCTTTTTTGTAGTATTTTAATTTCTTAGTGTAATCAGCATTTTCATTACATATATTATCTCTATTACTATATGTATATGTGTGTATGTATGTATATATATATATATATATATTCCTTTTATTTTTGGCAATTCTGGCTTAATACATAAGATTCGAAGTCTACAACAAAATGATATGCTATTATAGTTGGCCGTCTGAGCTGACTAAACATTTTGATGTTCTGCCTTTTTATCATTGTAGACGAGACCGCTTTGTCAACCCAGCAGATGCAAAAAAAGGCAGAACTGCCAGTATGGATAGCTTTAACAAAAACTTTAGTGACACTAGAAGAAATGAAACTGCCCAACCAAGAAATGAACCACGTGACACAGACAGAAGGGATCGGGATGAAAGAAGGGCTGTAGGGCTGGAAAGGGCAGGCACCAATAGAAGTGAAGGCCAAGGCCATGATAGGGGAAGAATAGTTAGTCCAGATATTCAGCATGGTCGCAATCCGAGAGACTCTGGGTCCAACCAAGCCCGGTCTGCTAATTGGAAAGCTGAAGGACCAATAACAGCTGAGAAACGGGAGGCAAGGTAACCTTTAGCAGTGAACATGTGAGCTTAATTATACTTGTGGGATTTCACAAAGCTATACATTGCAACAGGCAAATTAGAGATGTTGTGTTTTTACACAGAGGTGAAAGGACTGACAGGCCTGGAAGAGAAGGACCTGGCCCCTCAACGAGAGGTGGCCGCGGGGGGAAACCTGGCTACGCAGGCAGAGATGATCGGGCCGTTATTGTTGGTGACAGGGGAAACAGTGGGCAGGTAAGCTTACGCACAAGTTTCATTGAGTGATTGATGGGAACCTCATGTTTGAAACTAGTATGTATAGCAAAAAAAATCTGAAGAGGGGAGTGCACAGCCTAAAAAGCATAACACATTCAGGTTATTAATGGCCTCATTAATAGAGGAGGCTTTAAGTTGCTTGAGGGTATAATTTGGGTTAAAATGCAAAGCAGTCCCACTTGCTTAACTTGTTTGGTAAGCAATTTGCCATGTAATATTAGAAAGGACTCGCCAAACTTGGAGTATGTTGACATTGTGCAGGACTAAGCAATATATGGTCGTATAGTATAATGAAATCCCCAATATTTATGCCTTAGTGTTTTTTGAATGGTATTCGCTGAATTATTGTACACATCTGTATAATCCGTTAAGTATAATAAGTTTTATAGTCTCTGACCTGGTAATCTTGGTTTAGAATGTGTCCTGATATTTTAATTACACTCATTATCCATATTGGGACCACGCCATGGCCAGTTTTTCTGTTAGTCCTTTCGGGGTTTTTTTGTGTGTGGTATTGCCGTACGGTCATCACCTTATGTCTGTTCAGTTTGATATAGGATCAGTAGTGCATTATGAAGCACTGTTGCAAGATTGTACTTTTGCAAGCGGTTTTATTTTGTTCTTTAATGCCTGGGCGCTCATAACTTTTGTCTTCTAGCATTTTAATGATCCAAGACATGTTGTTGTGGATCGCCAAGGACGAGACACTGGCGTGCCAAGGAAAGATTGGCACGGTCCTAGCACACGAGGCAGTGGATATGATGCACGGCGGCTGCCTGAAGGCCGCAGTGGAGCCATGATGTCTTCACATTCCAGGTATTGTATGAGTTATGTTTGACATGTCACCTGGCTCTGTATAGTTTAAACCAATAGTGTGCAGTGTGTAGTAATTACAGATTTAATTATGCAATTATGCATTATGCTGCGCTTTTGTTGCAGTAACATGCTGGTGGTGGCCCTTTGTAATAATTTATGTGGGGACTTGAAAACCTTCCTGACAATTCTTCTTTAGTGAAAGTGGATATACTTCGATCAGGTCTACATCTGTGGGGCTTCAGTGAACTGTGGCAAAAGCTGCTCAATAATTTGCTGTCATTCAGCTGGCTTCCACCAAAGTGTAGCATTACCTGATACACAAACTAATATAATGCAGATCATCAGAATGAGAACTGAACACGATTGCTCCAGTGGTAGATGTGTAAAGTGGGCGTCCAATATGTATGTATTGGTTACTGCAATATTTAATTACAGTATATCACGTTTATTACACTAAATTCTAGATATAGGGTTTTTGGATAGTGACAGATTATCTTTCTTTAATGCTTCTACCTGGAACCTGTAGAAAAGTCAAGAAGCAAACTGTATCCCAGTGCACTGAAGGAAAAATAGTGGTTTTTCCTGTTAATGTTAATCCTAATTCATATGTTTTGCAAAAATGTTAACTTTTCGGGGTCTGTGCACTAAAGGGAGAGTTGTGGTGCTAATCTGTTGTGTGTGTGTATATATATATATATATGTATATATATTCAACAATATGAAGACCCAACACCAGTGAGCCTCTGCTGCAGAAAGTACTCGACTGGCCCTGGCTGCAAAACTGTCTCCTTGATGTGACGTTTCTTGCCACTGATTGGTTTCTTGAATCTATCAATCAGCGGTAAGAAAGTATTCCCTTTTAAATCAATTGGGGTACTTTAAACATGCGCCCTGGGATCTGTACAGACCCCCTGCACGCAGTGTTCATCAAAGCCAGTACTGTAGATGGCTGCAAGCGAGTACAACATGGGCAGATGTGAACCCCACGTTCACATGTGCCCATACGATAATCAAGGAGCAGCTGCACTCTGCACCAGTGTCCTATATAAAATATACTCCAGTTTTTTAGCTTCTGCATGTTCCAAGGCTTGCCAGGTTAATAGTAAATCTGTTTATTTTCTATCTTCACAGTAATTCAGCAATTAACAGAGTTGTGCAGATGCCAGGTGGGCACATGCAGAGGGGCAGTGGCTCAGGATTTAAGCCCTTTAAGGGAGCACCTCCAAGAAGATACTGAGTCAGCTATTACCTGGTTTTCAGATAACTTATTTCCTGTAAACATTACTAAATCTGTCAGTACTGGTTTAATCCTATGGTTAGTTGCTTATATAATATATATTTTTTTTTTAACCATTTTAATTATTTGGTCAACAGTAGAAGAATTTTAATGACTTGAATTGGCTTATCCCGAGTCCATGAAGTAAGCCTATGACACCTACTTCGTAAAATGTTTTGGTACCAAATGCCTTGGATATTAGCACTAAAATAACATGGACTGTGTCGCAGTGCTTTTTTGGCCCTTTTTATAAGAACAGAAAATTTCTGCCAGTGCTGTGTAAATTAGTACATGGGTTAGACATTATTTTTTAGATGCCAAGGCTTGTTTTTGGGGGGTTTATTCCCAGTTTGTAGGAAAGTATTTTTTGTCAACTTTTTTTGCAGTGTAAAACCAGTAATGTTAAATGTCACCTACAGAAGTGTAGAATATTTTTTGTGTTCTTATTCAGAACCCATTTCTTCAGCAAGATGAAATGTACTCCTGTGTTTTTGTGAATTTTGCCCAATGTTTCCCAGCTTTTTCATGACTTGTAAACTTTTTAGGTGGTATAACAAAAAATAAAACACTTGTTTCAATTTTTGGCCCTAGATTTGTCGTTTGCTTTATTTCCAGTCTGAAACTGAGCAGCTTTCTCCAAATTTTCTGCAGATCATATAGTAAACAATAGTTTGAGATCATGTGTGAAAAGGTATCTAATTTTTCTGCATTGTTGTATATTTGTATTGTGCATTGAAGAAATAGTTTGGTGTTTTTCATTAAATAAAAAAAAAAATAAAAATACTGGCGTCAAATGTTCACAGAACCTATTTGCACCAGCACTTAAATCTCATTTAACTTGCCCTTTTGTCTTTGGACTCGTACCAACTTTTATGTTTTTGATTTGTCTTCCATAACCACTTCACTATCTCAACCCAAAGTATCTGTCCGGCCCGCGCCCCGTCTGTCCGGCCCGCGCCCCGTCTGTCCGGCCCGCGCCCCGTCTGTCCGGCCCGCGCCCCGTCTGTCCGGCCCGCGCCCCGTCTGTCCGGCCCGCGCCCCGTCTGTCCGGCCCGCGCCCCGTCTGTCCGGCCCGCGCCCCGTCTGTCCGGCCCGCGCCCCGTCTGTCCGGCCCGCGCCCCGTCTGTCCGGCCCGCGCCCCGTCTGTCCGGCCCGCGCCCCGTCTGTCCGGCCCGCGCCCCGTCTGTCCGGCCCGCGCCCCGTCTGTCCGGCCCGCGCCCCGTCTGTCCGGCCCGCGCCCCGTCTGTCCGGCCCGCGCCCCGTCTGTCCGGCCCGCGCCCCGTCTGTCCGGCCCGCGCCCCGTCTGTCCGGCCCGCGCCCCGTCTGTCCGGCCCGCGCCCCGTCTGTCCGGCCCGCGCCCCGTCTGTCCGGCCCGCGCCCCGTCTGTCCGGCCCGCGCCCCGTCTGTCCGGCCCGCGCCCCGTCTGTCCGGCCCGCGCCCCGTCTGTCCGGCCCGCGCCCCGTCTGTCCGGCCCGCGCCCCGTCTGTCCGGCCCGCGCCCCGTCTGTCCGGCCCGCGCCCCGTCTGTCCGGCCCGCGCCCCGTCTGTCCGGCCCGCGCCCCGTCTGTCCGGCCCGCGCCCCGTCTGTCCGGCCCGCGCCCCGTCTGTCCGGCCCGCGCCCCGTCTGTCCGGCCCGCGCCCCGTCTGTCCGGCCCGCGCCCCGTCTGTCCGGCCCGCGCCCCGTCTGTCCGGCCCGCGCCCCGTCTGTCCGGCCCGCGCCCCGTCTGTCCGGCCCGCGCCCCGTCTGTCCGGCCCGCGCCCCGTCTGTCCGGCCCGCGCCCTGCACGCACAATTTTGAAAAAGTACAGAAATAGAACCACTTCACACAAAGTAAACTGTATGATGCATGTATTGGAAGTGCCATTGATGCAATAAAATGACAAGGAATGTAACTTTTTCATTATATCAATAAAATGAACAAAAAACCATGAATAAATAATGTAAGGGTAGTGGGTATTTCTTTGAAGTAAGCATGTGAGGCAAAAGAGTTTGAGGTGTATCCTGTCTATTAGGATTTGACAGCTGTGATACATAGAAATATATGTACAAGGAAAAAAAATGAATGAAACCTCTGATTTGTGCCACCCCCCCCATGACAAGGAAATACCCCCTTTTATATGCTTTTTAACCCCACAATAGAAGATGTCACAACTAAGATGCTAAAACACATTACAGGGACTCTGTCACTTAGTTTTACAATAATGGTTAATAACTGCCTGCGTGTTTCTGTGCCGTGAAGCAATTATGCATATTAGGTGAATGCTGAATGTAACATGAAAGGGTAAGTAGCTAACAAAAAAATGTTTTGGTGGCAAATGAGATGCTATACTTAGACAATTTACACAGATTAACCATAGTTTAAGGTGACAGAGTACCATTAGTCGGACTAAAATAAGTGGGGAAGGAGACACCGTAACTCTAAAGAGACTAGCGGGTCTGTCTGTGCCAAACATCCAGTTAGCTATTGTGTGTAAGATATGTTTAATATGCACACGTATGTAACTTGGGGTTCATGGATGTGTCCCTAACTAGCATGTCTAGCGAGAGCTGTGGGTACACAGTATCTGGTTAAATATTCTATTCAAACATCATGGAAAGGGATGCTTGAAGTTTCTAAACAAAACCACATGCAGATGTTAGTTTTTTTTGTTTTTGTAGAAGTACAATAAGTTTAAAAGGAACAGACAAATTTCTTTTGTAAATATGAGAAGTCAAATTTACCTAGAAAATGTAAATGCCCACTTGCCAATAATATTCAATGTTGGAGTAGAACTCAACTACTCCACATTTGTTTTATACCTCCCCCAACACAAAAAAAAATAAATCAGAAGCAGTGGTGGAAGAATTGGCACTGTAAATTGTCCTAGTAAAAGTTGTAAATCTGTAAATAACAGTATAGTGGTAGTTAGACACAGAACATTTAACACCAGAGGGGCCATGTAACAAACTCAATGATTAATTTATTTAGGTACATAACTATGTTCCCCAATATAACTCTCCAAAATATTTAATCTTATTCTGTTGCAGGGCATGTTTCTGAGTGAGATGCTGAGGCTTGTTGAACTTGCAGCAGCTTCTGATAAGCTTTCATGTGGCTCGTTGATTCTGCTGTGGGCAGTGACCAGTCCATACTTCCTAAAAACAATGTTCTTTCCTGCAGTACATATTCTGCTGGTTGCAGAGATCATTAAATACCCACCCCACCCAGTGATTGAGTAAACTCAGTGGTGTAGTCATTGAAACCAATGGAACGCTCCTCCAGATTACTTCACAATAAATATGATATTCATACATGAACCCGATAGTGGTTTAGAGCACTAGCCCACCTCTAGCTTTCCTATATTTATTTTAGACACACCACCACCGCGATCCACTCCTTCTGTGGTTTCTCTTCTAGGGATCACATGATATAGGGCACTGGTAGCCAGTAATGCAGAATCCACCAGGATTGCTGCCCCTTTATAACAGGCCTTTAGAGAGGTTACGCTAAAACATCTCATGAGTATCAACAGTTGGCAGTAATCAAACGAGGCAGAAAAGTTTATATTTGACCACCAGCCATTGCGGACCAGATAGCAGGGCAAAATCCAACAGCCTAATAAATATTGCCTTCTGAGCTTTAAAAAACAAAACCCAACAAACCCCTTTAACATTTCCACGTGTACAAATTATATACAAATTAAGGAGGTCAAAGTAGTATTGTCACAAAACCTTCAACCTGATATTTTGGGTATTTCACCCATATTCTGACACAGTGAATGTTTTGGAGTAGATATTCCCTTAATGAGCTGCATTCATACCAAACAGCTAATTATTTCAATGGGAAAGAACAAAAAGGAGCATTTGGCTGAACAGATATCTCAATGCTATACAGCACATGTTTTGCAGACATGGTTAAAAGAGTTAGAGGCTACCCTTCCAGGTTGCTCAAGATCCAGAATTGCTTGTACCTTCCACTCAGTCTGCCTGAAATTCATTTTACCTGTGCTGTACCAAAAGCTTCTGGCCAGGACATACATTTGCATTATTTTACTTGTGTTCAGACATGGATATGAAGTTATTTACCAATGTTAAACATCAAAAACCGCGCTATGGCTGATGACTGGCATTTGTTCACCGTTTTCTCATTAGTGCTTGACACTAACACATGTTGAATGTGACAAAGTTACACAAAGTTAACTGGTGTAGTGGGTAAAACTGCACATGGTCTGTAGTAAATTCCCCTTTTCAAACTGAAAGAACGGGTTTCTTCAGGCACAGATGGCATATTAACAGGTGTCTCCTTCCCTTTCTCTGTACAATACCATGCCTTCTTAGTGTTTCCTCTGAATATGGTCTTATTGGCCATGAAAGGTCATCTTTCCTTACAAAAGGACACAGGTATTCTTCTCTTTCTCCCGTGGCTCTTTTCTCTTCCGCTCACTGGCTCCTGGTGGACGGCCACCTGAAGGACTCGCGGCTGCCTGAGGCTCCTGCCCTGGCTTGAATAAAATGGCAAAGATGGTTAGAAAGCAAAACGAACCCCCCAAATATTTTATATTTTTCAAATGTCAACCAGTAACAATTCTTGTTACCGGATTATATGAGAAGCTTTGTAAGTTTATACACATACACATATGAGGGGAAAATAATTGAGATTTCAATAGCACACTCTGCACTGCAAAAACTCCTTGGCTTTGCCGACTACACCCTAGTTTCTTGATCAAGCTTCTGTGCCAATGAAAGAGGCACCTATATGGACATCCGTTGTGGTTTTGTATAAACTTGTGGTGCCACTCAGTGACTGAAAGGGTTCATGCACTGAACAAGTGAGATTTAGAGGATGCAATGATAAATAAGTAATCAACCAACAGTTTGCCATCCACTCCTGATGAATTCACACTGGGAGGAAATATGTTTTAGCTCCTCATTCGCACAAAGGAGCCACACATAGAACCTTGCAAAAGAGAGCTGCCCACCCAAAAGGATGTCAGAGATTTTTTTTTACCACACATGGGTGCAAAGCAATCCAGAAACATTGTTACAAATGTCTATTGGAAAATGTGCATTTATTCTACAGTGGAAATAATAAATAATGATGCTATACCTGGGCTGGTGCAGCAGCTGCTGCCTGCTCCTGCTCCTGATAATACTGAGAGGCTCTTTTGTCTTCCTCCTCCTGGAGTTTTTTGGCTAGTTCTAAGTCACTGATACCTTCTGGAATCTGCTCCCAGTCAATGTCTTGATTCTGCTGTTCTTGTTGAAGAGACAGAGCTATGAGATAATCCTGGAAAAGAGACAAGCTGTCACACAAATGGCAAACAAAGCCCTACCTGCAAAGTCCCACCATCTGTTCATGTGTGTCATGTCCAAATCATTTGCTGCAGAGATCCATAGACCTCCCCTCTTGTAGTGTATGATAGAAACTGAATGTTAAAATCAGGAGTGAAAAAAATACTGTCAAATTCAGCAAGCTGGCGTGAAGTATTTGGGATCCAAAGACTGTCCGGTATGTTTTTCTTGCAAACGTTATTCAATAAATGTATTTTCCTTCTATGCTAGCAGTTACAAACAGAAATGGATATTGTACAACATCCAGCAGGAGAAGAATGTTTCACACCGAGACCTAGATTACATATACATTTACCTTCCAATATACATTATGATATTGTTACTGCTGCCTTATTGGCTTTTCTAATCTCTTCCATTGTAAAAGATGGGAAAAAAACCTAGACAAACATTCACTTGTGTTGAAACCATAATATGCCTACACTGTTGGATACCAGTTGGAGAAGACAACAAGAGCATATTTCCTCAGCCCTCTTTTCATCTAGAGATGCACCTTTATCATCAACAGCTCGAAGCACATTAAACATATACATGAAAGATTAAATAACTACTTATTACTGCATTCCAAAATTCCAATGCTACTGATCCTTGGATGTACCTATTCAGCTCTCCACCACACACGATGCTACCGCCAGTCTTATTTAATACATCGATTATTTGCAGGACAAGGCACTCCCTCGCAGCTGCACTGTTATGCACGACAGCAAATGTATCTCGGAAAGGCTTGCTGCTCAATGACAGTGCATTCGTTTTTTTGATATGGGTCTGAGAACAACACTTTATTAATGAAATGTCACTCATGCGTCTTATGATTTCACCAAGGCACACAGGTTCTAAAACCACAGGAATTATAGAGATACATTTTGTAGGTACCATAAACAATTTTAGAGATTCTATTTTTCAACTAAATATTCCATCTGAGCAAAGGCGTAATGCATTGTTGCGGTGTGAGGGATTTGCCAACACTGTGTGCTGCATGGACGTGATGTACAGAATTGAGAACTAAACCGTAATTTCATAGAAGCTGGAAGTTCAATGCATACTTCTAAACCTTAAAATAGGAAATTATAGGGAGCTGTCAGCATTTGTCGTAGGACTGATAAATAATGTATTAAGGTTTCATAAGCTTTGCCGTAAGACATGGCGGTAATATGACAAAAGTATTCAATCACCAAACACATCAGTGGGATCTCACGCTGAAGGCAAAAATCAAATGGAATGTTCTACTTGAGTGTTGGAGTAAAAAAACATAATAACGAGCCCTGTTGTGATTCTGCTAAACACTATTTGATTAAATAAAAAGCCCTATCTGCAGATAAAACTCCTGCTGAGGGCCTCATATGAGTGCTTTTTCCCCCCATTCAGTGCTGTTTTAACTCTCTCGCTATCCAAGAGGCTCATTATTTTACTGAGCCATGTATTTGCTGGAAGAGTCAGCCCAAGGGATACATAATATTCAATTATAAATGTTGGTTTTAACAACAATGGTCAATCAAACCGTTAACTATTTAAACTAATTCACAATATTTTCATCCTGTGTTTTGGTTTTGTACCAAGCAGATTGTAGTGTCATTAAGTAGACTAAACATAAAATTTTGGAAGATTGGAAGATGTGTTCATGTAAGCATAACGCTATGAGCACATAAACAAAATATTCATGTTAAATAAAGGATACCTGTGGGGTGCCTGGAAAAAACAGGACACTAGAATCTTCCAATTTTTGTAAAAAATAAATAAATATGCCATCTACGTCAGGGAGACAATTAGTCCAATAATGACACCACCAATGATTAATACATACCTACAAGGTTATGTTTTTTTAACATTGATTGCTTTTGCCCAGAGCACTGAATTGTGAGACAGCAACCCAAGAAAATCATTTTCATCCACACACACACACACAGCTTAATAGTGCCATTTTGTAGGCAGCCACATAGTTTCCATTCACAGGGTTCGTGTACGCCAGTGAGGACTAGAGTAATTACCCCAGTGACTATAGTCAAGAAGTAACGTTTGTTTAACGCGTTTAAACGATGCTCAATTGGTACTTTGGTACACACTCCTGGTTGCCCTAAGTATTTCACAATTCTCGTGCGAGCCAGGACTAGAGCTTATGATTACTGAAGGAATTTTAAGTAAAGTACCCTATTCTACTCGTAAATGCTTTTTCATTTAAAGGGACACTCAGCTATCACATGAATACAGAATAGGCAGCTATTGAATATGTGTCCCCATTATACTGTACATACAGTTATCACATCTCACCGATATTTGACTGACATTTAATCCCGATTAAGAAACTGTCCCGCAGCAGATCTTTGATGTTATATTGAATGTCACCTTTGCTCCAAAAACTTCATGAACCTTCGCTTGAACATTAAAGCATTAAATATCGCTACCATGCATAGAAACTTCAATTTGTGTTATTTCTTCCTTGAATTGTCTCTGAATTTCCAAAAACATAAAAAAAAACTGCTGCTGCAACAACTAATGTTCTAAGCATTATTTATTTTAACACATAACTTTTTGGTTTTGTATTAACCAACATATTTGACGGAGATATTAGTTACTTTGCAATGATTCTTCCTACCCATTCTCTGGTAAACATGTTCGCTCCCAGATATTATGGTACATTATGATTATGCTAGAGAACCGGGTGCTCCCAACCTCTTTACAGGGGAAGTAAGGGGGGGGGGGGGGTTGTTAAATACTTTGCAAAACTAGCTGTATCACCGAGTAGATGCCTGGTGGTGAGCTACAACCAGGTGTACAATGTTCCTTTCTGGCTCCATGAGACACACCAGGCTTTGTTTTGGCTCCCGCTTATCTATGGTTCGCCCACCTCTGCTCATTTCAATGGAGACTGATGCAGTTGATAGTAGTACACGTACATGCTTTACCTGGTCAATTTGGTCTTGCTGTCCCTGGTACACAGTTTCTGGATCAGATGGCGGTCTCAGATGGAATTCAGAATCACAGAAGTTTCCATCTCCGTCCACATTATGTAAGCTTTCCCAGACAATATTTTCCTCCGTGAGAAATCCCTGGTCTGTCACCAGCAAGTACAGCAGACCCTGTGCAAGAAATTGCATTGTTACATGGAAGAACAACTAAACGCTTCGGTTACAAACTTGCATTTTAACAAGTAATGCAACTAAACAAGTTAAACCAGAATATATATATATATATATATATATATATATATATATATATATATATATATATATATATATATATTTTAAATTATCCCCATCGCACAGTGTAACTCAGTAACATTATTTTCACGCAAAACTTCCAGATCAGAAAATGGTTTGAAAACGTATGACAACATCTCAGACCACTAGACAGGCCTCTACAAAACATGAGTTTCATGGAAGGGATACGTTAACATATTGATACACAGGGCCGGCCCAAGACATAGTGCCGCCTGGGGCGAAGTTTGAAATGCCTCCCCCGTCCCCCGCTCATTATGTACCCTATCCCACCCTTTGTACTTCACTTACCTTCCAGCAGTCCTGTGGCGAGTCTCCCTGCTCTGCCGCAGTGCGCGCTGCTTCACTGCTGAGCGCCGGAAATGACGTCATATTCCGGCGCTCAGCATTACAAGCCGGCACCGAGACCGAGCTAGAGAGAGTGGGGCGCCGAGTGGGTACTGACAACTTGATAAGCGAAAACCACTGGGCGCCCCACTCTCTCCTCCACTAAAAAAAGAAGGTGCTTCGGGCGGCAAAGTGCCGCCTCTTCAAAATTGCCCCTCTCTTTTCCATGGCTGGGCCGGCCCTGTTGATACACCTGTAATCAACGGCAGAGTAATTGTAGTAATGGATCAAAAGGTGAAAGAAAAAATAAAGCTGCACAGTTTGAAACGTGGTCTTGTCGTTATAGCAACCAATGGAGTGTTTCTGGTGATTAAAATATTCCTTTGCTCTGGTATTAAGAACTATTTACTATAAGAATTATTGTTAATGAACATCTCCCCTTTTAACTCTACCAATAACGCCTCAAACCTCCACACTCAAAGTCTTTCATCTTAAGTGTTATGACATCAGCAATCTGTGCTTACGGGTAATCCTATAACAAAAATAATAACGCTGCCTGACGCTATACTATGAAATGCAGGACTTTGCAATGTCACCTTTTTATTCACAACGGTTATTGGATCCATGACGTAGAATACCAAAAAATCCTGAATGTAAAAAATAAAAACAATCTTTTCTGGATGCAAGTAATACAATAAAATGTAAAATTGTCAGTAAACAAAACACTTAAAAATCAAATTTGTATGTTTTCCTTTTTGTTCATTTTTTTTCTGCATTTACATTTGAAGCAGAACATTTTGTTGTTTATGGGATAATTTGATGAAAATGTCCTGGGGGGTGTTTTGGCATTTGACGATGAAGCGATAATTCAGGCCCATGCAATTATAGCTTAGAAAAATAGCACATAATTCACATTTTTTGGTCTATTCGGCAGAAACCTGTTTGATTATGCTGGATGTTTTCAGCATTATTTTATGCTATTTTAAAACAAAAACAAGAGAAGTCAAGTAGCAACTAAAAGCCACTATTTTTATAAATGGTGACAGCGTAAACAATAAAAAAACATGATCATACCGCACAATGACACGCAACTCGCCACAAACAAACAATTTTCCCTTATATATAGCACTTGATACGACCGTCTAAGCATGCGGTCAGTGTAACAAAACATGGTATAACGAGATAAAAATAAGGAAATGCTTTACTGCGTGTGGTTCAGATAGACCTCTTTCTCTATTATACAGAGCTTGATTAGCCTCTATATTTTGTTACTGGCAGCTAACATTGTGTGTGTGTATATATACATATATATATATATATATATATACACATACATATATATATATATATATATACACATATACACACACATACACCGTATTTGCTCGATTATAAGACGACCCCCCAAAATCTGAATGTTAATTTATGGGGGGAAAAAAAAGCCTGAATAAAAGTCGACCCTATAGGAAAAAAGTTTTACCAGTAAATGTTAATTCATGTAAACTATGTGAACAATTTTTTTAAATAAAAGCTATGATTGAGAAAAATATTTTGTTTTTATTTCCTTTTTTTTTTTTCAACCTGCCCCCCCCCCCGTTATACACATCTGCCCCCTGGCTTGCCACTCTGCCCCAGAAATGCCCCATGATATGCCTTTTAACCCTCTATATGCCACTGTGCCCCATGATATGCCTTTTGACCCCCTATCTTTCACTCTGCCTCCAGAATTGCCTTATACCCCTATATGCCACTCTGGCATTTAGGAGATTAAAAGGCATATTATGGGGCAGAGTGGAATATAGGGAGACATAAGGCATTTCAGGAGGCAGAGTGGCATATAGAGGGTTAAAAGGCATTTCTGGAGGCAGAGTGGCATTAAGGGGGAGCACTCTGCCTCCAGAAATGTCTTATGCACCCCATTTAACACTTCGCCCCCCGCCCTCCAAACTTACCGTCCATCGCGCATACCTTCCCCGGCTGTCAGAGATCACGGGGAACTCTGACAGCCCGGGAAGGTCTGCGCGATGGAAGCAGACAACCCTCGCTGCTAGCCGCACCTCCTCCCGGCTGCAGCGGAAGTTGTGTACGCGGATCGCGTAGAGCTCTACATGCTGCCCGGACTACGCACCGGGGACTCGGAAGTACCGGTAAATTGGAGGGGGGGGGGACAGGAGGATCCAGGTCCCCTGCATCGCTGCGGGGGATCTGGATCTTAGTCTCATAGTCAGACTTGTTGAGGTCTGATTATAAGACGACCCCGAGCAAATACGGTATATAGTGTGTGAGTGTGTGTGTGTGAGAATTATTTACACAGCGAGTGGATTCTTTGCAATGTTTAGCAGTACTGGAAATACGGTACATTTCCTAAAATATCATGCTAACTCTCAATTGCAGGACACTTGGGATCATTGAGAAAGCAAAAGTTTTATGTATTTATACAATGTATGCTTTTTAACCCTGTACTCTAGAGCCATAACATACCGTTATTACTCGAATACAAGGCAAGGTTTTTTCAGAGCAAATGCTCTGAAAAATACCCCTTGTTTTATAATCCAACCTCAAATAGAGGATTGACCAAGCTCCAGATCGCCCCCAGAGCTGCAGGGACCCGATCCTCCTCTCCAGCAGCCGGTGAATGTCTGTGTGATTCACGGAGACAGCCTCCGCTTCTGCCCGGCACTTCTACTAGGCCTTTCCCCCTACTAAATTAATATTGGGGGGGGGGGTCATTTTATAATCAAGAAAATACGGTAATCTAGAACCACCACTTTCGCACAGCTTATTCCTACAGAGCTGAAAGGATTAAAATCCTGGTGATACAGCCCTAAGGATTTGGGCTGTGAGCCTGAAAACAAAGTCATAGTTTTCAACTAACTGACAACAAGCATGGATGAGCAGCGGCTTCTCAGAAGTCAGAAAACATCAATGGCAGTTACTATTATTAGATGCTCTTTCTAGAGATCATTTCGTTTTTTCTTTGCATGTCTACAGTAGTGGGAATCCCGAAGTAGCATATGACTTATTTTAACCAGAAATGATTACATGTTTACAACTGTGCGTGAGCTATCACAGTATTTCTATTTTTCTGACATCCCACAGGGATTGCTGTGACTGTAAATACCGCACACTGTGATAACTCATATCAGATGCTGTATGGCAAAAATAACTCAAGTCAATACCTTGGAGTAAAGATACTGGAGGTCTACATTGGCTCCAGACTCAAGATGTTCATTTTCCAATATACAAAATACATTTTCCAATTGCATCCAACAATGTAATTAGCTAACATTGGCATAAGGAATGAGATACCACTTCACTTACAGTGTATTAGGTACCTGGAATAGCCTTATTACAAGCAGTACATCTAGGGGAGGGATTCATGCAAACCTGGGAATGCCAGCAAAAATGTCCCAGTCCAATGATATATCATACCTTATATTTGGTCATGGTGCTAAAATGATTGTTCCTGAAGAACACACATAGCTCTCCTTCTTGCAGGCTGGTGGTCAGCTCGCTCAAGCCATGGTAAGTCAGCTGCGTAGCTGTGCCACTTAGAAACTGTTCAGCTACAAAACCTGAAAGAGAATGCAGAGTTCAGAAGTTGGCTCAAAACATGTCCGTATTTGTATTTATATAGTGCTAACAGATGTACTTTTCACAGTGTAATAAAGGAGAGGTACAATAAGTGTAGACCTTATGTTCCGGGTATATTAGGGAAGGAGATTCTACCCCAGGGAGGTCATAATATAAGTGGCAAGAGACCTACTAATAATTATTTGGCTCTAGAATATCATTTAAATGCCAAATCGGAATGTTCAGATGTTTTTCTTTCATATACAGATGAATTGTACTATCATGAAGCTCAGTGTGCCAGAAAAACCAATTAGCCTCTTTACTATTTTTAAATACCTCCTTGATGTGATGACCCTGGATCTATAGACTGTTTTTGAATCAACCCCCTACCTTTCATGCAAGCAGAACATGTAGATTCTACCTGGTGACAATTCCTGAATCATTTTATGACATGAAAAGATCTAAACACAGAGGTGTCCTGGACTCTTTTACAGACAGGACCTGACCATCCACCACATGGAAGAAATATGTTCTGGTTTAACAAACACTGCCCTGCTCTAAAGGAAAATACATTTACAATGTTAGCAGAGATATTACAATGTCACAACAAAGCAAGTCACACTTTCTCTCCTTCTGTATTAATTCCAAGACTCCAAAGAAAACAAAAAACATTCTGTACAATATTGTGCAGCAAGTGAAGAAACAGAGAAGAGAGAGCGCTAGCGCCTGCTGTGTGTTGTTGACAAACATGTCCTGACCGGGCTCCGCTCCGATCGCACACATTGCGTGTTTTATTGGACTGGTGCTAGCAGAGCTGGGATTAAATTACTTGGCAGAATTGGCGATTCCTGTTTCGTGTTAAATGCCTACGCTTAAGGGTTAACAAGGCATCTTGCATTAAGGAGAAAATGTAACTTTCTTGGGCTACAGTCTGCCATTAGTGTTATCTGGAAACCTGGCAAGACCCCATAATAAAATCAGTGGGGCAGGAAGAGCACCCAAGCAGGGCATTTTCAAAGGATGCCAAATATCCTGTCCTGGGTGCCATAAAATCCTACAGGGGACCTGGCACTGGGGTCACACATGGGGCGCAGCACTGAGCATCTTCGGCGTTACGATTCGAGAAATATGGTTATGTTTCCATGGTAGAAACAGAACATGAAGATGTTCTGTGTGTTGGCAGAGTCACCTCCAGAATGATAGGAAACATGGTAGGAGGGGGTTAAACAGGGCCTGAGAAGTAAGAATAGGTCAACTACCCATCAGGTAGGTAGGGGATGTTCGGTACCTGTACGCTTTTAGTAACACAGGGGGAGGGGGTTATTAACAAACAAGGTACTTGATCGAATATGACATTATAATTTGCGGTCACGCCAGTTTGTGTAGTGCATACATTTGCTACCTGGTAGAGATGGTACAGTCAATTTCAGCATGAGATCCGTTTATTTGACTGCATAGGACTGTTTTTACAACATGAATTCCTTTTTTGAAGCATTGTCCAAAATGTCTTAGTACACTGAAGGGGACATACCAAGACATTTTAGCCAATTGTATGCACCCAACTTTGTAGGAATATAGTTTGGGGAAGGCTCTTTACTATTCCAGCATGACTGTCCCCCAGTGCACAAATGATGAGGGGGGGCTACATATAAACGTCTATTTATTTGGAATGGGATGTTGGTGTAACGGTCAAGTGTCCCAATACTTTTGTTAATATAGTGTATGTATGTGTGTATATATACATATGATGTCACTTGCACTCTTACTGTTACAGATATCCATTGTTCTGTGACTCTGTACCAAGGCTATATCTCTATTACCAAAAATGAAAAATAAAAGCACTGCCTCAAAGCAGTTTTGAGAGACATTTAATGATTCCAAAAGCTGTGCTAGATAACAAAACACATCAAAAAGCTTTAGAGTGGAACGCAAAAAAGTAAGAAGCTACCAAGCATTTAACACGAAATGCTTTCTCTGAGCTCATTAGACCCACTGTACACTGCAGCGTCCACACAGGCAGCCGAAACCCCACATCACAGCTAATGGGGGGATTTACAAGGATGTGGGAATGCAGGGCAGAGATAGGTAGAAAAAAACGGCTGGTTATACCTCTTAACTGCTGTATTTCCCTACTAGGCTCAGGTGCATGAACCCTCAGTGCATTAATTTTTATTGTTTTATATAGCGCCATCATACTCGGCAGGGCTGTACAATGGGTAAACATAACATAACAATTTAACTTACAGAAACAAGATGAGGAGAGCCCTGCTCAAACGAGCTTAAAATCTAGAGGGAGTTAGGGTGTATTTCACAACAGGTAGAAGTGCCGTTGGGATGGACCAGCCACACTAGTGTAAGTATTGCAGGAGAGGGACCAGGTAAGGTGAGCTAAAGGAATAACGGTGAGGAAGGATGTTAACAAAGAAGATTGCAGGTGCCCTCAATGAAGTAGGTCTTTAAAGAAAATAAAAAATAAAATCTTTCAAGGACCGAAGGCAGGAGAAACGTCAGATAGGCCGGGAAAGAGCATTCCAGAGGATAGGGGCAGCCCTTGAAAAACCTTGCAAGCGAGCATGAGAGCTAAAAATCAGAGGAGGGGAGAGGCGGAGACAGGGCCGGCCCGACAATGCAGCCAAGTGGGGCAACTGCTCCAGGTGGCACGCCGAGTGGTTTTCGCTTACCAAGCTGTCAGTACCCGCTCGGCGCCCCTCTCTCTCTCCTCTGCGGCGAGTCTCCCTGTTCGGTCTTGGTGCCGGCTTGTAATGCTGAGTGCCGGAACATTTCCTCATAGCCGGCACCGAGACCGAACAGGGAGACTCGCCGCAGGACTGCTGAAAGGTAAGTACAAGGGAGGGGGGGACGGAGGGAGAGGAAGGGTAGATAAGGGGGGGGGCGGCATTTTAAAATTCGCCCCAGGCGGCATTTTGCCTTGGACCAGCCCTGGGTGGAGACCATGAGATAAGCAGAGAGACCGGGTAGGAGTGTATTAAGAGATTCACAGACCGACATGTAGACAAAGTGAAGGCCTATCCATCACACACACACACACCATTTATAATGTTTGTAAGGTATCTGCATATTGTATATTGATCTTTGCACATCTTGGGGGTACTAGACAAAGCTTGTCCCGGTTTATAAGCTTCAAACTACATGTAGTTATTTAAACATATAGTTTGCTAAACACACATTTTTAGTTTTTGTACACATTCCATTGAACGACTTTGGATGCAGTTGGCTGGCGGGGGTAGGGCAGATACACCCCATTTTGAAAATCCTGCCACCCATGAAAGTTATCTGCACTTCCCAACATGGGTTTGGTCAATAACCGCAGTTGTGCTTTTGCTATGGATTTTAAGGCAGGCCGCTTGACTCTCAAAGAGACATCTAGTATTAGAATTTTGGACAGAAGCAATTATGCACAAAAAACACATTTTAAAGTAAAACAATGCTGGATTTGGAAATATGCAAAATGCTATCTATTTAGAACAAAAGCCACGAGCAGTAAAAGTGCCTATCATTTTTAATTATTCATGTCTAAAACCGTTTAACAACTATTCTTTATATGCTTTTAAAAGCAGTAAGTGCACTATAAAATTGGTCTATTAAATATAAGATAGTAAACTAAAAGTTTTATGGTTAGCTTTCTACAGGCTTTTCTCCTCTCATTCCCTACAAGCAGAAGGCTGGCTGCAGACGGGTTCTTGTAAGTCCATGGCTCCTAAGAATACCACTCAGGCAATCTTAGGGTAGGCTTACAAATATCAGCGTTGGTTCCAGGATAGAACTGTTAATAATATGGGTACCGAGAATATTAACAGAAGCGACGCCAATAGAGAAGGTGCACACTCTTCAATAAAAGGCTCTGCATCTGCCACGTTAAATACCTTTGTATGCATTTTCTTAGCACGCTTCTAAACATAAGTATATTATAGAGAAAATTTCTACGTAAATTCAATGTTATAATGTATGGCACCTATAGTAAATTCAGACAATTTTATTAGTTTAGGCTGTGCTTAACCTTAAATAGAATATCATCTCACAATGGATTACAGGCCAACTCTTTTCTTCAATATTTAGGCAAGACAAAACTTCTATTATCAGAATTTTTAATCAGTTTTGTTTGTATATGTATAGAGTTTGTTACTCTAATAAGTGACTGACGATACTATTTATTTGTTTTAACCCCTTAAGGACCGGGCTCATTTTTCGTTTTGTACCCTGTGGGACCGAGGCTGTTTTAATACTTTTGTGGTGCTTGTGTTCAGCTGTAATTTTCTCCTCACCCATTTAGTGTACCCACATAAGTTATATATTGTTTTTTTCAGGACAAGATGGGCTTTCTTCAGATACCATTATTTTGATCGTATCATCTTATTTACTATAAAAAAAAATAAAAAAAACATGGTGAAAAGTGAAAAACAAAAACCACATTTTATGACTTATTTGAAAAATCTTTTACTCACCTAAAAAAGTAAAAAAACTAGCTAAATAGATTCTACTACTTGTCCTGAGTTTAGAAATACCCAATGTTTTTATGTTTTTTTGCTGTTTTTTGTAAGTTATAGGGCAATAAGTACAAGCAGCGTTTTATGATTTCCAAATCTTTTTTAACAAATCTGGTCAGTCTGCCTCCATCTCCTCTTTGGAACATCTTTGAAGCCGGTTAACTCAATTTAACCCATTCAAACCATATATTTTTGAAAACTAGACACCCCAGGGTATTCCAAATGCTGTTATTTTAACCCTTTCCATGCACCAATTATACAACTACACTTTGTCAAACTTTGTAATAGTAATTTTTTTTCACACAAATTGTACTTTAGTTATAGATATACAGGTTCTGGTATATGTCACTGTCAAACAACACCCCAATGTGTGTTCAGAAACATCTCCTGAGTACAGTGATACCCCACATGCACGGATTTGTGTTGTTTGAGATTTAAAATGCCACATTTGGGAAGTGCGCTTTTTTTGTCCATTTTGGAAAGTCTGTACCTATGCCCTATCTGAGCTCAGCCACTCCAATTTACCCCATCAGCCATTTTTTTTTTATATTAGACACCCCTTGGGTATTTGAAGTGCTTTTATTTTAACTCTTTGTTGAGATTTTTGAGAAATTTTAGCACTTGCTCAAAATACCGTATTTGCTCGATTATAAGACGAGGTTTTCTAATCGGGGTCGTCTTCTAATCAGACCTCAAATAGAGTCTGATTAGGAGACTAAGATCCAGATCCCCCGCACCGCTGCAGGGGACCTGGATCCTCCTGTCTCACCCCCCCCCCCCATCATACACACTTACCGGTGCTTCCTGCTGTATTGCCGGGGCAGCGGGTTGACGTCTACGCGATCCGCGTAGACAACGTCCGCTGCAGCCGGAAGGAGGTGTGGCTAGCAGCGGGGGTTGTCTGCGTCCGTCGCGCAAACCTTCCCCGACTGTCAGAGATCAGAGTTCCCCGCACCGGTGCGGGGAACTCTGATCTCTGACAGCCGGGGAAAGTATACGCGACGGACGCATACAAACCCCCGCTGCCAACTCCACCTCCTTCCGGCTGCAGCAGAAGGCGACGTCAACCCGCTGCCCCGGCTGGAAGCACCGGTAAGAGAGGGCTGAGAGGGGAGGGGAGAGTGTGTGTGTGTGTGTGTGTTAGTTAAATGGGGGTATAGGGTGTGTGTGTGTGTGTGTGTGTGTGTGTGTGTGTGTGTGTGTTAAATGGGGGCATAGGGCATTTCTGGAGTGGCGTTAAGGGGGCATTTAATAGAGCACTCTGCCTCCTGAAATGCCTTATACACCTATATGCCACTCTGCCCCATAATATGCATTTTAACCCCCTAAATGCCAGAGTGGCATATAGGGGTATAAGGCATTTCTGGAGGCAGAGTGCTCTATACAATGCCTTTTAACTCCCTTAATGCCACTCTGCCTCCTGAAATGCCTTATACCTCCCTATATGCCACTCTGCCCCATAATATGCATTTTAACCCCCTAAATGCCAGAATGGGATATAGGGGTATAAGGCATTTCTGGAGGCAGAGTGGCATATAGGGGTATAAGGCATTTCTGGAGGCAGAGTGGCACATAGGGGGTCAAAAGGCATACCATGGGGCACAGTGGCATATAGAGGGTTAAAAGGCATATCATGGGCCACAGTGCCATATTGGAGTGGCAAGCCTGGGGGCAGATGTGCGTAACTGGGGGACAGGTTGGAAAATACAAGAAATAAAAACAAAAAAAATATTTTTCTCAATCATAGCTTTTATTAAAAAAAATAGTTTACATGAATTAACATTTACTGGTAAAACTTTTTTCCTTTAGGGTCGTCTTATATTCAGGCTTTTTCTTTTTTTCCTAAGTTAATATTCAGATTTTGGGGGGTCGTCTTATAATCAGGGTCGTCTTATAATCGAGCAAATACGGTAATAAACTTTATTTTATTTTATTTTTTCAATACTTTTTTTTTTTTTTATATTTTTTTTTTTTTACACATTTTGCTGGTACTGGATGGTTCATCTAGTGACATCACTGCATAATTATTTTTAAATGTTAGCACTTTTAATTTTTTCCATATTTTTTTTTTTTTTTATATTTTAATAATCACATTGTGATTAGAAAGCTGGGCTCCATTGACTTGCATGGTTGAATGCAGTACCTGTATTCAACCTGCAAGTGGAGCCAGAGTTCTCTAGACCATCTAGCGAACTTTAAAAACTTGTTTGTTTCTTTTACAGGGCGGCCGCCATCTTGCTGATGGCGAAGAACACCGGCAGCTGCGGCTGTGACCGCTCTCCGGAGCGGTCACAGCCCACCCAGAGGTAAGTGTTTGTGTCGCTGGATGCCTCCTGATCGTTGATCGCCTCCTAAACGCTTTTAAAACGGGCGTCCGCCGCCATACAATGTATGGCAGCTGTTGACGCCTCGGGGAGGGGCCAGACCCGATGCCGATCTCGGCCTTGCTGAATGCCTCGACATCGAGGCATTACAGTAACGCCGTTTAAGCGAAGAAAGTGATCGTTGATCACTTTCTAAGCTTATTTTACTTTTTGACGGTTCAGGACCGTCAAAGGTCATTTAGTGACCTTCATGTCATGACGGTCCTGAACCGGCAAAGGTCGCGAAGGGGTTAATTCCCACGAGTGGCTTGGTGTGTGTGTATGTTTATATAACACCAGAAGACTTTAGCATCCCTTACTTCTGTGTATTTAGTCACTAGTAAGATTGCATTTGAATGGATGACTCATATGCTTGTTAAGTGTGCTTATTGGCAATAACCGTTTTATATAGCGCCGTCATATTCAGCAGCGCTGTACAATGGATAAACAGGATGTAACAGGCAGTAAATAACATAACAATTGACCTTACAGAAACAGTGTGGAGGGGCCTGCAGCCTGCTCAAACCATCTCACAATATAGAGAGGATAACCTAGAGATTATCGTTTGTTTAAGCAAGCGCTGGTTATTCGTGTATGATATTTAAGCGCTCGTGTCTTTCCAGCGGAGATACTGTCACACGAACAACAGAAGCATCCTTCTCCCCTCAGAGGCCATGTTTAAATACCACATCTGTTTAAGCATGTACAATTCTATTAATATCAAAGACTGATGGATAAACCAAATGTGAAAGAAGAGTTATATGCAGTAAATTGGAGGGAAACCATCTGCCTTTCGATTTGGGAAGGGTTATATTGAAGGAACTGCCATTTTTTTTTGGGGGGGGGCAGGACAGTCAATAATGGATATCTACTAAGTGGCAGCCTGTCTGAAAACAGAAGTTCTTTACAGAGGTGGCCAACTCTGCCTATTAGGACAATATTTTATTATTATTAATAATAATAATGGCACTTTGGCGTGTTCAACAAGCTCTGCATCCTGATCACTGTGTGAACCTCAGGGAGGGCGATCAAAGGGAGCAGAGGGGGAAAAAAAAACCAAAAAAAAAAACATTACAAATGTTTAATAAATGAGTGTGCTTGTCTATCAATTATCCCTCCCCCTCGTATTTTATAGTGGGATCAGTTGAAGGGTTAAGTATATTTATAGGCATATTTCATAGGTGAGAGGGTGCATGAAACACAGCATTATTTATACCCCATTAGATATCTGCTGTGGATTTACGCATTTTACTTCATCTACAATAAAAGGATTTTTTTTTTTTATACCACATCATTTCGGTGAGCTGGCATTTGTTATATCTTTTGGGACATTTCTGTGAATCACCACAGATATTTTCAATGTAGAACCTCCATAATACGCGACACAAACGCAGTTATTGATATATTGTTGCCATAGATACTGAAAACGCATCTTAAAAGTGTGTTATTTGAATGCGATTCATACTTCAGAGTGCAATTAATAATTTGTCTAAGTGGACCAGCTCTTTTAATCAGTCTAATTTTGTGACTGCAATGTCAAGCAAGATATAAATTGCAGGCACAATTGTAAATAATGATATGGCTTAATGCTTTACTTTGTTGGAAGTTGAACGAGATGCATGGGCTTCTATGGTTAACATTATATGGCTACAGGGAGTTTTAGATCACGACAAAATTAAAAAAAGCCTCAATGTTCTCAGAGTTAACCATTTTTAAGTTCAACATTAAAGGGATCTGGCCCATAACTATGCCAAATGTGATATGTCTTTCAAAAAACCCCCCACAGGTTTAAGTATGTTTAAAAAAAATAAATAAAAAACCGCCTCAACCCACTCCAAAAAGGCAAAGTAATCAAAGTCACTCACCCACCTTCACTAACAAGCTCACTGCTGTCTGACTGCTTGCACGAGATGATCTTCTCTACCAGTTGGTTATAGCTACAGTTACCAACGGCTTTCACCACCTCAGTAATCTAAAAGAGAGAAAGCAAAACAAGCCCCCAATAGGCAATGGGAAAAACGCTAAGTACGCACAAAGAGTCTGCATCAGATTTACAAATATAAACATTGAGTTGAAATGAAATGAAAGACCACATAACATCACACAGCGGGGTCATCGAGTGCTGAGGCACAGGGTGCGTAAAAGTCACAAATACTCTGCTGATTCCATAGCGGAAGAGTTTGAAACTTCCAATGGCATTAATATCCATACAAAAACTGTGCGGTGGGAGCTTCATAGAATCAGCTTCCATGGCCAAGCAGCTGAATGCAAGTCTAACATCAACAAATACAATATCAGGTGTCGGATCGGGTGGTGTAAAGCACGCCACCACCGGGACAGTGGAAATGTGTTCTGTGTAATGACAAAATCTGCTTCCCTGGCAATCTGATGGGTGACTCTGGGTTTGGTGGATGCCAGAGGAACATTACCTGCCTGACTGCATTGCGCCAGCTGTAAAGTTTGGTGGAGGAGAGATAATGGAATGGGGCTTTTTTTCAGGGGTTGGGGCCCTTACTTCCGGTGAAGGGAAAACATAATGCTCCAGTATACCAAGACATTTTGGACAATGATATGTTTCCAACTTTGTGGGAACAGTTTGGGGAAGACCCTTTTTTATTACAGCATGATTATGCCCCAGTGCACAAAGCAAGGTCAATAAAGACATGGTTGGATGAGTGTGGAAGAACTTGACTGGCCTGAACAGAGCCCTGATCCACCCCATCGAACACCTTTGGGATGAACTGGAAAGGAGATTGCGAGCCAGGCCTTCTCGTCCAACATTAGTGCCTGACCTCAAAAATGCTCTACTGGATGAACGGGCAAAAATCCCCACAGAAACACTGTGACCTAGATGTGGCCTAGAAATAAACTACATGAGTAGATGTACAGCACTTTGATATGATTTAAAATAGAATATTTCTTCAAATACAGCTTGTGCGTTAAAAAGGCAAGCAAAGGAAATGCCATGTGTACCACAATAACACACTGCGACTCAATTGTAAACCTGCTTGTTCAACGTACTTAGGTAATGGGGGGGGGGGGTTGCTGAAGGGACTTGTTGCATACCACTATTTCAGATGCTTGGATCTTTTATGTGGCCCCTTCATAGGATTCCTAAAGATGTATTATACGTTAGTGTGTGCAGCTGGGGTGAAGTGTGCGCTAGCAGGTACTAGATAAGCCTGGATAGCAACCATAAATATTTTTGATCTTTGTGTGTTAAATATGTGTCTGGAGCAAGAATATTACTAGACCCTGACACTTTCCTGGCTCCCTGAAGATTTTGGAGGCTACAGAAATCATTATAATTTATTGCATTCATTCATTACCGTTTTGTTGCAACCCAAATAAAATTACATTCTGTGCCTTCTACAGCTTTCTGGTGCATTTTTTTTTTTATACTCAATGAAAGGCTCACATCTTAGAATCGTGATGCCACTGCAAGGATTAGTAATAATAGGTGATTAATCAAACTTTACTCTCTTATTTTAAAACGTACTTGTCAACTATACTCACTGAAATTGCCCTACAATTAGGCATTACTGATTAAAAGGCTTAAAAGGCACAATAAATGTAAAGGCCGAATTAAATCTAATGGGAGTTAGTCCCTACTTGCGTTAATAAAGGTATTTTTAAACATTATATATATATATATTATATATATATATATATATATGTCTTAAACCTTCCATTAGGACAACAGATATTAGAGTCGACGGTAATAAGACCAATACTTAAATACAGAAGAGTCAGTGATGGATAACATGAACAGTAAAGGGTGCAAAGCGTAGGTTACAAATCAAATGCACAGAATTATGTCTTTAATTTGGCATTTAGAAATAGAAACACAGAATTGGATGACAAATAAAAAAAAAACCAAAAAAAAAAAACCATCGGTCCATTTTGTATGCCCATTTTAAGCATTGTCATTTTGAAATCTACCTGAGGATCCACCAACCAGCCGTGATATAATGGTATGTCGAGAAGGTCAAAGACAATGCATTCTGGAGTGTACTCGAAGACACTCACTCCGGTGAACTTCACATTAACGTCAAGCCCTGTCTGCAGCTTGTGCAAGATAGCCATGGCATCACTCATATTCTGTAATAAATGGAAAAAGCAACATTACCTTCCATCTACATATGACCTACATAACAATCATTACCGAGCAAACCAGCAAAGAATAAGTGAAAAGAAATATTGAATTATTGTTCTTTTTTTTTTATATAGCTCCAACAGTTTACGCAGCACTTAAAACAATACATAAATTCAAGGGATATGACAAGACAAGAATTGACAGACTAAGACAAACCGATACATTTGGTGGAGAGAGCCCTGCTCGCAAGCTTATAATCTAGAGGGAAATGGGGTGACAAACATAAGGCACAGAGAAAGGGTGAGAGGTAGTGTGGTGGTTGTTATCAGTGACAATGAAGTTCTAGCAGCTAAGATGGTATGCGTCTCTGAAGAAGTGGGTTTTTAGATGTTTCTTGAATGTTGGGAGGGAGGGTGAAAGCTGAAGGTTCTTTGGGAGTAGATTCCAGAGATATGGGAAAGCTGAAGGTTCTTTGGGAGTAGATTCCAGAGATATGGGGCAGCTCGAGTGAAATCTTGTAGACGGGAAAAGGAAAAGGTGATGAGTGAGGAGAGCCTTAGCCCATGGGAAGAACGTAGGGATCGAGTAGGAGAGTATTTGCTTATGAGGGCAGAAATGTACGGAGGAGCAGTATTATGGATGGCCTTATATGTCAGTACCAGGATTTTAAATTTAATTCTAAAGGTAATTGGGAGCCAGTGGAGGGTTTCACAGAGGGGGGACACAGAAGAGGAGCGACGTGCAAGGAAGATAAGCCTAGCAGCAGCATTTAGGATAGACTGTAGAGGAGAGAGTTGAGACAGTGGAGTGCCAACCAGAAGAGTGTTGCAGTAGTCAAGACGGAAAATGATAATTTTTTTAAGAGTTTTTGTGGATTCTTGAGTGAGGAATGGGCAGATACGAGGGACTGAATGTGAGGGATGAAGGAAAGGTTAGAGTCAAGGTTGACCCCAAGGCATGGGGCCTGGTTAGTAGGAGAGATAGTCGTGTTGTTAATGGTGATAGATAATTCAGGTAGTGGAGTGGAGATGGAGGGAGGGAAGATAATGAGTTCAGTTTTAGAAAGATTAAGTGTCAGGTAGCATTATGACATCCATGAAGAAATAGCAGACAAGCAATTGGTAATATGGGACATGAGAGATGGAGAGAGATCAGGAGAAGACAGGTAGATTTGGGTATCATCTGCATATAGATGATACTGGAGGCCAAATGAGTTGATGAAGTATAAAGAGAACAGCAGAGGGCCAAGGACTGAACCTTGGGGGACACCAAACGAACGTGGAAGGGGCGATGATGTCTTGCCAGAGAAGTTGACAGAGAAGGAACGGTTAGACAGATATGGGGAGATCCAGGAGACAGCTGTATCTCAAATGCCTATAGAAGCAAGTGAGTCTAGAAGAAGGTGGTGATCAACAGTCTCAAAAGCAGCAGAGAGATCCAGTAGTATTAGAACAGAGAAGTGACATTTTGCTTTGGCAGAGAGCAAGTCATTTGGAGACTTTTGTTAGAGCTGTTTCAGTAGAGTGAAGGGGTTTGAAACCAGACTGTAGAGGGTCAAGGAGGGAATTAGAGGAGAGGAAGTTGAAATGAAAGGGAAAAAACCCCAGTCTTCAGCCATTTATTAAAACATCACAAAAAATCCTCTACAGAAATTCTCTTTATAACAACCCACGTCCACAGAGGTCCATCCTTACTAACTGGCAGCACATGAGGATGCAAAGCAAATTGTAGACAAATGAAAGCAGCAGGAACGTGATCTTACTATACTACAGATTTGCTATATTGAATTGTAATGATTACGTTTATGAATTCTCCAAGATATGCAATTAGAAACATGATTTAATAATGTCTTTAAACTGTGTTTGTAGCCAATTTTACAGTAATCTAAGTTATAAATCAAATTAAGTAGCAAGACTATATAAACACGGTTGAAAGAAACTGCCTTATAGACACAGATGCTTGTTTAGCAGGGATGTTAGCGCAAGTTAGGACACAGTCTCCTGAGCAAATGCCGACATAACACATCACCCAAAATTTCAAACATATCATATGTGGAAATCCCCCCAAAATAGGTTTTTCTTTTGTCCTGTAATATGTCACGGCTTTCAAAGGGCAGTGTATCTATAACTGGATAATGTTCCCACCAGGGAATTTCACTCTGTCCAAACTCTCTCACTTTAGTTCGCAGTGTTCTAAGATTATTATGGTTAAACATGGGATTGGGTTTCTATGAAAATGAATGGAGGCACATTTACCAAGTTAGTGATATTCATTTTTTGGAGAGGAAAGGACATTTGCCTGTGTTATATAGAAAGGAAGTGTATTTCACCATCATGTATATTAACAAAAGATTGCTACTAGCCAGTTAATAAGAGTTGAGTAAAACTCCTGAAATGAATACTGTGGGCTATAATTAAGATTAACCCAAGTTAGAATAGCTCATGAGCTATTCCAAATGTCAGTTGCCCTCCCCTCATTAAATATGCAATATCTCAGTATTTAGACTAGATCTAACAAAAATTTTGTCTGATCAAACTTGATCTAACGCCGAGCTATCATACTCAATAACAGTTTGTTGAATTTTTTGTTCAGGGGGGCTGGCTACGGGTTAGCCCCCCCCTGAAAAAGATTGTTAATATTGCATATTTTAGAGTAGATCTAACGAAAAAAAACAGTTGATCTAACAAATATCTAACAAATTGAATGATCTTTTGTTAAAATTCATAATAAGGGGGGGCTAACCCGGGGGAGGTCAGGAGACCACCTATTCTACAATGTGCACAACAAATATCATACTCTGGTATGATTGTGTAAATAAGAATATATTAGTGATATTAATACGAACCAATTAGTATCAGAGCTACTATATTAAGTCTTAATCTACTATATTAAGTTCATATCTGTGATATAAAATAATGCAATCCTGGCCAGGATGCTCGGTATCATTAACAGGACTAGTACTTCTCTCTGGCTTTGAACCAGTCATGTGATATTTGGGTGTAATTAATTACCTATATAAGCAACACTGAGCTGGTTTATGACAATGTCAATGAACTCAGCTCTTTGGCTTATATTTAGATCAAATGATCTTGCTGGATGATTTGGAAAGAGACATTATATAGTTTACCACAAGACACAATAAGTAGAACACATATGCATACTAAATATACAGTTATCTTTTATCATAGCTGGGAAGTGAGAAGGGTCATTTAGCTTTTACCTGCTCATAGTTCAGGCGCTGAACTTCAGAAATCTCTTTTGGTTTTGCCTCAAGAATGTAGTCTCCTGTGAAAGAATGGACAATGCTTACAATCACTCATATTATTGGTTATCATCAGGTTATTGATGAGATATCTCAAATATACGCTAGGTATACAAAGTACAAACATTATCAAGGGTATCCCAAACTTAGGAGACTTTTTTGAATGTAAGCCATCAAAATGTATTTACATTACACTTATACATAAATTCATATTTTATATTAATATACATACACGACAGACAATCTCTAAGTCCAATCTTAACTGCAGTATGACCTCAACATGACATCTCTTTCAAAGCAGACTGTGCTTGTTATGAGGAGAATATTTGCCCTTTATGGCAAATTTCTCTGCAAAAATCTGGCCCTGAGTGATGCATAGTTCAAACAGTGAAATGGCTTTTCCATCTAATTGATGTAAACGCTCCTGTGATTTTGGTCTTTACTCAATAAAACCAAGTAAGAAGCAGAATGTATTAGAATTACCATAGTTTATATATAGAGCACTGTGTTATACCACTTAGAAGCCACTTTCATTTCTATTGAAGGGCTGAAACAGGACTTAAATTTAAGAAACAGAAGAGATGTATATATACACAATAGACATAACAGGGAGAATAAACATCTATACAAGATATTTTTGAAATGTTTGAACGGAATAAGTTCCGTGTTATTCAATGTATTCCTCAATTCAGATGTTTTTCGATGCTAACAATAATAGCTGTGGCTATAGAGCACTCACAGATTATCACAATGCTTTATGGTCATAAAAGCACAAGCTATTCATTTTCTTTGGAACAAAGCCGCACTTTTCAAAAAGGTACAAACTGTGCTCAGGTAGGAAGAAGGTGATCTGACAATGTGTGTATATGTTGCTCTTTGATCCTCCAACGGGAAATAAACAAAATGGAAAATTTGAAAAAAAAAAAATGTTGTGGGAACTCTAACGGTGTTGCTCCATTTCCAAAAATATTAACTGCATAAATAAAGAATAAAATATCAGATATGTTAATGTTTAACAGTTTAATCCCACACAAGCACAAACATCTTAAACTTTCTACAGCTCCAAAAAGTTTCTGTAGGAAAATGTATAATGTAGAGTTGAATCAGTGCAAATTCTCAAAAGGCCAGAACTAAAACAACTACTTTCCTGCAAACTATCCCTCTAGTGAGTAAGCCCCATCGTTTTACATAATTAAAGAATTATTAAGACACCGTGAATAAACCTAAAATCACGTGTGTTACAGGGTCACCGTACCCAAGGCTGGGTACCCCTGTTTGAGGGCTGAGGAATCACCAGTCAGTCCCTCATACGGATAGCACTCAACTATCCCTGGATCATCCAGACCACCATTCGTAGTAAACCAAGAAGAACTCTGTTTATTACAAACACACAGAATTTATATACAATCTCAATGCAATGTGTACCGAACCCAACCCCCAATCCCATCAGCCACATCCCATCACAAATCCCATCAGTATACAGGGGATGTATCAGGTGAGGGGATTACAGAATACAATGGGTTCCCCCACCTGTGTTATCCCCCCTGTAGTGCGGGTGCCGTCTGGGCAGACAGGGCTGTGTTGGCTGATTAAGAGCCCCAGCCAGATTATAGGATTGTCTCTTTGAAGGCTGGAGCTGCAGCCACATCAGTCTCTGGGCTGGTTACACAATAATACACAATATAATATATTACCGGGTCACGGTATACGGAACCGGACACAAAAGTGCTCCGTGACCCGGCTAAACTTCATATGACACATGAGCAAGTTAGCCTGGCCCTGTCACAACGTGTTGCTGTGATAAAGTGAAATGAATAAATATACAATAAATAATACCGTATTTGCTCGATTATAAGACGACCCTGATTATAAGACGACCCCCCAAAATCTGAATATTAACTTAGGAAAAAAAGAAAAAGCCTGAATATAAGACGACCCTAAAGGAAAAAAAGTTTTACCAGTAAATGTTAATTCATGTAAACTATTTTTTTTTAAATAAAAGCTATGATTGAGAAAAATATTTTTTTTGTTTTTATTTCCTTGTATTTTCCAACCTGTCCCCCAGTTACGCACATCTGCCCCCAGGCTTGCCACTCCAATATGGCACTGTGGCCCATGATATGCCTTTTAACCCTCTATATGCCACTGTGCCCCATGGTATGCCTTTTGACCCCCTATGTGCCACTCTGCCTCCAGAAATGCCTTATACCCCTATATCCCATTCTGGCATTTAGGGGGTTAAAAGGCATATTATGGGGCAGAGTGGCATATAGGGAGGTATAAGGCATTTCAAGAGGCAGAGTGCTCTATTAAATGCCCCTTTAACACCACTCTGCCTCTTGAAATGCCTTATACCTCCCTATATGCCACTCTGCCCCATAATATGCCTTTTAACCCACTAAGTGCCAGAGTGGCATATAGGGGTATAAGGCATTCCAGAAATGCCCTATGCCCCCATTTAACACACACACACACGCACACACTTACCGGTGCTTCCAATGTCCTGCTGTATTGCCGGGGCAGCGGGTTGACGTCTCCTTCCGCTGCAGCCGGAAGGAGGTGGAGTTGGCAGCGGGGGTTTGTCTGCGTCCGTCGCGGATACCTTCCCCGGCTGTCAGAGATCAGAGTTCTCTGACAGTCGGGGAAGGTATCCGCGACGGACACAGACAACCCCCGCTGCTAGCCACACCTCCTTCCGGCTGCAGCGGACGTTGTCAACCCGCTGCCCCGGCAATACAGCAGGAAGCACCGGTAAGTGTGTGGGGGGGGGCAGGAGGATCCAGGTCCCCTGCAGCGGTGCGGGGGATCTGGATCTTAGTCTCATAATCAGACCTCTATTTGAGGTCTGATTAGAAGACGACCCCGATTAGAAGACGAGGGGTATTTTTCAGAGCATTTGCTCTGAAAAAAAACCTCGTCTTATAATCGAGCAAATACGGTACTTCCCAAAAAAGACCGCAGCTGCCCAAACAACACTCTTCCTCAGGGTGTAGAAATATAGACAAACCAAAAATGTATGGGGTGCAGGTACATATGAAAAGAAAAAAAACAATACAAGTGTAGAGTGTTTGATCATACAAAGAATTTATCATACTCCATTCTGATGGGTCTGAATCATCCTTTTCACTTGTGAGTGCAATACACCACTTTCAATGAATATTGATCAAACACTCTACACTATATTGTATTGTTTTTTTTCTTTTCACATGTACCTGCTCCCCATACGTTTTTTTGGTTTGTCTAAAGAATTAAGGAAAGACTGGGCTTTCAACAGCTTAAGCCCTTCCTTACCAAGTGCCATAATTACAGTATGTTTTTTGCCATATGTGGGTTTAATCAAGATTCTCATTTTCCTTGTTTGATGTACCCACACAAAATTACACATCCTTTGCATCCCTGTAAAAACATCTATACTAAAATAAAAAAAAGGAATTTTTTTTGCAATTTCCTTAGAATCTCTTCTACACAGTAGCTGCCACTGATGAACAATACCTCAGTTTATGCTTGGCAACATCCCCCGATTACAGACATACAGCCTACATGCATATTTTTGTAATGTTCTAGAGTGCCACATCTACCCCTTATATAGTACCCTATAGGCTAGTATTTTTAATACTTAATAGTTTTAGAGGTGAACAGGCGCAAGGGTTTATGTTTACATGTAGTGCTAGGGCAAGTAAGGGCTTTTATGTATTATTTTGCATTTTTAGTGCAATATGGTCGTACATTTTTTGTATGCCAGTAATGTCACAATGTTAAATTCAGCTGCATACTTGAACAGTGTCTTCAAAGCGCTGTGTAATTTAAAAGGCATAATCCAGCCGTTATATGTCCTTTAATGTTTAGTCCCTTTAATTTTCTTGTGGTTTGGTTTACAAATGCAGGGGAGATTCTCCAGAAAACCCCCAAAATGCATTTGCCCCTCTCCTCCCTGCACCGGATACACTCACATCTATCACTGGCTCAGAGCTTAGAACGCCGTTCAGACGCCGGTTCAATAGGCACATTTTCCCCATCACTGATTGATCATTGTATGTGCTGTTCGGCAACAACACACAAAATCTCTATAAATTAAAAAACGTATGTCACCTTGGGAATTGTCACGTTCGGCAGGGCTTAAGTTGAACGGCCAGTCATAGCGCAGTTGCTGGACTATGAATGGACTGTTGTTTTAAGTACTGTACAGAAAGAACTGCAGCATGTCCTGCTCAGCCATACTTGGGAACTTCCCATGGTAGATTTCCTTAGCGCTCTCCCTGTTTAGCGGGTAGGGTAAAGCAGGGAGTATGTGGGGTTAGATGCCACTGCCAGAAGATCCAGGCTTCATCTGGCAACTCTGGTTTAAAACCGGAGCGTTCCCAGGTATGTGCTCAGTACTGGTGGTTTCACAGTGGGATATAGCTCAATGTGGGAAAACGTGGTGATAAAGTTCCCGGTAACAAATCTGTCAGGATATAAGTACAAGCTAATAGTATGGCCGACACGATAGTAGTGGTTGGATTGTACGTGTTTGAGGCCAGTGGATGTTAGGCGTAAGGAATTTGTAAAAGCCCAAGGTAAAAGAGTCTAAGATGTTGAGCTGTGCATTAAGCACAGTACATAGAAACAGGGCCGGACTGGGACTGAAAAGCAGCCCTGGAAAAATTTGGAGACCAGCCCCATATAGTTTATCTCACGGTGAAGCTCTTATACCCACACGCACCCCTTATACACACCCGAGTCACACTATGTGCAATTCTTTTTATCTCATTATTTGTATTAAAATGCCAGAAAGCAAAAGTGTTAAAAGGCCCTAATAAATTAAATACATTACACATAATAGGATCAAAACATTTACGACTGCGAACATTGTTAGATGAAAGAGTTCCATTTTATTTAGTGGAACAAAACACTGATCACATTATTCTTCACGATATTCTGGTAAGAAACTTTTATTTCTTTATTAATTCATGTAGACTATTTTTTTCCATATTTAATAAAAGCTATGATTGAGACATATTTGGTTTTTATTTCCTTTCATTTGACAACCTACCCCCGAGTTATGCACCTCTGACCCCAGGCTTGCCACTCTGCCCCCCTGATATGCCTTCTAACCCCCTATATGCCACTCTGCCTCCAGAAATGCCTTATACCCCCTATATGCCACTCTGTCCCATGATATGCCTTCTAACCCCCTATATGCCACTCTGCCATATAGGGGGTTAAAAGGCATATCATGGGGCACTCTGCCTCCAGAAAAGCCTTATGCCCCACTATATGCCACTCTGCCTCCCTGATATGCTTTATACCCTCTCTTTATACCCTCACTCTGCATCCAGAAATGCCTTATACCCCTATATGCCACTCTGTCCCATGATATGCCTTCTAACCCCCTATATGCCACTCTGCCATATAGGGGGTTAAAAGGCATATCATGGGACAGAGTGGCATATAGGGGGGTATAAGGCATTTCTGGAGGCAGAGTGGCATAAAGGGGGTTAAAAGGCATATCATGGGGCACTCTGCCTACAGAAAAGCCTTATGCCCCCTATATGCCACTCTGCCTCCCCAATATGCTTTATACCCTCCTATATGCCCCTCTGCCCCATGACATCCCTTTTAACTTCCTTTATGCCACTCTGCCTCCAGATATGCCGTTGACCCCCTATATGTCACTCTGCATCCAAAAATGCCTTATACCCCTATATGCCACTCTGGCATATAGGGGGTTAAAAGGCATATCATGGGACAGAGTGGCATATAGGGGGGTATAAGGCATTTCTGGAGGCAGAGTTGCATAAAGGGGGTTAAAAGGCATATCATGGGGCACTCTGCCTCCAGAAAAGCCTTATACCCCCCTATATGCCACTCTGCCTCCCTGATATGCCTCAACCCTCCTATATGCCACTCTGTCCCATGACATGCCTTCTAACCCCCTATATGCCACTCTGCCATATAGGAGGTTAAAAGGCATATCATGGGACATTTTTGTTTACTTTATATGGCAAGCCGATCCAGCTTGCCATATTAAATAAAAAATAATATATGCCACTCTGTCCCATGATATGCCTTCTAACCCCCTATATGCCACTCTGCCATATAGGGGGTTAAAAGGCATATCATGGGACAGAGTGGCATATAGGGGGTATAAGGCTTTTCTGGAGGCAGAGTGGCATGAAGGGGGTTAAAAGGCATATCATGGGGCACTCTGCCTCCAGAAAAGCCTTATGCCCCCTATATGCCACTCTGCCTCCCCGATATGCTTTATACCCTCCTATATGCTCCTCTGCCCCATGATATACCTTTTAACCCCCTTTATCCCACTCTGCCTCCAGATATGCCTTTTGACCCCCTATATGTCACTCTGCATCCAGAAATGCCTTATACCCCTATATGCAACTCTGGCATATAGGGGGTTAAAAGGCATATCATGGGACAGAGTGGCATATAGGGGGGTATAAGGCATTTCTGGAGGCAGAGTGGCATATAGGGGGACACACTTACATACACACACATGCCGATTTTTTTTGTTTTTAACAAATACAAAAAACATTATACAGTACAAAAAATACATTATTTTACTCACCTTCTACTTCTCTTGACTTCCTGGTAGCTGCACACTGTTCTCCTCTATGCTGACAGGATGCCACTGACCTGACATCCGGTGCTGCAGCAGTCTGAGTGCGAGGGGGCGGAGCTTCCACCTCACGCTGCTCCCATCACTATGCAGCCATCAGACTGCTGGGAATGTAATCTAAACGGCCGGTGCGTGCTGATGCTGCCGGCCGGAGCTACTTTAACACTTTTTTTTTAATTTATATGGTAAGCTGGATCGGCTTGCCATATAAAGTAAAAAAAAAGTATTAAAGCAGAGCCGGCCGGCGGCATCAGCACGCATCGGCCGTTCAGATTACATTCCCAGCAATCTGATGGCCGCATAGTGATGGGAGCAGCGTGAGGGGTGAAAGGTCAGTGCGAGCTTTCACCCCTCACACTGCTCCCATCACTAGACGGCCATCGCACACGGCTGCTGGGTGCTGATGCCGGCCGGCCGCATCAGCACCCAGCGGCCGCTTTGATTAGATTTCGGGAAGCCTGGGGGGCAATTGCCCCCCTGCCCAGCCCGCCCCTGGCACCGAGGGAGGCGTTCATTGCCATTTGCAGCCGCTCAGCGGCTGTCTTCATGGTAAGTCTGCCGGCCGCCCAGCCCACGGACCTTCCGGCCCACCGGGAAATTTCCCGGTATCCCGGTGGGCCAGTCCGGCCCTGCATAGAAATGCGTCAGGAAAGGTTGGTATAGAGCAGGAATAAGTCATAATCATTAAGGTAACATTTAGATTCTGCCCTAAAAGGAATATTAGCGCAACCAAAAAAAAGTTATTACTACAACTTACAAAAAGTCATTGCTTGCACGCGTGATACATACTTCACGTGGATGACTTAGCAAACTTAGCATTAGTTTGTTTCTGCTCTAACGGCAGAAGGTTGCCAGCTATCTTTGTAGAGTTCAAAAACCAGCCACGCCAGAGAAATAGCAAAATGCCACAAAAAGCAAATGAGAGGTTTCTCTTCATGGTAGTAATCAGTATGCTATAAATAGAATATAAATTGCTGCTCTCTGCAAGCTACAATTCAACAACGTCTGTACCACTGAGCAAAGCAAAGATGCACCTCGGTATATTTGTTGAGATCTATTGTTACAGTTCATTAAAGCTAACAGCAGCCTCGAGTCCTAGGACCTATCCAATGAAACAGTTGCCAAAAGAAACAATATGCTGCAGACTGACCCGAGTTATATAGTTATATTTAGACTAGACACTCCGAGCCCACCCCCGAGCCTGAGATCACTCCCACGGAGTGATCCTGTAGGCTGAAAACGCGGTTGCTGGAAAACCAGCAATCGTGTTTTCAGCTGCCACAGGCAGCTTCAGGGAAGGGGGTTGTGTGTGTGGACAAGTGTGGGGACCTGACCCAACACCCCCCAGCTGCCTGATCGCTCCATGAGAGCGACAGTGCAGCGTTAACCCCTTCAATGCCGCGGCATTTTAGGGGTTAATTCCTGTTTTGTATGGGGCTCTGCTGCTGGTGGTCTGCCTGGAAGCCCAGACAGACCAGCAACAGCAAAAACGAGCCCCCACAAGCCCTTTGATGATTCCTGTAGGCATGGAAGCCTATAGCAGTCATCAGAGACTCCCCCTGCAATGGCTCATCTATAGACCAGCAATTGTGTCCCAGCTGCCAGAAGCAGCTTCAGGGACAGGGGAGAGGGTTCTTTGGTCTCCCCATGAGTGTGGAGACCAGCCCCAACACCCAGGGCCGGACTGGCCCACCGGGATACCGGGAAATTTCCCGGTGGGCCGGAAGGTCAGTGGGCTGGGCGGCCGGCAGACTTACCATGAAGACAGCCGCTGAGCGGCTTTGCCCGGAATTGCCCCCCAGGCTTCCCGAAATCTAATCAAAGCGGCCGCTGGGTGCTGATGCGGCCGGCCGGCATCAGCACCCAGCAGCCGTGTGCGATGGCCGTCTAGTGATGGGAGCAGTGTGAGGGGTGAAAGCTCCGCCCCCTCGCACTGACCTTTCACCCCTCACGCTGCTCCCATCACTATGCGGCCATCAGATTGCTGGGAATGTAATCTGAACGGCCGATGCGTGCTGATGCCGCCGGCCGGCTCTGCTTTAATACTTTTTTTTTACTTTATATGGCAAGCCGATCCAGCTTACCATATAAATTAAAAAAAAAGTGTTAAAGTAGCTCCGGCCGGCGGCATCAGCACGCACCGGCCGTTTAGATTACATTCCCAGCAATCTGATGGCCGCATAGTGATGGGAGCAGCGTGAGGGGTGAAAGGTCAGTGCGAGGGGGCGGAGCTTATTAGGGCCTTTTAACACTTTTGCTTTCTGGCATTTTAATACAAATAATGAGATAAAAAGAATTGCACATAGTGTGACTCGGGTGTGTATAAGGGGTGCGTGTGGGTATAAGAGCTTCACCGTGAGATAAACTATATGGGGCTGGTCTCCAAATTTTTCCAGGGCTGCTTTTCAGTCCCAGTCCGGCCCTGCCAACACCCCCCTGCTGCCTGATCGCTCCATGAGAGCGACAGTGCAGCGTTAACCCCTTCAGTGCCACAATTGTATATGACACATTCGTGGCATTGCAGGGGTTAACATTTGGGGACTAAATATCAGTCAATGCTGTGCTCCAATGGAACATCAGCATCGAAAGAGTTAAAAAAAAACAACAACAAAACAGCACTGACCTGAAAGTGCAGGGTGCTTCCAGGTCAAATGCTGTGAGTTTAGTAAGTGGGCTGATGATGATCAGATCACTCCTGACCAACTGTTAGTTTAAAAAAATCCTGGCTCGTAACTTTTTTACCTGGCGCCTAGATTCACAACAAATTTGTCAAGCCCTGACGTAACATATAGACCACAAAATGCTGTTAAAACAATAAACGCTTACTATGCATTAAGTTTCCCGAATAAAACAGACGCGGCTAATGCAGCCCTCAGAAAGGCATGAGCTGAGCAAGGGTCAGCCCAACCCAACAAGGGAGGCATAAGTGGAGCTAGTCCACTAGCCCACCTTCAAAGATGCAGGTACCGGCAATCATCTTTCCAGGTGCAGGTAAAGAACCCAAGCAAGAAAAGAGAGAAAGTGGTTTATCGTGTCAAGTCTCAGCTCCTAACTCTTGCGATTAATAGTTTTTATAGCTTCCTTAACAACAGAGGGCTAATTATGTTATACATACTTATTGAAACACACTGAGCTCTTTAACAAGAAAAGGTATTTACAGCTTGAAAATGTAGCTGTAATGGCCTCATCACAAGTGGAATCCTTATAAGTAGATGGATAACAGTGACACTGGACTACCCAGACACCATTCTCTGGTCTTCATGCTTTCATCCAACTACTCACCTGCAATCATCTCCCTCTCTATCAGATATCATTACCTCATTGCATCTGATGCACCCCTGAACCCCTCATCTCCTGCTGTAACCTCTTGTTTTCACCTGCTGATACCCTGCTGATTTCAAAGGGTTAACTTTGGTACCCTCTTATCTAGCTTAATTGCAATTGATAAGGCGATTTATGAAACATCTGTATTGTATATGCAATCACCGTATCCGGCCACTTGTGAGGTAGCCCCGTTAATTCCAAGGCCTCACCTGGAAACATAGCTGCAGTTGCATCTTTATAAATGGACAGATAAGAGTTACACTGGAGGGAAACCGCAGAGAATTGCAACACCATCTCAATATGCAATTAACATGTAACCCACCAAATCTCATCCCAATCACCCTACTCCTTACATGTTTTACTCTTCTTTTCTTTCCTCTACTCCTTAAATAGATCTTATCTCGCTTTCCACTTGACAACCCACCCACAGTCCACATCTCTCCCATTACCCTACCTTAGCTCACATGCCATTCTCTTCTTTCCTCATACCCTCCCCATCACTAACTACTCAGGTGAAGGCATCCTACCCCCACAAATGACAATCCCATTTCTTATCTTCTCTGTCTTCTCTCTAAAAACCCATCTTTTCCGAGTGTACAACCTTTCCACCTTACATTCTCAGCCATCATCCTAATCAAGGAATATGAAGATCAACAGCCTCTACTGATCCAGACCCCATCACCTCCTCACATCCAAGAAGTCCTCTGCTACTGTTTCACTACCCCATGAACCACCAACTAGATTTTAAGCTCGCAAGAGCAGAGCCCTCTTCTCCTTATTACACTTAATCTCCTGGTGCTGTATAAATACATGTAATGTAAAAGCTGCTATGGAAGACAGTGCCAACAATTCCCAGACAGCTAAGAGGATGGTTGAGCTTCGTAGGAATCAACAAGAGCTGTGATACAAAGTCACCTATTAAAGTGGCACGCCAGTCATCATATGCACTTTAATGTATACGACTGCACCTTTTTAATTATTTTTTGCCTTACAAATGCACGAGGGATTACTCAGAATTGAACACATTTCTTGCTTACCAGTGCATATGGGTAGTATACTCCATGCAAGCCAGTGTGAGATTTCAAGAGGGTCTAAGAAGCCCCCAATGCATGCAATCAAGGGCTCCTTTTGACTTCAAACCAGTGATTGGCTGCTTTAAGTCGTCTAAACCATTGCCAAACTCAGCATTTTAACAACATAACTGTGTGCGTAATTATAATTTCTTACAGGTACTGAATCATATTAAAGTGCATATGATGCCAAAACACTAATATGCATTTTTCATTGGTGGAGCTGTTTTGGGCATTGGAGTGAAGATAATTCTTTTTTTTTTATACACACACAAGTTAAAGTTATAAAAAGCTATTCCCTTTTTTTTTTTTTTTTTTGCTTACCTAGATATTCCATGAGCTGCTCCACCGTAATTATTTCCATCATGGGGGGTAATTTCACCTGAAAAACAGAATTTGCATGTGAAATTGGCACATTTATTTGTATAAATGCTAATCGGGAGTCCATTTTGCAGATACAAGCGGATTTTATGGGACACACATTTCCCAGCTGCATTTTCTTAAGCAGGCACCATACTTGAAGAGTGGCTGCTTTGCATGGGCAGTAGCAAACCAGCTCATGTAACCACTTGCTTAAAGAAGGCAGGTTTTAGGGGAGGGGGGGGGAGTCGCTCTCACTATATATATAATTTTTAGGCTTTAAAATAAACTAGAACACGTGTAACATGGACTCCAATGCACATTTCACGAGACGGGGAGGTACTAAAGCCTAACAGATTGTTTTCTTCACTAAAGCGATAGTTGGCAGGAGAGTTTGCAGGAGGGCTGTGGTTTCAGCTCCCTTACATCAGTATTTATGGCAGGTTTCTTGGCAGGGGAGGGCTGGCAGCCTAAGGCCTGGGGGGCAAGTCTAGTCAACTGGCCCATTGCACCATCAAAGCGGCTGCGAGCGACATTGAAAGGGGCTGACGTGCGGCAGTCACTCCACCAGCGCCTAATGAAATTAAAGTGGCCGGTGTGCACGCACCGCATGCCTCAGCTCTTCATCACACCCCTTTTAAGACGTGGGAAGAGGAGCTGAGGCATGGCCGTTGGGTCTGACTGCCGCATGATGCAGGGGCGTACCTAGAGTATTTGGCACCTGTGGCAGACCCTGTATGTGGCACCCCCCCACACACACACTTTAAAACTGCATAGTTTCTATGGTTAGGCAAACATTGACAGGGGTACAGCATATTTGTTATCATTATATGCTTAGGGATTACGCGGTACCACCGTCAATGTGTGCCTATACATTGAGCCAGACACTGACAACCCCTATCACTATATACTAAGCCAAACATTGATATGGTGTAGGCTTACCACTTTAGTGACTGGCATAGTATATAGTAGGGATGCACCGAAATGAAAATTCTGGACTGAAACTAAAAATTCAGCATTCACTTGGCCAAAACTGAAAAAAAACAACTTTAAAATACTTTATTAAAAGTAACACCAAAATTAGACAAAAAAATCAACAACAATATTAACATATATATATATATATATATATACACACATATATAACAACAATCACAATCCTATCATGCCCAGGTTCTAGCATGTGCTGGCTGACTTAGCATGATAGGAGTGTGATTGTTGTTTGCAATTATATATATATATATATATATATATATATATATTAATACTGTCATTGAATTATTCTGTCCAATAAAAGTGTTAACACACCGAAGTTGGACCAAAAAATAATTTATAACAGCAATCACACTCCTATCATGCCTAGGCAGCCACTACATGCTGGAATCTGGGCATGAAAGGAATGTGATTACGGACTCCCTATGCCAAGCTATCCCCCAACACGTACACATCCATGCTATCTGGAACCCTCATTCACAAACATTCAGCATAACACCCATCACTCTCACACACTTACATTCAGCATAACACCCATCACTCTCACACACTTACATTCAGCATAACACCCAACACTCTCACACACTTACTAATCCACTCTCTCCTACCTTTTCTTCTTTCACTCTCACTTTTCCTCCTCCTCCTCCTCCTCCTCCTCCTCCTTCTTCTTCCTGTCCTTCCGGTGTACTGAGCGCGGAAGACGGTGGGCGTGGCTTCAGTGTTGTGCGCCGGGATTTCACATCAAGTCCCGGCGCACAGCCACAGTTGCCGCGCGCATCGTTTCTGGAGGCGTGCCGGCATGGTGGCACCCCTCAGATGAGCGGCAGCCGGGGCGGACCGCCCCCCTCCTCCGCCCGCCAGGTACGCATGACGGCCGCATTCAATCCTGCTCGCGGCCGCTTAGTTTTTAACTTTGCGGCCGCAGCCGCATTGAATGCTCGTCTGCCGGTCGTCGGTCCGGCCCACCGGCCCAGATTTAGGGCGGCCTGGGGGGCAATTGCCCCCCTGCCCCCCGGCCCAGCCCGCCCCTGTTTCTTGGTATATACATCCCATTAAAGAATGCGGAATACTGAAACAGTAATTATAGATCGCCTAAAAAGAGGAATTCACATCGCATATACAATCGTGTAATAATTAAGCACCTTTAATATGCCGTGTATTCACCTTGATATCAAAGTGCATTTGTGATAACGGGTCCCTTGGGACGTGTGAAACAACCCTTTGATACAAGGCGTTTCCTCCACTATGTAGCCTGGGGCAAAAAGATTACATTTCCATACATATTTTTTCTTGGCCTTTCAAGCATTAGCTGGTTTTGCTGTAATTTAAAATATCTAATACTCCACTCACCAAAAAATAAACTATATTAAGATATCGGCTCTCTTACAAATGACATTGTTTTAATGCCAAAATGTATCTAGTAGCGACATGCTAATATCCTAATATCCACAATATACTGGGTATCAGTTGAGACGTTGAGACTAGCACAATGAACAATTCCAATGTGAATATGCTTTGTTAGAATATTTATATAATATATATTGATGGCAGCATTGCAGTGTGTTTTCTTGTTATACATTATTAAATTATTGGGTAAATCCTTTCCTTTTAAACAAAAAGTCTTCGCAACGAAGTTGTGACCGTTCCATTAACTGGTCCCACCTCTTATACATCTTTGGTGTAAGTAATTTTAAACGGTCCTGAGAATTATTCTAAAACGATCCATACATTCCAAGCAGGTCTCATTGCTGCTTCTAAGCCGATTAGCTAGATACGGCGTTTACGATATTCTACAGCGGGTCTACCGCTGCAAACATCTGAGATCATTGTGTTTTCACAAAAAGGGTCTGCCGCAAATAATGGTTTTATTAAACTAAGTGAATATTTTTCCAATTTTCTGACATTAGCACCCATTTTGGCATTTCACGTACATGTCCACTTAATGAAAGCCTGTTGTCAGTTAGTAATTAATATTAGGCAGCCATTCCATGCACTAGTATGCATTGGCACGCAATTCCTTATAATTGGCAGCTTGCTTGTATTTAGTAACTTTGAAAGTTTTGTTTTATGGTTGGAGTAAGACGGATCCTGGAGCTATTTGTATCAATTTACAGAGATATTTGTATCAATTTACAGAGATACTTAAAACTATGCTATAATACAAATAGACTAATGATGCTAAATTACAGTTTTATGAAATGTGTACTGTCTCTTGCTAACAACATTATGATGTTTATAAGGTCTGGACAGGTTCCAAGAGCCACGGCAACTAAAGTTTACTGCTAGCACCTACTTTAATGAATGTATTAACGTCCCTAGACACACTGCGTTCCCAGCAGGATGGTATCAATATCTGCCCGGCTCCAAACAGCTACACAAAACGTCATCGACATCAGAAAAAGAGCGGACATTTCTATAGAGACCGAACAAAAGCTCACTAAATAGAAGTTACCTTTTATCACTAATCTCTACTCGGATACAATGTCTCACAACTTGGATTATTTGCTAAACCTGACTTCTGAAACAAGGAAATTAGAGCCTTATTCTGAGTACGTTTGCAACAAAAATGTAAAAAAGAAACGCATCAGAAATAGTTTTGCAGATAATTAAGTCGCAGTTATTTGTTATCTTTTTTAAACAGGAATATTTGCGTTTGTCATTGTAAAATAATCCAAACCTTTTATTATTATTATATTCTTTTATCTTTAAATATATATATATAGTTAAATGGGTATCACTAATGAATAAAACACATACTGCTGGTGTATGCCAACTAGATTGTTGATTTGGTTTAAAAGTTCGACTCAATGAAGTAACATCTGCGGATGAATTTAGGGGTTAACCGATATTTACCATGAAAAAATCTTTGTACAGATTGTAACTGAAACACAATGACCGTTATTAACGTGAAATAGAAATTGTTTGGCAGGTCAGGTGCATTTGCCAGCCAAGTTCAGCAGCTTTGGAGTAAACAACAGTTGTGTGAGGAATGTTTTACTTCATTTAGAAGTATGGCCGCCATCAGAAAGCACCCCTTAGGAGAACAGGGGCAAGCTTAGTGTTAGCATGCATGCGTGTTAGTATAGGGGGCCTTGAACTTGCTTTAACACCCATTCACACGACCACCGTACATATTCTTTCTGCTGCTCCTTCTCCTCTTCCCATCCCAGGCATCACTAACCTTATGCTCACCTGTGACACTCCATACACTGACAACCGGACTGGCTTGTGTGTCATACATACATGTACACATGTAACACCACACCTTAACATACACACACTATCATATACTCACAAACACTACCACCCTACAACACACACACAGGCATGCTAACTCCATACACCAATACATACACACATGTTAATGCCATACAATAAATAAATGTAATAAAGAATATTCAATTATTAAAATATCTGAAAAGCATACAACTATTGAACAATCACAGAGCTGGATGGCAATGGTAAGTGAAAATTTTTGCTGTTTATAATAAATACACTGCTTTCCTGGTGCCAAAGAAAATGACTTTGGCCGCTAAACACACCGACATCATTTAAAACGAAGTATATCATCACTGGTGTAAAGTACACAACACCCACCATTAAGGTTTCTTCCAGTAACTTTATGCCAGACACCCGCCAGTTTACAGATCACCAACCAGGTCTTATTTCACTGTTTTTTTAAACATATTTTCACATTCAAGTAACGAGAAGGAGCTACACAATCACTAGGTACCCAGGTTTACTGGTCTGACCGTCTCTACCATGTGAAGGACCATGACTGTGATCTCGGAGGATTAATGACATCATCACTTCCTGTAGTGATCTGTTATGTCCACAGGTGATGTTATTCAGTCAATTACAGTTCAACACATCACACAGACACATTCACAATGATCCTGAAGCTCACAGTGTTCCCCGAAACCCATACTTATGGCAGACTTAGGGCACACAACTTCAGTTGCTATTATAACACTATTTGTAAATGCTGGCTAAACAACTTGTGGGGCAATCACCATGGAAACCAATGGAATGTTTCACGATTACCACTTCGTAGACCAGTTACCCTACTGAAGATGTTTCTCCTGAAACTGACATCATCAATTTGGAAACAGCTAATGTGGTGGTTTTAACCCTTACTTGCAAATGATGTCCTAGTGATGGAAATCGGCCAGTAATATTGTGAATAACAGAACGTTATGCATGTACAGGCAAACACCTGCTGCATCAGGGCTGCTGATCAACACCTATCACACGCAGCCAGGATAAGTGCCAGACTGACTGTGTACGTACTAGACTGAGACTGCTGAATGCTGAGGTTTAAATACCTTCCATGATAACAGCAGGACATTCATGATGGCCAGCAAAGGGCACGGTCCGTTCTCATTCTGAGTGACTATGGGGGTGCTCTGCTCCTTCCAGCGGATCCATTTTATGTGATAGACGGACTGGCCGGGGTACCTTTCCCTGGCGGCTTGATTGTCTTTACCCTCTTCATCATCATCGACTGCCCCGGGTACCTTCTCATCCGCCCCTTCGCTATTTAAGTCCGAGCTGGGGCAGGAGGGGAGGTTGGAGAAAGACTCCAGTGAGTCCAGGCTCTGGGACCCTCCAGGCAGGCTTTGGCCATTGCTGCTCTGTTCCTCGGGGGTGACTGAGCACGGGACCGGTAAGGCCTCGCCACCTATCTTCTCCAGCCCAGGCTCGGTGTCTGTGTTCGCATTCAGAGGGCTCTCGCTGCTCGGAGGTCTCGCGGCCGCCTCGGTTTGCACGTCCCCCATGGACTGTTCAGCTTTCCTGGCCTCCTGCATCTCTCTGGAACGTCCAGCTGGAAGCTCTGCATCCGCTGTCACCGGTAACCGGGGTTGGGCGCTGTCTTCCTCAGAGTTTACAGGGTGCTTCTCCGCATTTTTACCGGGATCAGATCTCACAGAGCTGTCAGTCACATCGGCACCGCCCCCAGCAGCTTCGGTCACCTGGCTGGGACTCTCCATGACCGGGAGTCACGTTGTGTTTACCGGGACCGCACTAGCTCCTCAGCTGTTACTCCAGTCGCCATGCCAGCCCCGCCCCTCTTGGCGTCATGCGCCAGCTGTGCGTCGATCCGGGTGTAAGCAGAGCAAGGCGTAACCATGATAGTTGGACGGCTTCTGCTGTATTTCTGAACTATTGTCAATAAAGTTACCAAAAAAAAACCCCAATTGTTTATTGGAGCAGCATAAGTTATTTATTAACACTTTGCTTTGCATAATGAGACAGGAAACGTTTTCGTCAGTGTGTCGGCCGGTTGCTCAATTTTCTTGCATGTGGTGTCTTTAGCTAAAAACTAACTGCTTTCACATAGTGTTACCAAAACCTACCCAAATGTATAGGGAAATGTTGGCATTGGTTATTTTGTCATTTTACAATGTATAATTTTTATTTGGTTTATATGGCACCATTGTATTCTGCAGCACTGTACAAAAGGGCTTTTGGCTAAGATCCGGTGAGTTCCTGTGAGGGAGGAAAAGCCTCAAATAGAGGTCTGACTATAAGACTAAGATCCAGATCCCCTGCAATGCTGCCGGGGACCTTTATCCTCCTCTGTGGTGTCCCCTGCTGCTGCCGGCACTTTGGGGCTTCTATGACTGAGCTCCGGCATGGCATGGCATGACCTTCCGGTGCTCCATCATAGAAGCCCCAGCAAAAGTGCCTGGCAGAAGCTGAGGTTGTGTGCACGCAAACGTTCACTGACTGCCAAAGAGAATTCCCCACAGAGCTGCAGGGGACCTGGATCCTTCTCGCTATGCGCGCAGACAACCTCCGCTTCTGCCTGGCACTTCCACTAGGGCTTCTATGATGGAGCACATAACCTTACAGTGCTCAGTCATAGAAGCTCTACGTGCATCGCACAGATGTCCACCGGCTGCCCCCACTAGACACCAGGGAGTCTGAAGCTTGGGGGACAAGTCTCGGGATTCACTGGTAAGTCTGTGGGGGCAGTGGCATATAGGGGGGGTCTAAGGCATTTCTGGGGGGGCAGAGTGGCATATAGGGGGGTATAAGACATATCAGGGGGCAGAGTGACATATACAGGGTATAAGGCATATCTGGGAAGCAAAGTGGCATATAGGGGTATAATGCATATCAGAGAGGCAAAATGGCATATAGGGGGATATAAGGCATATCCGGGAGGCAGTGGCATATAGGGGGTATAAGGCATTTCTGGGGATAGAGTGGCATATAAGGGGGTATTGTGCATATCTGGGGGGGCAGAGTGGCAAGCCTGGGGGCAGATGTGCATAACTGGGGAGCTGGTTGGCAAATAAAATGAAATAAAAACAAGAAATGCATTTTACTCAATCATAAATATGAAACAATAGTTTACATGTGAATTCATGTTTACTATTAAAACATTTTTCCTATAGGGTAGTCTTATATTCAGGTTTTTTCTTTTTTTCTAAATTAATATAAAAAATTTGGGGAGTCGTCTTATAATTACAGTAAATACGGTAGTTTCCCCCCCCCCACATACTTGCACTGATTTTTGCACAGAGCAAGTGTGGTTCTTTTTGTATTTTGAATAGTTATTTTCAATAAACAACGGTATTCGTACACAGAATTTTGGAAGAGTATTCAGACACAGAATTTTGACACTGAAAAGCTAAGGTGGAGCAGAGTCCCCTAAAAAGGTCAGTTTTTTCTGGTGAGGAGGGGATACAGGTAGCTCCTCTGAGCGGCCTCCCCTCCTCTAGCGACTGTTCCAATGGTCCCAACCCTTGCGGGAAGGGACCAAGAAGATCCAGGACTCCTGCAGGCCTTATGGTGGTGGAGAGAAAAAACATCCCTTGTGGAGCGCGCCCTAAGAAGAAAACGAAGAAGGGGACCTGGCGTCCACCGAGGCCTTATGGCAGGCTTGGCACTAGTCACTAGTTTTTTCTTCTTGGCTCCAGGCTAGATATTCTGAGTTCCCTAAGGCTTCCTTGATAAATGACACATATGTATGCCTAAATGCTTGTAAACGAGCTCCAAGCTACCCAGTATCTGTATTGGGTAGCCTAAAGCTCAATGCTGCAGAGTGTGTTTCCCCGCCCCCTTTCATCCCGGCTTCAGGAAGGAAATGTTGGTGAGTATGCCTTTATTACCTGTGAGCAATCTACCCCGCCTTCTTCCGTTCCTGTGAAGCTGGAATTATGGGTGTATATTACACACATGTATAACGGGTAAGTTTGTACCTGTGTATTATACACCGGTGCGTATTGTATACAAAATTGTACAGTACTTGTCGCGTGGTATATTGAATAAATAAAATATTAAACTAAAGGGACACTTTAATGCACATGAAAGCTGTGTGGTTCCTTTGAATGTTTGTGCTGTTCCTCTCCACTGCAAATCCCCCTAAATGCATTTTCCCCTTTCGCTTCTTGGTCTATGCAGATGACCAACGTTTCATGTGATTTCAATAGGAGGGGTTTCCTACCACTGATTGGCTGCTTCAAGCAACCAGTAAGTGGCAAGAATTGTCAGACCATGGAGGATGAGGAGGGCAGCTGTAGCTCTGTAGCTGCAGCTTTTTATGTAAGTACCTCTTTTTTTTAATAATGCATATTCAAATTCTCACAGAATACTTTTTGATGCATTCTTTAGTGGGGCTGTCAGGGACAGCAAACTGCATTCAAAGAGTTTAACTTTGATACAACAGTAAGGAAAACAATCGCTATCCTGCAGAGATCTGAGCAAAATAGTAGCCTGATATAACATAATTATTTAAAATCTCTGGAAGGTAAATCGTGGGGACGGCGGCACAATGCCAGAACAACAGGACACTTGGGAGTAATATAGATGCAACACAAAACGCAGGGCCTCGTTTTGTGTCACATGGCTCTTGTTTCATATGATATTTTCCTACAGAAAGGATGAGCCAGACAATGCTTCCACACGATTGAAGAAGTATTTAAAAGGTTTAGGCATTCAGCTGTACCAGTAATTATATTTCTAATTCTGAATTAAGTTACAAAAGTGCTTAAACACAATTTCTAATGTTTATGAAAATGTATTCTAATACAATATGATGGTTTTTTAGCGATAGGCATACCTGGGAACTCTCCGGGTTTGACCTGAGATTGCCGGGTGAAGCACCGCTTCTTGGGTTCCAGAACCGAATCCTCCGGGTTGCGGGGGCTTGACACGCTCCGCTCGCCGCCCATTTCTCTTTAAATGAGGGTGGTGCCTGCTGCCGTCAGCGGGACCCCCCGATGTCAGCGGGACCGCCTGTTGACGTCAGTGTGTGGTCCTGGCCGCGTCCCTCAAGGGAAGGCTCCGGGTAGCCGGAGCCCAGAAGTTCCCAGGTATGGTGATAGGTCAATATAGCAGATGCTGTGGAGTGCCCCCGTTTGCATTGGGGCAACTGAACTCAAGTGTCATATGTTATGAAAGTACATATGACGGCTGGAGTGTCCCATAAAGCCCCTTTTTATAAGTACACTACTTTAATATGCATTATATAGATCCAGCTTTCAGGAGAGGGCTGGAAAGGGGGAAACCGGTTGCTCTGGTTTGAACATCTTTAACCCCTTAAGGACCGGGCTCATTTTTCGTTTTGTACCCTGTGGGACCGAGGCTGTTTTAATACTTTTGTGGTGCTTGTGTTCAGCTGTAATTTTCTCCTCACCCATTTAGTGTACCCACATAAGTTATATATTGTTTTTTTTCAGGACAAGATGGGCTTTCTTCAGATACCATTATTTTGATCGTATCATCTTATTTACTATAAAAAAAATAAAAAAAACATGGTGAAAAATTGAAAAAAAACACATTTTATGACTTTTATTTGAAAAATCTTTTACTCACCTAAAAAAGCAAGTAAAAAAACTAGCTAAATAGATTCTACTACTTGTCCTGAGTTTAGAAATACCCAATGTTTTTATGTTTTTTTGCTGTTTTTTGTAAGTTATAGGGCAATAAGTACAAGCAGCGTTTTATGATTTCCAAATCTTTTTTAACAAATCTGGTCATTCTGCCTCCATCTCCTCTTTGGAACATCTTTGAAGCCGGTTAACTCAATTTAACCCATTCAAACCATATATTTTTGAAAACTAGACACCCCAGGGTATTCCAAATGCTGTTATTTTAACCCTTTCCATGCACCAATTATACAACTACACTTTGTCAAACTTTGTAATAGTAATTTTTTTTTATTTTTTTTCACACAAATTGTACTTTAGTTATAGATATACAGGTTCTGGTATATGTCAGTGTCAAACAACACCCCAATGTGTGTTCAGGGACATCTCCTGAGTGCAGTGATACCCGACATGCATGGATTTGTCGTGTTGTTTGAGATTTAAAATGCCACATTTGGGAAGTGCGCTTTTTTTGTCCATTTTGGAAAGTCTGTACCTATGCCCTATCTTTGAGCTCAGCCACTCCAATTTACCCCATCAGCCATTTTTTTTTATATTAGACACCCCTTGGGTATTTGAAGTGCTTTTATTTTAACTCTTTGTTGAGATTTTTGAGAAATTTTAGCACTTGCTCAAAATAATAAACTTTATTTTTTTATTTTATTTTTTTAATACTTTTTTTTTTTTTACACATTTTGCTGGATGGTTCATCTAGTGACATCACTGCATAATTATTTTTAAATGTTAGCACTTTTAATTTTTTCCATATTTTTTTTTTCCATATATTTTTTTTTTTTTTTTTTTATATTTTACTAATCACATTGTGATTAGAAAGCTGGGCTCCATTGACTTGCATGGTTGAATGCAGTACCTGTATTCAACCTGCAAGTGGAGCCAGAGTTCTCTAGACTATCTAGCAAACTTTAAAAACTTGTTTGTTTCTTTTACAGGGCGTCCGCCATCTTGTTGATGGCGAAGAACACCGGCAGCTGCGGCTGTGACCGCTCTCCGGAGCGGTCACAGCCCACCCAGAGGTAAGTGTTTGGTGTCGCTGGATGCCTCCTGATCGAGGCATTCCAGCGACACCATTTAAGTTTTTAAACGCTTTTAAAACGGGCGTCCGCCGCCATACAATATATGGCGGCTGTTGACGCCTCGGGGAGGGGCCAGACATGGCCCCCGATGCCGATCTCGGCGTTACTGAATGCCTCGACATCGAGGCATTACAGTAACGCCGTTTAAGCGAAGAAAGTGATCGTTGATCACTTTCTAAGCTTATTTTACTTTTTGACGGTTCAGGACCGTCAAAGGTCATTTAGTGACCTTCATGTCATGACGGTCCTGAACCGGCAAAGGTCGCGAAGGGGTTAATTAATGAATGACTCTGTTTCAGTAAGTGTGTATTGGGTCAGTTCTCCACCTAATGTATCGGTTTGTCTTAGTCTGTCGCTTCTCGTCTTGTCATACACCTTGAATATATGTATTGTACGAAGGAGCGCTGCATAAATTGTTGGCGCTATATAAATAAAATATATTATTAATAATTAGGCCACTGGTATGAGCTTGCCCTGGTACCTTCCTAAAATGGTGCAGCTGCAGAGTTGCAGTACACCACCCCTTACCTAGTCTTAGTTTCATGCCAGTTTGGGCTCCTTGAAGCCAATCACTGCTAGGAAAGTGATCTCATTTAAATCTCATTAGACCTCTTGAAACTCTTGCGCAAGCCAGCATATATAAAACACTAAGATGAATGCATACAACATTATGATGCCACGGAAAGGGACACTGCACATACACAGAAGAGGATTCAACATCTTTAACTTAAAGCTGACACTCAATCGTCCTTTGATGGAATCTAAGTGGGTCAGTCTTAAAAAGTAAAATATTAAAGCTCTCCTTCTTGCAAGTCACTGTAAATGAATTTGTACCAATGATGTTGCAGGGAAAAATATATTAGCAACTTCCATGGCCTCAGGGACTGTGAATTCTTTCAGTGTTTTCTTACTTTCTGCACATAAAACATGTGATGAAGTATATAGTCAGCTGTGTTTTATATATATATATATATATATATATATATATATATATATATATATATATATATATATAGGCCGCACCCTAAGTTTGGTGCTATTTTAAAGAAAAAATACAGATTAGTGGAATAGTAAAACAGTATTTAACCTAATACACAGGAATACGTGTATTTTCAAATTTTTGGTATCTATTATGCAGTTAGTCAACATATGTTATATACTAGGGGTGTCCAAGTTTTTTCTGCAGTGGGCCACTTCATCAGTATTGTATACGTGCGAGGGCCGCACTCATTTTTCACCGTGAGAAAATACGGCCTTTAATAAAATATGCAGATTAAAATAAAGTAAATGACACAAAACCTTTACTTTTCCTCTCACTGATTTCTGGGCCTAGAAAGTGTTGTGACTACAAATTCAGGATAATTAAAAATGAAATAGTTCTATTTATTCTAGGGATGCACCAAAATGAAACTTCTGGACCAAAATATTCACTTAGCCAAACCCGAAAATGACCCCCCACCTTTAAAAATAATAATAAAAACTCACATTTTTAATAAAAGTAGGTAACACACCACAATTGGACAAAAAAAATAGCAATATGACTTGGCATGATAGGAGTGTGATTGCTAACAGCAATCACACTCCTATCATACCCAGGCAACCAGTAAATGCTGGTACCTAGGCATGATGGGACTGTGCTTGCTGTGAGCAATCATACTCCTATCATGCCAAGTCAGCCAGTACATGCTGGTACAGGGTGGCTGTAAGTGATGTACAGACCCCATATTGCTGGCAGCATCAATACACAAGGGGGGCAGCTAGCTAGGTTTCAGTATGTACTGGCTGATTTGGCATGATAGGAGTGTGATTGCTAACAGCAATATGTGATTTCTGTTAGCAATCACACTCCTATCATGCCAAGTCAGCCAGTACATGCTGAAACCTGGCTGGCTGCCCTCTTGTGTATTGATGCTGCCAGCAGTATGGGGTCTGCACATCACTTACAGCCACCCTGTTCCAGCATGTACTGGCTGACTTGGCATGATAGGAGTGTGATTGCTAACAGCAATTACAGTCCCGTCATGCCTAGGTTCCAGCACTTACACATCCAACCAGTAAATGCTGGAACATAGACATGATGGGACTGTGATTGCTGTTAGCAATCACACTCCTATCATGCCAAGTCAGCCAGTACATGCTGGAACAGGGTGGCTGTAAGTGATGTGCAGACCCCATACTGCTGGCAGCATCAATACACAAGGGGGCAGCCAGCCAGGTTTCAGCATGTACTGGCTGACTTGGCATGATAGGAGTGTGATTGCTAACAGAAATCACAGTCCCATCATGCCTAGGTTCCAGCACTTACACATCCATGCTATCACACACACACTCATTCATTCATATACTCATTCATTCACAGATTCATTCCCTCAATCACGCATACTCATTAAAACACCCTCCCCACCCCCTTACCTGCACTGCAGCTCATCGATGCCGCTCACAGACTTCAGCGGGGGCGCGGCCACCCTCTGCGTTCTCTGGTACTGCACAGAGGAAGCAGGACTGGAGCAGAGTCATGTGATGTCACGTGAACTCTGCTGGGTTCCGCTTCCTCTTTGCAGTACAAAAGACCCTCCCACTGGTAAGTAGCAGGGCTATCTTGGCTGTCGATCTTACGTGGGCCGCACCTCGAGGTCTCACGGGCCGCATTTGGCCCACGGGCCGCATGTTGGACGCCCCTGTTATATCCAAACAGAAAGCCAATAACCATTTTAAGGCCCCCCTTATTTCATAATGCACCTTATAGATATGCCCCTCGATATGCCACTCTGCTCCCCTGATATGCTTTACGCCCCCCCTGATATGCCACTCTGCTCCTAGATATGCCACCCCCCCAGACTTACCAATGCACCCCCAGACTCCCTGGTGTCTAGTGAGGCAGCGGAAGTTGTCTACGCGCATCGCCGCAGACGTCCACTGGCTGCCAGAGAGAAGGATCCAGGTCCCCTGCAGCGCTGCGGGGGATCCGGATCCTAACCCTGCTGCGCTAAATTAAAAAGAAAACCACCCGCCCGGTGCCAGGAACTGCATGCCCCGGGCGTCAGGCGATACGAATTGCGCATCCCTGTGCTAAACCAACAATAAAGCCTTAAAGTGGGGGACAAAAGTGTGGCCTATATTCGGGCAAATACGGTATATATATATATATATATATATATATATATATATATATATATATATATATATATATATATACTGTCCAACACCAGTATTGGACAGTATATATATATATATACTGTCCAATACTGGTGTTCCAGAGGGACTAAAATTCAGCGGCCCAGCTGCAAAGTAAATAAACATGAATGTATTGAAATAGTAATAATATAATGATAAATACTAAATTTATTGGTATAACAGTTGATATACCAGTATACATGTGAAATATAAAAATGCTGTTAGATAACTGGTAGATATAAAGTGAATGCAAATGTAACAGTACAAAGATGTATTAAATACATAGGAGTGACTATAGCTGCATGTTGGATAGTTGGGCTTCTTTTTTTCCTGATATAATGAGATTATTTTTCTTCTCCTTGGGTAATATGATTCATTAGTTTTGTGTTCTTATTACATCAGTAACACGAAACGCTGCATGATTTCGTTAGACATGTTACAGACGTGCACATAACATTCAGCTGGTTACACGCCGGGTGTGCAGGCTGAGGACACACTAGTCATACATATGCGCAAGCAGAGAATGAATAATAATGCACGGCACACACTCGGTTACTTCACTGGGCCATTAACCTCCGGAACGGAAAGGGTTAGTCAGCACAGGAGGCCGACGCCAGTGACGTCATCGAGAAAACAAGCCTACGCCCACTTCAAACCTGCCCTACCCATTGATCGCACTATTTGGCAGGAAGTTGAGGTATGGTAGTACGCATGCGCAGACGGGAAGGGAGCGGCTCGTTTTAAAACTGCAGTCGCTGGTTTTCGTGTATCGGAATGTGGGATTGTCATGACGCTCCCGGTACATGTTTAGAAGCCTTTAGTGCAGTTTTTAATGTTATTTCATGTAACATGCGTTTATGCGATAGATAAATAACGCGCCCGATCATGCTGATTGTGTTAGTAAAAAATTCACTAACCTTTTAGGTAATCATGTACTGTGGCAATTGGTTTGTGGGAATTGTTATTTTATGGATTAATATCTTTTCCATTGATTCTCTGTATTAAATATAACAGGGAAAAAGTATGATAATATTTAGACCCAATGTCCTCTTCCCCCGCAGTATTCAAATTGCCGTAAAGGACACCCGTACTAAATGCCCCCCGGTGCAGTGTTAGTGATCGTCAGCCTTTAAGTACCCTAACAGTGTTATAGTCACATAAGTACAGGGGGCTGTTTAATTGGAATAGTGTACATACAAACTGTCTGATGTCATAAGGGACAGTCCCAGCTTTGAACGGGTTCTCATATCCATGGCTCATTTCTATTTGCAAAGAATGCCAGCCTTTTTTGTGGACTTGTATAGTAAGCTGGTGTCAGTGGATCTGTGGATTTAGAGCTGCTTCACTCACTCCTTAGTAACTCTTGTCAGAAAAGTTTATTATTCCTGGATTGACCCATTATTTTCTTACAGATCAGGGAAATTGGCTAGCAAGCCTTGTTCCTCTGTCAGTACCATGGACAGTGACTATATGACACTACAGCTAGCCATAATCACATGCACATATATGTAAATAACAGTGTCTGCCACCTCACACATGCACTCTGTAAGCTAAACCATTAGCAAATGTATAGGTTAGATTATATCGTTGCCCGAGAGTTTCTCTTCTCCTCATGCGTTGCGTCCTGGAAACTGCATTGGTGATGTATGCAGAAGCAAATCTATGGTGACGTGCGTGAAATAAATCAAAATAGAAATGAATTGATACATAGTTTGATATGTACAACTAAGGATCCATTTACTAACTAGTCTACCATCTAGTGAACAAAAACAAACAGGTGTATCACTCTTAAATAAATACAATCAAATAGAAAATAATACCCACACGTACAAATGCAGCCTTCCCTGGCACTCCTCAGGTTCTTATGAAACAATGGAAATATATAGATTTTGGAGGGTGTAGGATGCGATATATGGGAAAAGAAAAACAACATATACAAATGATAGCGTAGTATTTTGTAAAAACAATAAGTGGTAATCAATTAAATGCACTCACAAACACAAAGTGAAAAAATGCCTCGATAACAAATGATGAATCATACAGACCAATCTTCTGAAATATTCCAATTTTGTTCAGGAAAGGCAGTCCACAGGAAAAGTCTCACAAGTCAAAACAGGTCCAGGAATGCTGCTTCACGGTGCCTCTAGACTCTCTACGCGTTTCACTGGGTGGAATCCTAGTCATAGCTTCTTCAGGAGGTTCATAGGGCGATATGAACTGCCTGAAGAATCTGGGACGCCGTGGCATCATATACAAAAACCTTGTCTTATAATAAGGCAGTGTAAGTAATTTCACATACTGTATTTGCATGTTTATAAGATGACCCCCCCAAATTTTGGATTTTATTGGAAGAAAAAAATAAAGGCCTGAATATAATATATGTACGATATAAGACCCTTTTGGGTCATTATTTAATCATTACAACAGTACTAAAGAGCTGTAAGCCTCGCCCCTATAATAGGGGGTTGGGACTCAATCCACCAACAAATAACAATATGCATAAAACTTAACATTTAATTCATACATTAAAACTAAAGTAGGAAATGGCCAGCCCAAAGAAGGAAGGCTATAGTCAGAGACACTTTTATCTGACTATACTGGCCTCGTTAGGGAGCCGATGCCTCACTATTTCTTGCGATATGAGTATGTTTAATTAGTGGTACAGCCCATACAACTTTTCTTTTTTAGGCAAACTAGGTAGGGCTGCAGTTGTACGCAACCCGCGCAGAGGTTACTAACTAGCCCCTCCAATCCTAAATTATACCGTTCTTTTTGCTCACAGTGCCTTCATTTTTCTAGTAGTGATTGGTGATAAAGAGACATTGCCATTTCCTACTTTTAATTCATTGCCTGCCCCATATCTCTGGAATCTACTTCCACCGAATCTTCAGCATTCACCCTCCGGCCCAACATTCAAGAAACATCTCAAAACTCACTTCTTCAGAGAAGCTGCACCATCTTAGCTGCTAGAACTTCCTTGTCACAACCACCACACTACCTCACACCCTTTCCCTGTGCCTTATGTCTCTCCTCACCCATTAACTTTGCGAGCAGAACCCTCTCTTCCCAATGTATTGGTTTGTCTTAGTCTGTCAATTCTCGTCTTGTTATACCCCTTGAATATATTAAGCATTGTGTTAATAAAAGATAATTATAATATTGTTATTGAATCATCACAACGCCTAACAAACAGATTATCTCTGAAGCTAACTCAAATGCATACTTACACTCATGCATACACACATTAATGTACAGTAGTGTGTGGGTAGGACTGGGTGTAATGCGTAGTAAGTTAATTCATATTTCACGTGCAGCATATACTTTGTGAAGATCTTTCCCTAGCGGTTGGGTGACCAGCGCCTACGTGTGTGCTTATTGGCTTGCAGTTTAGAGTCTGGCAGGTGTTTGAATACACACAAGCGCACATATAATGTGTCCAGGGGGTTATAGTAGGCGGGTGGAAGTGCTGATTCGGCAGATCAGCGGAAGTGCTATGTGAAAGCATCGCAGTGCAGGTCTTTAGTCTGAATAAGAGACAACCTTGATTGTAAGACGAGATCGCTTTTCTGATTTTTTTTTTTTTTTTAAAAACAACTATTTTGTTAATTGAGCAAATATATGATATTTTATTCCCAATGCATTTACTCATGAATTGCAGCATATTATACAGTCTTAATATAGTTAAAGGTATTTTTCGACAACTAATTATATAGCAAGTGCTTGACATAATGAGACGATTAAGACATCTGCTCAAGGTCAATGATGTAAATTACGCGCTTCTCACTATTGCTATCAATAAAATGGATTTTCCTTTTTGTTAAGGATATGAATATTTTTGTTACACAAATCATGAAATCATTTCTGGAAATTTATGGTACATAAACCATTAACGCATAAAAGCGTTTTAATGAAACCAGATAATTAATATGTAACCAAAGGAGACCTGGCAACATTCAGCACCTGAGACAAGGCTATCGAAATGGGAAAAAATATACATGTGGACATTCTATGTGCATTATTCCATTCGTTAAAACACATTTACTGAAAGGGAACAAAAAAGAAAAAAAACAATCATAAAAAAGAAAACCTCATGCCTTTATGTGGGATTGCAAGTACAACGCAAAACAATAAGCTTGAGGCAGTAATATATAATGTTATGTACAAACTCCTAGCAACAATGAATATATAGCTGTTTACCAATCATGTAAAAATAAAATAAACAAATGAAGCTCCTAGCGACAATAACTATGAGGGAGGAGCGAGCTATAAATCAGTGACCTTTGTCACCCCACACTCTCCCCTCTCCACTAAACACAGACCTTCTCTCTAGTCCAACTGAAATAGCTGTTAATCTTTCAGCAGGTGGCAGTGCCCGATTTCTCCTTTCTTCAGAGCTGCTTCTCTGTCCTGCGTGGAGCCTTCCCCTGCTCCTTACACTCACTCAAGAGTGATGCTCTATAAAAGCCCTGCAATGATTGGCTGACACATCACTCTGCTACCAATCAGTGTAGGGCTTTTCAGACACACTGTGTGCTGCATGAGGGCAAAGTGGCGCAGGGAGCGGAGCTGCCGATACAGGCACTCAGAGCTTTTCCTCTTTTAGCCCCCCTTACTTTACATTTATTTATAAAGCACCGGCCCTTAGTGATGCTCCTGCTGAAGCAGTTGCCGTGGTGGTATTGAAAAATGGAAAAGTGGGAGAAAATATGCCCCTTCAATATGTCCATTGCCTAATATTATGTAGGTCCCCCTTTTGTCGCCAAAACAGCCCTGCCCCGTCGAGGCATGGCCTGCACTAGACCACTGAAGGTGTGATGTGGTATCTGGCACCAAGATGTTAGTAGCAGATCTTTTAACTCCTGTAAGTTGTGAGGTGCCCATTGTAGGTGCTTTCGGCAGTGGACAGGGGTCAGTATGGGCACTTTGACTGGTATGCTGCTATACAGCCCCATATACAACAAACTGGGATGCACTGTGTGGTCTGACACCTTTCTATCAGAACCAGCATTACCATTTTCCGCAATTTGAGCTCCAGTAGCTCATCTGTTGCATCTAATCACACAGCCCAGCCTTCGCCCCCCATGTTCATCAGTGAGCCTTGGCTGCCCATGAGCCTGTCGCCGGTTCACAGTGTTTCCTTCTTTGGACCACTTTTGATAGATACTAGCCACTGCAGACAGGGAACACCCCGCGAGAGCTGCAGTTTTGATGCCCTGACCCGGTCGTGTACCCATCACAATTTGGCCCTTGTTAGAGTCACTCAGATCCTTAAGCTTGCATGTTTTTCCTGCTTCAATTTTGAGGATGAAATGTTCACTTGCTGCCTAATATATCCCACCCACTGACTGGTGCCATGATTTCAAGATTATCAGTGTTATTCACTTCACCTGTCAGTGGTCGTAATGTTATGGCTGATCACTGTATGCTGATAACTATACCACTTATAACTTTGGTTAGGGGCCTGTGGTTGCAGGTTAGGGAAGGCAGCATTTCATCCTTGAATCCAGACAGCACAATATCTTGGGCCAGCCCAGATTATATCCCTACATATTCCAACACTACATAATATTATGGATCATGGTTTGTATGAATTATGATATATATAACTTTGTAGGTGTACGCAAAATGTGGATGCAATAAATGCAAACATTTTTGAAAATCCCCTCATGGGCCCTGACTGACATCCCATTTTTGGCCACAGACCCTTTGTCCCAGGTAGCTGGCCCACTGTCATGCTTGTGTTTAGAAGTGGTAGAGACTAATACAGTAAGCAGCTTTAACTGCCCCCTTGCCCCCCAGGCTGTTCCAAAATTGTTCACAAATATCAACTAGGCCAGTCCAGATTGAAGCAGCCCTTTGTAAACAATTTTGGACTGGCCAATGGAGGCAGGGACACAGCGGGGTTACATAACTCAAGGTTATGTGACTCCGTAGTAAAAGCAAGGATTGTTGCATGGTTTACGAGCGCCAGAAAGAAAACTTCAAGTGAAGTAAGGGGATAATGGAAAGTATGTATGTATGAAGCATATATGAGTATAAATGCATATGTGTAAGCATTTGGGCATGAATGCATATACGTGTGTATTGGGAGTGTGCATTGAGCAAGTGTATGTGTGTTAGTATGAGGATGTAAGTTTGTGTGTGTTGCGTAGGTGGTGTGGGGGGCAAGGTTCCAATAGGCTTTATTTGTCCCCCGGGCAAGAAAGTGCCAGTGTTCTCCTTGCCAGTAAAGAAAATGTAAACATGCATGGTATAGCCATAGAGCTACCGAGACTAAGACAAGACCAAGTACTTATTATCATACCTGGGAACTTCTGGGCTCTGACTACCTGGAGACTTCCCTTGTGGGACGCCGCCAGGACTGCCCACTGATGTCAGCGGGCGGTCCTGTGATGTCGGTGGGAGGTCCCGCTAACGCTAGTGGGAGTTCCCCTGACGTCAGTGGGCAGTCCTGGCCGAGTCCCGCAGGTAGTCCAGTTAGCCGGAGACCAGAAGTTCCCAGGTATACTTATTATGGTCTGATTCTCTACACCAAAAGAAGGGCGGAATAGTTTTTATGTTTAATAGCGATAACAATCCCCATAAACATTAATGGTGCTTTAGCAACACTGGAAGCATCATTCATAATACTGGTGAATATGTGCCTTATATGTGTATATAATTCTTTCATCAGGTGAAACTTGCTTCCTTTCTGCTAGGAACCCAACCGTCATGTGACACAGAAGCAGGCAGCCATAGGTTGTTTCCACAGAAACTGGAAAAGTCCTTTAAAAAAAACAAAACTTTACGTGTTTTTATAATGACATATATGAGGATGAAAGGGTAATGTGGACCAACATTTCATTTCCTTAATGGGCGACCTAAGTTTTTTCACATTATGTTGTAACTTTAGTTGCTTTATTTTAATACATAACAAGTAATAGAGAGATGGGTAGGTAGATACAGAAAACGAATTTATATATTTATATATACTGTAAGTGTTACGTGTACATACGTTTATAGAAATAACAGTACACGTGACCAGCGCACGGCTGCCCCGGCACACACAGCGTTAAGCAAGTAGGAACACTATTTGTCAAGAGCTAGTTGGGAAAGCGGTGAGCGGGCGGGGTTTGCGCCGGTGACGTCACGCGGAAGGCGGTCCCGACTGGTACCCTCCCCTGTCGGATAGATCTGGTTGGGACACCGGGTGCTTCCGCTTTCCCCTGAAGCCCGAGGGGGAAGATATCGCTCGTAAGTCGCTTTTACCCGCCCGCTGGGTCAATGTGTTTTTGCTGACCCTCCCCAGCCATGGGAATCCTGCGGTTCGTTTTCCTGCTTTCTTGGGCGACCAGTTCAGGAGGTAAGACGCCGGGACCAGTTCATAACAAGCCTGGGCAGCAGTGATATAAGGGGCGGAAGGGGGGTGCAGCTGACAATACACCAATCCATGTGCCTCCGCGCCTATGGCTTTGCCTCCCAGTACCGTACGCTTCACCGTGGGCATTACATGCCTTTTCGCCATATATTACTTTACTAAGTGCCGCTTGGGCACATGGCCAGCTCCAGCCCACCGTGTTTTCAGTGCTGTGCCACTGGCAGTGCTTTGTTTACATGGATTGCCTGTACTGGCATTGTGTATGAGACCTCCGGAGCCGCGGATCCTGGATTGCTTGGTCTGGATGAAGCGTCTTTTTTTTTTTTTTGTGCCGTTCTTGCTTCTTTGTGAGTTCTAAGACTCATTCATTCTACATCTGGGGCATAATTCTCAAAGCACCTCCATGGGGTAGTTCCGCCCGGTTATATGGAGCCATATTTCCTGTACATTGAAATGTATATGAGCTGCAGGGCATGATATATGATGCAGGGTTGGCCCTGCTATTCCCTTATTGTCAGATTTATTTCTATACAATAAATAAGATGCTTAATAGTGTGTATATAATGTCGGTTGCCAAAGGGTTAAGCGATCACAAACACACACACACACACACACCACTGTTTGCTGGATGTTCCTGCTCTGATAAGCATCCTATGTGTCATGAGAGGACAACCTGCCACAGTGTAGGAGAGAATTTGCTGCAGACTTCCCAGCACCCTCCTGTGTAGGCGTTTGTAGGGGGAGAATAAAGGAAGATGGAGGGTATAGGCGTTCCAAGCCCTGGAGCCAGTGGATCTCATAGATCTGTTATGTTTTGGTTGCTTTATTTCCCCCCCTCCCCCATCTCTTGGTCACACACTGGCTGAAATCAAGCTTTTAACCCTTTGGCCTCTCGTCTTTGCGTCTAGTAGCCACTTCTCACATTGGTTTAAATTGTGGATTTATTAGGTTATACCCCGTGAAGGATGTCCTGTAGCATGCCATATTAAATAAACACTCAGATTGCGTGGGGGAAATGGACCAAGTGCCCATTGTGTCTGATTGAGGTGTATTTACAATGGGTGGCTGGGTTTGCTGGCTCCTTGGTTCAGGAGGTGAATGAAGAGATCCCGGTATGTTTTGGCTTTTAACAGCAAAGCATTGCTGACGTATACGACTGGCTGGTTCCTCTCCAATGCTTGATAAGTCCATCATTTTCCGAACCCAGTTGCGCTGCAGTCTGCACGTATCTAGCCCGTGTAATGATGTCATTATCTTTCTATTATTTACATATGGAAAACACTATTTCTGCTGCTTCTTTTTAACGGAAGTATAGGGAAGCAGTCAGAATAGAGCTCAGTCTGTTGAGTGCCGTCAATAATAATGACAATCCCTTTGGTAAAATGTTGGAAATGCAACATTAATACAGGAATAGGTTTTGATGGCGGATGTCTTACTAAACTATGGATTTGTTTCCTATAAACCGGGAGCATGGTTAAAAAGCATGCCCTCGTTATTCTGTCTTGCATATGATAACACCATTATTTCCTGTGTCTGAAATGCACTTTGACCTGTTTCTTCCATTATTTGTGTAGGAGGTAGGAGTGAGCCAGACAAATTAGGAAGCCAGCTTGCTATATTTTTTAGGAGCCCGGAAAAGGTATATCCGTACCGATCATAAGCATTTAGGACCCACGTCTGAAAACATAAGAGCCATGGTTACCTTGATTTGATAAGCCCTGTATTAAATATAATTTAAATTGTGTTCTAATGTTTAGTGTATTGCCAAAGGACTACATGTTTCTGGCCTTTTTACCCTAGTCTGAAATCCTTTATTTGACATTACGTGGATATATATATATATATATATATATATATACTAGATAATCTATGTACTCAGTTCAGAGTGCTATGAGAACACTATAATTGTGCTAAATACCCTCTGACATAGGAAGAGCTAAGTTGTTTGTAGGCATGTTGGGTCACTTTAATCCCTGTAAATTCTAATCTCCTATTTTGTTAGCTTAATTGTTTGTTTGTGTGTCAGCTTGTGACATTTAAGGGTGTATCGTGGCTTCTCCAGGACTGTTAAATCACACTCGACACATTTCCATACTAGTGCTTGTTCGTTATACTATTTCCGTATAGAGAAAAAAAACATATTTTTTATACACCCCCCCCCCCCAGAAGCTTCTTGATGTGGCTGTATTTTGTGCAAACTTTCTTAGAATATCCTTCGTTGTGAACTTGAAAGGAACATGGCAACAGTAGGCTTCAAAGATAGTGATGCTTCAATGCCGGGGTAAAGTGTGAAGAGGCTGCGTGAACCAGAGGTGTAGCGTAAAAGCCGGTGAATGAAAGTATCCTGTACCGCAGGTTATGTAGCAGCATGGAAGCAAGCATAAGTTTGGCATAACTTGAGAGGAAGAATGTCCATAGAATGGGCCATGGTGGAGAATTTTTTTTTTTAACTGTGTGTACAATACATAAAATCAAATCTCTCAGGACAAATGTGTTCCAAGGAGACAATCTTTCTATTTACTTTCCAAGACTTATTCTTTTGTTTTTCATAATTTTTATGCAAGTGATATGTTTGTGTGACTTATAGTACTGGCATAGTCTGTGATGATGATTTTTCATCCCCACCCAAATGCAGAGACCAGAAATGGTGCAACTGTTTGAGATCAGGCTCCCCAGGGATGATGAAGATGATGAGGACTTTGCATGTGGTTACTCATTAAAAATGCAGTCTGGAAAATAAAATGAGAATTTCTCATTTTGAAATGTAGAGCAGAGGGTGTAGAAAAAAAGACAAAAAATCCCTTTTTCATTAAATATTACAACATTTTACCAGGATTAACATAATTAACCACTAGTAGGATTTTTGTCAGTTTAAAGTTTTCACTTTTTGTCTCATTCCATAGGAGATAGTGAAGGGTTATGCAAATCTTTTTTTTTTTTTTTTTTTTTTTATATATAGAATTTGTAAATGTACACAAAACCTTCCTTTTTACAGTGTGTAAGTGCTTCTATTTAGTACATGTTATAAATCTGAAGAAACCCCATTTCTTTTGTTCCTCCCTTCCTGTCGTATCAACAGTCTCATGCTCTGCATGTGTTCAGGAAGTGCTCTCAAGAATAAGTGCAGTAGATTGAAAAATGATTCCCACAATTTGCAGATGGGCATCTATTCACTAACTGATATCTGTCCCCATCAGCATCTATGCTCGATACCGTCGTTATCAAAGGCACACCAATGATCTAAGGCTGGAGCAAATAGTCTTTCCTAAGCGCACCATGCAAGGTAGTAGGCATTCTAGTGTGGTACAGTGATTGGTCATTACCTTGACGGACCCGTGATGTCTACTGGCAATGTAGCTGCTGAACTTTGAATGGTCCCTCAAAAAAACAAACAAAAAACCCCCCCTGACTTCATCTTTTGAGTGTTAGAGTAGTAGAAGTATTATTAAACACTTATCTACAGACACCAGACAAGCCAGAAGGCTTGTTTTTCCCTCAGAAATCTGATGGTGCTGCCACAACCACAAGGGATTCTGGGTAGGCGCATGCAAATAAGGTTTGCAATTATCACATTTTGCCTCTATATCCACTTTATACATGGATCCCTTGAAAGTAATTGCCTGCTGCACAAGACAGCCTTTAGACAAAACTCTGGTAAGATAGCCAGATCACCACTCACAGACAGCTGTTTCTTCCTTAATGGGACTCGTCGGCATGAGGTTGTGATACTGGCTTAATAGCTGAGGCTTGGGGTAGCCAAGAATTACCATTACATAAGTTATGGTGGGTAAAGGTGATGGAAGGGTTTTCCATCACCTTTACCCACCATTACTTATGTAAGAGTGTTAGAGTGAAATAATGAGGTAACAAAAAAACCCAAAACAAAACCTAGACAATATGTATAGAATGAACATTCTAAACAGTGATTCTAATGATGGTAAAAATAGACTTTTTTTCCTTTTCTTTTATAGCTATTATATAGATTTATCCTTGAGATCTTTCCCCAAACGCGGTTTTGGTTGGCAGGTGCCTTTGTGCTTTAATGTGAATTCTGGAAACCTTGTAGGTGACTTTAAAATGAAGGCCTGTGGATCTGCAGCAATTAATTATTAATTTTTTTCTTGTATGATGGTCCCTCCTGCAGCCTCGATGTCCAGGGCAAAGTTGTCCCTTTTGGAAGTGAAGTCGGGCAACCTTGGTTGAAGAGCTTCGCGAACAATCGTCAAAGCCCAATACTATAACCATGTTTTAAACAAATGCACCTTATCTTTTATATATATATATATATATATATATATATATAAAAAAAAAAAATAGTCCAAAGTTCTGGTTAAAATTGGTTGTATTTGTATCGGCCGTTGGTAGGTACGCGCTATACGTCTCATTGAAAGAGTTATGATATAGTGGGAGTTGGTGTGCATGTTGTATAACAAAGTAGCAAAGAGGAGTAAATAGAGATTAATGATGCAGTGTTGTCTGCACAGTGTGTGGTTGGGTTCAGCTACATGTCTAAAACTGTATGGCTTATTAAATCATCTGATTTGTAATGTGTTTCAGCCTTTCCTAACAGTAAGTGTGTGATGCATCCATTTAAAATACCCACACGCTCTGGGTAAGGTATCTATATTTACAGTAACATGGCTTTTAAAGTTGTTTTACACAGTTTGATTTTTTTTTTATCATTTCCAATTAAGTTATAGATGTCATTTTGTAGTATTTATTTTGTTTCCCCCAAAAGGTGGACTTTAACCAAAGGGTAACCCAAATGGGGAAGAATAATCATGAATATCTTGACAGAAAGTTGTGTTGTGTGTGTATTAATATATATAAACTGATGTTGGCTTCATCAAGTGCGATCTCTTTATGCAGGTTCATGGCGCCAAGTATATACCTTTGACGGCTTTTCAGGCACACAGTGTATTTGTCACTTTAAATTTACCGGCGTTACGTCTTCTCTGCTTTGCTGTACAAGCGCACATTCTCTTTAGAATGCAAACATTCCTTTTGTTCGGTTTCACAAGTGCAATCATTGTCTTATTTAATGTTGTAAATGAGGTAACCAAATTGCAAATTAGACGGCACACCTTTTTTTAAAATTTTTTATTTATTTATTTCTTTTTTTATCGTAAACAAGTAATGTCGGCCCTACATGCATTGTGCCCCCAAATGTGAAAATTATTAGACTGATTCAAGAAGTTATGTGCCCTATTTCTGTTGGCCACTGCCAGTGATTGGGAAAGCCTCCCATTGACATACTAACGAGGAAGTAAGGGATATATATATATATATATATATATATATATATATATATATATATATATATATATATATTATAAATTGATTCACACACACACTCTCACTCTGCCATCTGTTTAGCTTGATATCCTGTTATCTTTTCTGGTATTTCTTGTTATTCTTTTCTTGATTTGACTTCAAAATATTCTTTCAGTAGTTAATTGGAATTGTTTATTATTACTGTTTACTCCCAGTGTGCATGGAGTCAAATGAGAATGTTTCGCTTGGTATAGAGGAGCTCCACCAGAAATGACGGGCTGTAGAAGGTGTGTGTATTTGGAGGTCTCTGTTGTGCTTGTATTTATTGTGTCTTCATACACCAAAGACAAACTGTTAATCACGATGCCACACCTAGTTAATGTGCGCGAAAGCTGACGTTCCTGGAGGGATAGAAGTCCTTCCTGATTCTATTATATGTCCGTTCTCTTTCTTCTGGCTGTCCACACTTGAGGATTTGTATGTGTGACAAAGTCTATTCTTCCCGAGCTTGACTGATGGTTGGTGCTGTCACCAAGCAGTGCCCCTGACACAAAGCATTGCTGTGAAAACAGACAGAACTTCACTGGCTGCCTTGTTCTCCCAGAAGGAATCTATGTGTAGGAGGTGCTGGAACCTCATCATGAGATGCTTTTCTTCCTCAGGACATGGCTAACTATTTGTCCTTCTCATGTTTCTTTAGGATCTTATTAGAAATGTGTGTTTAAATTTGGTTGAGGTGATAGCCCTTTTACTTCTTAATAATTCCATATCCATAGAATATACTTCATCTTCCCTGAAGTTCCAGGCTGCCATTTCTTGAAATCCGCAGCTTTTATGTGCCACTAAGGAATAATGCATAGCCCAGTACTTTATGTTAAAAGAACCATATAATTGGGACCAGCCCTGTAACTTTGCGGTAGTATGCCTCTTTATTCACATTTCTGCGTTTGAGTTGCTTTGCTGCTGTTTTGGTTTCCCTGGATTGCACATCCATTACTCTTCCTGAAATTAGAAGCCATGAAGTATCATAGTTCAAGTTTCTAATTAGGTGTCTTGAATGCAGTCAAGCTGTTAAAAGGTTAACTTGTCGGAATAAAAGGCACTTTTGCTGAGATTCTACTTTGTTTTGTCAATTAGCTGATAAGCAAAAGAGGGAAAACTGAGGAGCTGAAGTGTATGAGAAGGAAGTAAAAAAAAAATTTGGGATAAAAACCACAATTTATATGTGATGACATGGTAATTACTTAATTTTTATGAGTGTGGGGAATTACCGCAAGCAGAAGAAAGGGTAAAGTGGTGTTTTGTTTTTTTTTTGGAACCCCTAAACACTGTTACTTTTTGTTATTTTTGGCTATTGTCGGCCTTGCGATTCCTTCCTTTTTCCTGTTTTCCAGATACATCACAAAGCCTGCAATCCCAGAATTCTCTGCAATGTTCCCCATGAATTCCACCTATTTAATTATTGAAGCCTGCAGTTTTCTGCTATTTCAAAATTTCAAAATTGTAAAGCTGGTTTTTTTTTTTTCCTGCTGTCTTTTTGAGAAGTTAGCTTTGTGCTTTTTTGTAATATATATAAATAAATATAACACACACACACACACACACACTTGGGCTAGAATAAAGTATAATTGGGAAAGTAATTTTTTTTTCTTTACCTAACAATTAGGTATGCTCTAAATTTTTATTGTATGTATAGTACACTTTGAAGAGTTGGTTTAGCACAAGTATAAAATCTTTTTTCACCTAATGCGAGAGTGATGTGGGTCAACATACAACATGAAACACTGTAGGCGTTTTCTAGAATCCACTGATTTGTGAGAATTAAATGTTAACTACAGCTGTCCTAGTACTAGATGTGTCTTGAACATTTATCACTATATTCAAGTCAGATTACTTGCAAATGCTACTAGTTCCTTTGCGTCTGTTTGTTGTTAGCATTGGAACTTCTCTGCTGTTTGCTGTTCTTTTTGTGATACTGTTTTTACAGCATGTTTGCATGGTAAAGCTTAGTGGAATAAGCTGTGCTTAACATTTTATCCAAGGTTGCATAGTAGTTTTTATTCAATGCCTTCACTTTTTTATGAAATTTGTTTAGAATAGTGCATGTTTTGGCTCGTTAATCCCACCTGAACAGCAGGTGGAGGAGATCACCCATTAAGCACTAAAATGGTTAAAGTTGGGAGTATTTGTGTGTGCACGGGTACCTATTTTATGTGGTGTATGAGAGGACACTGGGCAGGAAGAATGAGTAGGCTAGGTTAATGTGAGTATGTGGATGTGCAGCCCATTTGGAAGAGTTGTATAGATTAAGTGTTGGAGGAACGCTTACTCGGGTGCTGCTGCCTAATTAGTGAAATTATTATTCATTTACACTAGTGGTGTGTGTTTTTCTTTTCTTGTGTTTTAGGTTAATGTGAGCAAATTTAAATTTATTGTAGTGAAATCTGTGACATGGATGGGCTTGCAGAATGTCTGGGTTTAAATATACACACGCTGACCAAAGGCCAGTCCTGTGATTAATGCAGTCTTCATCTCTAGAGCGCAGGGGGAAGCCTCACATGGAACACATGTCTTTACATGTTCCCCTTTATTGATTGAAAAATGATCACGTGGGTTTTCAGAGCTCATCGACCCTGACATCTCTGAGCCTGGTTAAATTGTGCTTATTATGTAGAGCAGGGAGACCTTCTGAGAGGTAGGCTTGGTGACATCTGGTCATCTGCATGCCCTGCCACCATGTCTAGTATAAGTGCTTCAGATTGCTTCCTTCAAATTCTTTCTGTTCTTGAAGTCGTATGGAACACATGTTATTTTTGTAAATACTCAATGTTTAATATAGTATCTGTATAACTTAACCATTTACCGGCTGCAAGGGTTCCTCGGTTTTGATTATGTGCAAGAAGGGGCTCCTCACTGAATGATTTGACCTGATAAGCGTTAGGTTAAACTTAATAGCTTGGCGGAGGGGATAAAGGAAGCTAATTGACCTTCTCACTGCTGATGCCTGCTTTACTTTGAAGTAAATGTTTAATACTCTTAAGCCTACATATATAGCTCTCTAAATCAGTAATAATTTCCTCCATGGTTTCCAGTCATTGTGGACCAAACATGTGCACTGCTTTTGATGACACCTTGGCTGAAATTTAGAAAATATCACATGTGTATCAAAATTAAAATAACAATCTGTTTACGTCATTGATCTTAATGGTTGTTTGGGGGTCCTGTGCTATGCAAAACAAAGATTGGGCTAAGGGTGGAGTTACTGTTGACATTCAGGACATGACTGCCAGACATCGTTGGAAGAACCCAGCCAGTTCAGAACATTTTTGTTGACCTGAAGTTCATTGCCCTTCATTGTAGGGGGGCATTTAATGAGATGTGTTTTAATACTTTGACTAGGCATGGAGATGTTCAATGAACCAAAGCAGTTTTTTTTTAGCCTTGGTGTAAATTGTGTTAATGATAGGAACACGACAACCGCCTAACTGGGTATCATTAAAGTATACAAAAAGATAGGGATACTGATGTCATGAGCTTCTGAGTGATATTGGACATGCAGAATAAAGAGGAAGTCCCATGGACCTGGAGGCCGCCATTGTTGTCAGTTATGTGATATGTTGGGTGACTTTCCCTGCTCAAACACCACGCTGAGCTGAGTCTTTATGCTAATGGTAACAAAATCTTTCTCTTTAGATTTTCATTGGTTTGTGTGTGGCTGGATGGTTAAGACCGATCAATTCTATTTGCCACTGAAGGTGTGATGAAGAGTCAGGGTGTTTGTGTAGTCCCTTGGCTACAACACATACATGTAGCTAATATGCAGCTGTCTAAAACTGTTTTAATTGGCACAATATGTCTGTAAACAGATGTTTAATCTGATACTAATCATGAAAACATGGGTTTTCTCCTTTCAGTAGACTGGATGTAGACAACACTCAAAACTCAAGGGTAATTTCATTATTGGAAATGTCTATAGTTGATTAAGACAATTATTTGTAACACGTTAATTTCCCTCTTGTCATTTAGTGTACCCACACACTTTTCATTCCTATATAATGCATAATTTAGTATAAACAAAATATTAAAATGTAAAAGATTTCCTCCTCTTAGAGATTGGGTTTATTTCTCATTTGCGTACGAAGTATGCCTGTCCTGGGTTTGCATACACCTTGTATGCCTAAGATTTTAATTTATTTTTATTATAGGACAAATATTATTCGAATTTGGCATTCTCTAATTTTAGTAGTGCTTATAGCTATCAAGACTACTACATGAAATGTTTCTCAAAAGTAGACAAACCAGGATATCGGTCGTTTTGACGCATTGACATTAGAGGCAAAAACACTTTACAATGCAGCAATATAAACCAATTTGCGTTCAGCAACGTTCCCAAAGTACGGTGATGATGTCACCGGAAAGCGAACAAAAAAAAAAGTGCTCATTTGTATCTCTCTTAATGTTAAAGCGCTCACTTGAAGCTCTGCTGCTTTTGGGGTCATATATTTTGGCCCAAGCTAGCTGGCATGGAGGTGGCAGAGAAGACCAGGCTTAAAGTGACAAGGCATTATAGTGAGCCAGATGTTCTAAGTACAGCAGTACAAGGATACATTCCCATGATGCAGAATAAATCTGACCTATTGGGATCTAGCACTCTACTGAAAAGATGCATTCTAGATGCAATATCCTGGCATGAGAATCGATGCACACACAGTATGTATTCACATTGCCCATGGAGTAATACAGCAAACAAATCTTAAGCGAAAAGGAGGTGAAGGTCATATAAGGTTTTCAGCTTAACACTGAATTTGAACCTGTACTTTATGAATAGTTTATTTTCTTGAATAAGAAATGTTTTCTAGGACCTGACTCATTGGGAATAAGATAGCGGGAAATATATATGTATATAATTCTGGAACAGTGTGCCACTCGCTGCATTATGTTTCCGTGGAAACCTCAAGGTATTTTACAATGCGCACAGTCTTTTAGCTTCTTCAAGGGACAGTCTGGTGTCCCATACAGCCCCACTCATGAAGAATGCACATTATAGTCCTTTGGGTACTTTAATATATGTTCTTTAAAGTGTAATATAAACAACGAGTACTTTAAGAGATACTGCTTCAGAGCTGTAGCATACCATCCTCTCCAGGGTCCTGTTGTTGTGCTCCTTTTTCCTGCTGTTTGAAGCAGATCAGTGTTGGGGAAGCTGTCTCATTGACATCAATAGTGCATTCTGCGCATGCACTCAGTAGGTCTCATTGGATCCCCTTGTACTCCTGGGTGAGCTGGTGCTTGCTGGTGGTGACTATAGCTCATGTGCAGACCGCCGCTTCTGCTGGCCAGTACTTCACCTGGGGCTTCTATGACTGAGCGCCTGCATCACATGACCTTCTGGTGCTCCACAATAGAAACCCCGGCGGAAGTGCCGGCAGCAGCGTTCACCAGCTGCGGGATACGCACAGATATCCTCCGCTGCCACCTCTGCCCGGGCTTCTACGGTGGAGCACCGTAAGGTCATGTGATGCCGGCGCTCCGTCATAAAAGCCCGGCAGAAGTGCAGACCGCAGTGGAGGATCCGGGTCCCCTGCAGCGATCCGGGGGATCTGGATCTTTGTCTTGTAGTCAGACCTTTGCGTAAGGTCTGATAAGAAGATGAGCTAGAATATAAGACGAGGGATATTTTTATTTGCTCTGGGGAAAAAACCCTTGTCTAATCAAGGAAATACGGTATATGTAATAATAGACTTACGGGGAACTGTATGATTGTAAACCTGCTACGCTAAAACAATGAAACAATTACAAATGTAGAGTTTAGTTGTATCAGAAATGTGACTTCTTCATTAAAATTCTATGCAGTGTTCGTTTTCACTTGTAACTCAGTTTCAGGAAACTGTTTTATTTATTTTGCTAAAATATGGAAAACGTATCTGTTTAACCCCTTCAGTACCGGGACGTACCTGGTACTTCCTGGTTAACAGTCACCGGTAGACCGGGACGTACCAGGTACGTCTCCTCCAAAAAACGCCCCCACATCACCACAATCGCGGTGATCGTGGGGGCGCTGCTGCTGCTGTCTGCCCAGGAGTCCTGGGCAGACAGCACAGCCTGACTAAGCCCGCCCCCAAGCCCACGATCACTCCCACGGAGTGATTCTCTAGGCAGAAACTGCGATTGCAGAAAAATCTGCAATCGCGGTTTCAGCTGCCACAGGCAGCTTCAGGGAAGGGTTGGGGGGGGTATTGAATGGGTCACCACACAAGTGTGGGGACCTGATCCAACACCCCCCTGCTGCCTGATCGCTCCATGAGAGCGTCAGTGCAGCGTCAATTGAAGGGGTTAATTCCCGTTTTTTAGGGGGTTCTGCTGCTGGTGGTCTGCCTGAAAGCCCAGGCAGACCAGCAACAGCAAAAACGAGCCCCCAGAAGTCCTCTGATCAGTCCTACAGGACTGATCAGAGAGACTCCTCCCCTACAATCTCCAGTCTATTGGAGATTGTGTCCCAGCTGCCAGAGGCAGCTTCAGGGACAGGGAGACAGGGTTCTTTGGTCTCCACATGAGTGTGGAGACCAGACCTACCCCTACCCCCCCTCTTCCTCAATTAACCCCTTCAATGCTGCGATTGTGTATGACCCCCATCGCAGCATTGCAGGGGTTAATATTAGTCCCCACAAGCTTGTGGGGACTAAATATCAATCAATGCTGTGCTTCAATGGAGCATCAGCATTGAAAGAGTTAAAAAAAAATAATGTAAAAAATAATAATAATTAAAATTTTTTTTTTTACAAATAAATAAATTTTAAAAAAATAATAAAATAATAATAAGAATTAAAAAAAAATAACAGCACTGACCTGAAAGTCCAGGGTGCTTCCAGGTCAAATGCTGGGCTGATCAGATCACTCCTGGCCAATAGGAGTGATCGGATCATTATGGCAGCCCACGGATGACCCTGCTCTACAAAGAGAGAGGGGTCATCTAGGGTAATTATGAAAAAACACAAATTATTAATAAATGAAAAAATCATAATTATTACCTGATCACTTGTCGGTGACATTTTAAGTCGCTGATTATTGATCGGTCTCCCTGATTGATGTCAGCGGCCTAAACCTGTCACTTACAAGTAATCTGATGAAAAAAAATATTTAAAAAAATGTAAATGCACATGTTCCAGTTTTGCCCTCATAGCTTCCTCAAAAAATACATGAACCATGCAAGTGAGGCCTTGTTGGAACCGGGGGGTGTTGGTGAACAAAATGTGGTGTTTTTTTTCCAGTGTTACACATATGCTGTGCAAGAAATAAATTGCAACATTGAAATGTATTTGTTAAAAACGCAATAAAATAAATTTTCCGTGAACTTTGGCAGACATCAGTGAAGAAAAGGCTAGCTGAAAACTGTCAAAACTACCCTAGTTGAACACCTTGACTTGTCTACTGTTCATAAATATATACTTTTATGGGGTAATTTACAGCAGGGGGCTTCCAAAATGTCCCAAATGGGATATGGGCCCAGGAAACCAATTTCTGAAAATTCCAAATGTGAAAACGAAAATGCGCATGTTCCAGTTTTGCCCTCATAGCTTCCTCAAAAAATGCATGAACCATGCATGTGAGGCCTTGTTGGAACTGGGGGATGTTGGTGAACACAATTTGGTGTTTTGTTCTGCAGTTTCACATATTCTATACAAAATATAATATAAAATCTAAAGCAACATTGCAACATATGCAAAAAAAAACCCAAAAATATAAAAATACCTCAAAATTTGGCAGCAATTGGCGATAAAATCCCTGTTTGAAAAGTGTCAAAATGACCCTAGTTGTACACCTTGACTTATCTACTTTTCATAAACATATAATTTTGGGGGGATAATCAGTATTTGTGACAACTATTGCAGTTATTAGATTACCATGCCAAATTTGAAAAAAATTACATTTCAAAAACGTGATGCATGCCTTGCAATATTTGCCCTATACTGGTCAAAATAGATAAAAATCCTGGCCATGTTGGGTGGTTTCCAAATCAGGACAAGTTAATGAATATATTTGGGATAATTTTTTCCCATTGGTTTAATGTGTGTACAATTTGTATGTATACAAAAGTGTAAAAAAATGCGTTTTTTTTTCATTTTTCCCCCACTTTTTCCAGTTTTTTTCAAACAAAACAATGTACTACCCAGCTTACTATGGTTTCAAATGAAAGCCCTACTTGTGGTGAAAAAAACAATATATGATTTGTGTGGGTGCACCAATTGATAAGAGAGAAATTACAGTTGAAGAAAGACATGGCAAAAACACAAAAATGGCTCCGGTCCTTTAGCGACACCCTAGCTTAAAAATCCCGGTCCTGAAGGGGTTAAACTGTTTAGAAGAAAACAAACCGGACTGAATGTCAATATTTATTTATTCACACATCTGAGTTTATTTAATGTAGGATCTATGCTATATTTTTTTCCCTAAAGTTTATTATGACACTTTGCATACTATACAATAGAGGATGCAGGGCCCTCCTGTGAATTTAAAGTGACATAGTTGGACAAGTTACATGTATAGTTATGGTCAACATTATTGGCACACTTTAATATTTTTTGTACGTCATGAACAATATTTCCTTAAAAACTTCTTTGTCTATATACACTCATATGTTTGTCGGCATCTTTTTGAAGAATTCAAATCTGTTTGAAAAGAAGAATTTGAATCTAATTGCTGTGAAATTAGACTCACCAGTGATACATTGTCAGTGCTTACATGGTTTGAATTAACCAATCAACGATGGCTTCAATGCTCAGGCCACTTTTATTCCCTCTTCCTTATTCGCAACAGCAAAGACTGTCCAAGATCATCAGAAACACTATTATCACCAAACATAACAGTTTGTAATGCTTTAATGTGTGATGTTTGCTGCTCATGAACTTCCCAGGACATGGTGACGGGTCTTTTGAGGTCAGAACAAACACCCTTACTGCTGTTAAATATAGTGGAGAAACCATAATGATGATGGGCTGCTTTTCTGTTTCTGGTATTAAGAGAATAATGAAATCAGAGGATTACCAAGGCATTGGAAGGTGAAATGTGCTACCCAGTGTCACAAAACTAGATGTTGGTTGAAGTTAATGGGCCCTCCAGCAGGACAATAATCACATCTGAAAACACAAAGGAATGTCTGATCTCATTCCGATTGAAAACCTTTGCAAGGGGCTTAAATCGCTCATTTGTTGGCAGTGGCGAAAAATAATTTTGGACATCGCAGATAATACAAAGCTGATACTTTTGCAGTTATCTCTGAAGTTATTGTACACGTTGTGGAAAATATTCAAGAGGGCCGATAATGTGCACCATAACTGTACGTGTTAGTGTGACTCACGCCCAGGTAAATTGCAAACAGTTTAATGCAATACCACAATGGAAAGGACTTTTTAATATACTCGGTAATATTATTTAAATGCTACATGTTACTGCATTCAAGACATTAATACAGTGAGTCATTTGATAAAAAAAAAAAAAGAAACGCCTGATAACACCCACGCGTGGTAAATGAAACCATTCAAAAGTGCTAAATCATGCTTTGTTCCAGAAGGACACAGGCATTTGAATATATGTTCTAGCAGTGGTTGGTGTTCCCTAGGCAATTACGCATCCTGGGCTAGTTGCCTTAAAGTAACAGTGGGCTTTGGGTCCAAGAAGCTTACGTTGTCGGAGTACACAATTTTTGTACGTGTGCCCCGTCTGATGATAAAGAGGCAGCGTGTCAGCAGTGTGTCTCCTATAAACACGAATCTGTTTATAGTACAAGCAGTTACTGTTTACCAAGCGGCCGGCAGCATTGGGTGGCGTGTGTTTTAATAAAAGTTCTGTACTGAAAAGCTACAACACACTTTGTGTGTATCTCAGCTCTGTATCTTTTTATTGATCAACAGGAAAAGGAGTGTTATATACACACACCTTAGTCATGTTATCTGTTTTAAATTATTTAACCCTCTGTGTTCTAATGTGTTGTCCTCCAGGGAGTAAGCGGTTGAAAAAAAAACAACAAACTGTATTGGTTACACTTTATTGTCGGATACTGTATTGCCACAGAAGCTGTCTGTTCTGGGAACATCATTTCTGTGATAAAGAAAAAGCTGTTGCCTTTAAAACTTATAGCACAGCTATATATATATATATATATATATATATATATGTATATTATGTATAATTGTATTATTCAGAATAACTTCTTTACATGTAACAGAAGAAACCGGCCTCAGACCAATGTATAGGTATTCTACGCAATGAAATTAGGCAATTGTTGTGAGATATTTAACAGTGTTTCTTAGTGGTTGCTGTTGCTATAGCAACTGCATCCCAGACTGAAGTAACGATAAAAAAACCAGATGTGTGTATATATACAGTGGATATAAAAAGTCTACGCACCCCTGTTAAAATGCCAGATTTTTGTGATGTTAAAGAATGAGACAAAGATAAATCATGTCAGAACTTTTCTGACATGTAAATGGGCAGGTCGGACATTGTAACCACCCAATGGAGCCCTACTGGGGAGCAATCTGCCCTTTTATGTTCTGTACACATCAATTTGTGTTATACTCAAATTGCCCCGCCCCCCCCCACCCCCACCTGGGCTTCCCCTTTAAAGAGGACATATCATTAGTATACCTTAAATCATTTATCAAAGCTAGGTATGTCCTTTTGTTATTGCATCTGTGGCAGAATTAGCATTATGTAATCAATCTCCTGTCCTTGAGTTATCTCCGCGTGTGTGAGAGAAGAGGCTTTGTAATACAGAGATTTACTTATTTTCATCTGAAAACTTTTACATAGGTTTATGTAATTTAATGTCACAAAAAAACACAAAGTAACTGTTCCTGCGCTCTCCCTTTTATACCAGCAGCACCTTAATTATGTGGTTTCCCATCCACATATAAATGTGAAAATTACACACAACCAGAAGATTACAATAGATATTAAGTGCGCTCAGTATATATCTATTGACAAAAAAAATAAAATTGATATATATACACAACCTGTATGTGATTCTGAATGGTATCTTAAAATGAGACAAAAAGCAGAGAGCACATAATAGTGTAATATGTCCGAGAACGATATATTAATCGGACAACTATTGCACTCGCATGCTTAATAGTAAAAGTAGGCTCCTCAAAAAGGTCTTATCCGGGGATTTGGTCTCCAATGGATCATAGAGGATCTTCAAACTCCGTCTCAACGAGCAGGTTCCCGCATCTCCAGACCTTCGTGATAGAAATGAAGAAAAAAGACCGTACTTGGAAATAAAAAGTAAATAGATATTTATTCCGATAGTTAAAAAGTTTTAAAATCCGTCCGCTACACGTTTCGCTGCCTTGAGCTTCTACCAGGAGCTATCTGGTGGGCTGAACTGAAAAATATAAGATTTGAGGAATCTTAAAAAAAAAAATCTAGATTTTGCTGCTAAAGATGCTTACATTCACACCATGCTCATGTCGATATAATGTATATATTTAAACGTCCACTATATGACTGGTGGAGTGATTGAAGCAGTTAGTGGTTTATTTGGTCTTTATTATTTATTTTTTCTAGCTATACAGTGATTGACTCCAACTCCAAGCCGCTCATCAGAATGGAGCTTTGATTTCAAACATGTCTGTGCTTTTGTTCTGTTTGTTTTTTCCATTCTTCTTCTCCTTTATTTTGTTAACGTGATACTTCTAAAGCAGCAAGGTATGATCTTTATGTGAGCTTCTTTAATACATATTCTGTTTCTAGGCTCTCCCATTAGCAAGAATGAGTTGTTTTTTCTTGCAGTGTTTGCATATTGATCTTCTAATATACAGAATCAGAGGTATGCTAATTTTAGACGTTTTATATTCCGAGAGAAACATCTTTCATACTGAAGCTTCCTATTCCAGTTTGTACCCGTTAGTCTGGCATAGTCTTAGATTTCTCTGCTTATACAAAAGCGCTTAACAAAATGTAGACAGGTTCCAGCCGTTGGGTAACCTAAATGCAGCATTAGAAAAATCATTCATAACACTATTAAATGCCTTAAACTGTCCTGGAAATAAAGGACTATTTTGCCCTAGTCATAATTTTTGATGGGATCATGTAATTGTCATTTGACGCAAAAGCAGGCACTGGTAGGTTGTTGCCATAGATGATTGGAGGAGCAGACTACTTAAATATTAAAATACTCTAGGCTCTTCACTTGTAAGGGAACAAAAACTAAAGCAACATCCCTCTGTGCTCTGGTGTTGAGTTTATTTTACCTGCTTAACATGGCCAGTCACTGGTAAGAACTCCTGTTAAAATTGATGAAATTGCTCTGTGAGCATGTGCACAGGTGTCTTGTTAGATGCCCTGGAGCTGTTATGCGAGTCACAGTGTGCACACTGGTAGGTAGGAGGTATTAGGCCTGAATGCATCTCCTCCAAGCCAAGTAGCTGGGGGACAGGGATCAGTGCAGATGCATAGAGGGGATTTATCACAATTCCTCTATTTACACTAGTTGGGAAATACACAATATGGACAAAAGCATTGGGACGCCAGGCCATCACACCAGCAGGGACTTTTATGACATCGCATTCCCCTTCAGCATACCAAGACATTTTGGACAATGCAGTGCTTCCAACTTCCCGGTTTGGGAAGGCCCTTTTCTATTCCATAATAGCCATTGTTGGGTGCTGAAGTACTTGACTGGCCTTCACAGAGCCCTGACATCAATCCATTCGTTCACCTTTGGGGTGAACTGGAATGTAGATTGTGACCCAAGCCTTCTTGTCCAACATCAGCGCCTGACCTCACAAATGCTCCACTGGGTGAATGTGCAAAAGAGTGGAAGTTGTTACAGCTTCAAAAGGGGGGGGGGGGAGACCAACTACATACTAATGTCTGTATTTAGAATGTGATGTCATAACAGTCCCGGTTGGTGTAATGGTCAGGTGTCCCAATTCTTTTGACCATATAGTGTATCTTGGTTTAAAGGTGACGTTGCACTATAGTATGTGTGAAAGTCTAAATGGTGATTGGAGTGCCTTTTTAAAGCACCCATGTTGATGTGATTAAACGTTTTACAGCGCTGTGAAATATGATGTTGCTAGATTAAAGAATACAGAATAAAAATGAGGGAAAAGCATAACGTAAGAGCTACATTTTCTTAACATGCTTATAACTACAGTTAATGTTTTACTTTTAATTAAGTGAAATGACACTTTTTTTAAGTTTGCATGCTTCATGAAATAACCACAATTTCAGTGGTTTCTTTTTATATAAGTGAAACAGTGTGCTAGCCTGGGCCTCCCTGATGCAGTATAACGTACTTCTTCCAACATATTACCAATCATCCTGCATTTATCAAGTTAAGCTCCTGGAAATATAGTTCTGTTTGTTTTTCCTAAACATGCATTCCAGGCAGATTTCCCTTTTGCACATTATTTGGCACATCACACACACTGCTCCAATAAATCCTTTCTTAATTAAAGTTCAGCCGAACTTTCCATCTCCTCCCCGTTCTCATCGGGCAGATATTTAATCAGCGACTCTCTTTCCAATCTGCCTGTGGCTGATGTGAAAGTTTTTGTTAAATGTTGAGAGGTGGAGTAGAATACGGTACAATTAGTGGAACAGGTTGCTTGACATCGCCGGACGTTACCTTTTCTTGTGTGGGTGTAGCAATTTCTACGCGTCTATGTAAGATTTATCGAAGCACAATGAAATCCACTATATTCTGCAACAAAGACTTAAATATTTCTGTGGGAGTCGCTTGGTCAAATGACCTATTTCTTGACTTTGCAGCACCGAAAATCCTTATTAAAATTGTGGAACAAATTGATCTGAAAGCTTTTGCGCAGATCTAAAATTCTTTTTATTTTTAAGATGGAAGCTGGGCTGACACTGAGTCTACTGTGCATAAGGGGATTGCGGTAAATCGAAGATTTGAAGCCGTCTTCATCTGTCTGATTTGATCTATACATGGTGTCTCTGTCAGCATACATGGCCACTGTTGATAGAAAATCAATGAGAAATGTCATATCGCCCTTGTTCTGAGCCCCTACATTCTGTTTGAACTTCCTAGCTTTCCATGGCTCGTGCAGACAGACTTGTATATAGCTTATTCCTAACTTTGCGTATATAAAGAGATCTGTGCTGTGGAAATCATGCCGTAGAGCTCGTGGCTTGATTTTGCCCAACAGTTGCCCAATTGTATGTTATTGTTGAGACTCACCGCGAATTGTGACAAATTATAAATTGCTTTTCGACAGGTTTGTTTCCTTTTGAGGCTTGTGAATAAAAAGTGTGTGTGTGTATATGTGTATATGTATATATAGATATAGATATGTATGTATATAGATATATGAGCATGGCTTGAGCTTATATAGTAAGTCTCCAGTATGTGGTTTATTGTGATGCTTTATGCATAGGTGTGTGTGTGGCTATGTTCCGGTCTACATCCTGGCATACAACCAATCTGCCGTGCGATTTATAAATTAATTCGCCAATGAAATTGCCTACACTGACATTGCACTACATACTGAGCTTTGTATTACATACTTGGGACCATACGGTTCGCACTTGAATTAAAGCTTTTCTTATTAATTGTTCTAGCAAATCCGAACTACTTTTCTTCAAAATGAAATAATAAATCAAATAATAAAAACAACACATCACATGTATATGTATAATGCATGTTTTAATCGGTTATTTAATTAGAGAAATCTCACTGGGGTTGGAATTTAGTAATGTATAGTGGAGTTGAAAGCTCTCCTGTCAACCCACTGAAGCGATTAAATCAATATTGGTCTCATCTTCCATGCACTTAATCATTGAGTTGCAGCTAACTGCTTTAAACTAATATAGGAACTCAGACGGCCCTTGTGATAGCTACATATGGTTATAGATACAAATGCTCATAAATGAATAACCAATAGCTAGCTACATTGTTTGGTTACACAGCAACGCACAATATTTGGTTTGTTTATCTACACATAAACATACAGTGACACACCTGTGTCAAGACAGGCAAATATGAAATTGTCTCATTCTTCAGAAGGGCAGCTTAAGTTATTGTTCTGTGTGACGATTATAGCATCGGTATCTATATTAGTCATATGGCTTGATCACGTGATAGAAGTGAAGATATGGTTTGTTTAGTGACTTTGCTCCGCATTCATATGTCGATTAGAAAAAGGTAATCAAGTTATGAACAGATTATCTGCTGAGGACATATTTAGTTCTGCAACAAAGGAGATTAGCGCGTGATGGAACAGTGTTTAGGATTTGCAGATTGCATGTTCACCTTGATCCGTTGTTCTGTATGGCCAGATCAATGGCTTGCTTTTCTCCCTTTTTCAGCACCATAAGGGTTAGTAATATTTAGATCCTGTTTTGCTGTGTTTCCGTTTAACAAACATCAATAGCTTAGTCTTCCCCATTAATTCTGTGTGTGTGTCTATATCTATATGAATATATACACACACACACGTGTATTTTCCTTTTGGTTTTCTAATCGTTCTAATAAGCACTTATTGTATGATGTTGTAAATAACCATTTGGGGCACATACTGTAAACGCTAGCTATTTTTCACATTTTCAGAATAAAATGTAAATGCTCAGTGACACATGGTTTGGATTATAAGAACTCAATTTAGAGGACTTTAATAGTTGCCTGGACTTAAGCCCTCGAGGAGGCAGGGTGTGAACCACTGATAAGTATTTTTGGTGTTTGTAAGGTTTATAATGGGCTCATGCTTTATTGCCTATGTTTTCAAAGGGCTCCTTGTTTGTTATTTAGGAAGCATGTCTCTTCACCTACCATAATTCTAATTTACACTTTATGGTCCGGTCATTTATATTTAGTTGCTTTCTCCCTTTGAAATGCATGATGAGACTTGTATTTGTCCTAGAAAGTGCATTGTTGAGAAAGTGGGGGAAAAAAGCCATCAATCAGGCTTTGGCATGTACATTAAAAACAACCAATTTCTTCCACAAGGGTAGCCTCATTCTTCTTGGCATATGTTATGACTAACTTGGACTGGGTTGTCGCCTTTTCTGGAAAATAGGCATTTTGTTTCTTTCATGGGTTATCAGTGAGCTAAAGCTTATTTTCCACTGGTTGGGTGCTTCCTCGTTAATGTTTTTATGCTTATGTGGATTCTTGGAATGAAATATTGCAGTTTTCCTGTTTAGCCAATTCCATCCAAGCGTCAAAGTGCAAATTTTATGTCAAGGGGTTTGTTTCCAACTAGACGTTTACACGAATTTGCTGCTTTCAGCGGGTAACACTTTTTGTGGCCTCCTTTGAACTTTTGATACTGTAAAAGGGAAGCAAATGTAAATGACAACAGGCTGATTTTACAGGTTGTCATAAATCAGTTAAATATGGGATTTCCTCCATGTAAACAGATTACTAAACTGCCAATTAGCCCCAAGGCCTTTCTATGCTCTTCATGCTTGTACATCGAGGGCATGTGTCTGCCCACCTTTCTGTATATAATCTAACAAGATGTTCAGCACAGCGGAAACATGTCTTCATCCTGACAAGAGGTTACTATACGAATTACCGGAAGCCAAGAGATCACATAAAATATTTAATTTCAAACCTGCTTTCGCTATAAGATAGTTTAAAGGCTTACTCATAAACCAGCTGTCACAAGCGAGAGCTATGGCTGACATAGTGGGCAGAGGGTGGGGGTGAAAGGGTTAAATACACGGAATTCGAGGGTACCTGATGCTATTGCCAGCAACCACCAAGTTAACCCCTGAAATCACTCCAGTACTACAATTTGCTGTTGCCACCAAAACTTCATATTTGGATGTCTTGCGTTACCTCAAGAAAACAGAATTGGTGGTGATCACCTTAATAATAAAATGTATATGATTAACCCTCTGCCTGAGCTTTCTTCAGAGTTTATATTTGAGAACAAAGACCAGAGCTGATTAATTGAACACTTAATCTGAAACAAAAGGTTTCACAGTGCTATGTACAAAAATATAGAAATAAAAATTACAAATTTGCAAAACTGAATTGTGCATGTCCCAAGCATGGCCTTTTAGCCCTCAAACAACCCAGCAAAACATGGGTGGTATCACTGCCCTCAGGGGATGTTGCTCAACATATATTGGGTTGTTTGGCTGTGACTATACAATTTGTGTGTGTGTGTAGAGGGGGAACAACAATATATGACTTCCACAAACTGACAAAGACTGATGGTAGAGTTATTGTAGATGTGTATGAAAAGAAGGTACCAGCACTTGAAATATCCTGGGGTGTTTTTAAAAATGTATGGTTTGATGGAGATAATAGAATTGGCTGGGTTCAAAGATGTCCCAAATAGGTCATTGGCGCAGGATTACTAGTTCTGGAAAACATGGTTTTGAAATGGCAATACGCTACCTATTGCTTGCATAAAAATCATAAAAAACTTTGGGTATTTCTAAATTTAGGACAGATGTTCTTTTTAGCAGGTTTTAGAAAAAAACATACATAATTTATGTGGGTACACTAAATGAAATTATAGCTAAGCACATATACTACTTTAAAACAGTCTTGGTCACGAATAACCAAGCGGCTTGGTTCTTAAGGCTTTTTCCTAATCAAACATCAGCTCTGCTATGTGGCTGCTAGTCCAAGAAAGTCCAAGTGTGTGTATATATAGATATATATCTATATATAGATATATTGTCTTTTTTTTTTTTTTTAACAAATTTATATAGTCAGGAATTTGTAAAAAGTATAAGTCGGTTGTGATCATTTAGTGGCTTACGGCTTCATTCGGTAATTGCGTGTGTTAGTGGAAATGCTAAAATAATTCTGTGTGCTCGCTCATGTGCACGTCTGTAATTATCTTCTCATACCTTGATTACATACTTACGCTGAAGTTATTCTTTCTTATGGCCGCTGTTATGCAGCGTGTGAACTAGCAGCTGTGTAACCTGTAATTCATTTCGGGATGAGTCATGTGTGGAGGTGTGCTTGGAGAACTCAATCATTTAGGGAAACTAAAATGCTTTCTGTGACCGATGATGTGAATCCTGCTCTGTAGGAGCTGAAATCGGGCACTAACAGAAATCAAATTCTTCTCTGTGAGCTCTTTTGAGATCTTTCTTAAAACACGCTCAGCGTCTATTTTAAACATATCGCTTATTTGGGTAAACGCAGTAAACTAATTACAGGTACTGCGTTAGAATGCGTGTCCTGTTTGGAGTGGTTGTGATGAGCTGCTCCAATGTGCATAATTAGCAGTTTTGGTAAGTAAGTGTTTCATCAGAATTCAATTTTAAATCTAATTTTGCTGATGAAGTACTGCTGGGGATAGCAGAAGTATACTGACATTACAAACATGTCTTATTTATAGTCCGTGTCTCTCTGCACTCATTAGTTTATAATTGGACCCGAAACTCGCTTTCATTTGTGAAGGAATTTTACTTTCTAGGTATGCGTTTTTTATTTTTAAGGTAGGCTGCGTATGTCTGAGTAATTCTTCAGTCCCTGAGCCCTCATTCGTCTAAGCCCACAAAGAAAAGCCTGCTTATGGGCAACCTGGTGGTTTCTTCTATGGGAGATCTATAATTCATCTAGACTACAGAAGCGGCAATGTGTTATTCTGCTTCTTGTTAATTTACAAAAGATGCCACCTTCCTGCCAATCGTTTGTCCTGTATCCTGTGCCATGTTGTGTTTACTATCGGTTATAATGCGTTTACAAAGAAACTAAATTCTATGTGTATATACATATATTTGGCTTTAAGTAAAAACCTACATTTTGTGTAATTTGGAAATAGCTTGCCAGTGATTTAAATGGTAATGATATTTGCGGTAAGCTGATTGAATCTCTCTTCTGGAAGACTCCCATTGGCAGCAGTTTTGGAGCACATGCATGTTGATTCATGCTATTTTACATTAAATAATGTAATACTTGGCGTAAACACACAACCGCCTCCCCCCCCCCACGTTGCTTATCGACCGTATGTACTTAGAATTTATGTGACCTGGAGTTTTTGCTTTATAATTTTTTTTTTTTTATATAATATTTTTCATCTGCTTCCTGAATTCCACAGAAATGTGCAACCAGGTTCATAATTTGTATCGGAATTCGGTGACACTGTTTTAAGGGCGAGAAGAATTTAAAAACAATTGACCTGTTTTCTAACAAAAAAGTTAACTATTGGCATCAGTATACAGAAATCTTTGTCTCACAAAGTATCTGAAAAACATTTGTGTGTTAAACAAGAGTGCAATAATTCTCCAGCCTGTCCTCTAAGGATATTCGAACATAGAGAGAGTTCACAAGCCTTCTGCCGACACTATAATGTTGTGCTTGTTAACTTTGCTAAAAGACAATCGTACAAGCGTCAGCTCCTGTGTAGAATACAGTTAGCGCGGATCTGTAACTCTTCCCAAAAACCTATGTAATTGTATACTAAACCCACTGTGTATTATGTATGCAAGCACTGAAATATACACAGATATTACATCATGCAATAATATGCATATATTTAATCTGCACACTAGTTCATTAGCCGGACATGAAGCAGTGTTTTTACAGCTGAGATTGTGTGTGATACAGCAATAACTTTACTATACCGCCTTAAAGCTATAAGGGAAGAAGGGTATGACATCCTCAGCCAGGCTAACGTGTCATAGCTTTAGATCACACGCAGGTATTTAATGTAAGGTCGCCATTTGGGGTAGAGGAAATGCCATATACTGCTTCCATCCTCCCAACACAATCTTTGTTCAGAGGATTTTTGCAGAGCTGGTGATTCTTTCTTTTCCTTTCTTCCTATATATCAAGCGGGTTTAACTGCCTGTGTATGGGGGAGGGAATCTCCTTACTGGCAGCTTTTAAAAATGCCAGCGAAACAATAGTATGTGCGTGAATGATGGGCTAGAACTTTCTCCCCAAGAAACGCTTGGTTTGCTTTCACCATAACTTTCATATCCAGGCAGCACTTTGAGTTAGAGTGATAATTTAAAATGCAGGGTTTCTTTAACTGTCCTTCAGTTCCACTTATTCACAAAAGGTGTATGTTATGTCAATAAGCATAATATTGGAAACGTTGATTTTAATGAGTGTGTAATTGTGTGCATTGAAACCTACTGGATCAGAATCAACAGACGTAGCCTCCGGGTGACTAAGCCCAATAGTGTTCCTTAGTGATTTAGTGCTTAGTTTATATAGAAATTGGTCAGTGACCCAAAAATGGCCTGCTTTGCTAATACTGTATAAGATGGGCAGGACTACCTTTAAATACCATGTAGGTATTGAACCGTTTCATGGTTCTAAAACACAATTCAGTATTATCTTAAAATTCATATTGAGTATAATGTGGTTTACCGTCTCTCTGCTCCTTGCTCTGCTAATACCGACGCGCATCTCTATGTACACTGGGTACATAACACCAAGTACAGCTCTGATCAAGGCGTAAATGTCTTTTTATCTGGAGAATGGGTTACAGTTGCCTTTATAAAAAGAAACCACTTGTTTGATGCCACGTTTGTGCCGGTTTATTCTCACCGGGGCTGGAGGAACCCTTGTTTTCGGCAATGCCCTTTGTCTGGAAGTGTTTACGGAGGAGGAAAAAGGAATGCGTTTGAATCTAAAAAGGTGCACGAAGTTCTTAAGTTTGAGCTATAAACATCCTAGTTAGATAATTCATCATCTATTTTTTTTTTTAAAATAGCAATGCCGTAAAATGTTAAATTCTTTGTGAATTTGTAATGCTAAAAAGGCCTCTCGGCGGCATCGGAAAGGAGATGTCTATACAGGGCTTCTTGGGGCTGTTTTTGCCGGCTGTACACACGTATTCTTCGTATTTCCAGAGACCAAGTGGGCTGGTGGCCTCAGACAAGTTGACTTGCGGCTGCACTTAAGAATCACCGGCTACTACATGTCTCGGTTAAATTGCTGCTTTGATTTATAACACAGTTGTACGTAATGACAAATCAATGTAGTGTCTGTTATACAGTAATTTCAAATTAGGTGTCTTCGTTGGCATTCCGCTCTGGAATGTATTCAGTTCCTGCTATGTTAATGTCTGTGATGGGCTCAGCAGATGCATTTTGATATTAAATACAATGACCTAGGTAATCAGCCCAATCACCAACAGGCAAGGTATATAGCATTTGATGCAGTTGCCATAGGGAATAACAGGAATCTCCAACTCTTTTTACTAGCCTTTAATATCGGTAACACAAGCCCCGTATATATATTTCTTACTTAGTGGCTTTAAGTACGCCTATACCATATTCTCCTGTTTTTGTTTTTTCCTTCTCTCCCTGTATCATCTCGCCTCTCCCTACTCTTATGAATATCACATGTAATGGCCTAACAGCCAAATGCGCCCCATTTATTTATATTTTAGCTTGTGGCTCAAAATCTATAACTCATAGAAAAATGTTTTGAGGCATAGCACTGAACTTGGCAAATGGCATGTTTTTCATGATGGGGGAAATCCCTTTGGGAGAGCAGCTTGGAACAGACTTGCAGGCACGCAAGCCAAACAGATGGGTGGAGAGATCGCACTATGTATTTTTGCCTTTTTTCTGTTTCGATGAAAACAACTAGAACTAATACGAAGAACAAACGGTCTTGTTTTCTTCTTTGAAAACAGTATTGTATCATTGTCTATAATCATTTACCCCAAATAGTTTTTTTAATGTATATGGTCCTTGCTGAAAGCATACTTACGTACACTTCCCGAGTTTTTGTTAATTGTAAATAACTTTTAAAATGTAGGCTTTGGTAAAGTGACATATCTGCTTTAATGTATATACCGTGTCCTGTTTTTTTGGAGACAATCCATGTTGAAAATGATTTTTATTTATTTATTTATTTTTTTTTTTTTAATTTTTTTTAAATTAAAAATGGCTTTGTAATAAAAGTAGACCTCGCATGACAGGTTCTTTGATCTGGTTACTGGTGATGAAGCTTTCAGAGCACTGTGGGTTCCATCATTGTATAGCAGGGTGACCTTGGCTTTGCATAATGCCTGGGATTGTATGTTTATTTAGCTCTTTTCATTTTAACCTTTTTTAATGCAAATTTTACAAAATAACCTATTAAAAAGCAAGCCTCTCTTACTACAGCCATGTTGAAATTTGTTCCTGCTTAAACCTTTTATCGACCGAGCCAATGAATAATGAATATTTGGTATTTTTAAACGATTGCTATACCTTTTGGAATTAGGAACGTTGAACAACCTTCTCCATCGCTTCCATATACGTTTTTAAAGTGGGTCAGGTCACTTTAAATGAGCCTCGTTTATCCTAATGAAGTGTGTTTGCTAGAGCCCGTTACATCCCCCATTGTGACTGAAGCACATTTCTAGACTGAAAGACTCTCATTGCTGATAAAAGATGACAATTTGGCTTTCTTGTGTTGATTGGCAGGATACATTATTGTGATTAGACTTTGAATTGAAGAAAAGCCATTTTTAGGCACAGGAGAAACGGCGCAAATTAGAATTTATCTCCTTGGCTCATCTCTCCATCAAAGTAATTTCCCAGGCAGCCATCAATTTTGTCTTTATTCATTCTCACCTACTTTATAGAAAGGATCACATCCAGAAAGCAAAAAAAGCAAGGCGTTAGCACTTTATTATTTTTCAAAGAAATAGTTGACACCACAGAAAGTTATATATTTTTATATTTATTATTTAAAGGATTACTATAAGACAGAATTCTTGCTTGCTTAAGGTATGTTTGTTTTCTATGAACACAATCACTTTGGCTTCTGGAAAGATTTAATACATTGTTTATTAGCAAGCTTCCATTGCTATGTAGTTCTGGAACAGGACCTCTTTCTGGCCTTAAATGCACACTCATGTGGCCCAAACAATGTGGACTGTGTATTAAAGTACTTTTGGGGGTACTTAAACATGCATGCTCTACCTGAAGTGGGGAAAACACATTTATCTTCAATAAGAAGCTGCAGCTCCAGACCTGCAGCACAACACACCCCTCCATAGTGAACTTTTTGCCCCAGTTTTTGCCATCAAAATATCTATTTAAACCCACTTGCAATTCACGTAAGCTAGCAGTGAGTATCTAACACATGCGCATTGGCAAGCAGGTGATGCATTTGACTGCATGCCACGTAGCTGGAGAAATACATAGAGGATTTTGATGAATCCTTTGATGCATTTACCCTTAGAAAATATTAATTAAAAGGTGACACTCAGCTACCACAAGCATTAATGTACATTCGATGGCCAGAATGTCCTTTTTAAAAGGGATATTATTTTATAGAATGAAAGATCTGACATAACCAACATAACATTATGGTAAGAAATCAATATCACCCCTTCTCCTCCTCCTCCTCCTCCTCCTCCTCATCCTCCTCATCCACCCTTTCAAAGTACATCAATGCAGGTACACTTATACAGATCGTTGTCAACGATGGCACACAACTAAAAGTCCCTACTGACTGGACCATTCCATCTCCTGCCATGGGAAGAAAACAATTCAACCTTGCTTTTTATATGTGCCTCAATGCGTGCTCCAGAAATCGACCTGCCTACTTTATAAATGCAGAATCGGTTTCTAATTCTGTATTGGTGAAATGGAAGGAGCCAAAGATGTGGCAAAGGTTCACAGTGCAAATGCTAATTAGAAATGTACTTGCCACATCAGTGTCTTGCGGTCCAAACTTTCTTCTGACTTGCCAGTGCACCTGCGTCTATAGCGATTTTTGTATTCAGTTGATCCGAATCGTAAGCCATTGTACGGCTCCAATTACCTTTCACAGAATTTCTCCTAATTGATGTTGACGCTTTGCCTTACATCCATACTGCATCCAAAATGACTATGGATTAGCTTACGATAACGGCATATTTATATTGTCTCGCTTATTAGCAGGATAGATATGTGAGAAATAGCTTCATATAACTTACTCTTATTGGGTGCATGAGTCTCAAACCTTTGCATTGTAGATAAATGGTTTCGTGCATGATAGCACTGAGAAGGTTCTTAATTTGTATTTCCTGTCATTTTTACTATATACCAATTTCAGAGAATACATTTCTATATATGAAGATATGCACAGGTGCACATTTTATTTGTATAGCAGGTAAAAACAAGTGTGGTATGTGATATCTTATTTTGCTTCTAGGTATTCTCTTTGAGGCTAAGCTATATTGTCCGTAAGAATTCACATATTTACGCTAGCGCCAAGATAAATATTTATGTTCCCGAATATACTTAATGGGATATTTTGTTTGTGATGCTGGTTGCTTTCAAGCAAGGGTTTTATCAATCCCCTGTCTTTATAACCGACTGGCTGATGGCTACTCCATTTCATCTTTAACATCACCAGGGTTGGCGGTTGACCATCATTGCTGCTGGTTTTTTCACTGCGTGAATAAATTCAGTGTATGGCGGCTTAGTTAATCCTACGATGGCAACGTACAGAAAATGCATGCCCTTAGTGAAGAAGAAAAAAGACTAAAAAAACCTTACTAGATTTTTATTCTTTACTATATAAAATTTAAGGACACGAAACAATACAGAAATGGTTATCTGTTGTTTATCTCAACACAGATAAATGTAAGGTTATGCACATGGGGAAGAAAAATCCAGGCTGGGAATATGTATTAAATGGGAAAACACTGGGGACGACTGACATGGAAAAGGACTTAGGAGTTTTAGTTAACAGTAAATTTACCTGTAGCGACCAGTGTCAGGCAGCTGCTGCTAAGGCAAATAAAATCATGGGGTGCATCAAAAGCGGCATAGATGCCCACGACAAGGAAATAATTCTACCCCTGTACAAGTCACTAGTCAGACCACACATGGAATACTGTGTACAGTACTGGGCACCAGTGTACAAGAAAGATATAGTGGAGCTGGAGAGGGTTCAAAGACGGGCAACCAGAGTAATAAGGGGAATGGGAGGACTACAGTACCCAGAAAGATTATCAGAATTGGGGTTATTTAGTTTGGAAAAAAGACGGCTTAGGGGGGACTTAATAACTATGTATAAATATATAAGGGGACAGTACAGAGATCACTCCCAGGACCTATTTATACCCAGGACTGTATCTATAACAAGGGGACATCCTCTACGGCTGGAGGAAAGAAGGTTTCTACACCAGCACAGACGGGGGTTCTTTACAGTAAGAGCGGTGAGATTATGGAACTCTCTGCCAGAGGAAGTGGTAATGGTAAACTCAATAAAAGAGTTCAAAAGGAGCCTGGACGTGTTTCTTGAAAGCAATAATATTACAAGTTATGGATATTAGATTAATAGGGACAGAACGTTGATCCAGGGATTTATTCTGATTGCCATATTTGGAGTCGGGAAGGAATTTTCCCCCTGGTATGGGGCAATTGGCATCTGCTTCATAAGGGTTTTTTGCCTTCCTCTGGATCAACACAGTAGGGACACAATATGTATATAGGTTGAACTTGATGGACTTTGGTCTTTTTTCAACCTTATGAACTATGTTACTATGTTACTATGTTACTAAGACTATTCAGTTGTTTGTCACATGTTATAAGGAAAAACAAATTGGGTAATATTTAACATGATAAAATTTTGTTATACATACAAATTCTTAATTGGAATGTTTTTTGGTTTTTTTTAATACTAAACCTCTTCTATTTCAAACTTGTAGTATGGTACTTGGCTCACTATAATGCATTGGCTAAAAAGAGGGAGAATACATTTGTTTGTAGGAAAACATTATTCTTCATTCTGGTGCCATGTAATTGTGATCTGGATAATGCCAAGTTTTAGATTGCTGCAAGTATAATGTGTGTTGTAAATAATGCCATAGAGGAGGTTTATTTATTTATTTCTAAATACCTTCAAAATAAAGCTCGAGATGTTTTGACATCAAAATCCAAAGTCAGATATGAAAAAGTGAGATTTTTTTGGCAATTCAGTGGAAAATGTGACAGAATACAAATGAAAGTGAGGCTTTCATGCATGAAAGATAAATGAACACACAGAGCAGTATCAGACTCGGAGGGGACAAAAGATTAGAGGACATTAGAATCCATTTACTGGGATGTTCTCAAAGGAACAAGTAGCTACAAGGAGATAAGGAAAAAACAACAGATGTCCTTCCTTGAGGACAATGATTACTTTAGTAGTTGGCACCAGGAAGTGAAATCTTTAAAGGAAGGCAACTTTTAGCTTAGGGATTGACATACCAGGTTACGATTTCTCTCTATTATCTTAATAAGTACGATTGATTGATAAGTACCTGATTTAAGGTATGCACAAGCTACCAATTGTTTTAGAAGAAATTCATGTTAAATATTCTTTCTCTGCCTTCCGAAATCTGTCCACACTTGAATGTTAAGACTGGCCTTGGGGTATCCTTAGAGCATTCATGACTATTGATGTTGTCTTATCTGGGGCTCCCTCTGTAAATCCAAACATTATACATTTTTTGACTTGTTAGTTTACTGATGTGCTGTCTAATATATGAATATGCACTCACCTCAAAATTGGTAGTTTAATAGTTATGATTTTTACATTTGATCTAAATGTTTGTTTTTCCCCCCCTTATTTTTAGGTCAATATGGGAATCCATTGAATAAGTACATTAAGCATTATGAAGGACTGTCTTATGATACAGACTCCTTACACCAAAAACACCAACGTGCCAAAAGAGCATTATCCCATGAGGACCAGTTTGTGCGTTTGGACTTCCATGCCCATGGCAGGTAAGACTATGTATGAAGCAGCAGCAGTTGTTTTTCTTATGAAACTGGGTATGTAGTGTTCAGTCCACTCTTTCATTGACTTTTACCAGTGTCCAACGAGGAAACTTGTTCTCAAAGTTAAAGCTGGAAAGCTGTAGATACGCTCGGTTAAAAAAAAAAAAAAAAAAAAAAAAAGCTTCTAGAAAGTCATTCCTCCTGAGAAGACTGAAACACTCCCTTATTTATGCTTTAACAAGTAATTTCTTGTGTTTTTATACTTTATATTGTTTTGTGGTGGATTATTTCTGTTTGCTGTTAGTGACATTATGCTAGCTCAGGTTTTTGAGAAGACAACTTCACCTAGAGATTCATCAGTGAAAGCTTCTCACTGCTACCGCGTAACCCGTAGTATAATGGGAAGGTTTGCATGAAATATCCTAGGTGCAGAATACATTATCTCATCATTTAATATAAAATGCAGTCTTCTAGACACTGAGTGGCGATCAGTGCAGGGATGAATTACAAACCTGGATTTCATGCTGTGCTCTCTTGGCTTGGCCTCTCCTGGTGACCCCCCCTTTTCCACCGGTGATTTTGTATCATTTTAATGATGGGCATATCGGCTAGTAAAACTGATACATTCACCTCAAATGATTTGGGCTTTGCTAACCTTTTGCTATACTTTAACTATATAAACAATGTAAATACCGGTTGTTGCTATTTCATACCCACAATGGAGACAATTCATGCACTAATTGTATATGAGATATGTGCGTAAACAACATAAGTAATGGACCTTGCTGGTGTTTCGGATACTATTCTCTGCCCAGACAACATATTTGAAATGTGTCGCACAGCCTTTTCTCAGTTTGGCTTGGCTCATTACATTTGCTGGTTACCACTGTGGCTGTGATAAGAAATGGCTTATCTGTGCTGTAACTTATCACTCCCTGCTTCCTTCTTTCTAGGTCCAAAGTAACCCCTCCTTTCTCTTTAGCGAGTCTTTTAAACAACTCATATCAGCAGAAACAGATTGGACGAGTGTGTGACATTTTCTAACCTGCAACAAGCCACATGATTAAATAGAATGGATCAAAGCTGACTATTTGTCACAAAGCACATTAAATAACTTAATCAGGTTATTTATTGAAATACTGTCAGTTTAATACACTTGCATTCCAAATGGCAAATGGTTTTTTTTTTCTTTTCTTTCATTTACCGCAGCAGGGTTAGGATCCAGATTCCCCCGCAGTGCTGCAGGGGGACTGGATCCTCCTCTCTGCCAGCGGTGGACGTCTGCGCGATGTGCGTAGACAACCTCCGCTGCCGACACTTCCGTCACAGAAGCCCCGGCGAAAGTGCTGGCAGGGGAGGTTGTCCACCGGCCGGCCCTGCTAGACACCAGGAAGTCGGGGGGGGGGGGGCACTTCTAGGGGGCATAAAGCATATCTTGGGGGCAGGTGGGCATTTCTAGGGGGCATAAACCATATCAGGGGTTATAAAGCATATTAGGGGCAGGGTGGCATATCAGGGGTTATAAAGCATATTAGTGGCCGAGTGGCATATCAAGGGTTATAAAGCATCTGTATATAACGTTTGCTGACAAACTGTATAATAGATACCAAAAATGTTAAAATACATGTATGCCTATTCATTAGATAAAATACTGTTTTACCATTCCACTTTTGTATTTTTTCTTTAAAAAAACCTTAAGGGTGCGGCTTATAATCGAGCCAATACGGTATATATATATCATATATGATACACATACATGCTTCTTTACATGGCAAGGACGAAAAAAGCAGTTGAAACACGAACCAGCGCTTGGAGGATTAAAAATATCTTGGGAGAGATTCCTTGGCTAGATAGACTGTATGCCTGCCTTAACAAATGGGAATGTCCTCTATTTCTTTAAAATTTACCCTAAATCCTTGAACATATCTTGGTCAGCTTGCTAGCTGTGAAGAAATCCTTTGTGCATTACATTACATTACATTTATTTATAAAGCGCCGACCGATTCCATTGATGAATGGATACATTCTTATATGCTTTCTATTTGTGCCTGTGGATAATACAATGTGTCGTTGGAACCCAGCATATATACAAAGTATGTTATTATATAGTGAATATTATTCACTATATAATGTGAGCAGAATGTACAGTCTCAAATTTTAGAGCTATAATATAACCAATATTATTTATTATAAGGTGAAACTGTTTTTACAGGTTTTAAAAAAACATTCCACCGGTCTTATGTACTGTGACGCCCTTAAAAAATTAGTTTAGATTGTTTAGATTATTATTAAATATGAAACTTAACTGTTTTGACTTTTTGCTACAAGAACCCTGCATTTTAAAGAAAGCAAGTAATGATAGTGGAATAAAGTGATGAAAAAGCCATCGTATCCCTGACGTTGAAGGACTGGGGTGAAATAAATTTGGCCGTGTGCGCCAGGACACATTCTTTTCATATATTACTGACCAGCCCATGGGAAGCATATCTCCCAATATTTCTAAACAGGGATACTTTTAGGGGGTGAGGTTGGAGTTCTGGCTAATGATGGAGCTTAAGTGACATTTTTAACTATTCATAGTAATATATTTAACTATGCAAGCAATTTATAATAGTGCATCTTATTCATATTAATAGTAGTAATATCTTTTATATAGTGCCAACAATTTATGCAGCATATATATATATATATATATATATATATATATATATATAATATATATTCATTCAAGTGGTCTGACAAAACTAAAATTAACTAAGATGCACAGATACATTAGGACTCAGTTCGCAACTTACATTTTCTTATTTGGGGTCGCAAGGGATTTCAATCCAAAAGAGGCTCTGTCCCTCCTAAGTTAGGGGCACTTGGGAGGTGTAGAAAAGTGCTGCCCCTGTAGTAGCGATAAACCCGGTTATTCATCCTATTGCTGCCCAAATGAAGCCCCTTAAGCCAGAGTTTCTTGGTTAAAAAAAAAAGAACCTAAACTGAGTAAAAGTTTTTTTTATATTTTTGGAAATGAACAATTGTATAGCTCGTATATTTAGTTTCCCACCATGTAAAATGTTCTGGTGGTGCTGTTTTGCGGATACCTAGGTGCCTTTTTTTTGCTTGTTCTATTCTATACAGTTCTGTTACCAGTCAACATCCTTTCCATGAGAATAATTGATAAAAAAAGCAGACCACAATTGTGTATCTGTTTTTGTTGCATCAATGTCTAGCGTCGTTGCGATGTTCTAGTGTCGGCCTTGAAAATCTGTCTAAGAGCTTTTGTTGCTTTGCCACAAAGAGAGGGGGTAAAAGTGTATAAATATTTCTCTACGTATGTGAGGTGAACACAGAACATTAGAACAATGGTCATTCTACATGGGCAGAAATTGGATTTCTACAGCGAGGGGGGGGTAGTGTTGACGCGTTTCACGAGTATTTTCCTGGTACCTGGTATACGTTTGTTTCAGCCTAGTTGTGAGACAGTCTGCCCATATTATTCGGTAGGCAAGTCGTCGTCCCTGGTTTCCTGTCTTGACTCGTAAACCCTGCATAGATTTGTCCTGCTCTTTACACCTTACTGCGACATCCTTATTACCCTGAAAGAGCAGTTATTGGCAACTTATTATTTTTTGGTGATGTTTTGAGAAATTAATATATTGGTTAAATACCACTCATGCTCCTTTATTACAATTTTCCCAACTCCCCATGCTAAGTGTTTCAATGTAACATTGAGCCTACACACTTCTACTTGACCCTTTGTTTACAGGCCTCCACCATGAACACTGCCTCTATTGCACAAAGTAGCGGGTGTGTGAGAGAAGGCACTTATGATGAAATGGGCAGAATGCTGCCTGATCGGAGCTGCCGGTAAACTAAATAAATGATTAATCAACGCTTGTTGACTCAGAAATGGGCTTATCCAAAAATATAAAGTAATCGAGTTCAAGACTCTGAAAATTTGCTGTCTCCTAACATCTGTAGGCTATCAGTGTTTTTACAGAAGTAGAACACTGAACAAAGCTCTAAACCAAGCAAGAACTGATATGAATGTTCTATATGACAAAATGAATAATGATATTTCATCGCATTTTACTGCTGTAACATTGGGGGATCTCATGCAGAGCCCATCTATTTCTTCTACCTTTGTCCTTCTGTTGTATGATTAATACATTTTGTAAAATATAGCATACATGTCGTCATCTTCTTGTTTACTTTATGGTATGGAGCTCCATACATAAATGAAACCGCTTTTGCTACTTCGATTTTAAAATTGTTGGTTTATCTCTACTGGAATGTGGCATTTTGTTAGATCTATACGTCATAGCTGCTTGTTCTTCTGTGTGTAAAGCACAACTGCTTTGTAAGAGTTCTTGTTTAAGCCCATTATACACTGATACAAGTAATCCACATGACTAATCATGAGCCTTCCAGCATTAATCTTGTGTCACATGTTTGGTGGAACAAGTCCTGTTCTATATCCACTAATTCCTAAGGGTAAAGTAATGGTAGTGTGCCCGTAGAGGTGTGTTTTCATGCATTCCTGCTGAATCCAATTCAGATTCTAATATATACGGTAGATTATTTGGCCTTTTCTTTACTGATATATTGATCACATGACTTTGTCAGTTAGAAGAACCATGCTCTTTGCAGCTTTCTGTAGACCTGCGTTCATTTATGAAAACTCAATGTAAAATGAGCTTTTTGTTTTTGGTCTGCAGAATGGTTTTGAAGATACTTAGTTGTAAAGAATCTAAACATATCTAATCACCTTCCTGTCCTGATGTTCTTTTTTTTTTTTTTTTATCACCTCACTGTTTAAAAGACATCATGAAGCAATCAGCAAGTTGACATTAGAGGGGAAATAATGATGCTGATCCTTTAAAACAGGAAGTGATGATAGCTGCCCCCATGCTACACCCATTCTACAGTATTTGTGCAGAATACTTTGCATGTGCATATGACGCAGTTTGCGCCGAGTGCAGGCTGTGTTGTTTTCTTGGGTCCCAACCGCCATCCAACGAAGTTTCAATCTGTGGTCGTCGGTTGCTGAAAGGAGACCAGGCAGATTTCAGTAGAATAATGTAGAACTCCTGGTTCTCAATCTGAATGCAGTGATCATGCTTTTTCCCTGTTGTAAAAGTGTTTAGTATTCAAAGGATTCAATGAACGCCTACAGGTGTAGATGAGTTGGTACTCTGGGTGGTTCACATGGAGAGGCTACTGGGCACTGATTGCAGTATGTTTTTACCCATTGGGTGGCCATATTTTACCCATCATTTCTTCTTCTTTCAGTGCTATCCCCCTTACACCAGAGGATAAATGTAACTCATTAAGCCTCCAGGGATTTAATAATTCATGAATGGAAACTCCCTGCCTCTTCCTTGAGGCTGTGTGTCTGCAGCCAATGCACACTTTTCTGTGTGTTAGATATGTCGTTTAGTGCCACTTTCTCTGTGCCTGTTTCTGTACTTCCCCTCCTGAGTATGCACATTTAAAATAGATCTCTGGCCTTCCATAGGCAGTGGAAGGTGAAGATCCTCAAAATAGCTACCTTAGAATTAGAATTTCTACAGATACATTTTACCAAGAAGTGCTGATGTCCTCTTTTTAAAAGCTTAAATAGCACTTTATAAATATAATATAATTATCCGCAAACACTGTCCTTTATGGATCGGGTTTGTATGTTTCCTTCAGCCTATATATTTGTTGCTAAATCAGAAAATTGCAATTTTTAGATTGTAAACTCTCAAGCTGCGCCCTCAAAAACCCACTATTCCTGAGTAGAACTTTGTACCATAAGTCTAGATGGCAAGCTCATGGGTTCGCATCTCCTGATGTGTCTGCATGTATTAATGTATATTTATGTGCGTTAAGAGCCCCATTTAAATTGTACATAACTGTGTAATTTGTTGGCGCTTAATAAAAGAAAGGTAATAATGTATTTATTTATATACTCCTAAATTCAGTTTAACCAGAATTTACAAAATCTTCATCGAATAGTAAGTGGCAATCTGCGAAATGTGGCTAGCAGGCGAGTATTATTGTCCTAGGCCATGCAATCTGCATTTTCAAGCAGTAGTGTGAAAGCCTATCCCCAGTTCATCAGTGCCTTCAACAAGAATCCAATGAGAATCCATGGAGTTTGTTCCATCTAGAGATGAAAGTTTCAAGAATTGAGTTTAATCAGCTTAATATTTTATGTTTGAAACCGATCACCATTGAATATTAAGCCTGCATTAGAAAAGCTGCTCAACGGAGGTGTGAGCGCTTTTCGGATCCTATGTTATAATTAGGTAAAGAAAATGAAGAATGTGCTTTACATCAAAGCCCTTATTTTATCTAATTTGCAGCAGACAGATTTAGATGTACCCAGCGGCCTCATTATCACAATGTATAGGTAAAAGCGGTGGCGCTTTGAGACAAATTGAATGCCTTTCACATTTTTTTTTTCTTTAATTGGTATCTTTCTGTACTCAGACATCAAAGTAAAATTACAAAGAAATTAGCATAAAGAGAAACATTTAATTCGACTGTTAGATTGGAACAACCCTGCCCACCTGGATTGTTGGCTTCCTTGCTCTTAACCTTTTCCATATAAAATAACCTCTTTAAATTGGGAACCCTCTTTAGATTTAAGGGCTACATATTTACCTACCATGTTGAGCATTCTTTTCTTTTTGGAGAATGCTACACGGGCACGATTGTTCGAGCCGTTTGTTCAGTTCAAGCCATTATTTTGATTTTTTTCCCCCTTCTAATTATGCTGGAAGGTTTCTGAATGCTTTTAAGAAACTGATCTTGTTTTTTTAACAAATATTATTTTAGCCTGCTTGTTCTGGAATACCCCGCTTTATCATGTAATTTAGTCAAATCAAGTCTCAAGGCATCAAGCATGGTACATGCCATACATTTTGGAGTCCTGATCAATTCAGTGGAAGGAAATCACTCCCATTGAAAGCAATTGGAGAGTGCATGTAATGGCTGTTGTGTACCTTTAACTGTGTATTGTGTTGTCCACATTGTTATGACATATAATCCTTTTTAGTAATGTTCCAATGCTGTTGGATATATATCAAGTTCTGTGTAGACTCACAACACACTCAACGCAACATTATGGGATTATTGCGAGTATATGTTTAAAAGGCAAATAGCCCAACACATTGTGATACCATCAGCTGGAAACCCTAGAATAAAATTCCACCTGTACATTTGATAGCACTTAGTCAGGTATCCTTAACATGCCACCTTATCATTACTGCATATTTTTGTACTTTAAGCTTATGTATCTTAGGCAATTTATGACGGCTTTGCAAATGTTTGTAATGAAAATGCGCATAATTCATGCTTTAATTTTCAAGTTAATTGACACTTTGATTCATTGATAATATTCAGAATTTCTTCAGAGGCGTTTTACAGGCCATCAAGGCAAATGAATGGTGCTTGGATTAGTTTTCAATAGCGCTGATATTTTGTGGAGTTTAGTGCATGTTTTTCCTACCTGATATTACATAGGCTCAGAATAGGTCACATAATTTTTTTTGGGGGGGGGGCACACAAAGTTTATATTTGCTTCAGATTCCGTATTCTAGAAAATCTCTATGCCCTATTAAGTAATGGAAACGTTTATTGGGTGACAGAGGCAAGTTCCAATTTACGTAATCCACTGATAAAGAGCTCCTAGTCCTTATTATATTGCCTTCGAGCCTCATAGTGCTATTGGCTTTACAGAAATGCTCAAGAATGTCTATCTAGAGCTTCATTAGTTGTTGAAATCAAAACAAGAATTAAACGCATGCATTTAGTGGACTGATTTGAATTTTAAACAGGATGAAATGTAACATGTGATAGATTTGTCACCTTTTCTATAGCTTACATCCTATAAACCATATAACCATATGTATAATGTAGTATATGTACCGTATTTCCCCATGTATAAGACACACCTTAATTTTGGGGCCTGAAATTTGGAAAAAAAAGTATCATAAAATTCATACTCATCCTCATCACTCCCATCCATTAACTGCCCCTAAATTAAACCTAAAGACCCCATTAACCATAAATACCCCTAAATTAAACCTAAACACCCCATTAATCATAACTGCCCCTAAATTAACCCCCACCTCCCCTAACTTTCAGCATCCCAAATATTAATTTTATACTTACTGTTAGATGAGTTGCTATCTGAGCCGTGTGGATGCTATAAGGAAAGGGGCGGGCCAATCTGCAGTGAGTCAGAAAGGGGCGGGGTTAATAGGCAGTGTGACTACAGGGAGCAACCGGGAAGTACCGTGGTAACTGCAATCTATAACCACTGTAGAAGACGCACCCAGTTTTTAGACCACAAATTTTTCGAAAAAAGGTGCGTCTTATACATGGGGAAATACTGATATTAATTTATCTCCACTATTTTTTAGTTGCGGATTGTTGATGGCAGCTTAAAACAATTGACAAATAGCTTCCTCTTTCTGAAAATACAGAAAATATAGTGGCACTCACTCCTAAGACTACCGACTGGGGATCTTATCTCTCTTCTTTACCCTTTTTCTTTCCTTTCTCTTCTTTTATTCTCTTTGTCAATATTTTGTTGTTTTTTACTTTTTTCTTTATATAAGATTTATTTTATGATGCGTGTAATAAAAGCCGGGGTGCATTCAGCTTGTGTTACTGTCTGTTCCTATTGAGGTGTGCATCGGAACTGTTATTACTTTACAATCTGTAGGCGATATTGTAACCCTCTCCACAGGAAATCTAATGTAAATGCAAATTTAAAAAAAAGTTAAAAAGAGAACTAACTGGCATGACCAACAAATTCTCCCAAAGTACGTGACAGAATATTACGCTACCCGAGCAAATTTGTTTTCAGGAAGTGAAGCAGCTGGGAGGAAGAAAATTACTGATAAGCTTTTAAATACTTCTGGTAAAGAAACCAAAACCAAACCAAAACTTTTTGACCAGCTCTCCACTCTTTCATTTAACACATCCCTTCAGTATTCATTCTATCTAGCAAGGGTATCTGTATTTGACATTGATGCTTAGGTCACAGTCTTTCTATTATTAGCAGCATTATCCTATAATCTGTTCAACAAGATAACTTCAGCTAAAATTTGTTGAAGCATGGATGTTAATTAACAGTAGCAGAAAGGTTATGTGATGTTCTCCATCTGATGGGCAGCAAGTCTTAAAATGTTGTGCATGTGGGCCAATTATTTGTACTGATAATCGCGTGTGTGTGTATATGTGTGTATATATGTATGTGTATATATATATATATATATATATATATATATGTGTGTGTGTGTGTACATATAATATGCATGCCACTTATAGAAAAATGGTATAATTATTTTGATACAGGATTACGTTTAACTCGTATACAAATGTAGTAGCCAGTCGGCTAGTATGAGAAAAATGGAACCTGGGTGAAGAAACCCCACCATCGCAGCTGTATACATTTACATCATTTTAATCTACGAAAGAGTAATCTGCCCCGTAGACATGAAACCTGGTTTTGCCACCTTTTAGCAGCAATAACTTCACACAGTTCTACTTTAACTCGTTTGTGAAAAGTATTTTTGCATCTTGTGGTTGCATGTTTCACCAGCTAGTAACAAAGGTAACCAGGACCAAACTCTATATTACTGCAAAATCAATGAGAAAATGTCAACAATATAAAGCTTTTAATGGTGAAACATTGCTCATCATTTTTGTGTGCATCCTTCATCTATTGTTGCTACTTTATTAATACTGTTGTTTGGTGGTAGTTATTGTGGGCTTAGATATAATATTACAGCCATTATTTGTATAGAAGTTGTTAGAGAATTGACCTTGCTAAGAAACATTTGGCCTGTACAAGATATGATCACAAGGAAGATGCGACGACTTCCCTACACAAATACTATAGAACTTCCAAAGTAATTCATATAATGATGCTACTTACAACCCTGTGGAATTTAGACAGTGGTCTCTCAGACTGCATCAATGGTATGACTGTTTAGACATACTGGTACTGAAGTAAGAGAGCTCTTTAGAATGTAAAGGGGGGAGGTAATATGAAAGAATAGGGATGAGTTGATTGGAGCGAGGAGCAACATGGAGAACTTTGTCCTCTATACCTTTATTACGGTCTTGTTCCAAGATCTCATTTGCCATTGTAACATTGTCTATTAACCTTTTTGCTGACTTTATTACCATATTAGCCCTTGGTTTTCCAATTCATCTTTGTGCAATATGGCTTTAAGGAACTGACCTCAAGAAGAAAGTGTTGGCACCTGAAAACCCCATATTTCCCCAGAGTTATTGCTGTCTATTAATTTCTCCGTGATTGTTTCCAATTGCTAACACGATAAACAGGTTATATATAATATTTTTATTTTCACAACGCCATATAGACAGCCGTACATTTTCAAAACGAAGCTTGTTTCTAGTAGCCATGCAGTTAAATTACAGTGGGAACCGGTCTTCACAGAATAAATGCATGACTGATTCATATGGGAAATAGCATGTTCTTCTACACATCGTGACATATGACTTTAGACGTGTGTTTCCTTGTTAATCATATTGCCATATCGTATTTAAGCGCCAACAAATTTTGCAACACTCTACAATTTAAAAGGAGTTGAGGACCCTGTGTGTGAGCTTGTTTGGAGGAAACCAACCCACAGGCTCACTTGGTGTTCTCCTCGGGGCTCAGGTTAACTAAAACTTAACCCCAAACCTGTTCACCCCACGGCCCCAAAATTTTATTCGCTGCCACCACCAAGTTCTGTTTAAGGTTTTTAAAATAACCTAAGGAGGCTTCAGTAACCCCCTGAACTGGTCAAACTCTATAAAAACCCAATTTGGTCAAAAGTAAAATCTTAAAATTAGAATAAGGGGAACATGTTAATTGAAAAATCTGAGTTTGAAATTAGAGCACAAAAACAGAACTGATTAATTTCATATTTAATTTGAGCAGAAGTTTTTTTCACAGTGCTAATACAAAAATAATGGTTACAGAGGACATACAAAAATACACACAATACAGTCTTAAAATAAACAGGTCTAAAACACAAACTCCAGATGTTGCAAGTCCCATGTCAAAAGATGTTCAACACAGGAAATTTCACATTTTACTCTCCAGTTCCCATATGCTGGTATTTTGGTACCTGGTATGTTAACACTGGAGTGATCGTATTCCACATGTTATTACACGCGTACAGGTAACAAACACTCCCCCTCTGCCTGTCAGCTAGGTCACCTATGGTTATTTCTTAGGCCCAGTTTAACCCCTCAATACCATGTTCTCTAGCATTCTAGAGGTCACGCTGTATATTTGTCATGATGGAAATGTAACCGTATTTCTCAATTTATAACTCCAAAGATGCTAGATGCTGCATCCCCTGAGTGACCCCAGTGCTTGGTGGCCTGTAGGATTGTATGGCACCCAGGACAGAACAGTTGGCATCCATTGTAGATGCAAAACAGAGAAAGCACATACCCAACGAATTCAGAAAAACACTATCTAAGGTGTAAATATTGGCGATTCCATCTATACAATATATCTCAAATCTTCAGAGAAGCTGCATCGTCTTAGCTGCTAGAACTTCTCTGTCACTGATACAACCACCACACTACCTCTCACCCTTCTCCGTACCTTATGTTTCTCCTCGCTCTTCCCCATTCCCTCTGTGAGCAGGACCCTCTCCACCTAATGTATCCGTTTGTCTTAGTCTGTCAATTCCAGTCTTGTCATACCCCTTGAATATATGGATTATAAGAAGTGTTGTGTAAATTTGTGGGCGCTATATAAATAAAAGATAATAATCCTGTCCATGTTTAAAAACGTTTCTTCATGGTAGTCAGAAGCACATTGTTAAAATATATTACACGATTACACTTTAAAAATACACAATACAGACAACAAAATGGATTTTTTTTTTTTCGGTCTCGATGGAGATTTGAAATGTACTTTTTTTTTTCTCTCTATTGAAATAACACCTAGAACTGACTTTTTCCCTATTCTGTTTCCACAGCAGTAAAATTACTTTCACAACATTTTCAATTATTTTTTTTCATGTTATGTCCAAAGGTAATACTAAAAGCGCTTTTATTGACCTTTTGAAGTCAGATCAATAAAAGCTACCCAGTCTCCTAACTAATGTTTGGCCTGAACCTATTTGTACAAGTTTTCATTACAGCTTTTTACCCTCTGACAGTCTCTGCTGGCCTGTATATAAATATGATGGATGCTCTGTAGCGGCATTGAGACGGTAGCAGCGGTGCTAGTCTGTGGATTGCGAAATGTTCTCCCACTGTGAAGAGGGCTTCCATGGGGCGTAACGGCATACCTCAGAGCTTTGCAGCTATAATCTGGAACGGCAGGACCTGTGAGGGATAAAACCAAAGCACAACAAGCCAATTTAACAACTCCGCTACCTCCAGACCCCAGACATTTCAGAGATGCTCTGTAATTGAAGCCTGGATGTGTACGTTTTGATTATTTACAGATGGCTTAATAACTGCCTGGATGCTAGCCTGTTTATTACAGGGATCGCAATTCTCTATTGGAGTCTAGAATTTTAAAGGGAACAGTCACATTCCAGGCTATCCCTATCCCTACTTACTACACATGTATACAGCATATTAATCAGGTTTTGTTTTAATGAATTAGAATTTGCCCCTGTGTTTTTTTTTTTTAGTGGGGCTGTATTTCAGAGTCAACGTTCTGCTGCAGCATCACGGTTTAAATGGCTGCCTCGCTGTAAAATAGACTTCCTAGATTAGGAAGTGTGTTCTAACTTCCGGATTCCTCCTGACAGTAAGATTTGAATGGATTGCAGCAAAGGGTTCATAGGCAATGAAGGGAAATTAGCATAACGTTCTCTGATTATGCTTCTTGGCTGAAAACTATAACATACATACATACATACATACATACATACATACATAGACTATAATATACTTAAGTTGCATTATCCAGTCCGTCAAACATACACCAAAAGATTATCTGAAAACACATAGAAGGTATACAGAAGGGACCCAGTCTTGGTAGGACTGGCCTTCCACAGCCCTTGGCCTTTCATACAGCCCAGCGGTTGTGTGTGGAAATAGATGTAAAAGTTTGTTGTGGTTGCCCCTGTGTTATACCTACACTGCCCCTCCGTGCGCACAAATACCTCCGGTTGTAACAGTCTGCTTTAATATGTGTTGTTGAAGCCACTGGATTAATCACTTTGAGTAATGTGGTTCTCGCCTGTCTGGCATTTCTATTGTTACGAACTGGAATAATCTAACACTGTCATCTTCAGGCATGCCAGAGGCCTTACAAGAGACTGCAGTTTTGAACGTTGGACTTCAGATGACAGCTTTGGTTAAACGGCTTAAACATTAGATACAAACCTCATCACCGCACCATGTTAATAAGATGCAGGCTGCCAGCGTTCTAGGCTTCAGCTGTTGGTGGCCAGCACAGACTTGCACGTAACACTCTGATAAATAAGCTCTCTGCATCTGCATAATAATTGTCGTCCTTAAAGAATTTGGCTTTGATCTGTAGACGTCGCATACGCGCCTCTAACCTATAGAAAAGATACGCCTGGGCATATATCCCAATACTACTTGCCAGTGTTTCTCGTTAATATGATGTGTATAGGAAATGCTTTGGTCTGTCTCTCCTCACGTGGCTATGTATTTTTATCGCAAGAAACACTACAGTATAATTCAGAATTATTTATTGTTTTATATAGCGCCATCAGATTCCACAGCGCTGTACAAAGGGTAGACAGTACGTAACGATTAGTATATGACATAACAAGATGACATGCAGACACAGGTGAGGATGGCCCTGCTCAAACGAGCTTACAATCTAGAGAATCAATATATTTATGGGAAAATAAATGAGCCTTTCAAGTAAGTATCTAAATATTAGAGAGAGAGAATACGTTGTTGGCCTGTGCGATTGCCAAGCTATAGTAAATTTGTTGCCGCCTTTTAGTTATAGAGCACTGGCAAATTCCATAGTGTTTGCGTTGCATGGGCCATTTTGGGCACATATGTGGGGGGGTTTTATTACCCGAATATTACATGTATAATTTCAGTAGACCTCCACTCCTATGGTGTGGATCATGCAGGGGATCATTCGAGCTAAGCTGTAATAGTGTGTCTGATTCTGCAGGGGCCAAAGGAATGTGTGATTATTTGGGTGTGACATTGTATTGGAATGACTCTGCCCCGAAGTTGCATCGTTTTTTTTTTTTCACTGATACATGTGTCGGTTTTATTTATATATATATATAATATAATATGTTTCTCAGTATTATTGAAGTTCGTAATGTGATAATTCGAGCCTGCATCTTTTTTTTGACTGAGCCAAAAAACCACCTTTGTAATGACTTCACATTTGTAAATATGATACCTCCCACACCCAACTAGTTCAAATATGTTACATAAAAGCCTATGGAAGTGACCCCTAATCTTTATTGATTCTCAAGAAAATCGGATTGGCTTCTAAATATATCTACCTGCCCCAAAGCACAAAACGTCTGCAAAAGTGGAAGTCTTTCAGTGTATATGTACTCCAAGATCCATATACCTGGCACTGTCACAACAGTGAGATTGAAATGGTTTTATTCGATTGTGTTTATACCCATTGTACAGCGCTATGGAATAGGATATTGCTGTATAAAACAATAAATATTATATACAGAAAGGCATAAGCATCCAATTGGTGGAGTAATTGTTAAGGCAGCTGTTAAGCCTTTACCTCTTGTGCCTCCAGCCTTGTGCCTAGTCTGCCTAGTGGGAAGTCTGCCACTGCCTGTGAAGCACATGCCACAAAACTAAGTTTGCACCTAAATGTGTATGTGGACGATCGATTTCTACGTAGAGAGAAATGACACAAATCTAGCAACATGTTCGAGTGTGTTAAGTTTTTCCAGATTTAATTCATGTTTATCGTTACTGTCATTTTGGGGGTCCCTGATATAAGATCAGCTGCTTGAACGTGATATGGGATCTCCTTGCTGATACACTAGCAGTTCACAGCAGGGACTTTCTACAACCATTCAGAGCTGCTTCCCAGTGGTAAAGGAGCCCCCTAGGCACGAGGTACCATGTTAAACCAATACAAATGTTCTTTTTGTTTTGTTTTTTTATAACATCATTAGTTACAATTATCTGTATAAAGCAAAAAAAGAGTGATATAAGCAGTTAATTATACAAATTAATTTAGTGTCCTGCAACCTCAACACACTGAGCACAAACGTGCATAAACAATCACAAATAAAAGTGCAAACGTAACAAAATCACTTGGCCAAGGAACATGAATACATAAGACAGAAAAAAAATATACAGTGCAATATTGCAAACTAATTTAAATACAGCCAGTGACCAGACCCCCGTAAGATTATGTGTGTTTATGCTTAATAAGGGTTTTGGTTTTTTTTTGCCTTCTTTTGGATCAAGAATATGAAGCTTAGGTAGAAGGGTTGAACTTGATGGACTTAGGTCTTTTTTCAACCTTATGAACTATGTAACTGTTTACAATTATTGTCTACGTAAGATAAAGTTATTTCTTTAACCCCATAAACATACCTGGGAACTTATGCGCTCCGGCTACCTGGAGCCTTCCATTGCGGGACGTGGCCAGGACTGCCCACTGACGTTGATGTGAAACATCCCGATTTAAAGGGAAAATGGGCGGGGAGCGGGCGTGTCAAATCCCTGCTCCCGCGACCCAGAGGATTTGGGTCTTGTAAAATCCGTTCCCAGGTATGCCCGTAAACTGGCAACCATAAATAAGAAGCACCTGGAGCTAATAAGACGGGATACAGCTATAATTATGTTCTATCGATAGACCTTGTTAGAAGCAAACCGTAGACTTGCTCAAAAAGGTTGCCAACCAAATTATAGTACTCCTATACCATCAAAAGTGGTCCTAGGAAGGAAAAATCAGTGAACCAACAGTGTCATGGGTAGCCAAGGCTCATTGATGCACGTGGAGGGTGAAGACTGGCCATTGTGGTCAAATCCCGCAGATGAGCTGCTGTAGCTTAAATTGCTGAAAAAGTTAATGCTGGTTCTGATAGAAAGGTGTCAGAATACACCGTGCATTGCAGTTTGTTGCATGTGGAGCTACATGTATTTATTTGTATATAAAAATATATATAATTTCAGTTAATATGGCTCCCAAGGTGCACCAATGATTTATCCTGTTTAATTAAGGAAGAATGTTTTTTAATAGAGATGGCTGAGTGGCCCATTACGGCAGAGAGCACAGCTTCATTAATTTTTTTTATACCGATTTTATAATCGTACAGGCTTCAACAGGCAGTTTTTGTGAGTTTAGAATATTTTCATCTTCCTGTTTCCAAGAGCTAATGATTGAACCCAGACTGAAACGCAAAAATGGTATGATAGTATCGTTCTGGGCCGGAGAAGCAGGGAGGACATGTTGGCTTGTTGGGAATAGGGTGCATACAGCACTGAAAGTGTCATAGTTTAACCCTTTTGTAATTAAAATGTTTGGTTACTCAATGAAAGGCAATTCTGATTACAATGACTGAAACCTGTGCATTTTATTTGTAGGCACTTCAACCTTCGCATGAAAAGGGACACATCTCTATTTGCTCCTGATTTTAAACTGGAAGTTGGAGGAGAAGTAGTCGATCACGATACCTCTTATATATACACTGGAGATTTATTTGGTAAGTAGCATTTCAAAGCATTTTAATATACCTTTCTTGTAGATCCCTTTTAATATAACCGTTCGTGTAGCAGAGACACAGGACAATGACTTGGTATTCATTTTTTGTTCTGTTCTTTACCTGAACCCCCCTTTATACTTTTCACATGCATTTTCTTTTTCTTTTTTACGTATTATCACTCATTGTTTTGTGGTTTTCTATGGTTTCAAAGGAAAGCCCTCTTTGTCCTTAAAAAAAACAAAAAACAAAAAAAAACTGTCTAATGTGTGGGTACATCAAACCCGAAAAAGAGGAATCTTGATTAAACCAGCATATGGTAAAATGGCAAACATCTCGGGGCATTAAAGTATATAGCCTATAATTTGCTGTTTTGTTGCTCTGTCCTGACAATAGCTCCTGCCTGGGCCAAAACGCAAGTTAGCGTTTTTATGATAAATACATATTTGTCTGTTTTTGTTGCAGCAGCGTGCGCTAGTGTTTTCATGAAAAGCTGCTGCTGCTGCTGCTCCCTTTCATTTAATTTGGAGCTGGTACTGAGCGTTATCTATTGCCAATAACTAAAGAATATGCCTGAGCATGCAGTAAATTGCGAAATGGACTCCAGGATACATTTAACATGAAATTATGACTCAAGTGCCCCTCCGCAAATCACTATTCCCCATTTCCCTCCTCTTTAGATTTTTTTTTTCTCTTCTATAGCTAGACACTGAAACATGGGAAAGATGGACTGCAAGCTACTATGCTTCTGCTTCTTCCACTCCCCAAACATCTAAATCTATTGCTTTGTAAACAGGACATAGTGTACACTTGGCAAATCAGGAACCTGATGTCTTCAGTGGTAGAAATACATTTTGACCTTTCTACTGTCCTGATTATATTCGGCTGGCTACTGCTTCTGTTTTGTATCTCTCAACTTAGATGTCTTGTACAATTTACATTTCAAATATTTTGACAATGTATTTTTGGATTTTATTGGATTTTCTTTCGGGGGTAGGGTGTTGGGGTTTTTTTTTTTTTTTTTTTTTAGTCCTATCGATAATTCTTATTTATTTTGAACAAATAAGCCTAATGACTTGCTGCTCAATCTTCGCTTCTGTAGTGACAGAGTAATACGTTCTCTTGTCTCCAGCATTCCGAGCACCTGAGTACCGTTTCTTGATGCTGACATGGTTTGATAAGATAAATGTAATTTTATTTTTATATTAATGTAAAAAATGAGGCTCCTGGACAGTGTTTCTGTGTGAAAGATGTTATCCTGCCTATTGCGCTATTGTGCCCTTTTCACAATGAGATGACATTGGGTCTGTTGAAAGCAAGCAAAAAAACATTAATGTTCCTCCTCCCATAATATTTGTGTTTTGACCTGCTTACATGTTTTATATCGCATGTGTTTCTTTTCTTTATAGGTGAACAAGGGACAAAGAGTCATGGGTCTCTTTATGGTGGTAGATTTGAAGGAGTCATTGTCACCCCTCAAGGAAAATTTTACGTAGAGCCATCAGAGAGATACTTGAAGGACCAAGCTGTCCAATTTCATTCTGTCATTTATCATGAGGATGATATAAGTAAGTAAGCAAGCCATGTTGCATAGTCATAGAGTGATTAGCTTTGTATTAATCAACAAAAAGTCCCTGGAGATTGTATATGAATATAATAGAGATTATGTATGCATGTTGGGGTCATTGGTTAACCCTTAAGACTAAGGCATTTTTGCCCTCATAAGTGAAGCAGGCACTATTTATTTTACTATCACCGTTTTACCACCGTTAAACCATCGATGAGATTAAATTGCCTCTTTATCTATATATTATGCAGGGCCAGCTTTGGGTCTTTTGCAGGAAAAACTCACTGAGTTTGTCTATTCATAATGCATTGGAGGAGCCAGGAAGCTGGAATGTCTCACATCAACACATGCTTTATTACGTACTCCCCAATGTGGAATTGGGTAAAGGGATTCTGCTCTAAAATAAGTAAATGTTGAAAGCCTAAAACAACAAAGTTGTCAATTACATTAACGAACTCTAGATTGTAAGCTTGCGAGCAGGGCTCTCTCCACCAAATGTATCGGTTTGTCTTTGTCTGTCAATTCTTGTCTTGTCATATCCCTTGAATTTATGTATTGTATTAAGCGCTGCGTAAACTGTTGGCGCTATATAAATAAAGGATAATAATGTGATTTTCCGTAAATCCGCTTTACATTTCTTCCTGTGGTTGAAAAGCATAACGTGTGCAAGCGGTTACTGGATGGAGAATTGATAATTACGTTTCCATTCTCAGTGTTTTTATTTGACTTGAATTTGCTTTATGACCCGGAGGCTGGAAAGATGTTTGATAACCAAAGTTCAGCCAAAAGGTACCCTGCCTTTACATATTCCATATGATGGAATATGAATTGTGCTTTAGACTGTGCACTCTTAGATTGTTCATTTTTTACATTTCATTTAAAGTAGGCAAACTCCGCCACAGGTGGTAAATTGCTTTACATTCAGATTTGCTCACTAGGTTAGTTTTGTACTTTAAATCTTTGATCCAGACTTCAAATGCTTATGTACACTGAATGCATTTGTGGTCTTTTATATAAAAGATTCTAAAATAAATAAATAAAATACACATGTAGCCTTTATAGCCTAAAAACATTGTTGGTTTTAGTGTTTTTTTTTTGTTGTTGTTTTTTTTTACAATTTTGAGGTTTTAAAGGAATTTTATCTCTGTAGAAGTCTGGCTTGGGTTTTTCGATCAGCTATAAACTCTGCATACTGATTAAAGGGTGATTTATTTATACATTTTCTGAAAAACCATACTAACCAGACCATCACTATTATTATTCGTTATTATAATGCAGTCTTTTCATGAAGATTGCTAGTAAGATTAATTAGTATCCTCTAAATTATCCAGTATATATGACTAGTATGCTAACCAGGGGCGAGTAAGGAAATTGACAAATTCAGATTTTTTATTTTACTGGCTGAAAAACTAAAGCGTGATTAAATATATAGTTAGTGCAGCTGAATTGAGAAGAATTTTTGAAATTGCATCTACTTGTCCTTTCAGAAGAATTCAGAGGTGCAGAGGAATTCATTTTTTTTATTTTTTTTTGAGTGCTCTGGATGAGTTACATAGCTACATAGTTCTCTGGATGAGTTACAGGTGTTTATTCAACTGAAAATTCACTATATTCTAAAGGGTCCTTGCTTGGTATTTTTGCTGTCTTCAAAAATCAAGCTATTATTCCTTTTAGAGCATAAAGCAAAGAACTTCAGTTAAAAAACCCACCTTTGATGCGCATGATGGTTCTTATCAGGGATCAAATGTTTCTTTTCTAGCTGATTTGTTTCTATCTTTTATGTACACAATTCATTTAAGGTTTAGTTTATTTATAGGACCTCTTCATGGTACTTTACCATGCATTTCTACTAGGTGAGAAGTTAATAGGCTAGTTTGTCTAGTAATAGCCATAAAAATAGGCCCACATTAGGAACCGCATGAGTTAGAGGTTAAGCCTGGTATCAAGACAACTCTAATTCAAGCTTATCTGTAAGTGAGGGTATAAGCCTTAAAGAAGCTTGATATGAGATTTATGTGGTGTGATTATGTGTTGCCTCATATTCGAATCATATTCTTTAATTTTAGAGACCCTAGTGTTTGGGGATTATTACACATATAACACTATCCAGTTTACATATTTTACTATGCCTAGACTATCACTTCTTTAAGCAGATATAAAGGTACTTATAAACAGTCCCTGTGCCCACTTTAATTAGAAAAGCTCTGTATTGCGCTTCATGCGCTGGGTGTGTTTTAGAGGGCAGAGATGACGGATATCAAAAAAAATGATTTCTGAGTGGAAAATGTGTCATCAGTAGCTTTGCTGGGCCTGCTATGCTGATCAGTGATAACTTGGATATTCACTCTAAATAAGAGCTATAGAACCGAAAATGATGAGATGTATTTTTTACTTTAACAATGCAACTTCATTTTTTCATAGACATGACTAGGGGGGCTCTCTAGAATTTGCATATTAGCTTGTCCTCATTATTATTGAAATTTCTATTAACACCTCCTACGCCATGAACTCCAACTCTCCATATGTTAAGTTACCCACCAAAAAAACCCACAAATTCAAATTATATTTCACTTGTTTGGAACTTATGGATACAATTAGATCTCCGTAATAATGTAATATGTACAGAAGGTAATACAGTCTTACACATAACAGCTCAGACAGCTATGCCATGGTTAAGTGTTTACAAAGTAAACATTTGCTTTATTGAACTACTCTTGTAAACCATAGTTATCGTACTTCACTTCTCTCTTTAATTTTCTTCAACTTTTTAAAGGAACTCTTGAGCTGTAGAGCACTTTATCAGAGCTGAGTATTCCCTAGCTGAATAAAATTATGCTGTAGGTTTAAGTCTTGGTATGCAGTAAAGGTTATTCTGTGTGAAGACACTCGGATGTTTTGTTGTGCTCTGCCAGCATGTCAGAAACCTAACATTGATGTGGATGTAACAGATGTTACTGTTGTGCAGTAACCATAGCGGTCATTTTGCCACTGTAGATTAGGTATAAGGACCAATGTCTCTCATCATGTATTCTCTCAAAACATCAGACCCCATCCAAATGTAATATAAATACTAGTTCTACAGTGTGAATCGAAACATAGACGGCAGATAAGAACCTTTTGGTCCATCTAGTTTGCCCATTTCCTGAGGTAAAAACTTGATCTTGTCTTTGATTCTGGATAGTCTAATGCCATACATGATTAAATTACCTTACTGTATTATCCTTTACAACAGTGATGGCGAATGTTTTTGGGCCCGAGTGCCCAATTTTCTGCATCAAACCAAGTTGCAGAACTCAAAGTGCCAACACTGCATATTAAACATGGAGAGGAAGTTTTTTTCTCGGTACAAAATTACTATGCACAACAGTGTGCATCAATTTGACCATATATTTGTTTTTTAAGCATAAAAACATAGAATGTGTCAGCATTAAAAGAGGGTCTGTTAGTGAGAAAACATTAGCATTTGCACCGAAATGATATTGGAGTCACTCATTCACTCTAGCTATTCATGCACACATTAATTCATTCCTACACAATTCATTCACACTAATTCATTCATTCTCGGTTATTCACACAATTCACCCACACTTTAATTCATTCTTACAATTCATCCACACATTAATTATTCATTCTCGCTCTTTATTTAAAAAATGTTACTATCCCCCCCTTCTCACTATTCCCCTCCCCTCTTTGTAGTTCACTTACCCTGCAGTGGGAACACGAGGAATCTGCCTCGCTGCTGCACCGCAGTGCTTGCTGCGCCGCAGTGCTTGCTGCGCCGCAGTGCTTGCTGCTTCACTGCTGAGTCCTGGAATATGACGTCATTCCAGTGCTTAGCAGTTAAGCAGCAAGCACCGCTGGAATATATGACGTCATATTCCGGCGCTCAGCATGACATGCCGGCACAGGGACCAAGATAGAGGCCTTGCGCTCCCACCACTGCAGTCAGGGCAGCACAGAGGCAGGTGGCAGCAGGGAGCGGAGGAAACAGAAGGGTGCTTTTTCATGAGCGACCGCTTGGCTCCACGCGCTCTGATTCCACACACCCCAAGGCCTGCCTTGTCAGTCTGCAACCTGGCCGTGTGCCACAACTGAAGGCTTCAAGTGCCCATTGTGACACGTGTGGCATAGGTTCGCTATCTCTGCTTTACGACTTCTGATTGGAGTAGTTCCATTTAACTACCATATTGGTAAAGTTAAATGTCCTTATATTACATCTAAACCTGTGATCCTCTAGTTTTAAACTATGGCCTGTTCTAACATTTCTGTTCCTTTGAAGAAACAGTGTTTGTGTAGTTTTTTCTCCAGCTGTTACATTTTGTACCGAAAAGAATTCAAGCAAATTACAATAGTCAACATTGAAACCTCTCTTATTTAATATAGTAAATGGAGTACAGAGACAATTGCAAAGACAAATCATGAGCTGACATTCAAAGTGGCATTTTATACACTCGGGCGCATAAATGCATTCTTTGATATGAGTTTTCTTATTTACCATGCTGATGCTTATCACTGTGCTCCAGCAGGGGACTGAAGATCTGGTGTAAACAGTCAGGACAACAGATTTCCAATCATGCTAATTCATTGTAAACTCTTGTTAGGGCTTTTCTGCAGGAGTCCCATCATAATGATGGAAGGTTGCCGATTAAAGGCTCTGGGAGGCAAGATTAGACCAATTACTTGGCTTTTGCAGTGCCCAAATCACAGATGCTTCCTAAATACTCAACAGTTCTGCAATGTGCACACTGTGATGATTTACAAACAACCGTGTTAACAGAGCACTTAAAGTGACTATGGAAGAAAAGCAGAATGCTCAGTTAAGGCACAATTATACTCTTCTAAATAGTGCTAAGCCTTGTGTGTGTCTTTTGCGTTACTCAAATACACAACGTATGTCATATGTAAATTATGGGGGTTTTACCATAAACCTTGTGTAAACTTTACAGGGTATCTCGATAAATGAGTTTATTTCTTATTATACTTTCTGAAAGCTGCTGTAATGCAAAAGCTTGTGAATTTGTGTGCCGTTCCCACGGCGTTAATTGAAAAATCAGATATTGCAAGCTTTGAATTAAGAAATTAAATATGTAAGAAATGCAGCTGGAGCCACTATTATTTCCTGTAGTTTTTAGTATGTATTTGCATGTCAGATGAAGTGAGCGTAATTGTGTCATAAGTTTTATTTATTTATTTTTTTATTTTATTTTTTTTTTAAGTGTGCTTGACAGCTTGATACAAGAGCAGTACTATCACCACAATGTCAACAAACATGCTTCAAGCTTTGGCAAGCTCCCAATATGTTTGTGGCATGGTGAGCTGTCATGTAAATGCCTATATCCCGGGTATATGATGGGTTAACAAGGCACCATCAATGTATAGCAGAAATCTTCTTTTTTTTAGGCCATATCCTGCCATAAATATATTCTATAAAAAACCTGGCCAGATGCAATCATAAAATCAGTGAAACACAGAAAGCAATCAAGCATGAACTACTTACCCATTTAATTATATCAATGATTTTTTTTTACCTATACGATGTGATCCTTAGCCTTGTGGATAAAGTACATTTGAGGAGGGAGGGACTACCTTCCCTTATTTAAAAAAATAATAATAATAATCCATGTGCCAACATAAGACAAACTCTCTAATAGTTTGTGTCTTCTTTTCCAAAGGACATATTCATGGTGTTAATAATACATGTTATAAATCTGTCAATTTAAACAGTAAATTTTGGTATCTGTCCATTTTTTTTTTCTTTGTATAACGTACAAACTAATTTATTAAGGAAACTAGTGTGCAGTGAGCTTTGGCACAGAAAGGGTTGAACTTCAGAAACAAATCTGTTTCAAGGAGGATCAGTTGTTGCCATGACAGAATCATTAGGAGGGATAGCAGTCCAATTAAAGCTAATAATAATGTGATCTCCCAGGTCAACTGATCTGTCTTCACAGCTTGTGATGTTTCCAAGTAGTAGTAATGGGCTGATGACTCAGTCTTGGGTTCTGCTGTTTGCATAATGGAGCGCAGGGAGATAATAGGCACCTTCAGTCTTACATTCTTGCATTTAACTCAATGGGTGCCACACAAGAAGTCAACAGATGCATGTAAAGTTCTTGGCCTTACAGCACAGAGAGAAGCCACAGTGATGATGCATAAAGGGTGAGGTAAATAAATTAAGTATACATAAAGCGAGTTATTTAGAGACTTCACCTCCAGCTTCATAACTGCTCCCCAGACCAGTGTTCTAAAACAGTTTTTTTGTAGCCTGGAATTAATATTTAAACTTTTTTTTTATTGCATGGTACCTTTTACATGCCTTGATCCTTTCATTGGCCCACAGGAAACAGTAGAACATTGACCCCTCCAATGATTTCTGTGTGGTGGCCATGGCCTGGATGTATAACTGTGTAACCCGTGGTACTATTCGACCTGGGAGCGCACAATTCAGTTGTTTTGGTTTTTGCAAGCTTATCACATCATGCAGCATACGAATATTACAGGTCAGGAAGTTGGGGTGGCCAGCTATGGAAATGTCTCTGTTTATCTGCTTCATGTTCCGGTGTGTCTGATTTTGGTTTTCCTGTTCACATGCACTTTCCGCTAGTACGTGAAATTCAAATCCTTGATACTACCTCCCCGCTGTCTTTTTAAGCGATACTCTTGCTTTATTAGTGCCTACTAATGTAGTATCCCAATGAAAGCTCATGCTTTTTTTTTTTTTTTATAATGATCCAGACCTATGAAGGTCTTTGATAAGATTTATATTAATAATGAATGATACTGTCTGCTAATAAGATTTCTCCATTGTGTAGTTTTGTTCTTAAATTGCCGCTAGGATGGAATTTTTGTTCCAGGATTCTTGTAAATGTCACATGTTGGCAAACACAAAAATTTTACCCTGCATTGTGTGTTGATTCTACATACTACTGGCATGACTTTACATGTGCTGGTCAGTAACATGTAAAATGTGTGTGTCCTTCTCAACAGAAATCTGTAGCCAGACAATTATTTAAGAAAAATGTTGGTGCGCTAAGCTAGTCGCAGGCTCAAATAATACAAATGTATAATACGAGCCCTACCAAACAGTGTAAGCATGCTGCAAAAACAGTGTGTTGGCTGTACAATGTATACAAAAAAATGTCTGCGCTTCTCACCCTAATAAAGTTGGCAACAAATATATAAACATAATATAAATGACAATTATAAGACAATTATTTAAGCCTATGAGACACAACCTTAAAGGGGAAGTCCCATGGAAAAAAGTTAAACTTGAGTGTAACATAAAATGCTATACACAGTAATGTGGGATAGCGTAAAAAAAAATCTGGTTTTAACTTATTTTGTCCCAAAACCCTGTTTATCTGCAGACCTGATGGCTTCCACTGTTGTTGGTCATGTTTTATATTTTGGTTGATGGTGTCTACTGAAACTCTGTTGAGCACTAAATTAGACTATTCCTCCATAGACTTTCATAACTCACTATGTGTACCTCCTAGTTTTTTTTTCTTCTGGAGGGACAGTCCTGTTTTGGCCATAAATCCCTAATGGTCCCTCTTTCTCTCCCCTGGCGTCCCTCTTTCTCTCCCCTGGCGTCCCTCTTTTCTAATGTTGCATAGGTGCTCAACGCAAACCTATATGTTAGTCTTCATACGGAAAGCACTTCATTTTCTTTAACTATCAACATGTGGTGGCATGCATTATGTTTTTAGTTGGAATAGTATATGAATAGAAATATTCTTGCCCAGCTAATTGAGGTCATGTTGGAATATAAATATCTACTTTACGCTTCAGTCCCCAAGCAGTATATTTATGTGCCAGGTTTCCATCATGCTCTGCCTCCTGGGTCATTATTTGAAAAGCTAACAGATGCCGCTCAAGTTTGTAAACTACAAGTGATTTTAAATGATGTGATATATCTTAAAGCAGTGTTTTATTAAATCAACAGGGTGATACAAAAATTACCCTTGAACGTGTTTCAGTTTCTCTAAACTGCCAAGTGAAGCTGTGAACGGGCCTGCCTTGGAGTTTTGATGCTTCGCACAAACACCCCCCCACATGATTATTTCATTTTATATATATATATATATATATATATATATATATATATATATATATATATATATTAATTAGACTTATGAATATAATGCGGTTGTGGAATATAATTTTAGTTGTTTGGCCAGTCACATACGGTGAGAATTCTACAGCAGATCCCCCCCCCCCCCGCTATTTGTCGTGTGGGAGATGTTCAGCCGAATATCTCCTACACCTTGTGGCCTGTTCAAATCCATTGAACTGGTTTTCCGTGTAGAGGAAACTGATCTATATATTTTTCCTCCCTTTCAACAAGTAACCTGCCGGCTGCATTGCTGCAACCATAGAGATGTGCTCTGTAACACTACATGTAATGTGCTTTACCAGATGGCCATGCTAAAATATTTGGCCCTTTTAAAAGTAATTTATGAAATCGCCCAGTCTCTCCGTGCCCTGCTACATTGTGCTGCTTGTTCAGTTTGATGGCAAATTAGCTTATTTACAAGGTTAGCATGAATTTGGCATGGGCGATTGCAGTCATGTTCAGTGATAAACCCTAACGCTGTTGGAGAAGACTTTGTGTGCATTGTGAATACACATACATTTTGGTCTCCTTGATGCCTGGACATTAATGCCCACCCAACCAGGATTTATATAAATCATGCTGTACTTCTGTGATTTTTAGTGTTGCCTTCCACTATACCATATCCATAAGAAGACCCTGCTTAATGCACACAGTATGCATTTGAATAACAAAACCTCAAGACATTGATGTGTTTTTATTTGCAGTAATACAAAAACAAAAATATTTGTTCCCCAATTCTTGTCTCTTGGAACCTTAAACATTTACTGTCACTAGGACTATTTAATATTTACACTTGTGTGTTTAATGACTGCCTACATTGAGAACAATTACATAACTATTTATTTACTATCTCTTTACCGTCGGCTGGGAAATGTATGCAGTTTATACCAACATAGCCTTCCTATCATTCTGTCAAAACCCATAGACCGCATCACTAACCGCAATGTTCCCTCGAAGTAGTTATTCCAGTAGCATTAATGCGTAGTGTTGTGTTTGATATACAAAAGTGTCTGTAGAAAAGATTTGATCATCTTCTAATACCTGCGGTAAAATGTGAAACGGAAAAATATTCTGTTTAATGTTAAAATATCTGAAGTAGGAATTTGATGTTTAAAAGTCTGTATGTATCTCTTGTGCTGACTTTGTGTAGTTATAAAAGTATAAAATATAAATATTTTAATAGGCAATAGGTGTGTTAAAGGTGTTTTTAGACAAAACATTAATTGTACTCTCTAGCATTTCCTGTATACCATAGCAGGTCTGATATTATATTCTTTGCTCTAAAAGATGTAAAATGATACTTTTTGAATTTTGTTTTCAAAAAAATGAATCCTTACATCATACACTGAGTTTTTTTTTATTTGTTTTTTCTTTATCTCAGTACCTCCTTTTTATGTCTCAAACTTTTTGACAACCCTATGTGCATTTTTTTTAAAACGGCAAAAGAATAATTACATTCCTAAATTAATATAAAAAAGCAGTAGGCCGTTTTTGATCATTAGCTTCTGAAATTTGTGAAATTCTTGCGTAATATTTTAAAGTAAATACACTGTTCTCAATCTAAGCATCTTCTCGGTAAAACCCCTGCGCTCAGCTGTGGCTCTAACACACCCTAAACCAAAGAAGTCCTCTGACTATTGCTTTTAACACGTGTGTCTTCTACGTGTACATTTTTAATATGAAGTCAGAGGGGCTGTCTGGTTTGTCAGCTGGAACAGATAGAAATACTGTATTTCAGAATCTGTTTCTAGTGGGCCAGTGGATCTGGGGTGACTAAATAATTTCTGTCGCTCTCGAGATGCGTGTCGACACGTCAAAGCGACTTTCTGCTGGTTGTTTACTGAGCTCTGAATACTAGCAGTTTTGTGAAATATAGTTTTGTGCCCTTTAGTGAATTTGGCTTGCTCCCGTGCCGTTTCTCTCTGAAGAACGGCAGCCATAGTGATGAATGTAAGCCGACGCATACAAAAAAGTAAGGTGCCAGCAGTATAATTTAAGGCCCATGGTTAACTGAATTCTGGAATGGATCCTTGTTTTATCTCTGGTAGCCAGTTTTTGTCACGTAGCTCCATGTACACTAGATCTGAGTGGACACGGGTCACATGGTGGAGGTGTTGAGTTCCACAGCAATGTCCCTGTGTCCCATGCTGACATAACTTGCTTTATTATCTTTTCTCACCTGGAAGAGTCATTCTATTCTGTGTTTTTGTATGCTTCTGAAAGCAGATGGCAAATAGTGTCCAGGTGCTGTTGTAACACTTATGTCTATCACTCTGAATTTAGCCCTCTTCACAACCTCACTGTGTTCCATCTCTACTTCTTTCTCTGCTGTTCTAAATATAAATTCCAACTGCTGTAGCATGTTTACACCCTACTTTATATGCCATATGTATGAACATCAAAGATGGCGTATGATCCGTATGTAGGAATATATCAGAATAAGCAAATATACGTCCGTAGTTTCCCCCCATTGCTACTTTCCGTTTAAAAGGCTTTTTTCTTTCCTTTTTTTGTTGTGTTCAGCAATGCAAGAGACATTTGTTATACGTGCAGCTTTCCTGCGGCTGCTGTTTTGATATTCACACTGTGCTATGGCTTCGTCTCCATCAACGTGTTGGGTGTTTTTTTGCAATCTGCTGTTACCTCTGCTATACAGCATCCTATCACCTCGCTGATTACTGCATTCTTGGCTGTATTGGATTTTTTTGTTCTGTTATTTCCCCCCTCTGGTTACTCCCAAGGAGTGCTAAATTGAGAATCCCACAATGCTGGACACATTTCATCAACTTTGCCATTCTGTGAAATTTTGATGTGCGAGTACAAACAATCATATTCTTGAAACCAATACCACAACCGTTTTCTTTTAGACCTTCCAATGGTGTGCTTACTAAAGCCGTTTCTAGCATTTAAACCTGTAAACCTTGTATGAATAAATAGAAAATTACAGTATAGATAACAATAGTTAATAAAATCTGAGTGTGCGGGGGGGGGGCATTTGTCTAATGCATTGGCTCAGCTAAATAGGAATATTGCATTTTTATGTTGCAGTTTTATATATGTATATATATATATAAATTGTGCAGTAACCTCTGGCTTGTATAGAACACCTATTAAATAAATATATAAAGGATGTGATGGCTGCACATGGAAGCTCTGCAAAGGTTTTTTTGGTTTGTTTTTTGCTTTGACATACATTTAACAGTCTTGAGTGTCTTGTCTTTCAGAGTATCCTCATAAATATGGACCCCAAGGAGGCTGTGCAGACCATTCAGTGTTTGAAAGGATGAAGAAGTATCAGATGTCTGCTCAAAGTGAGCCAGAACAGGTAAGGCTTGTTGGTATTTTCTTCTGTACAGTCCATTGTAAAAGTTTAATTGGACAATGACCTTTATCCCAGGCCACTTATCTAACAAGGTGGCTATTGTGCCCTACTTTATTAACTTTTTTTTTGCCAGCCAAATGCGTGAGTAGTAATTTTTCAGAAGTTGGCTTAGTCTGCCCATTTTCTGCAATCTATCCTTGCCTTATGTTAGGATAGACTTATGCCTATCCCCTGCCCAATGTTTAAATTCTTTTAGTGGATTAACTGCCTTGCTTGCCTGAAATGTATCCCACCATTTGGTGAATAATTTTAGACTACTCTAGGTACAGACCTAGCATTTTCTTCCTAAAATATATCTCCGTTGTGTATTTTTAGCAATTAATTTCTTTAATCATTATTCGTTTTTGGTCTTACTGCAGTACAGATTGTCTTTATAATGTAACAGATATACCCTTTTTTGTGGTGCGTACCGGATACTTTCCTTTCAATTCCTCCTTTTGTTTTACTACTTTAGACGCATTTACATGAACATGAGGACGGTCAACCAGTTATTCTAAGGAAAAAGCGAGCTGCTCAGGCAGAGAAGAATACCTGCCAGCTTTATATCCAGACTGATCACCTCTTCTATAGACGATACGGAGAAACAAGAGAGGCTGTTATAGCCCAGGTAACACCAGTGACTCTTTCAAATGTTCCCTATTTACTGCAATAGAAAAGACTGCATACAAAACCAGTTCCATGTAATAGCGACCAATTTGTTGGTTCCATGGTATAAGGACTACTTTTAAAAATACCAGAATGTTTTTATTAAATAATCCCCAATATCCTAGAATAAAACATCAAGAGCGAGCACGACCTCAAACTTTTTTCAGTGCGAGCACAATAATTTTGAAAACTCATTTTGAATTACTTAGTTTTATATGTGGTGCCACCATATTCCATGGCTTTGTACAATGAGTAAACAGGACATAGCAAGTGATGTAAAACATAACAATTTGACTATGGGCCTTGAATCTGATACTAGTAGTAAAAAAAAACCAAAAAACCATAAATCAATAAATAAATATATAGGCCCCAAACCGCTACACTTTACAGCTCTGTGCAGTGAATGAACCTGTGTGTTCTCTGCTCTTTTAAATGGCTGGTTGTTATTGATTGATTCAGGCAGCCTTTGTGATGGTGGATGAGAATGGAGAGAAATTTAGAACAGGAAATAGATTAGACAATTGCCCCTCTGAGACACAAATCTCTGCTTCCATGTGGTGAACTTTTAAATATTTGCAAAACAATTATAGTGATTACCAAATAAAAATCCCAAGCTATAGCTGTTTTTAATAAATGGACTTGGTTATGCTGGAAGCATTGATAATGACAGTTCCCGTTGTAATCTGGGCCAGTCTCTGCTTGCCATATGTCTCCTGTCGAAACTCCAAAACATTTGGAAGTGAGGACCATGCTTTAATATCTATGACCCGCGGTATTTCTAAGCACATTATCATCTAGCGGCAGCCCGTACCTCAGGGGAGATCATTACTGTGTAATGGACTATATTCTCAGCCCTGTGTCTTGTTTTTCTAATGTAATTTCTACTGAAAAGTGTGAATTTTCATTCTGTTCTCTTTACCATACTGTTCTATTTTTTTCCCAATGTGCTCATGTCGGAGCATAATTTTAGCATGACTTCTTGCTAGAAATAGGACAGCCACACAAAGGGAATGTAGAAATGGGTTTTAAAGCAGTATCTTGAACATTTAAGATTGCAAATCCTGTGGGTAGAAGTCTTTATTATACTACATTATGCTTTATCATACCAATTTAAGCTGAATTGAAAGTGGCAGCCATAAAATGGGCGGATGTAACATATTATGTCTTGTGTAAGGAGCCACTTGGACACGCTTGGAGCTTCATGGAGCCTTCTTTTTCAGCACTTACTACGCTGCATTTGAGGAATAGCTAGGATGTGACCAGCTAAATTGTGAACAAATAGCCCGATAGAAGCCGCAGTTGCCAGGAGTGCGTTAAACATACAAAAAGCATTCCAAGGAATTGGCCTCAGTAGGATTTTGGTTCCCTTCTTAAATGAGAATATCTTGTGACACGCAGCAAAATCTGTTTGCCTTTACTCATTCATATTTCTAAAGAATTTTAGTTTTTGTAACCAGTTCCTACCCTTTCTGATCTGACAGAGGGTTAGAACAATCCCATAGAGACAGAAGCAGTTGGCCTATATCTCTTTAGCAATAGACATTGTAGAATTGTAGTAACCAGTGAGTGATCCCGGGGTTCAAAATCAGACCTTGGCCTGCACATGAAGAAGATCCCCCCTTTTTGGGGTTCAGGAGTGTTTATTAGCTTTGAAAATGAGTGTTTCTGGTTGTCTAAGCCAACTATAGTTAAGTCAAGATTGTCCTCTTGAAGTCTGAGTTTCTGACTGTTCCTGGATTCTAAGTGCCTTAAAAAAAAAAAAATTACAATGACCAACTTAATGTCAAACTAATAACTGTTGTCTCTATTAACAAGCAGTGATCATCATTTTAAATACTCCTTTCTAAAATCAATTTTTTTACGCACTCTTTAACAAAGTACCAGTAGTAATAGACATGACATATTCACCTCTGCCAATATGCATACCCACTGAAAGGCAACACAGATGATCTTATCTAGGACTGATGCCGCAATATTCATTCACATTAACAGAATAATGTGTGTAAAATTTGATTTTATAAACAATAGAAATTAATGGCATCTTGAACCATAATGGCTTTTCCTTCCTTGTAACAGATCTCCAGCCATGTAAAAGCAATCGACACAATTTATCAATCGACAGATTTCATGGGGATACGCAACATCAGCTTCATGGTGAAACGCATTCGGGTAAGTTTAAATTAAATAAATAAACCTCTTTAATTCCAAGTGTAAGATCAATTGATAAGTAACCTGAATATTATGTATTAAGGCCCTAAAGTCATCTAGCTAAAATGGCAATATTGAGACTGCCCAATCTTCCTTTGGAACCATGTAGATACTCACTTTAAAGCACAATAAAAAAATTAAAAAATCCACATGTATTCCTCAATTATCTACACTTTTTGCCATAAAAGAAAATGTAACACTCAAATTGATTTGTGTATTCGTAAGATTTATATCGTTCCTTGTTTTTCTCAGGGGTTCTCTGCATCATGGCTTCTATCAGGGCAGCAACATGCAGTTTTTTGTTTTATAGTGTTCATTTTGAACATTGCTAGTACATTAAGTGCATACAGTATATGCCCATGTGTACCCTTCAGCTTGTAGTCTGAGCAGCCGGTATTAAACACATGACACATTCCTATTTAGCTTAATGGAGGAGCATTTATTGGATACAATTAAATGTGCACTGTTAAATGTAAAAATTGAAGTTTAACAGGAAGTCATCCCAGTTTAAAGATCTGGAAAAGAATGATTCCCCGGTGTGTGCTTAACATGAGCACATGAGAAAAAGTGGGTTGTTGATGTTTAACAAAATATTGGTAACTACCTTGCTACCAGTTATATAATAGACCACGTGAGTGCTGCCTGTGCATAGCAAATCACCAAGAGAATCCATATTGTACGGGGTAAAATGGAAATGTGTTGCGTTGTTCAACGCTTTAGTTTTGTAGTATAGATGGTTTCATTCTAAATAGAAAGATGACACCTGCAGCAGGCGTGTGGGTGACTGGCCAAGAATCCATGTATACTTGTGAAACAGATATGTTTAGAAGTCCTATAAATATATGTGTGACATGAGCAAAAACATGGTCCATAGAATTTTGCACCATATGGTGGGAGTAATTCCCATGCTGGCTGCATTACCATGGATTATATGATTAGCAAACAGAAGAGGAAATTTATCTTGTGATTTGTTTAGCTTTTTTTCTGAGAGATGTGTCCTTAAGGTTCACTACTTTGATTAATAAACTGTGCACTGCAAGCAAAAGTTACCTATCCTGGCCATAAAGTAAACTAGAATTTTGTTTTAGATCAACACAACAGCTGATGAAAGAGATCCTTCAAATCCCTTCCGGTTTCCCAACATCGGAGTTGAAAAGTTCCTGGAACTGAACTCTGAGCAGAATCATGATGATTATTGCTTGGCGTATGTCTTTACAGACAGAGATTTTGATGATGGTGTCCTTGGGCTGGCATGGGTTGGTGCACCTTCTGGTGAGTGAATGGAGCTTTATGATGTTGCTATAGTATGCTTACGGGTTTTGTCTTTCTTGCATTATTATGTGGTTAATGTGGTGTTATGTTTAGAAGGAGTAATACTTGACAGCATTATTGACATCTTAAAAAACATTTCAAACAATCGATAATATTAAACAGTGCCCAGATAAGTCCCTATGATCTTTTTCTATTTAAAATGGCTAATGTACTTGTATATGTATCTCTCTTAACTGCAAAAAGGCATCCGGTGGCCACACTGAACTCTACAGTGCCTCCTCGGACTTTACATAGTTGTACTCATGACATCAGGGGTTATGCTTTACCTCTGCTCTTTAGATGTTTTTACAGCAGAGGTAAATGAAACCAGTGTTTTATGTATTAGTCGACCCTTCTATTTTCTGTCTACAAACTTTATACAGTGATAGAGAAGAGTCCAATGCAACCGATAATGTGAGGAGTCATGCAGAAAGATCTTCTATATAAGCCGAGTGAATTATTGTGTTTTAGTACCCATTCTGAATTATGCTTTTACTATATTTTAAAATAAAATTCATGAATTAAATGGAGACTCTCACCATTTTTCTCCCTGTATGTGGCATATTTGTATTGTCAGTAGGGTACCGAACAGTTTTGTGCGTCTAGATTTGTAGGCAATTTGACACGTTAGCTAATTTGTATGAATGTCCGAAAACAAGGAAGGGACCCCAACGAAACAAACACAAACTAATCAAAGACAATTTTGTTTCCAAATCAAAAGTTTAGAAAAGTTTAGGCAGAATATGCTCTTCAGCTTCTGTACAATAAAACGATACTAATTTGAGCTGATGACAGAATCTCTGTACTTGAAGCCTGGGTATTGTCACCAATACAAAAGCGTTTTGCTGTTTTCACAAAAATACATGGCTTGCATAAGTATGTTACACCATTTACGGAATAAATATTTACATAGTTTGCCATGTTCCGATCTATAAGCTTTGCAAAAACTAGCTTTTCTAATAGTACTAGGATTGATCAGTATTAATCCATGTATTCAAGCATTACTAACGAAGACGGTGTTAATGACTGTAAACTGCTAATAACCTTTATAAACAATCATAGTCATTTAATACAATTAAAGAAGGAAGCCATTTCTTTTTTTCTGCTTTAGCACTTCCGGAGCAAAGAGGCACTATGCTCTCAACAAATCTAGCTGTGTGGATAAAGGAAAATGGCCCCCTGCTTGTGTGATACTATTATTATTCTCCATGTTTAAATACATTTGGACATATTCTACACCAGTCTTACACAAGATAAAACTCTTAATTATTTCCCAAATAAATCCAACAAAAATTGTTTGCTACTTACTGCATTACTTTTAAAGCTAATTGCTTGAGTGCACCAACACTGGACCTTGTAGTCAGATGTCTTTCTGGATGTTGCGTTTTGCAACATTGGTTTGCGGAATACACTTTCACTTCATGCAGTGAAGAATATACCCTTATACAATTTTTTGTGGTGCACCTAGTCTGATTTGTTGACAAATGTATGCAGGTTACTATAGGGTACATCTCTGACTTGTTTAATTTTGAAATATTTTTTTCGTCACACTTACAACACATCATGGTTGGCACCTGGCAGCCTCCATTCGTCACAACAGACATTCTTTGCGAAAGAAGCGTGAATAATACTCTTCTCCCTTTTCGTCACAGTTTTCTGGATATGTTGTGTGTGTACAGTACTCTGCAAAAGAAGAATTCAGGGTGGCCACACCAAATATTGATTTGATTTAGATTTGTATTCTGTTTACTCGTTTTGCTTTTGTTTAACGAGGAAAAACGCCTAGTATTTTCAGATCTGTGATGCACAAATTAAACTTGGCTTTATTTTTTATATTTCTATACTCTTACTAGTAGTGGGTAAGCTTATTTGATTTGAAGAAAAAAAAAAAGTTTGTTTTTTTTGTGCCTCCTTTTTTTTTTCTCAATGGTATTGTACCCTTTTCAGGTAGCTCTGGTGGTATATGTGAAAAAAGCAAGCTGTATTCTGATGGCAAAAAGAAGTCCCTAAACACAGGAATTATCACTGTTCAGAACTATGGTTCACATGTCCCTCCCAAGGTTTCACATATCACTTTTGCACACGAAGTTGGACATAACTTTGGTTCTCCGGTAAGTTTTGCGGTCCTCTAAGCGTTTTTGTGCCGCTTGTGTATACAGAGACGTAGACATGTCTTGTAGCTGAAGCTCCACGATGAGATGTCGTTATAGGGACGAATACGAAAGGGCGTTTTGATTTGCTCAAACTTCACAATCTCGGTTGAGATAGGCTTTTCATTGGATGCTTTAATATTCCTATATCACAGAATGCCTAATACTGTGGAAAGTGTTAAGAAAAGATCCAGAAAGAAGTGAGAACACTGTTCAGGGACGCTGATGGCAAGAGATGGACCGTTTTGCTGTCTTTCCGTTTGGCAAATATACCCACACACTGTTTGGCTCACATGGAAGCCTCCTGAGCAAAAGCCTACTGTTACCCCCTCCTTTTTGTAATCTGTTTAAACTTAGTTCTAGTAGCTTTATTTCTTATACTTATGGGGTCCTGGAACCATATGGCATGCAGTGCCTTCCACAATGATGGAGTGTCCTTCTGGCTTATGGATGATTTTAGCCCAGCTTTATCCCTCTAGTCTCACTTTAGTCATGTGACACAAAACATGGCAGCAGCTTTGTAACCTAGCTCATTTTGTGTTTGCCTTTGTTGTGAGGGTGTGTACTTGTCGTCTTTTGTACAGATGTCATGACTTAACTATTGAATGCAATGCCTATAGTTATAATTAGTTGGATTCTATCGTTTAGCTGGAACATTCTTTTTGACGTGATAGTGTATCGCAACTAAAAATCTAAAACAAACAGCACACGCTTGTTACTCCTAATAGAGAAACAATCCGTTTTTACCGAATCCAAACATTTAAAATACTTAACACACATTTCTATTTTATTTATATTTAAAACTTTCATCCATGTTGTTTTTTATTTACATTTTTCAGCATGATTCTGGCTCTGAATGTACACCGGGAGAGTCCAAGAATATTGGGTTTAAGGAGAATGGCAATTATATCATGTATGCCAGAGCAACATCTGGAGACAAACTTAACAACAACAAATTCTCCATCTGCAGTGTTCGCAACATCAGCCAAGTCTTGGAGAAGAAGCGCAATTTGTGTTTCGTGGGTATGTCCTCAGTGAAGATCTAAATACGTTTTGTGCCAAATTGCCACCAACGTGATTTTGTGCTGTTGAAGTAATTTCCTTAAAAGCTTGTCATGAAGTCTGTAGAAATCCTAAAACTTGAGATAAATATCTGAAATCCAATATATAGTGCAAAAAGATGAGTAAACTATTTCTTGGTTTTTGTATGTATGTATATATAGTTACTGAACCTTTCTTTGACAAGTATTTGAATCAATAGTCAATGTATGAACGAATCATTAGAACTGTGTTCCAGATTTCTGAAGGACCTTGTATGTGTTTCAGAGTCCGGCCAGCCCATCTGTGGTAATGGACTGGTAGAACAAGGAGAGGAGTGTGATTGTGGCTACAGTGACCAGTGTAAGGATATATGTTGTTATGATGCAAACCAGTCAGAAGATAAGAAGTGCAAGTTAAAGCCTGGAAAACGCTGCAGGTATGTCCGTCCTACTCTGTTCATCGGAATTCCCAAACCTTGAATGAATCGGCTCTAGTTGCGGACTGGTATTGAGATGTCAGTTTGATAAAATGCTTTAGTTTGCATAGACCGATAGAAACTGTAAATTGTGGTGTTTGACACCAGTTATGGTGCATTTGAATGTGATGTATGAGTCTTTTTTTTTTTTTTGATATTTTCCTTTTCTCTATATATCATTTTTGATATATTCAGAGAAATTTTCTTTCTGATTTGTTGTTAAAGTGAAAATAAAGTTTTAGAAAAAAACATCCGGCTTTTAACTTTGTGCCGTTTGTATACTCTTTTTGGATGGATCCTCACTTGGCTCCTTAAATTTTCTGTCAAGCTCCTATCCTTTACATATATTTGTCGAGGCCTGATGGAAAATACAGGGGGCGGGGGGGGCAAAAGTAGGTGTGCGGTATTGATCAGATCATGGCATTTGGCTGGCACAAATTTTCAGGGTAGCAGGGGGCACTGTTTTGTGGGTCTACTTACAGCAAAAAAGACAGATGATTAAAGTTTCTAAAACTTTACATTCCTATTTGTGTTCCATTTAAATTGATGAACTATGTAGAACCACTGTGTGCATTGGAGAAGACGGTTATCATGTAAACGTGTATACGGCATGCTAGCGTTTTCTTTAAATCTGAGCTTAAATTCTTTACGGCTTTTTAAAAGTAAAAAGATAGTACACTTGCACTTGCTCAGTAACATCCCTGTTAACTATAATGGGAGTTCTACTGAATACGTGCTAAATATAGGAATATTACAGTATGCTCCTGCTTTCAGGTGAGACAACAGGGGACGAGTTAAATGAGAAGTCACATTTTATGCCTCTAGTAACTAAAGAATATGTGCACCGATTTACATTCAGTAAAATGTACTGTAGTCCATGGATAATGTAATGGAACATAATCTGTAGATGCATGCCTACTAGGACAGCAAAGGGGACTAATCAGCAAAAAATAGTTTGTGACCTGTGTGATAACCCTCGGTATATTGCATGTGATTTCAGCCCCAGCCAGGGTCCTTGTTGCACACCCCAGTGCACCTACAAACAGACAAATGAGAAGTGTCGTGATCCTTCAGACTGTGCCGAGATGGGAACTTGCAACGGGTTCTCTGCTCTATGTCCAGCTTCTAAACCCAGGCAGAACCTGACGGCGTGTAACAGAGAGACTCAAGTCTGCATCAAGGGGGTAAGTGTCTTTAATGGTGGCACTTTCAGTTCGTATCGTTCCCAGAGGGGTTATAGTTAAAATGATATAACAGTTAAGACTGTTCACGTATTGTTCATGCCTATATTTTCGTACTTCTTTTTGTTGGACAGGCGTTACTTACAGTAGAAAAAAATAAATAAAAATACTTCCAGGCAGTACATCCAATGTTTGACCTAGGCGGCATCTGTTTTTCATCTGTCTGCTGCTAAAACGAATAATTACAGAGTAACAGTTTAAGTGCAGCAAGTAAACCCGTATAATCAACAATACACGTCTAAGACTAATTAAAACACTCTGTACCACCTTGCAGCAATGTGCGGGGTCCATCTGTGAAAAGCATGAGCTGGAGGAATGTACATGCGCCAGTACGGATGGAAAAGATGATAAAGAACTGTGTCACGTGTGCTGCATGGAGAAAAGTAAGATGATATTTAGTTTTTAGGATTTACTGTGTAGTTGCCAGATACACATAGCAGAATGTTTTGTTGAATGGGGTTATGGTAGGAAATATAACCGTTATGATGAACATTTAACTTTAGTGTTTAACTTAACGTGTTATACTATACAACATTATAAGTGACTTCAGAGCCTTTTTTGTTACTTGAAGGCTGTGGGGGTTTTGGGGATTACTTTGATGAGACCCCTTCTAAGTAGCAATGCAATATGGTTGGTCTACTTGCACTCTGTGCTTCTAATATATTGTATGCCAAAGTCACATCAGTGATACCCCTGCTTGCTATGGCTATTTTTTTTCTGCCAGACCTTAATCCTTTCAGGTGCATGAGATACCAGACTATATGACAATCTAGACACACACACACGACAAAGACCTATGGTCCTTGGGAAAACTTCTGCAACTTCTATTCTGTTGCATAGAGCTCATTTTTCAACAAAATACGGAATACTTTTACGATTGCTAAATGTTATCTTCTCATTGGTTTGTATTTATTATTAAAGTAACCTTTTTAACACATTTAATTCTTTCTTACAGTGAAGCCACACACCTGTGCCAGCACTGGTTCAGAAGTGTGGAGATCGTACTTCAATGGCAAAACTATCACTCTGCAGCCTGGATCACCTTGCAATGAGTTTAAAGGATATTGTGATGTGTTTATGAGGTGTCGACTGGTTGATGCCGATGGTCCTCTTGCCAGATTGAAAAAGGCCATTTTTAACCCTCAATTGTATGAAAACATTGCCGAATGGATTGTGGTAAGTTAAATGTGACTTGTGCAAATAAGTTTTTCTCCAAAAGTATACTCTCATTTTCCTTGAGATCAAAAAATTAGAAAATGTAATTATCGCTGTTTGAAAGAACAGTCCTAAATTGACACAATAAAATAAAAAAAGAGCTCTGGCAAAAAAAAGTTTCTTAAACCAAAGAGAATGGGAAAGTTATGACTGGCTCATGTAGTGTAATGGATGAACATTTAGATCCTGAGTAAATCTCAACCCTAAGAAAATTTAAACCCTGAATTCAGAAACAAAATCTGTTATACAATAAGCTACTACTATTTAGATAGTGATTAAGAATATAATTATGTGTTGGGCACAACATCTAAAATTGTTATGACTGAGTGGTATGCATAAATGGAACTACCATCATTTATGCATACAGATGCGATATTGTGACTTGGTATGCGGCAGTTAATTTCATTTATAGACCAATACTTTCAAGATAACTTATTCAAAGTGCTCTATAAATTGTTACAATTGCAAAATACCAATACTTGTTTGGACTTTTGTATTTGCAACCCTATTATATATGCCCCCAGTATATTTGGCACATACCTTTCCCATTACCATTTCACGAACGTTGGAACCATGGATGGAAATGATTACAAAGTATATCTTTTTTTTCCTATTACAGGTGCACTGGTGGGCTGTGCTACTTATGGGAATTGCATTGATAATGTTGATGGCTGGATTCATAAAAATATGCAGTGTCCACACACCAAGCAGCAATCCAAAGTTGCCGCCTCACAAACCCCTTCCAGGTTTGTACACGTTCTCCAGATAATGGATTTCACACAATTGCGTTATGCAGGATACAGCAAAATAAGCATGTTTTAAAAAGTTGGACCTTAATCTTAGCTTTGCTATATTAGTATAAATAAGACTAGTGATTTTTATCTTGACTCTGCACTCGCCATAAACAGTGCTGGTGAGAGAAGATGGAATACTTGTTTCCCTTACCAGAAATTCTTGTCTGACCCGCCAGTTCTCGTGAGATATGTCTGGTTTGAGGCCCAGTGTTGAAAAATTCTTGTCTCAAAATACTAATAATGGCTTTGGCATCAATTGTATATTGTTAGTTGAATGCCAATTATATATCAGGACTCGACATACGCCAGGTCGCCATGGGGACCAGAAACCCCTTCCTGGCGCCCAGGGTTTTGGTGTAGCACGTGCTGTGAGCCTCCCAGCGGGGTCACGCCGTGCACGACACTTGCCTCACCTCTCCCCCGAGTGCCAGGTTAACAATAGGCAGCAAGGTTGTTGGTCTCCACCAGGTAATGGGTAGTGACATTAAATTGTCAATGTGTATGTATAGTGCTAGGGTCAGTGTATGTATACTGTAGTGTCAGAGTCATTGTGTTTGTATCTGTAGAGTGCTGGAGTCAGTGTGTATGTGTGTATGTATAGTTCTAGTCAGTCTACTGTATTGCAGTGCCAGATTGTGTGTATGTGTCCATAGTGTTAGTGTGTTGTGTTATTCTATGTATGTATAGTGTTAGCCAGTGTGTGCATGAGTGTGCATGTCAGCATATAGTGTTAGTGAGTGTATGGTGTTGGCATGTGTGTACATGAGTGTAGAATGTTAGTGTGTCTGTTACTGTATGGTGTGTAAATGTATGTTAAAGTTTGGCAAGGCTCGACAAATGCTGGGCGCCAGGAAAACAAAAACAAAAAAAAACTGACTTTTTTGGCTTGCTCCTATATCCAAACCAAATTTGTCAACTGTCCTATATTATATAGAGGAAGTACCGTATTGGCTCGAATATAGGCCGCACTTTTCCCCCCCACTTTAAAGACTTAAAGTGGGGGAAAAAGTGCGGCCTATATTCGAGGTCTAGCGCCCGACGCCCGTGACATGCAGTCCTGGGCGCCGGGCAGGCAGCAGGGTTAGGATACAGATCCCACGCAGCGGTGCAGGGGACCTGCATCCTACTCTCTGATACGCTCAGACAGCCTCCCCTGCCAGCACTTCCCACGGGGGAAGTACCGGCACGGGAGCTTGTCTAAGTGCATCGCGCAGACGTTCACTGGCACGGCGGAAGGGCCAGCACCGGAAGTTGAGTACACGTACTGCGTAGCTGTCCCCGGCCGGCCCTGCAAGACTCCGGGAGTCTGCACCGGTAAGTCTAGGGGGGGGACCCCTTGGGGCAGAGTGGCAGTATATCTCGGAGGGGGGGGGTAGAGTAGCAGCATATCCCGGGGGGGGGGGGGCACATCTCGGGGGCAGAGTGCATATCTCAGGGGGGGATAGAGTGGCAGCATATCTCGGGGGGGCAGAGTGGCAGCATATCTGGGGAGGGCAGAGTGGCAGCATATCTGGGGAGAGCAGAGTGGCAGCATGTCTGGGAAGGGCAGAGAAGCAGCATATCTCGCGGGGGCAGAGTGGCAGCATATGTAAGTGTTGTTTTTTTTTACTAAGACATTTTTTTCTTTAAAAAAGCACCTAACTTTTAGGGTGCGGCCTATATCCGAGCCAATACGGTATATAATCTTTTGTTTTTCACAGGACTGGAACAAAAAACATGGTCATGCTGTTTTAACTTTTCAACAATCTATTGGGTCTTCATATGTAGGCTCAATTATGTTGTCAACAGTTTGGACACCTCCGACTTAATATGGTTTACAGCATATAGTATTTGGTAACATTTGCGTTAAAATACCCAGTTGTAATTATACATCCATCTTATGTTTATGCCATTGTTACCAGTAATCTTAACTAATAATTTGATAAGAACCATCTAATCTGTCCATTTTTCCCAGTTTAGGGACTTGGACCTTAATCAGTCTTTGGTCTTGTCTTAGATTCAGGATAGCTTTATGCCTATCCATGCATGTTTACTTCTGATGAGAGGCTATTCCATTTATCTGGCAGAAAGAAGAGAAATGTGAGATCATCAAAACATTTAAATGCTTAAGGAATTTAATAAAGTACAGGAGGGAAGTTAATTACAGTATTGTTAGTACAAGAGGCCATAGTCTAAACCCGGAGGGTCAGAGATTCAGCTGTAAGTGCTATTTTACAGACAGTGTTGTACATATATATGTAAGATCCCTTTCGTATTTCCTGAGAATTTGTGTCCTGCATGCTATTCACGATATTAGTAGTCCTCATCTGAACTCACTCCTAAATCTCTTTGGTCAGACCTCACCTAAAGTGGCAGAGCCACTAGTCTATTGGTTTCTAATGCCTCTAGCTACACAACCCAGCAACCTACTTGCTTTATTACATAACCTGCTTAACTTTAGGTCTTCAGAAATAACAGAACAGTGCCTCCAATTCTATTTTCTCCCTTGAGACTTTTACACCTCAGTGCATTTTTACATATAGGAACATTAAAGTGCATCTGCTACACACTCGAACATTCTTCTAATTGATTTAAATCACTTGCCATTTGACTTGTTTCATCAGGCATGTCTACCCTGTTGTGAACCTTTGTATGATCTGCAAACAGTTATACCATCCCATTTAAGACTTTGTAATATCACTAATATATTAAAAAGCATGGGTCCCAGTACCCATGCTTTGAAGTACCACAATAGTAACAAGACCTTCATCTGAATATGCACCATCAACTACAAACTTGTCTGTCCTGTAACTCGGCTATTGCCTATGCCATTCAAAAGTGTGACATATCTTTTGACGCTTCCGTTTGATCTTGTCATGCAGGCACATTGAAGAGAAGGAGACCACCCCAGACAACTCAACAACCTCCACGCCAGAGACCCAGAGAGAGTTACCAGATGGGACACATGAGACGTTAACTGGAGATTTGGTGTTTTTGCCTTTGGTTCTTCCTAGTGCCTACCATGGGAAAGATTCACTCCAAAGAAAAACCTACCAACAGTCATTGTCCCCCTTGTTAGCAACCAAGGATTAGATCTAGACACCAGGAGAAAGGCAAGATTCATACATAGAAGAAGAGCTGTACAAGAAAATAACCTCTTCTTTCTTTTCTTTTTTTTTCTTCTTCTCTCCTTTAATCCGTTACAACTTGTCTAACGGCACAAAGTATAACAACATTTATAAATTTTCTATCTGCCCCACTACCACCATTCCTCCTGCTTATTGTTTGCTTCCAGCAAGACCCTTACCCCATTATTAAAAACTATTTCTACTGCTGCCTATTAAGACTAAGGAGAGGTATACCACATCCTCATTGGAGATTTTCTCTTGCCAATGTATATACCTGATTACATAAAATTGTAATGTACAAATACATCTGTGTGCAATTGTAAAAAGAAATTGCAATATGGATATAATAAGTTGTATTGTAATTTTTTTTTTCTTTCCGCTGTTAATGAAGACATTACTGTTTAACCCTTTGATGCCTAACAGATGTGTAACATATTTGGTAGCAATATGTTACACATCCCTGCGTCAGACAAAGGGTTAAGTGTCATACTCAGGATAACAGAGGATTTGGTGTAAAAAAACTTACTGAATATATAAATATATATGTATAGATTTTTTTTCCTGGATGCTGTTACTAGGCAAATCCATATGCATTTTTCATTGCTCACATTCTCATTTTATTCATTTTCTCTTTTTCTTTATTTCCTTCCAGTGAGCCACTGTTTTTCATAACACCAGAGACAAAATGCTTTATTGGTTTCCTAAACGTAACAAATGGTCTTGTATTAGGGCTGAGCATAATATATATCTTAGGAAAGCTACACTGTTGGGTAATGGCCTTGGCATGTTGTTGCGGCATAAATAACCACTAACATGTATCTCAGACATGAACATAAACATTTTTTGCAGACATACGTTTCATTACTGCTCATACCTAATTATTGTGACTCTGCCTTTTCATGATTGGGGTATTGCCATGCACAGTATGGAACAAATATGTTAGTATGTAATGTATTCATGCATCTGGTACTATGCATGTAAATTATATGGGCATTACCAATAAGCCACCTTGTTTAATTCCATTGTGATCCTTGATACATTATTGGACCTGGTAAAGGCACCAAAGTGTCTAAGTAGGCATGGTTTTAATTGCATAGATACATTTTTTTTTTTGCTTTGTTTGGTACTCTCGCTACCAGAGATTTTTTTTTTTCTTTATCCTTGGTAACAAGAGGTTAATTTCTAAAGCAACAGTTTACATGTTCATTCTCATAACAAAATGCCAGCATAGTAAAAAAAAAAAAAAAAAAAAAGCTCAAAACAAAAAAAAAAACACAATAACTTCCTTGGAAAATTGTACAGTGTGTGGTGATTTTTTTTTTTTCAAACACATTTTTTGTACACTTTAGAAACAAAATTTTGTACATGGATTCCCCCATCTAGTAGTTGAAAAACTATAAATAATTCTGATTCAACCTTAAAAAAAATAAAAATAAAAATAATAAAAAAAAAATAATAAAAAGTTAGATTAGTGTAGTTTTCAAATTGATTGCATCTGTTATCAGATTGAGAAAAGAGGATAAGAGGGTTTTGATTTTGGATATGTTGGGTTTATTTGTAAGTTTGTTAGCGTGGTAGACCTTTAAATTGTGTAAACTTTTTTTTCTTTCTGTTATCTTTCTGTGGTAAGGTTTGGGGAAGACAATGCTGTTTTTTTTTTTTTTGTTTTTAACTAATGTTTGAACAGATAATGCACTGAACCACTCCACAGCAAGTCCAGATGTGGTAAGCAAAGCAGGAGATGCTAGAAGAGTTCAATCTAATACTACTGTCAATTTAATGTCCACTGTGTTTTATACAGTATTTTTTTTTTTTTGTTCACTTTGGAAATTTTTACTAAAAAGTTGCAAAAAATTTTTAAAAAGTATTGTGCGAAGATATGTACATTTTTTTTTCCTTTTCTGAAACTTGATGAAATGAATTAATAAATAGAAATGATGAAAATCTCAACCTACTTGGCCTTTTTTTGCTTTTAACTTTGGGATCTCACATATACAGTCTAGTGCTGTTTTACACATCTTGTTTTTACTACGTAATTCAGTTTTTAGACAGTTCTATATTCTACAAATGCTGATTGACCTGGTTCAAAAACCAAAGCATTAAATCGGGATAGTCCAAACTGAAAGATTTGCTAAAAATAGTAGTTCCAGGTGACAAAATTATCCAGTAACTCACAGATGGGATATAAAAAGGCAAGACTACATATATAAAAATTACTACACCATGTTTGCGTGGTCTTGTTGTTTATTTATGGTTCTAGAGCGTACAAATTTACTGGTCTAAAAAAATCAACACATCTGGATGACTTAATCTGGAAATAGGATGTGAAAATCTATACAGTAGTTTCAACAGAGCAATTGTCGAGCCAATCACTTGTTTGGGAAGTTTATACCGTCCTCTTCACCTGATGTATATGATCTGCAAATTAGAGACCAAGTGTTATATCATCAGTGATTTTGGTTTGAAAAGCAGCCTTAATAGAAATGCTCCTGTCAGAAAGAAAAAGTGATTTGTTGCTTGGTGATAAGAACACGTTCTATATAAAACCTCCCGTTTGTCTGTGAATGGTCCTCCCTCACCTTTTAATACTTCTACTTTAACTTCTACCCACCTGCCTGGGCGCTACTGCCTGTGCTGGTCTTAACCACAGCAGTGCACTGGTAATTTACAGTTCATAGGACTGCAGAGGGGCTTCCACTTGTCCAGCACTGTTTCTCCTATCACAGACTGTGTCTTGCTGTGTGACGCACAAGATTGGGAATGAAAAGCAGCCCTGGAAATATTTTGCAGCTCTAAGAACTTACACTCTTCTGGGAAGGCTTTTCGCTATATTTTGGAGTGTCTGTGTGGGACAGCCAGATTTGTGCTCATTCATCCAGTAGATCATTTGTGAGGTCAGGCACTGATGTTGGAACGAGACCTGGGCCTGGCTCGCAATCTCCATTACAGTTCATCCCAAAGGTGTTCGATGGGTTTGAGGATCAGGGCTCTATGTGGGCCAGTCAATTTCATCAACACTAAACTCATCCAACCATGTCTTTATGGACCTTGCTTCGTGCACTGGGGCACAGTCATGCTGGAATAGAATGGCCTTCACCATTCATAAAAAATTGGAAGCGTAGCTGTGCCCTAAATGTCTTGGTATGCTGAAGCATTATGAATTCTCTTCATTGAAAGTAAGGGGCCCCATTCCATTTTCCCTCCTCCACCAAACTTTACAGTTGGCACAATGCAGTCAGGTAACGTTCTACAGGCATCCACCAAACCCAGTCTCGCCAGGGAAGCAGAATTCCTCGCTCCACAGAACACGTTTCCACTGCTCCAGAGTCCAGTGGCGGCATGCTTTACACCACTGGATCAGACGCTGGGCCTTGTACTTGATGATGAGGGGCTTGCATGCAGCTGCCCTGCCACAGAAACTCCTTCCATGAAGTGCCTGCTGCACAGTTTTGTGCTGATATTAATGCCAGTGGAAGTTTAAAACTGGTGACTTTTACACACCATGCACCCTAGCACTCTGACCCTGTTTTGTGACTTTACGTGGTCTTCCTCTTCATGGAAGTTACTGCTGTTCCAAAACGCTTCCACTTTCCAATAATACTACTTAGTTGTCGGTGAAATATCTAGCAGGGATGATATTTCATGACTTATTGTAAAGTTGGCATCGTATGACAGTACCACACTTCACTGAGCTTTTCAGAAATACTGCATGGCTAGGTGCTTGATTTTATACACCTGTGGCAATTGATCTGATTGAAACACCTGAATTCATTAATTAAAAGGTATGTTCCAATACTTTTGTCCATATGGTGTATCTTTATTTACAGCTGGTATGTTCATCTTTTTGAGGGTATCATCTAGCAAACCTTGTCCACTCTCTCACACGGCTGCACTTCTTAAAAACAAAGTTGTCGGCTACAATATACAGATCCATCTGTCCTCTATGTAGAGCGTGGCCAGTCTGTGTGCTCCATTGTGGAAAGACAGAACTTTAAATATCTGAAAATAAAGGTTAAGCAAACTTGTACTTTGCCTATGCCAAAATGTTATTCCAAATGACCATTGTTGGCAGGACCGGATGTACAGCTGAGGCTGAAAGTTTACATACACCTAGACAAAAGACATTCAATGACATCATCTCTGTTTACATCAGGTTAATTTTAAAATAATCGATTATGGACAGCAGTCTTTCAGTTCTAATTCTTTATTCCAGGATTTAAATGGACAAAAGTTTACATACAGTATTTAGTGGCATTGTCTTTTAATAGCTTAACTTGAATTGAATGCTTGGGGAAGGCTTCCACAAGCTTTTCACAATACTTTTTGGCCATTCTTCAGAAATTAATTTGTGCCTCATTCCTGAACAATGCATTGTCTGTATGGTCCCATGAATTTTTAACTTGGCTGAGTTGCTTTGGTTTTCCTATGGTATAAAGGGCACATGGGCCCTGGCTGTACAGGTAGGCCCTTAAATACAGCTACTGGTACCAATTAAGTCCTAAATATGAAAATGGCCACTCAGAAGATCCTAAAAAGTCATTATATCAATTTCTGTGATATGAACAGAGTAGACATGTGACTTGCCAAAAGAAATGTATGGTATGGTGTTAAATATGTGGATTTGTGAAAACTTGAGTTTGAATCTCTAGGTGTATGTAAACATTTGGCCTAGATGTCTACATAGCCTACCAGCATACCAAGACATTTTGGACAATGCTATGCTGGGAACAGTTTGGAGAAGGTCCTTTTTTTATTCCAGCATGACTGTGCCCTAGTGTACAAAGCAAGGTCCTTAACAATATGAATAAGTATGGTGTGGAAGAACTTGACTGGCCCACACAGGGCCCTGACCTTAACCCCACCGAAGATCTTTGGGATGAACTGGAATGGAGATTGCGAGCCAGGCCTTCTTGTCTGACATTAGTGCCTGACCTCACGGATGCTCTACTGCAGGGGCGTCCAACCTGTGGCCCTCCAGCTGCTGCAGGACTACATCTCCCAAAATGCTCTTTCAGCTAAGGGGCTGGCTGAGGAGTATGGGAGATGTAGTCCTGCAGCAGCTGGAGGGCTGCAGGTTGGACATCCCTGCTCTACTGAATGAAGGGGCAAAAATTGCATCAGAAGCACTTCAAAATCTTGTGGAAAGCCTTCTCAGAGGAGTGGAAACTGTCCCAATACTTTTGTCCATATAGTGTAACATTAAATAACATTAAATTATTTACTGGTCAGAAAAAGAGCTACCTAAGCTTTAATAGTGTGCCAAACATAACATTTATTGACAGCCAGGTAGAGAAAATGTTTTAAGTACAGTCTGTACTGCAAAATGTTTCCCAGACTAACTCCCATGGAGACACTTAGTATTGTATTATAAAAACAATGTCTTCTGGTTCCCTTTTCTATTTGAACAAAATCAACTTTAACTAAATTAGAACCTTATTTAATATGAACAAATGACATTGGAACTAAATTTGCATTCTACCTTGCGAAGTGAGTCAGAATATATGTTATTGGTTCTCGAAGCTCCAGGTTAATGTTTTCATTTATTTACATTTAAATCACAACTATTGTACACGTGGTTTGGCTTCTGGCCCCTAGTTTGTGATCCAGGAAACCTTCAGCATGACAGTTCACAAGTGGGGTCAACAGTTTTATATACAGCCATGTGAAAAAAGTACACCCTCTTTGAATTCTATGATTTTACATATCAAATTAGGCAACTACATCCTCAGATGAACAACGCATGATATATTACACCGTGTCATGAGTTAGTCAATAAAAATAAAGCCAAAATGGATAAGCCATGTGTGGGAAAACTAAATTCACCAAATACTTACATGGAGGAGTTAATGGTTGACTCAATGACTGCAAGGTTCCCAGGTCCTATGGCTGCAAAACTAGCCTAAATGATCACCCCTCCACCACCATGCTTGACATTTGGTATGAGATGTTTGCTGAAATGCTCTGTTTGGTTTTTGCCAAATGTGGCACTGTGCATTATGGCCAGATTGTTCCAGAAGTCATCTGGTTTGTTCAGGTGCAACTTTGCAAATGTAAGCCGTTGTCAGGCCCCATTTAGGCTGCGGAGCTGCTTATCTCTAGTTTCCCCTGTCTCGCTACGGTTCCCCCTGTCTCGCTACAGTTCCCCCTTTGCTGTAATCCATTCCTGGATTTCCTTGTGCTCTGCCGTTTACTTCTGATACTTTGTTTCAGTCGTGCTTTTAGCTTCAGCTTCTGTTTCTTGCATAAGGTGTGCCCCACCCGTTTGTTATGTTTGTCTCACTCTGCAGTCTGTAGGTATGTTTATTCTCTTTTCTGTGTTTAGATTTAATGTTTAGTTTCAGCTTTAGAAATTCAGTAGGCAGGGTTTAGCGCTAGGACTCCACTGAATATTGGAGTACTTTGGCGTAGTGGTGGGATGAGCATACTATGCTCACAAGATGTGACTAAATCTCTAATTGTTATCATATAGTCCTAGGCTTGTTCCTGTATTTATGTGTGTCTGTCTTTTATGTGCTTTTGCCCTCTTTTCCCTGAATCATCTGAGGAGCTCGTTCCTCTCTCCTCTCCCCACATCCCAGTTTAAGATATCCATCCCTTGTGTTCCTTGTTCCTTGTCTTGTTTCACTGTCCTTTGTTGTGTCCTGTACATGTATGTCTTGTCTGGCTATGTTCCTTGCTCTGTCCTCCTTGCTCGCTCTGTTTCTGCCGTTACTCTGCTTAGCTTCCCTACTCTTAGCCTGCAGCATCCTGCACATTTCTCTGTTGAACTATGCCTCGTGCAAATTCCACTTAGGGGCGCTTGTGTAAACCGACCATGAAACAAATGAAAACAAAAACCGTAATAGTGCAGATGTCAAAAACGCATAATTATTAACCAATTAATTCACTAAATGAACTCACAAAATTTGCGTGATATTCAGAATAGGATTCCTTAGGGTCTACAACCCACACAAGTGGCTAAGGTAGTGCAGCTCATCCAGAATGGCACATCAATGCGAGCTGTGGCAAGGTTTGCTGTGTCTGTCAGCGTAGTGTCCAGAGCATGGAGGCGCTACCAGGAGACAGGCCAGTACATCAGGGGACGTGGAGGAGGCCGTAGGAGGGCAACAACCCAGCAGCAGGACCCCTAGCTCCGCCTTTGTGCAAGGGTTAGCAGGAGGAGCACTGCCAGAGCCCTGCAAAATGACCTCCAGCAAGCCACAAATGTGCATGTGTCCACTCAAACGGTCAGAAACAGACGGTATGAGGGCCCGACATCCACAGGTGGGGGTTGTGCTTACAGCCCAACACCGTGCAGGACGTTTGGCATTTGCTAGAGAACACCAGGATTGGCATATTCGCCGCTGGCGCCCTGTGCTCTTCACAGATGAAAGCAGGTTCACACTGAGTACACGTGACAGAGTCTGGAGACGCCGTGGAGAACGTTCTGCTGCCTGCAACATCCTCCAGCATGACCGGTTTGGCGGTGGGTCAGTAATGGTGTGGGGTGGCATTTCTTTGGGGGGCCGCACAGCCCTCCATGTGCTTGCCAGAGGTAGCCTGACTGCCATTAGGTACCCCTTGTGAGACCATATGCTGGTGCGGTTGGCCCTGGGTTCCACCTAATGCAAGACAATGCTAGACCTCATGTGGCTGGAGTGTGTCAGCAGTTCCTGCAAGAGGAAGGCTTTGATGCTATGGACTGGCCCGCCCGTTCCCCAGACCTGAATCCGATTGAGCACATCTGGGACATCACAGACTGTCCAGGAGTTGGCGGATGCTTTAGTCCAGGTCTGGGAGGTAATCCCTCAGGAGACCATCAGGAGCAACCTCATCAGGAGCATGCCCAGGCGTTGTAGGGAGGTCATACGGGCATGTGGAGGCCACACACACTACTGAGCCTCATTGTGACTTGTTTTAAGGACATTACATCAAAGTTGGATCAGCCTGTAGTGTGGTTTTCCTTTTTGATTTTGAGTGTGACTCCATATCCAAACCTCCATGGGTTAATACATTTGATTTCCATTGAGAATTTTTGTATGATTTTGTTGTCAGCACATTCTCAACTATATAAAGACGAAAGTATGTCATACGATTAGTTCATTCATTTAGATCTAGGATGTGTAATCTTAGTGTTCCCTTTATTATTTTGAGTGGTGTGTGTGTATATATATATATATGTATATATATATAAATAGATAAAAACCAGTCTGTTAAAAAGTCAGTAGATACTGGTACAAGCTTCCTCTACACATTTCGCCAACTTGGCTTCCTCAAGAGTGTGTTTTCTTGTAGTCCGTTCATCTCTTATATGTGTTTGGCGCCATCTCCCGTTTCTTGTCTTCTTTCGTCTGTCCCTCCTCTTTATGTGATAACGTCTGGATCTCCTCCTTCGTATCCATCGTCGTACAGGATGTTCTGAAGTCTGAGTCTCCTCCCTCATGTCCATCAACGTCCAGGGTGCAGACCGCGCCATAGTCGCGTGGAACTTTACTGGGAGGCTTGCAGCTAATCGCCAATATCATAGAAGAAAGAATACGTTAGTAATATTATTTCCGGAGAGGTAACCATCAAATGTATCGCACTCTGTGTGTGCGCACTAATGGGGTATAACGTTATCCTGTATTACTGGGTGATGTAGTGATCGGCACAACAATAAGAAACATGGTTATATATATATATAAGACCATGGTCATGAATAAAGAATAGATAATAATTCCAGTGTAGATCAGGTATAGTATTTTTAAAGAAAACTATAGATGGAAGCACTCATAGTATAGAGTGAAGAATAAAATATAAATAATAAAAAATAAAATAAATAATAAAGAGGAAAATAAAAAATGAAACAGTGGAAAATTTGAACTACATGTGAAGCTCAGAGACAGAGATGGTAGGGGAAATGTGTGTTTTAATTTAGCCGTTTATTCTTCTTAGTTTCAGGTTATCCTATTTAGACAAAAGCTAAGATGTCAAGCTCCATATTTAAACCTCCTTTTTTGAAGATTTTTTATTTAAATATCCACTCTATGTCTCATGCTTGCTTCAGGGTGCCTGCAGGATATAACTTTGTTTTGCTCTGGACAACATCCGCTGCTATGTCGGGGCCCTGGTATGTGGCCGCACAACCCTAGGTGCTCAACACCCTGGAGAGTGCAGTCACCCTGCACCAGGCCCTGTCCAACTACGCTACTGCGCAATATCTCCTGAATTCCATCATTGGGCTCTCTAGGTCATTACAGTCGTCTGTATGAACCCAGTCCCTGACAGCTGTGCTGCCATGTTCTTTTTAGAGAGAAGAGGCTTTCTCCTGGCAACCCTTACAAACTAAGGCCTGTAGAGTCTGAAATGTAACTTGGGGGTTTTTTGCCATTTCTCTGAGCATTGCAGGATGTCCACTCCTGGGAAGATTGTGAACTTCCACTTTTGAATAATCTTTCTCACTGTAAAATGATGAACTTGGAAATCCTAGATTGATTGGCAACAACAATTGCTTCTCTAAGATCATTGCTGATGTCTTTCCTTCTTGGCATTGTGGTAACACACAGCTGAATGCTCCAGACCAGCAAATTAAAACATCTTTTATAGAGGTGGTCACACTTGCTGATGATCAATTAATTAAGGGGATTTTATTAGCAACACCTTTCTGCTACCTAGCATCTTACCGTATTTGCTCGATTATAAGACGACCCTGATTATAAAATGACCCCCCCCAAATCTGAATATTAATTTAGGAAAAAAAGAAAAAGCCTGAATATAAGACGACCCTATAGGAAAAAAGTTTTACCAGTAAATGTTAATTCATGTAAACTATTTTTTAAAAAAAATCTATGATTGAGAAAAATATTTTGTTTTTAATTCCTTTTATTTTCCAACCTGCCCCCCAGTTATGCACATCTGCCCCTAGGCTTGTCACTCTGCCCCATAAATGCCTTAAACCCCCTATATGCCACTGTGCCCCTTGATATGCCTTTTAACCCTCTAAATGCCACTGTGCCCCATGATATGCCTTTTTACCCTCTAAATGCCACTGTGCCCCATGATATGCCTTTTGACCCCCTATGTGCCACTCTGCCTCCAGAAATGCCTTATACCCCTATATGCCACTCTGGCATTTAGGAGATTAAAAGGCATATTATAAGGAGGTATAAGGCATTTCAGGAGGCAGAGTGGTGTATAGAGGGTTAAAAGGCATTTCTGCAGGCAGAGTGGCATTAAGGGGGTTAAAGGCATATCATAGAGAACTCTGCCTACAGAAATGCCTTATGCCCCCGATTTAGCACCCCACCCCCCAAAAAAAATCTTGCCGGTGCTTCTGACTCCCGGTGTGTTGTCCGGGCAGCGTGCAGACGTCTACGCGATTCGCGTAGGCAACTTCCGCTGCAGCTGGAAGGAGGTGCGTTTAGCAGTGGGGGTTGTCTGCGTCCATCGTGCAGACCTTCCCCGGCTGTCAGAGAGAATTCCCCGGTGAAACCATAGAGTGTACCATAGGGTGTACTTTCTTTTTCACATGACTGTATGTTATGACTGAAAGGGTCAATGCAAAGGCATCAAGATGCCAGAGGGTGTTCAGAATACTGTAAAGGACCCTTGGATACTTCCTACTCCCAACATAGGGCAGGTTGGGCTTGTCATTTTTTAGCACCCTTGGGCAGTGGATGGTTTACCCACTCTTACAAATTACGTCTAATCTCTGACCTTTGGAAGAACAAACATTACGCCAACATAAAACAGTATGTGAGTTCATGGAACAGTTTAAAGATGTTGACCCTGTAGCTGATAATCAACATTAATGCTCATAATGTCGGAACTGATCAACCTGCACTATATTTTTTCAACCGCCTCTTACCTTCGTAATAACAACTATTCTAAATACATTATGGTGACCTTATGCATCTACATAGAAAGTGACAGTAGATAAGAACCATTAGGCCCATCCAGTCAGCCCAACCTCTGAATACTTTCCTTAGTACCTGGCCTTATCCTATAGCTAGCTTGGCCTTATCTCATGCTTGCTTAAATGCCTTTACGGTATTAACATCTACCACTTCTGCTGGAAGGCTATTCCATGCGTCCACTATCCTTCCTGTAAAGTAATATTTCCTGATGTTACCCTTAAACCTTTGCCCCTCTAGCTTATGACTATGTCCTCTTGTTGTGGTAGTATTTCTCCTTTTAAATAAACTTCATATCCCCCCTGTCACGTCTTTCTCCAGGGCTATATGTGTTAAGATCCTTTAAACCTTCCTGGTAAGTTTTATCCTGTAATCCATGAGCCATTTTAGTAGCCCTTTTCTGAACTTTCTCCAACATATCTACCGTATTGACCCTAATATAGGCCGCCCTTTTTTAGGTCTTTAAAGTGGGGGTGCCGCCTATATTCAGGGTTTTGCACAGGGATGTGCAGTTCGTGTCTCCCCGGGCTGTTTTTTAAGAGTTTGGGCTACTTAGTTCCAGGGAAGGGTAATGTTACTGCTACAGCACACAGATATTTTAGATAATTGTATGCTTCCAACTTTGTGAAAGCAGTTTAGGGGAAGACTTTTTCCTGCTCCAGTGTGGCAGTGTCTCTGTACACAAAGCAAGGTCCATAAGGACATGGTTTGACAAGTTTGGTGTGAAGGAACTCAAGTGATCTGCACAGTGCCTTGACCTTAACGCCACTAAATATCTTTTGGATGAATTAGATAACTAGTTGGGAGCCTGCCTGACTTCACAAATGTTGTTTTGGCTGAATGGGCACATATTCCAACAGAAACACTTCCTGGATGAATGGAAGCTTTTATAGCCTCAAAGAGGGGGATAACTCCATATTTATGGCCATGGTTTGAGAATTGTATGCTCAACAAGCTCAAATACAATTGAGGCAGAATGTTGACATACAGCTAGCCTAGAGACATTCAAATTCAAGTTTTCTCAACTCCACATATTTCATGTTACCATACATTTCATTTGCTAAGTCAGTGGAGGCATCTACTTTGTTCACATCAGAGGTAGTTTTAAAATGACTGATTACAGACAGATTTTCTCGCTATATGTCAAAAGTTTACCAACACTTTAAGTACCCTTGGGAAAGCCTTCCACAAGCTTCTCACAACACTCAGCTGGAATTGTAGTCCATTCCTCCTGACAGAACTGGTGTAACTAAGTCAGGTTTGTGGGCCTCTTTACATGGACACACTTTTCAGAACATAAAATGTATTAAAACAGTCTGGATGATTCCAGAAGTTGATGTAAGACACAACTTGGCATGTAAACTTTTGACCCACTAGACTTATGATATAAATTAAAGCTTGAAAGAATTCTGTCTGTAATCCACAGTTTTACAACTACATCTGATGTGAACAGAGTAGATGCCCTAATTGACTTGTCATAAGAAATGTATGGTAACATGAAATGTGTGGAGTTGTGAAAACATAAGTTTGAATATCTCTAACCATGATGTAAACTTTTCGTCTTAACTATAAGTGTGATGGTCAGCATTTGATCGCATAGTGTATAACCAATGCTGGATTTCCAACAAAGCTATGTGTTACAAAGGCTGTGGAAAAACATTAATGAGCAGTTTTTGCAAATTATCAACACAGAGATTTGTATTTTAATATATATATATATATATATTTTAATATATTTTAATTATGTTATAAAGAACAGTTATAATCTACTATCATTAGGTGAAATCTTGATTCAGTTCATCAGTAGTTTTCTTTCCTGTTTTCCTTGTCTGCTCATGCATTTAACATAGGTGTTTTCTTGGCTTGGTAGAAGTTTGTAGTTGACACCATTTTCAGCACAAAATTTCATTCTGGGGAAAAAAAAGCAAAACCAAATAGATTTTGAAGAAATGAAGAAAATATTCATTTAAATGCTGAACCCACTATAAAGAACCATCTAGTTTACTAACAGTACTTTCATATATGTGGGAATGTATATATACACACGCACACACACACACCGATCAGCCATAACATTATGACCATCTGCCTAATATTGTGTAGGTCCCCCTATAGCTGCTAAAACAGCCCTGACCCATCGAGGCATGGACTCCACTAGAGCTGCAGTTTTGGAGATGCTCTGACCCAGTCATCTAGCCATCACAATTTAACACTTGTCAAAGTCACTCATATCCTTAAGCTTGACCATTTTTCCTGCTTCTGACAAATTAACTTTGAAGATGAAATGTTCCCTTGCTGCCTAATATATCCCAACCCCTAACATGTGTCATGATAACAAGATTATCGGTGTTATTCACTTCACCTGTCAGTGGTCATAATGTTTTTGGTTATATATAGACAGTATCTCATAAAAATGAGTACACCCCCCCACATTTTTGTAAATATTTTATTATATCTTTTCATGTGGCAACAATGAAGAAATGACAATGTAAAGTACTGAGCCTGTATAACAGTGTAAATTAGCTGTCCCCTCAAAATAACAACATATAAAATATTTACAAAAATGTGAAGGGTGTACTCACTTTTATGATACATTGTATATATATTAATTTAAATATATATATATATATATATATATATATAAACATACACATTATATGTTACTTTGTTGCATGGGCAAGAACTTGGTACCTTGAAATGTCCAGACTTGCATTCACACTCATAATTAACCTGGAGTAATGTTCCCCATCCAGATAAAATGCCTGTTTTTGTCTCCTTACCTCTGTTGGGTTTCTCCTGCCTTGACTCCGATTTCCTTCACTAGGATTCCTGGTCGTTCTCCCTCTGTAACCCAAGGTATAATTGTTTGAACTGTGTCCAAAATGTTAGACCAGACATCTATTCCTTCCCACTTTAACTTCACCATCATGAGATCACCAATGTCTTTGTCCAGTGTAATAAGAAATGAATGAGTTTTATTTCCTTTGATTCCATTGAGTCTGGATGAAGAATAAGAAGAAATCACATAATTTGGTAAATGGAGCAAACTGTACAAATAAACTGGTGCAGAGTATGAAAGGTTGGTGGGTTCACTGACCATATTTGGGTAATGAAACCCAAAAGTAGTGTGACTTACACTACTATTATGTTTTGTTTTAAATGGGGTATTTTTGTATATAGTATTGGAAGTATGAGATAAACCTTACCATTATTTCAGTGTTTAAGAAATCTGTAAAACTGTACCTGCATATCTAGGGAAGGTCAGGTTTCCCCACAGCCATGGACATTTTTCCAAATCAGACCATGAAGGCTTCATCATTTCTTTGTCCTTGTTAACAAGTACACAAAGCTTCCCATTATCTATCTGGATAGCCTACTAATGCTCAGTGTTCTTCAATGTTTGTGGCTACCAAAATATCTACTATAAAATGCCTTTATGCAACAAGACAATTTTTCTTTCTTTTCGAACCATTGCTTCCATTGTTTTCTTGTTAGGGTCACAATAATGTATTATGTATTGCCTGTATCCAGTCAACTAGCACTCAGCTTCCCTGGACATTTCTTAAATTAAAGAGATTATTTTTTGTAACTTACGGTGTGATGTCCAGGTTTAATGCGTCTTCTAATGTCCCTATAAGGGATACTGTGAATGTCGGATCAAGTTGCCTGTCCTCAAGTTGATTGATGAAGCGGATCTTGATTTGGTAATGATAAACTGCATTAATAAAATGTATTTATTAGTTAATATAGTATGCAATCTAGTGATGCGTTTAACATTAAGCTTCAGCTGCATATACAGTCTCCAGCATCTGGCAGGATACAAAAGGATTTTCCACATTAACTGCTGTGACATTTTTTCCATTTTCAAAGGGAGGATCCTTTGGGTGAGGGCTAACATGCTTTTAAAAGTGGTCCATTTGTTTACTAATGTAATCAGATAACCTATAAATTATGGTAATTGGAGAGAACGAAACATGCCACTATGAATGTTTTACTTTATAAACTATACATAGGAACTTAATGTCTTAAAACTCATGAAGTTCCATTAAAAATGATGTTGGACTTTAGTTAACTGTACAACTCTTGAGCAACATGTGGCAACTCAAGCCCCAAGTTCACCCTGCAAGTAAACCTCTGAATTACCCCTTCAGTTACCTAATTGTCTTAGCTTTGCTGTGCTGTGAATACTGGTCCCCAAAGTATTCTAAGCACATTCTTATTTGCTTTAATCACTATAACAAGAATTTGCAGGATAGCTGTAGTTTCAATTCACTTTACTTTAAATGCAAAAAGTTATAATTTTCTGCTAAAACGGCCAGACTGCCGGCTAATACATAGTTCAAATAATTAGGTCTGATTTGTTCATGAACCATTTTGTGGGTATTCTTCTGCTATCTCTATAGAATGTTAAATTGTCCTTTTTGTAAAGGTCAATTTATTTTTTAGTCTTGTATAATTGTGTTTTTAAGTGTTATTTCTGTATTTTCATCTTATTACAAAATAATGTTTAAGGGATTGTGAAATTAATGTGTCTACATCCAGATCCATTTAGATGTGGACTGACGCATGCTTTATTTATTTTGCCTTTGACCTAAATATTGAAGTCATGAATTTCCCAAGTTTTTTTTCATTACCTAGTAACCTTTATATATGTGTCAAAGGTTGTGCACTAAATATACTTTGCCAAAAGACACACAGATTACATTACCTACCAAGCAATTATTTAGAGAGATCTGTAAGTTGTATTAAAATGAATTTGTGGGAGACAAAACTAGTCAAATAACATACAGACTAAAAGGACATGATTTTAGGAAATAATGCTGGTTAAGCAATCAACTTTCCCCATATAGCTGGCAACATATTAGATAAAAGTCTATACATATAATACATGAATGCTTGAGGTCTATTGTGGGATATTACAGACTTGAGATATGATTTACATATAAAGATACCAAAAAGGAAAATAAAATAAAGCTCCGAAGAAGCTGAATATCATCAAGTGTCAATGGCAAGCCACCAACTGTGACAAGACAGATAACTAAAGGGGAGTGGAAGCAATTGTCCTGTGATGCAAATGTCCTCTCTCACCGTCTTTCTTTGTTGAGGATGCTTGTGGCTGAACATGACTCTATGTTCTACATACAGTCTGGTTCCTTAATTTACTATGTTACCAAGATAAGAGCCTGCAAAGTTTCTTTTACATTTCTAATCCAGGTAGTGGTTCCATATGTGCATATTTTTATAAGAAGCAAGAATATTGTATACGTTCTTTTTCATAATTAGGGAAAAAGAAACAGGTCTTGCAAATGCTAAGTCCCACCAGGGTTTATAACTAGGTCATAACCCAAACACGTTGAGCAATGTGCTACATTTTGATCATCGCCAGAAAATAGCAGATCAAACTTCAAACTCTGGATTTTAAAAACTGCATCTGAATTTTCTTAGATATAATTATATTTTATTGTATGTGGAACTGGCAACGTACAAACTAAATTATATAGTTTAATTTACAGGTACAATGAGTTGAAACCTAGAAGAATCTTAAGGTTTGAGCATTTTCAGTCTTTGAACAAATTTGAACAAAGGTTTTGAAACTTCAAAGTTGCTGCAAAGGAACTGCAAGAATATGCTAAGTGAAGGTCCGACATTTAAAATTATCTCTATAATAAGACAGAGTTGGGTAACAGAGTAACATGAGGTGGAGCCAAGGAGGGGTGGGGCTAGTGTGAGGCAGAGCCAATAAAGGGACGGGGACTCCATCATCACTGCCAGTGTCCTGGAGAGAGAAGTAGGATAATCCATAGTAAGAGTGGCTTCCTTACCCACCGAAAGAGACTGGCTTGAGGTGTGGCCTGAGGGGCCGACAGACATACAGATCAAAACTTCGGTGGTCATGGATTACAGCGAGTGAGAAGCAGCTGGAGCCTGGTGATTTTGCGGGGTGCATTGTACGCCTGGCACTATGCAGAGACAGTGAACTGCGCTATTCCTCAGCCCACAGAATAACCACACTGTCCCATAGCAGACTTTATCTTCCCTGTCCAGGAGCCTTACAATACCTTACGCGGTACCTGAGTCCCCGTTACCAATCCTTATCCTTCTCTTGCCCCATACCGGAGACTTACCCCCTCCTTATTCAGACACACTCTGAGCTGGAATTGTGTTCACTTCACCAACATTAAGAATCTGCGCTGGTGGTGGTGATGTAGTGGTGTGGGGGACATTTTCTTGGCACACTTTGGGCCCCTTAGTACCAATTGAGCATTGTTTAATGCAACAGCCTGCTTGAATATTATTGCTGACCATGTCCATCCCTTTATGACCACAGTGTACCCATCTTCTGATGGCTACTTCCAGCAGGATAATGCACCATGTCACAAAGCTCACATCTCACACTGGTTTCTTGAACATGACAATGAGTTCACTATACTCCAATGGCCTCCACAGTCACCAGATCTCAGTCCAATAAAGCACCTTTGGGATGTGGTGGAACAGCAGATTTGCATCATGGATGTGCAACCAAAAAATCTGCAGCAACTGCGTGATGACATCATGCCTATATGGATCAAAATCTCTGAGGAATGTTTCTAGCACCTTGTGGAAAGTATGCCACAAAGAATGAAGGCAGTTCTGAAGGCAAAGGGGGGTCCAACACAGGACTAGCAAGGTGTACCTAATAAAGTGGCCAGTGAGTGTGTGTATATATATATAAAATTATGCGTAAGTCCTAAAATTAGCGCTATATCTTCACAAAAATTCTTGCATGGAAAAAGTTAAAATACTGGCATTTTCAATGCCCATGGGGTTGCCATTTTTAAAACATGTACAATTTGATGGGGTAAATTGAATTGGCTGGGTTCAAAGATGTCCCAAAATAGGACATGGGCACCTACTGACCGGATGTCGAAATTCCAAAAAAAATGCACACCTCACAAATGTGGCCTTTTCCCTCCCGAATAACCCGACAAACCCATGCATGGGGGTCTCACTGTACTAGTGAGATGTTGCTGAACACCTATTAGGGTGTTGATTGACAGTAACATATACCAGGAGCTGTAAATTCATAAAAATCACAAAAAATACTACAGCTAATTTTGACAAAGGCTTTCATGCATTGAAAGAATTAAAATGCCAGCATTTGAAAAACCATGGGGTGGCTAGTTTTCAAAAATATATAATTTGATGGGGTAACTTGAATTCGCCAGCTTCAAAGATGTCCCAAATAAGACATGGAGCTGGATGACCACATACCAAAATTCCAATTTGAAAAATGTACACTTCAAAAATGTGACCTGTTAGCACCAAAACAACCCAACAAACTCATGCATGGGGGGTATCACTGTACTCGAGAGATGTTGCTGAGCACATATTGGGGTATTGCTTGGAAGTGACATTTACCAGGAGCTATAAATTTATACCTAAAATAAAATGTATGTGAAAAGACAGCAAAAAAACTATTACTACAAAGTTTGACAAAGGCTGGTGGTTGATTTAGTGCATGGAAAGAGTGAAAATACTAGCATTTGAATGGGGGTTGGATGGGGGTAAATTGAACTGACCAGGTTCAAAAATGTCTTAAATGGCACATGGGGCAGAATGACCAGTTTTGAAAAAAAAACTTGCAAAAAAATGAAATCATTGGGTATTTCTAAACTCAGGACAAATAGTAGAATGTAGTTAGCAGGTTTTAACATTGTTTGTAGATGAGTAAAATATTTTTTCAAATAAAAGTGAGAGTATTTTTTTTAAATTTTTCACAATATTTTATTTATTTTTTTATAGTAAATAGAATCTTGTCCTGAAAAAAAAACAATATATAACTGAGAGAGAGGAAAATTACGGCTAAACACGAACACAGCAAAAATGTTAAAACAGCCATTGTCACAAAAGGTACAAAAAATAAAATCAGCCACTGTCATGAAAGGGGTTAAGTAAGGTTGTAATATATTTCTCCCAATCCATAGATAGTCATGCACAATTGTATGTCAGTTTTTCTAGAACTACAGCTGAAAAGGCAGTCAAGGTAAAAATTCTTCAAACTTTCAATTAGGGTTGCTTGGTACCCTCAAGTAAAACAGTTTATACCCCAAATGTTGTTTATAAAGAGACTTTTGATTTTAAAGAATTATCATCCCATCCACAATGCCTGCAGTCCCGCAGGCTTTATCTAGTCTTTGATGTTATCTAGATTCATTGTTCAGCCATAAGAGTGGATATTTTCTACATCCAAGGACAAGCAATGCCCCTGCTAGTTAGGACATGTTTATGGACCATTGTAAATATGTTATTTTCCCAACATACAGTGGCAGTACGATGGGTACTGTTCTTTTCTCGGGACAAGATGCATCTAAAGATAAAAAAACAATTAAGTGCCCCGGGACCCCTCCTCCTTACCCATAAAAACCCGGGCCGAACCGGTGGTAGACAGTTCTTTTCTTGTCCCTTTCAGGGACGGACAGGGTGTATCGTCGGTCCGGACAGGAGTTCGGCATCTCGTCAGCTGGTGAGGCGCACGGGTTGCTGCCTGGGGGTCTTCGTTGCCTCCGATTGCTCCCCGGGTGGTGAGCAGAGAGAGGCTTCCCTCCGTAGCGGTCCTCGTTACGGAGGATGTAATGGTGTTCTTCCTTTTCTGAGCAAGGAAGTGGGAGCATGCGCAGTTTAGGTGGAACGCACACCCGGGTGGCGTTGCGTTCCACTGAAGATCCGATCGTGCTACTGAGCATGCGCGAATCGGATCTTCCGGAGGGCGGCAATTTTAAAAATTGCATTTAAGCGCTTTGCCTGTCTGACTGCTGGAGCTTTCGTCAGTACAGTGCAGCCGTGTCACCAGCCCCCCCACACGGTTCAGAGGAGGTTAGGGTAAGATATTTTCTTTATCTTGGCTATCTCCTATCCTCTTCCCTCCTAAAAAAAAAAAAAAAAAAAAAAAAAGTTTTCTTTTAATATACATTTTTTTCTTTTTATTAGATGTCTACTCCGTTACCATCAGAGAATCCGGATAAGGATAAAAGACCTGCTTCCGCTCCCAAAAAGGCCACATCCAAAGCTAAGCATTTTTCATGTGCTGAATGTGCTACTCCACTGCCGGATGGCTGCAGGAAAAAGGTGTGCAACGCCTGCTCTGCTGCCCAGCTTGCTGCTGAGAAGCGCAAAGACCTTCAATCTTTCCTTGGGTGGTTCCAGGAAAATTTGGCGCAAACTTTTGAAGCATTTCAATTTTCGGCAGCTCAATCTCAGGAGAGAGTCAAGTTGGATTCCACACACAAGCGCAAGAGATCCAGGTCTTCCTCTCATTCAGACCTTTCCTCGGGTGAGGTCTCCCGGTCCTCTAGTTCTTCTAGTGATAGTTCGGAGGAAGAGATGGTTTTCCCCTCCCAGGTTCTCCGTAAATTCACCAAGGAGGTGACTCGTATGCTCCTAGTGGGTGATGTGGGGAAGGTTAAAGGTTTTCCTGTACTCCCTAAAGTGGATGACCTTATCGCCAGGGAATGGAAGCACCCTGAAAAAAGAGCCTTCATTTCTAAACGCTTTAAGCAGTTGTTCAGGCTTCAGGGGGAATATTCTTGGGAAGATCCCCCCAAAGTGGACATACAAGTGGCCCAGCTCTCCAAAAAGACTACTCTCCCTATCGGTGAAGTGTCCGGGCTCAAAGACCCTATGGACATGAGAGCAGAGACTTCATGCAGGCGTGTGTTCCAAGCGGCAGGAGCTCAATGCAAGGTGGCGGTGTCTAGTGCGGCAGTGGCTAGGGCCCAGCACATGTGGCTTCAACTTTTGCAAGATCGTCTTGCGGATGATGCTGATTCTGAGATTAATAGACTGTTGAAGAATTTAAAGCTTTCCAACGATTTTTTTGTGGATTCAGCTCAGGAGTCCCTTAAGCTCTCGGCCAAGAACATGGCCTTGTCGTCTGTGTCACGCAGAACCCTTTGGTTACGTTCCTGGACGGCGGATTCTGCTTCTAAATCTGCTCTTTGTGACTTACCTTTAGAGAGTAAGAAGTTGTTTGGTGCTCCGTTGGAAGATCTTATTAAGCAGATTTCGGATACAAAAAGAGCTTTGCCTCAGGATCGAAGGCCAAGGTGGAACCGCAGATATCCTTATAGGAACCCGAGACCCGTTTTCTAATCCTCCAGATCTCAGAATTTTCGTGGGCCATTTGGAGATAAAAAATTCCAAGATCGGCCGAAAAAGCAGAATAAAAGAAAGTTCTGACTGCAAGGTGGGAGGACGCCTACGACACTTCAGCCTATCCTGGGAACAGACCACACAAGATCCGTTGGTTCGTCAGATTATTTCGGAGGGTTACAGGATAGAGTTCGTTCAGCCTCCGGTCCGCCAGTTCCTGATTTCGTCCTACCCTTTGGAAAGGAAAAATTGGACTTTTTTCCGAAAGCATGAAGCTTCTGGGAAAAGCGGTGATAGAGAAGGTTCCTGTTCGCCAAAGATTTCAAGGAGTATATTCCCGGTTGTTTCTGGTACCAAAGCCGGATGGCTCCTTGCGTCCGGTTCTGGACCTGAAGTCAGTAAACCGCTGTATCCCCTACCAGCATTTCCGGATGGAGAGTATCACCTCAGTCACTCAGGTGCTAAAAAAGGGAGATTTGATGGTCACCTTAGACCTGAAAGACGCTTATCTTCATGTACCGATAGCCGAAGCGTCCAGAAAGTTTCTGAGGTTTGCTTTGCGCATCAATCACAGGGTGCATCATTTCCAGTTCAAGGCCCTTCCATTCGGTCTGGCATCAGCCCCAAGGGTTTTTACAAAGATCCTTTGTCCTTTGACAGCTCATCTCAGAGAACGAGATATCTCGATAATTCCTTACCTGGACGATTGGCTGATCATGGCGGCCTCCCGGGAGAAACTTTTGTCAGACCTTTCCGCAACTATGAAGTTCCTAGAACTCCACGGCTGGTTAATCAACAAGAAAAAATCTTGCCTCATTCCCGCTTCCAGGACTCTTTTTCTGGGGTTTTTTGTGGACTCAATGTCCCTTTGCGTTTATCTTCCGCGTTCCAAACGCCTCAAGATAAAACAAGAGATCTCGTCGCTGCAAAGAAATCCGATTTGCTCGGTCAGGAAGGCTATGAGCATTCTGGGTCTTCTCACCGCTGCCATCCCGGCGGTTCCTTGGGCAAGGTGTCAGCTTCGTCCCTTGCAATGGCAGATCCTCTCGAACTGGTCCAGGCAAGAAGAAGATCTGGAAACGTCCTTCGCTTCCGTCCCAGAAGTTGGATTGTTATCACCACGGATGCCTCCGGCCGAGGATGGGGAGCCCATTTGGGCTCCCTTTTTCGAAGGGGAGATTGGGCTCCAGTAGATGCTGTCCGCTCGTCCAATTTCCTAGAGCTAAAAGCAATTCTTCGGGCTCTCCTGGCCTTCAGGTCATTGACAGAGGGTCAAGCTGTCAAGATCCAATCAGACAACGCAGCGGCCGTCGCATATATCAACAAGCAGGGCGGCACGCGGATCCGGAGTCTTCAGATCCTGTGCGCAGTTATTATGGAGTGGTCCCAACTTCATTTGACGGATATTTCAGCAACGCACATCAGAGGCCGCTACAATTTAATCGCGGACGATTTAAGCAGAGCGAAATGGTCACAGACAGAATGGTCTTTGACCCCGCAAACCTTCTCCACTCTGGTGTCACTCTTCGGTCTTCCGGAAGTGGATTTGATGGCGACTCGCAAGAACCGCAAGGTCCCGGTGTTTGCGTCCCTCAACCGATGGGATCTTCCTCGATTTTTGGACGGTCTTTCCATGGTGTGGAATTTCCGGTTGGCCTACATCTTCCCGCCAGTGGCATTGATTCCTCGCGTTCTGCTGAAAATCCGAAACGACAAGGCCAGGGTCTTGGCCATCCTTCCATACTGGCCCAACAGGGGTTGGTTTGTCCTCCTCTGGCAGTTGACCGTCACCTTTTGGGAGCTTCCTATTTCTCCACATCTTCTCGAGAACATCGACCTTCGTCCGGAACTTCTCAAGATGTTCCGTTTGACAGCCTGGCTGTTGCAAGGCTGATCTTGAGTGACCGGGGTTTGAACGAAGATGTCGCAGACTTTCTGTTGACTTCAGTCAGGAGTTCAACGTCCAAAATTTATTTTCGGGTATGGACCAAGTTCCTCCGATGGTGCACCGCTAGGCACCTTCCCATTTTTCCTCCGGCCATCAATTCCGTCATTTGTTTCTTACGGGAAGGTCTGACTTTGGGCCTTAGTGTCTCGACCCTTAAAGGGCAGATCTCGGCCCTTAGTAATTTTTTTCTTTTAGATCTGGCCTCTCACGTACTTATTAGACGTTTTTTCAAGGCCGCTACTATTCGCCGTCCTCCTAGGAGGTCCTTGTTTCCATCATGGGATCTTGCCATTGTGCTTCAAGCCTTGTGTTCAGCTCCTTTTGAACCTCTGGAGGAGGTTTCCATGAAGTTTCTTTCGCTGAAAACAGTTTTTTTAGTGGCTATTACCTCGGCTAGGAGAGTTGGGGAAATCCAGGCGCTGTCGTCCTCTCCGGCGTTCACGATTTTTCATGACGATAAAGTTGTTCTCCATGTTAAACCTTCTTTTCTCCCTAAGGTCATTTCCCGGTCCAGTCCGGTCTCCTGATGAATTGATTTGGCACACGTTAGATGTCAAGAGGGCTTTGGAGATTTATATTGCTCGTACCTCCTCCATCCGTTCTTCAGACCAGCTCTTTATCAAATTTTTTGGGCGGTCGGCCGGGACGGGAGTTTCCAAAGCTTCCATTTCTCGTTGGCTGGTGGACGCCATCCGCATGGCTTACCACTCTAGTGGTCTCACTCTACAATGGCCCATCAGGGCACATTCCACTCGGGCTATGGCGGCCTCCTGGGCTGAAAAAGCTGCAGCTTCTCCTGAGGACATTTGTACGGCTGCTACCTGGTCCTCATTTTCCACTTTCGTGCACCATTATCGGCTAGACATCTTTTCCTCCTCTGCGGCGGATTTTGGGCGTAAGGTGCTCCAGGCGGTGGTCTCCTGATATGGCCCCCCCATTTCTGGGATCTTGCTACATCCCATCGTACTGCCACTGTATGTTGGGAAAAACGGAAATTTTTACTCACCGTAAATTCCTTTTTCCTTAATACAGTGGCAGTACCAGTTTCCCTCCCTTATGTAATAAATTATGTTTGGCAAGCTATTTGGTGTCTGTCTTGTTACTTACTGTCTACCTCCGGTTCGGCCCCGGTTTTTATGGGTAAGGAGGAGGGGTCCCGGGGCACTTAATTGTTTTTTTATCTTTAGATGCATCTTGTCCCGAGAAAAGAACAGTACCCATCGTACTGCCACTGTATTAAGGAAAAAGGAATTTACGGTGAGTAAAAATTTCCGTTTTCAGACTGTAGCTGGGACCCCAGGCCATGGGCAAACTCCCACCCTCCGGAAAAACCTTTTTCCAATTGATCGAAAAAGGTCAGGGGCATTTTGAATAATTAAATTGTCTATTCTACCAAAGGGGTGGTCCTGGACAACCTGCACAATGGATACATCTATTTCAAAGTCTCTCTTCCAAATTCAGTAAAAAAAACCCCCCAACAAATCAGGTCTGGTGTCCCATGCCAACACAGGCAGAATCTCATGATTCAGCAAATAAGCCCCACCCTGTGAAATGCCTTATGTTATCTATGCCTTATAACTTGTGCAGGGCTACTATTTTGCCCCAATCCCCCCCACCCTGTGGATGTCCATTCCCACTGCAAGCTGTGTTTTGGACTCCCACATCCATAAATGTATCCTGTTTGGGATCTAAATAGCTGTCTTAGAGTGCAACATTGTGCATGTAGGAAATTAGTAGATGTTACATTAATTTTTTCATAATCATTTCTGAATAAAAAATAACCTTGTACAATGTAGCTCTCATCTTTATCCCATCTGATCCTATTTTGATTTAGTGTTCTTGTAGAAGAATGAAACTGTAATAACCAATGTGGTTTTCAGTGTAGCTCAAATTTCTGAACTTAAAAGCAGTCAAAACTGAATAGGTCTGCAATATCCCACAATGGACCTCTATGCTTCTGCAAGCTGCCAAATTGGCTGTGGAAAATAGAATCTGAAATCTATTCACTAAAGCATATGTTGAAAATCTCTCTAAAGGTTACCATTTCAGCCAATAATTTGTAATCCCAGATGCACAAGGCAGCTGGCGCTCTACCACATTCTGTCTTGGACATGTGACATGTTGTCAGTGACATTAAAAAAGAAATAAAGAAATCTTGGTGCATCAAGGCAGATGTTTTGATGGTCAGACCAGAAATACCATGTGCAAGGCAGTCTATCGTACTTTTTAAAGGTTAGCAATGAAACTGTTTTTTAAATTATAAAATAACATTTGCTCATCTGCATTCAAAGACTTAATGCATTATATTCAAAGCTTATTGGAATAACTTGGTTCCTAGTGTTCATCTATCAAGTAATTATCCGGAGAGAAACATTTTATCTTGTGTTTTAACTTGTGTTTGCTAATGTGCTTTTATTCCATTTACATTTTAATATATTGAGTCAAGGAGATAAATCAGAGCTCCATTTGTGCTACTTTTATTATAATATGTGCAACTGCCGCTACATTTGTCCAACCCTATAGCTATACATATATCACATATATGTATTACATGTACAATTGAACTGAATTCTGCATACTACAGAACAAAACTGCTTTAATCCCCAATTACATTTCTGATGTGTATTTAGACATAATTTGCCCCACAGGGCTGGGGGAGCCTCTCTCCTGAATACTTTTTCTAGATAATATAGGAACCAATCACTTAGTGCTCCCTACCAGCTTAGTGTCCGAGACAGCCTCCTAGTTTTCCATTGTGGTTGGACTGGCGCTATGAACAACCAGCACTGCTAAAAAGCTAAGTTTAATATGCTTCATTGATGCTCAATGCTTGATGCTCAATGCTTTATCTCATTAACACTTACCTTTGAATGGCATTTGTGACCGCGTTTTCAGGAAAAGCCTTCTGCCTCTATGAAGATCCCTTTTCTTGATGTTGTATCCTAATGTGTTGCAGCGGTTTTTTCGACAGTTCAGACAGACACCTTTGTTAAAGGTATTGATGTCCTTACACCAGTAGGCCATGCTCGGCTTGTCATCATTCAAGAGAGAATCAATAAACAGATGGACTGACCTCTCATGGGCACATTTCACTGATTCTCTAAAACCTGAGGGTCAAGTGAGTAGTTTTAGACTTTTATGCTTGGATTATATAATGTTTTTGTTATGTGACTTAATTATACAGCAACAAACATCCACTTAGCACATAGTTAGACAGTCCTGTCTGTGAAATTACAGTAGCACTTTCATCTAGGAGACTGGTCACAGCCAAAACGTCATCTCTGAATGAGCAAACTTGTCAAGGGTTTCCTTTCATAAGGCATATTAGTGATCTCACTTTTTTAGCCACTGAAATAAGTAGAACTTGACAAAATAGCCTTTATACTGAGGTAGGTTAGAAATCAAAATATTTGACTGTTTCTGTTGGAACCCTGTAGAAAGATCTACATCCATTAACTCAGATGTTTACTACAGTGTGTGTTGCAGTGTTTGTCATTGTCAAGTTAATTTGTGCCAATCTACTCTTGTGGAGATTCTTAGTTCAAGCATAGTGCAGAGTAAGTTTTAACAGTTTCTTACCATAGATCCCATGCTCAGCAAGGTGGGAATATATGTCACGAAAATGACAGCCAGGCTGAAAATGTCCGCCATTGGGGTAAAAATCATAATGAGCTACAGGCTGATTAATCCCAACACTAAAACCCAGGTGCTTCTGTGTGAAAGTATGAATGGCATCAACAAAATCTGCATCGTCTGAGGATAGCCGGTCCATGGGCGACATTCCTTCAAACAATGGACCTGCTGGGTCAAGTCCTTCAATACAAATGAATCCATGTTAATTTGATATATAAGTTGAAAGAACAAATACATTTATGTGGGTATACCCATGTCAGTGACAAGCCAGCCATTCATTGTAAGTACAAAAGTGGTTAACATTAGAAGAAATGATTTTGCAAAGTAGCTAAATCACCATAGTGGACAGTTGCATTTCTGTTTTCTAACACTGCATTTGTCAGTGCATACCTGGACATGTTTTTGTATGTTTTACTTATAGTTCCACATATAGCCACCAGATTGTCTATGGTAACCTAGCCTTTATGGTAACCTAGCCTTTATGGTAACCTAGCCTTTATGGTAACCTCGCCAGATTGGCAGTTAAGTGAAGTGACAAGAACACTGATTGGTAATATGATAGTTATGAAGAGTAAATGTTTAAAATCCAGCAAATCTGGATTAGGGAAAATTGTACAAGGTCTTCCTCTCTTTCTCCATAAACTGTTTTCTGGTGTCCCTGCTGGATCCTCTTTTAAAACCGACAAAAGGAGTTTGTTCACTGAAATGTGAATTTGTACTTTAGCTGAAGCATTTCACCAATATCACAATGAATCGTAACTTTATCAACATTCTGCATTGACCCTGCATAACATTGTGTGTGTGTGTGATTACAAGGAAACATAAAAAAGTTGTGGTTAAACGTGTTAATATGGCATGAAAACCAAGGTGCTCCTATAAAACACAGGCAGAGGATAAAAAATGAAGATGGCAAGAAGACCTTCTCTGAATACAATAACAAATGTATTAACTGTTTCTCTGTGAGAACAAAAGAAGTAACGAATTGCCTAGAAAATGACAGAACGGGTCATTATATTAACTAATGATTAAGACCAGAATGCATTAATTTACTCAATGCTGTAACTCACAACATTGCATTGTGGCAGGGGTATAAATACCTAGATATTACCTGTAATTCTTCCAATCTTGTTTGTGCCATTAACATAACTGCCAGCAAATCCTGAGACATGAGCTCCAAGGCTGTACCCAATCAAATGAACATTACTTCTTTGAAATTGAACAGAAGACTGCAAAACAGTATGATTTACATGTTTAATTATCACAAAGTTATGAAAAGGATAGTGCTGCAAAGAGTATGGAACATACACTGCTTGATAGAAAGCTGGAACGTAGTGTGCAAAATGATCATTAAAATAATATTTAAACTCAGGAGAAAAAAATATATATTTTAGAACTATGGTAAGGGGTTAATATACGGCAAAAATAAATTGAGTTTAATTATTCCTCTAAGATATACAGTTTTTCTCATGGCACTCTTTTTCACTTAAGCCATTTGTAATGCCCTAATACATATGAGCAAAATCTCTCTCCCTGAATCAATGAACTTATGGCTCCACCAGATCTCATACAAAGTGAAAACACTGCATGAAAGGTAAGGTCTATATAATTTAAAACCTTGAACACACATACACAATGTTTTATATTATTTATCATATATCCTTCCCAATTTTAATTGCCTTTCCATCAAGATTGCTTATTTTGAGCAAAACAGGTGGCGGTGCAAATCAACCAAATTTGGAATGTTGGCAAAAAATGTAAAAGGCAACATGATACATATTTATATTCTTTGCCTATACCAAAACAACCTTCTTTTAACAACTTAAAATGTTGGGAGAAATGGAGTCGAGGATTGCAAGACTCAAGGAGGCAAAAAAAAGGACCAGTCCCACTTACGAAGTCACACAACATTATGTAACATGATTCTGTATGTCTTAGCATGAGTTTATATATGTAAGTGTGTCTTAATATAAGTATGTGTATCATGTGTGTGTTAGTTTGTGTAGGCGTATTAGTGCATAAAACATCAAAGTACAATAATAAAGTCGCAGTATGCAATATGGCACACAGTAAGATACAAACGTGGTAATAACATGCACAGCGAATTATGACATGATTCACAAATGATAAACAGTCATCATAATCACGGAGAAATACTAAAGCACGCAGTGTAGCAAAATGAACTCTTACGGTCAATTAGGTGAATCTTTATTATCTGTATCTACAGCTCACATTGTATCATGTACTACAGAACAGATTTGTAGTATGATTTACAATTTGTAATAATAAAAAGAGAGAGAAAATATGGTAGAATACGAAAAAAAGATCAAAACCGAAACCCTAATCCAAAAATGTTTAGATAAAAACACTACAATGAAGTCTTGTGATCCGCGATCTGCTTACATACGCCATTAACCAATATGTTTATCATCTCTCGAAGCCTGTTTTATCGGGTTCCTGCCTGGGAAGCCATCTATACACTGGATACTCGTTGAGGTGGAGGCACTGTCATGTATATGTACCCCAACTCCCCCAAAGCGGAGGTTGAGGATTTAGCTGTACGAGGCCCGGAGGTAGTCAGCGCAGTGACTGGTAGTGGTGATGACACCCCTGGTCAGAACAGGGCTACACAACAATCACTCTTTATTACACAAATGTAAGCAAAAGTAATCCATTCCACATAATTGTGCTGTGTTTATGCATCTTGGCTCCTCTGTGAGTGAACTGCTTAACAGCAACTGGAAATGACAAGCCGCTAATGTAAATGAGAAACTAGAAGCTTAGGTAAATAAATATAACTGTAATATTTTACAATGCAAATGTTTGTGCTGGCAAAAAACACACACACTGCAGAGTACTGAACATCTTGAGCCTGATTATATGGTTGCTGAACTCCTGCATTAACAATGCCATAAAAGTTAGAAAAGACAAATAAATCTGGCAGGTGGCACGTTTTTTTTTAAATAAGGGAATATTATTCTGGTTTAGAGAACCCCGTAAATATTATATCCACATCTTCCTGTTGTGGGCCTACTAAACATTCCATAGCAGAGTGAAAGAGGTTGTGTGTACCTGCTTCCTTTTTTAATTAATGCAGGATTTTATTTTTCGCTTCCTCTCTTGTCATTAAGCGCGTTAACACTGACTTAAAGCTGATCTGTCACTTTCCCAAATATTATGTATTATAGTTCTATATCATAAATAAACAATACATGTGTATTACAACCCCACCTATTGTTGTATCACAGAGGAGCGTATCAACTTATTTTTCTAAGGATCTGCATTAAAATCATTGTTGATGAAGACTTAGTAAGGGTACAAGCACAGGGGATAACTACAGGAGATTGATCAGATAATGTTGGTTCTTCCATTTGCTGTCTCCAGTCTCTGCTTCCATGCAGTTATCCTTTTCCTTATGTAACAACTCCTCTGGTAAACCAACAAAAAGCACACGTTATATCTAGTTTAGATAAATTGTTGACATTTCCCCTTGTTTGATTTTTGCACAATGTCCCTATTAGAGTGCATGGAGGAAGTTATGTAGGTATGGGCATACCTGAGCACTTCCCATGGTAGACCACCTGGAGCTCTTCCTCTTCTGGGATTGTTGCTTTGTGTGGGGATGGGGTTAACCACAAATGAAGGCAGGACTAACAACGTAAATTGTTGGGGCTAGTCCCAGATACCCTTAAATTAACTGGCTCCCCTGACCAGAGAAAAAGGAAAGTGACTTATAGATGCTGGGTCAAACCCAGAGACTTTTCAGGTATGGTTATGGAGAGTCCTGCCCATAGAAAACATCTTTTCCAGCTTGCGCAATATAACTATGGGTGTTCTGCTTCTTCCTGATCTTGTTAGAGAACCTGGTGCCTGGTGGTCCAAAGCAAGATGTTAATTGAGGGTGAGCTACAGTTAACTAAAAATCGTATTGATGGAAGCAGAGATCTCGACTAGATCTCTTGATCTATGGGCATACCTTGGAACTCCCAGGGTTCTCAGCCTTTTGGCTAAGATCAAGTGAGTACCTGTGAGAGAGGGAAAACGTAGGCCTCTAGCCTTAAGGTGGGGTAGCTTCAAAGCCCAGAGGTTTGTCTGTAGCCTCCTGACCAGGGGCGGGCTGGGCAGGGGGGCTTTGCCCACCGTCTGAAGCCACGCCCACCGTCTTCCGCGCTCAGTACACCGGAAGGACAGGAAGGAAGAAGAAGAAGAAGTGTGTGAGAGTGATGGGTGTTATACTGAATGTTTGTGAACGAGGGTTTCAGATAGCATGGATGTGTACGTGTTGGGGGATAGCTTGGCATAGGGAGTCCATAATCACATTCCTTTCATGCCCAGATTCCAGCATGTAGTGGCTGCCTAGGCATGATAGGAGTGTGATTGCTGTTATAAATTATTTTTTGGTCCAACTTTGGTGTGTTAACACTTTTATTGGACAGAATAATTCAATGACAGTATTAATATATATATATATATATATATATATATATATATATATATATATATTTGCAAACAGCAATCATACTCCTATCATGCTAAGTCAGCCAGCACATGCTAGAACCTGGGCATGATAGGATCGTGATTGTTGTTATATATGTGTGTGTGTGTGTATATATATATATATATATATATATATATATATATATGTTAATATTGTTATTGATTTTTTTGTCTAATTTTGGTGTTACTTTTAATAAATTTTCATTTCGGTGCATCCCTACTATATACTATGCCAGTCACTAAAGTGGTAAGCCTACACCATATCAATGTTTGGCTTAGTATATAGTGATAGGGGTTGTCAGTGTCTGGCTCAATGTATAGGCACACATTGACGGTGGTACCGCATAATCCCTAAGTATATAATGATAACAATTTTGCTGTACCCCTGTCAATGTTTGCCAAACCATAGAAACTATGGAGTTTTAAAGTGTGTGTGTGTGTGTGTGTGGGGGGTGCCACATACAGAATCTGCCACAGGTGCCAAATACTCTAGGTACGCCCCTGCATCATGCGGCTGTCAGACCCAACGGCCATGCCTCAGCTCCTCTTCCCACGTCTTAAAAGGGGTGTGATGAAGAGCTGAGGCATGCGGTGCGTGCACGCCGGCCACTTTAATTTCATTAGGCGCTGGTGGAGTGACTGCCGCACGACGGCCGCTTTCAATGTCGCTCGCAGCCGCTTTGATGGTGCAATGGGCCAGTTGACTAGACTTGCACCCCAGGCCTTAGGCTGCCAGCCCTCCCCTGCTCCTGACCATGGTCCAAGCTAAGGTGTGTGTCACTGTAAGGTTGATTATGGTGTTAGCACAGGTTTAGTTTGCTTATGAAACAAAGTAAGATGTCAACTGTCTATATAAAAAAATTGCAAATACGCTATGCACATGCAAAAAAACAAAACAACATAACGAGAATTTTTACAAATTTGTTTCCGTACAAACATTGCCATATGTAGTTGGTATTAGCATTCTGTTTTAGTTACTGTTTACTACTATTAAACAATAACCTTTAACCTTTCCTATAGTATGTACTGTATGTGTCTATACATAAATCTTTCCCTAGTCACTGTGTACACATCTCTATCTAGAATTTAAATACATTTCTTTTTTAATATTGCTCTCACTGCTTATGGAATAATGGTTTATTCTAGTGCTAGTCTGAGAAAATGGATTAACATAACTGGGAAAAATTGTGCTCAACTGGCCTCGGTCAGAGGCGGGTGCTAGTTGGGGAATAGAGAATCAAGTGCATACTGTATATTAAGCAGGGGATGTGATTATAAATTACATAGTGTACATTACATTGATTTTCTATATGACACAGTTACATAAAGATCTATCAAGTCACAAAGTCTTTAGCCACACTTCTAGCCACCCTAAAACCTATGTCCATTTTTTGAGGGGGTATGTGCCTATAGCGACGATAAAGGCTACCAAATGTGAATAGATCTCAAAATGAACTTTTTCAGGTTAATTTATAAATCTGAATTTTTACCTCCAGCCATTCCAGAAATTCTGCTATTTCTAGACCAATGAGACGAGTGTTTTGTGCTGCTATGGCATAGTATTGTTGTGCATGGGACAACCAATCAACAATGATGACATTGATCATCTTTCCTCTTGATTTGAAAACTGAAGCCATTTTCCATATCCAACTTTCCAATATGCCATCGAGCTAAACCATGAAATTTAAAAAGACAGCCACATAAAAGAATAACTGGTTAACATAGTTATTATATTCAATATACAAGCTCAACATATTTTTTAGCTACTACAAGAGCAAATTCAGTTAGAAATGTTTGCAAATATGTGCAGGTTGCGGTCAAAGCATTGCAAAAAAAGCAAGCAGGGTGCTGGGCTGTATAGGGAGAGGCATTGGTAGCAGCGAGAGGGAGGTGGATTTGCCACTATACTGAACTCCGGTCAGACCTCTTCTAGAGTACTGTATACAGTTCTGGAGACCCCATTTAAAGTTTATATTATTGGAACATTGGGCTCAATGTTCTGAATTTTGCATTCAGAACCGCACCTGGTGACAACACGCATAGCTTTCTGAGCACATGTTCCTCTCAATTCTTGCATCTAGTCCAATTAATTATTTTTAGGGCATTATGAAGACCAGTAATATTTGAGTATAGCAGCATCTAAATCTTGCTCTCACAATGCACATGTTTAGCTAAAGAAATAAGACATAGGGATAAAAGGAGTTATTTGGTACATTGCGATGTCATAACTAAAACATAATTACTAGCACAGGAAAACTCATGGTACATACCGACCATCCATGAACTATCATCACTAAAGGTAGTGAGGCATTGAAGGAGCATTTTTTTAGGGTCTCTGGTTTAAGTGTTTGAATTTCACATAAATCTTCACCTTTCCCATCTCCATATAGTTTGAACTTCGTCTGTACGTCTTCCCGATTTTCTCTCAGTCTTAATACTTCATGATTTTCCACTGTGATGCCTGTAATAATTTTGCAACCTTAATATACATTTGTCTTAACTTATTTATACGCACAAGATATTACATCATATTAAAATAAGAGAGAGAAATAGACAGGGCAGTAAGAAGAGATGAACGTGAATGATTGCAAGCCAACTATTAATTCAACATTATTCATGTTTCCCTTTTTTCTTCATGGCCTGATTGATAAATGTTCAAAAATGTTTAGGCACTTTAAAGCTCCCCTAGATCCCTAGATGCTCCAGTTGGACAGAATACCATGTCAGTTGCCTTGGTTCATTTTCTCCTGCACTTTAGGGACCAATAGCTATTGCAGAGAACCGAAGACATCTTGGCCGCTGCCCTAGTTGGACTAGTTACTGAAGCACAGTCTGAGATACATATTTTCCTTGTCCCTTAGTTTATGGACACAGGTCTTTTTTGCAATCGGGCTAGCCATTCAAAGTGCATAGCTGGTGACATTATGGGTTTGTCTAATGATCACTATTTATTGAAAAAAAACATTATGTAGCATTATTTAATGCTCTTTCTAGGAACCTTAAAGAATGGCATACTACATGCACATAATAAATATTTTTTTAGAGAGCCTAAACATTGAGAATATATGAAAACATTCTGCACACAATCTAAAAACGATCTTAAACATTATATTTCTTTTTTATTATTATAAAAATGATTTAACAATTATTTTTAAAAATAAAACAATAATGCCAGATTTGCTTTGAACTCTTTTCCTAAATATGTAACATAGCAATTAAGGTTAATTGCTCTGCCTGTTAATCCTCCAAGTAAGCCCTATATGAGTAAAACTGCATAAATTAGCCAATACACTATTATTCCCCATGTTTCATGGTCTATCAATCCTGCGGGAAATGTATTTATTTATGTTACACATTTGGAAATAAATGGGTTTCATCCATCTTCTTTATTTGAGTTAAAGCTAATTTTGAAATTCACATGCACAGTTACCATCTGCTGTGGAATTCCTTTCCTCTCTCCTCCCTAACAAACACACTTTGATTAACATTCTTCGCTATAAATTATACTAACCAAACATGATTGACTTGTTTCATTGTTTCTTTACATTTGAAAGTCTACTGCTCTTTATTTATATATTACTGCATTTAAGTTCCTCATTTTATACATTTACTTTGGCTGATACATATATAAACTTCAGTCCATTCGCTATTTTTACTATATATTACACAATTTATTCACTGAAACTTTCCAGGTTTGACGTAGACTCTCCAAGCAAAGTGCTGCTTCCTTTGGACAAAACCAAGGCATAACCAAATAACCCTCAAAAGGTTAATTTATATTTTATAACACTTATGCTGCATATGCTCCCAACACAGTTTGGGCATTTCATGCAAGGGGCATATATCAGGGCATACAGCCAGAATAGCTGCATGGTATCCAGACTCCCCGTGATGCCCTTGTCACCCCTCAGTCTAACACTGTTATACTATTGCAGCCCCCTACCTCAAATACCTATGGATTGTTTTAAGGGTAGATATTTGTAACATAGAGTCCGCAGCAAAGTTGTACTTACATAGTTCATAGTTCATAAGGTTGAAAAAAGACCTAAGTCCATCAAGTTCAACCCTTCTACCTAACCTTCCTATTATTGATCCAAAAGAAGGCAAAAACTCCTAATTAAGCTACTTCGAATTCTGCCATCAGGGGAAAAAAATTCCTTCTTGACTCCAAGAGGCAATCGGATTTCTCCTTGGATCAAGAAGCTCTGAAATATTAATGTTATTCTATTTATATACTCTATCCTGTGTGAGTGCTGTGGGAGGAGGTGTATATGGTGAATGTTGGTGTTTAATTAATAAAAATGAAGCGAAAAACCCTTCATTCTGAATTTCAATCTAAAGTAACAAACTCACAGTTTACAGCTGGTGGAGGTGTTAAGAATATAACAATACCAGAAGAAGCACATCTTGTGTAATCAATGACTATGCCATTCAACTTAAAAACAGTAAAAATGTCTCCCTATATTCATTAAGCTGAAAAGTTGATGGTCATCAGACCAAAGTACATCCTGCCATAGAACATGTTCACACCATTTTCCTTTGAAATCAAATAGTTAATGTTAACAAAACAATGGGGTTTTTTTTCGAGTAGTTGCTGTAATTGTGCTAAAACTAGAAATTTCATTTTACTAATGAATAGTTAATGAAAATGCTTCCCTGTTTCTTCCCAGAAAACCGTGTACTTGAAATCTTTATTAATTTTTAATTGAAGTTTCCTGGAAAAGGATCTCAATTGTCAGTAGACTATGTGCTTTTGTTTAATTCATGCTTTTAAATACAATCTATATACTCATATTCAATTCATATAACTTGTATTTTGCTAATAACTCACCTTTCCTATAATCAAAAAGTTTTCCAATTTCCACTGTATATGTAGTTTCAATGCCTGATATAATTAAAGGCTTGTTTGACTACACTTCAAGGATTACAACTGAAAAGAAAATGATTTTCACATTCCAGACACACATACTGATCTTAGCTTGTTTTATTGAGTTATTGTACTAATCTTAAAATTCTATTCTTGTTCTTTAATCAAAAAGTATGTATGCTCTTACAACACTATTATTACCCATTTTTTAACAGATTCTATCTTCTGACATGCTTGACCTGAATGTGTCCTTATTAAAATTTCCTTCATATATTGAGATATATTGAAAACTGCAACTAAAGGCCCATTCTTAATTAGAGTATTTTCCAGGCACGTTTAGTGGAATACAGTGGAATACAGGCTATTTCTGAAACAGGTTTGGAAGAGAATAGTGGGGAAGAATTGTTAGTCTAACATAGGGTTCCCATATCAAGATCCATTCCATTATTTTTTTTATATAATATAGGTAATCCAAGTTATAATCCAAATATTAGGGGCGTCCTACCCAAGCGTTTTGTTTTATTTCTTAAAAATACCATCAGTTGCTGTATGACTGATTTTATTTTTATTGCATAACAATGTTACTGCAGTTTGTTTGGGGGTATGTATAGGGGGAATGTGAAGTTTTGCATTGTCCTACTTGCCCGCTTGTATCACAGTGTTTTTCCTATGATTGTTGTATCTAGGGAGATGTTACTGGGGAAAAAGGTCAATATGAAATGCAATCTGTTCTTTATTCCGCTGTACCTTGGTTTACTTGTTTCTATTTGAAAACTCAATAAAAAATACCCTCAGCTGAGCATTTGACCAACTTTCATCATACAGTGAATAAGTAGGGGTACGATCTGTAATGGATAATGGAAAGTAGATCAATTTAAATACATAGATTCTACTCAGCAAAGGTAAAGAACTATTTTTGCAGTAATTTACGCTTCTGAAAACCCCCCCAGATACTACTTGGGTGATAATGAAATTGTAATTTTGTTTACTGTCATTCATATAATTGGCCTATAAGACTAATCTAGTGCTTAGTATAATAATATTGTGTGCATATTTGGATCATCCGTTCAATAGGTGCATGGTAAGAAAATAAAAAAGTTTTTTTTTGCTTAATTCTCAGTTTTTTAACTGATAGTATTCAATTATTCATGTCAATAAAAACCCATTGTTTAGGAGATTTCATTGTTTCTTCAGAAGTTAGAAAATACAAATAATAATTTTTCTGTTAAGTTAATTGCTAAGCAGAAATAACATTAGTGATCTTAACAGCAATAGCAGATTTTCCCAGTAGTTTCTTGAATAACATTAGTGATCTTAACAGCAATAGCAGATTTTCCCAGTAGTTTCTTGAAGAAAAGCCACCCAATTTGATCCAAAGTGATCTATCCCAGCTCCTGGCCAGAGCACCTATTGTATGGGACAGAAGAATGTCTGCTTTGGATGCAATCTTTAGGTTGCATCCAAAGCCCCTCTAACACAATCAAAACACACATGAGATGTATATATGGAGAAATGAAATAAGCAAGAAAAAAACACAGACCTCCTTGTCTGAGTAGTAAACTAGATGATTAGGACAAACTGGTGAAATTTTTATGCCCATCAGTAACCAAAATATCTCACCAATATAAGGTAATCATCGTTTGTCAATATCAGGGTGTTACAGGGACAGTCATAATTAGTCAGAGAATAGTGAATTATGGTATTCTACCTACCATAAATCTTAATACCTTAATATGAAATGCTACAACTAAAATTATACACTATTACATTTATTACAAAACAGATATTACATTACTTATTGAATAAAATGAAGAATCCGGTAAGAATAGAGGCCATGTTGTATGGTGGAAGAAATTCAACCAAAATGTTTGAAATGTATAATATTAAGTAAAATGTATTTTATTGTCCAGTCTTCTGTCTGGTGTTCTTATTGATTAGGGACATAAGAGTGTTAGTGATTTAAATTCTGTCTCCCACTAATACAACCTATATTGCAAATATATAGCACATGTGGCTTTCCATCATAAACACAAACCCAGCTCCTTAGTAGTGTAGTCCTACGTTAATTTTCATTAATTTCAAATGATTAACCATGCATTAAACACTTCATGAGACTGCTTGTTTAATTGCTATGCCGCATATTGCAAGTTTAAAACATAAAACAACCTGGTCTGTGTCTAAAATTCTTTCCTTCCCACATGAACAAACAGCCAGTCACACACTATAGCTGAACAGCTGTTTACTCCTTATGCAGATAAATTGAATAAACTAGTAGAATGAACAGGGAAATCCAGGCATTTTAACCCTGGTTGGTGCAAGAAACAAAAATACACCTAGAACTCCAAAAAATGCTATAAATTTGTTTAGGGAAAACAAACACTTTGGTAAATACTCTATATGACCAAAAGTATGTAGACCATCACACCTGTATGACCCTGCTTGACATCCCGATCCCAAATCATGGGCATTAATAAAGAATGGGCTCCTTTTGCGGCTATACAACGTCCACACATTTTGGAGTGTGTCTGTGGGAATATGTACTCATTGTCACGCACAGCGTATAGTAGAACCTGTAATCAGGTAGAACAGCGTGTGCAAGTCCAATAGACAGAACACCAGAGTCCACTACAGAATAGCCGATGAGCAAGCCAAGGTCAGGAAGCCAGAAGTCAGGATCGTTGCAGGGTAAGCCGAGGTCAGGAAGCTGGAAGTCAGAATCGTCGTGAGGAAAGCCAGAGTCAAACGCCAGGAAATCGGTAACAGGAACAAGCCGGGTCGGTAACGGGAAATCAACAGGAACGCGTACTGAGAAGACACTATGCAAGATAGGTACAACCATCAGGAGGCAAAGCTGGAAGGTTTCTGAGGCTCTTAAATAGGAAGAGGAAGTGCAGACATCAATCAGCGTTTTCCCGCCAAAATTTCCAAACTGCCGTTACGTCACTTCCGGTCCGCGGCCACTTTGGGATTGGCGAGATCTCAGATTCATAAAAGAACCGGTAGTACCGCCAGGCGCCACTAGGTGCGGAACGTGTACACGCGGCAGGACCGGACCAGGTTCCAGTAGGCGGCGGCTGCCGTGTGGAGTTGCGGGGTCTTCCCCGACCACGCGGCTGCAGAGGCTGTCTCGCGGAGGAGGGAGGTCTTCCTCTCCTCCGCAGCGGTTGAAGCTGCTGTGGCAGGGCGGGGGGTCCCCCCCTTCTCCTCGGCGGCTGCGGCTGTAGCGGCAAGGTGGGGGGTCTCCCCCTTCTCCGTGGCGGTAGAGGCTGCTGTGACAAGGTGGGGGGTCTCCCTCTCCTCCATGGCGGCTGATGCCGCTGTGGTGAAGCCGGCGGTCTCCCCCTTCTCCGTGGCGGCTGAAGATCCACGGACCCGGAGGAACCGGCAGTCAGGTACGTTACAGTACCCCCCCTCGAAGGGGCGACCACCGGGCGACCCCTGGCAAGACCCACACGTCTCCTGGCGAGGAAGGCACGTACCAGACAGGGGGCGTTGAGACGAGCAGCGGGAACCCAGGAAGGACTCTCTGGACCAAGTCCTCTCCAGTGAATCAGATACTGCACACTCCCTTGTTGTTTGCGAGTAGCCAAAATCATTTGAGGACAACGCCGAAGGGAATCTGCGCCAGAGGTGCCCGCCGGAGGTGGTCTTGTGGTAGTAAAGCGATTGCACACCAGAGGTTTCAGAAGGGAGACGTGGAAAACTTGAGGAATCCGGAGGGTTCGGGGTAACGAGAGTTCATAGGCTACCGGGTTGACCCGGCGAATTATAGCGAAGGGACCAATGAAACGTGGAGCCAACTTCATAGATGGTACCCTTAGCTTGAGGTATCTGGTGGATAACCAAACCCTTTCTCCTGGCAGATAAGCAGGGGCGTGAGAACGTTTCTTATTAGCTTGACGTTCTTGTCACCTGCCCGGGAGTCGTAGTGTCTCCTGTACAGACGACCAAGTAGCCCGGATGGCAACCAGCCTTTCTTGTAAGGCCAGAACCGTAGAGACGGGAAATGCCCCAGGGAAAGGCTGAGGATGTAAACCGTATAGGCAGTAGAAGGAAGATACCCCTGTAGACTCCTGCACGGAGTTGTTACGGGAAAATTCAGCAAAGGGTAGTAGATCAACCCAGTTGTCCTGGTGGTTGTTAATGAACAGGCGTAGATATTGCTCCAAATGCTGGTTAGCCCTTTCAGCTGCCCCGTTTGATTGGGGATGATACGTGGACGAGAAGGCCAGAGTAATGCCCAAGGCTTTGGTGAATTCACGCCAGAAGCGTGCTATGAACTGTGAGCCTCGGTCGGACACAATCTCGGTAGGTATTCCGTGGAGCTGGACGATCTCGCGTATGAAGACATCAGCCAGTGTAGCAGCAGAAGGTAATTTCCTTAACGGAATCATGTGAGCCATCTTGGAAAAACGATCCACCACCATGAGTATGACTGTATGCCCTCTGGAGTTAGGTAAGTCAACAATGAAATCCATAGCTATGTGTGTCCATGGTGCTGAGGGAAGCGGCAGAGGGTGGAGCAACCCGGCGGGCGCCCTCCTGGAGGACTTGTTAGCCGCGCACCTAGTACAGGATTGGACAAACGAAACAATGTCCTTGGCCCAACCTGGCCACCAAAAAGTTCTGGAAACGAGATCCCTTGTGCGTGTAACCCCCGGGTGTCCTGCCGTTCTGGAGCCATGGGATAAACGGAGAACTCGAGGCCTGAAACGAAGCGGAACGAACAGCTTGCCCGTAGGTAGAGGTCCCCGGAGCTTGTGACTGCAACCTAGCAATACGATCCACGAGAGGAGTAAGACAGGTAAGGTGGGTAGCAGCTAAGACCTTTGTTGCCGGTACAATATTCTCGGGTTCGTGATTCTCCTCGTCAGGAAAGGTGTGCATCCGTGAGAGAGCGTCAGCTTTGGCATTCTTGGACCCCGGACGGTAGGTCAACACAAAGGGAAACCGGAACAGGAACAGGGACCACCTGGCTTGTCGAGGATTGAGACATTTCGCGGATTCTATATATTGTAAGTTCTTATGGTCAGTCAGGATCAAGGTTGGAACTTGTACACCCTCCAGAAGATGTCGCCACTCCTCTAAGGCCAAAATGACAGCCAAAAGTTCCTTGTTGCCGATATCATAATTTCTCTCCGCCGGAGAAAATCTTCTAGAAAAGTAACCACACGGGTGTAGTGGCCCACTGTAAGAGGCTCGTTGAGAGAGAATAGCCCCCACCCCAGTCTCAGATGCATCTACCTCCAGGACAAAAGGTAGTAGGGGATCCGGATGTCGGCGCACCGGAGCTGTGGTAAACCTCTCCCTCAACTGATCAAAAGCGGAAACAGCGGCCGACGGCCATACAATCGTGTCGGCCCCCTTCTTAGTGAGAGCCGTTAAGGGCGCCGCGATCTTAGAATAGTCTCTGATAAAACGTCTGTAGTAATTGGCAAACCCCAAAAAGCGTTGTAGTGGTTTCAGACCCACAGGTTGCGGCCAGTCTCTGATAGCACGTACTTTAGAAGGGTCCATCTCAAACCCCTCCGGGGTGATGACATACCCTAAGAATAGCACCTTGCAAACCTCGAACTCACACTTCTCCAGCTTGGCGTAGAGCCCGTGTTGCCGTCATCTAGTACTTGAGCGACCTGTGTGCGATGGGTGGAAAGGTCTGAGGAGTAGATCAAGATGTCATCCAGGTATACTACGACGAACTGCTGAAGAAAATCCCTGAGGCAATCGTTAATGAACTCCTGGAAGACAGCTGGGGCATTGCATAGCCCGAACGGCATAACCGTATATTCGTAATGTCCCGATCGTGTGTTTAATGCAGTCTTCCATTCATCATCCTCGCGAATTCGAACAAGGTTGTAAGCACCCCGAAGATCCAGCTTAGTATAGATTGTAGCTCCGCGCAGTCTGTCGAAGAGCTCGGAAATCAATGGAATGGGGTACGTGTTGCGTCTGGTGATCTTGTTCAACCCTTTATAATCAATGCAAGGGCGAAGTTCCCCATCCTTCTTCTTAACAAAAAAAAAACACCCCGCTCCAGCGGGTGACGTGGAGTGGCGAATAAATCCCCGACGAAGGTTCTCCTCAATATACGCCTCCATAGCTTTAGTCTCTGGAACCGAAAGCGGATAGGTCCGACCCCTGGGTGGCATGGTACCAGGGAGTAGGTCAATAAGACAGTCATACGATCGATGTGGAGGTAGTTTCTCCGCCTCCTTCTTGTTGAAGACGTCCGCGAAACAATGATACTGATCTGGCAGCAGTGAGGTTCCGATGGAGCTTAGAGTCACAGGAACAGTCTTAACAGGTGAGAGGCAGTGGTCCATACAAGCGCTGCTCCAAGCCGTAATTTGGTTTGTAAACCAATCAATCGTAGGGTTGTGATTGCGCACCCATGGAAACCCCAAAATGATCGGAACAGAGGGAGAGCGGATGACCAACAACTGTACTGATTCGCTGTGGACCACTCCCACCGAGAGGGTAAGAGGCGACGTGTGAAGAATGATGTGCTCCTGAAGGAGCGGTCTCCTGTCGATAGCCTCCACAGATAACGGGTTGGGTAGGGGAAGGGTGGGAACCAGGAACCGGTTACAGAATTTGGAGTCAATAAAGTTGCCGTTCTGAGGCTCTTAAATAGGAAGAGGAAGTGCAGACATCAATCAGCGTTTTCCCGCCAAAATTTCCAAACTGCCGTTACGTCACTTCCGGTCCGCGGCCATTTTGGGATTGGCGAGATCTCAGATTCATAAAAGAACCGGTAGTACCGCCAGGCGCCACTAGGTGGCATGCGGAACGTGTACACGCGGCAGGACCGGACCAGGTTCCAGTAGGCGGCGGCTGCCGTGTGGAGTTGCGGGGTCTTCCCCGACCACGCGGCTGCAGAGGCTGTCTCGCGGAGGAGGGAGGTCTTCCTCTCCTCCGCAGCGGTTGAAGCTGCTGTGGCAGGGCGGGGGGTCTCCCCCTTCTCCTCGGCGGCTGTAGTGGCAAGGAGGGGGGTCTCCCTCTCCTCCGTGGCGGCTGATGCCGCTGTGGTGAAGCCGGCGGTCTCCCCCTTCTCCGTAGCGGCTGAAGATCCGCGGACCCGGAGGAACCGGCAGCCAGGTACGTTACACTCATTTAGCCAAAAGAGCATTTGTAAAGTTAGGCACTGATGTTGAATGAAAAGGCCTGGATCGCAGATCTTCACAATATTGATCCATTTGAATGTGTATATTATAATAACATAAAAGCTATGCAGAATTTTTGAATCAGATGTTAATAAATGGAAATGCTGCTGAAAAATTAACTTCTATAGTGTTTCTTTTAATGTGATTTTACTTCTTTTTTTCTCATGGTAACTCATTATACTAGATCTCTCTTATCTTTTGTTCCAAGGAAGATATGTTCTGAGAAACCTTCCAAGTTTTATCAATTAATTATAAGTATGCTAGAAATGTTATCTTTTCAGAAGCGGGCATGCTTCGTTGGTTTAGAAGCCACAGTGGCTGTATTTCAATAATTTTGTATTAGGACTGGAAAAACTCCTTAAGGTCTTAAGAAAATTATTTCTTTGATGTGAAAATATGACCCCCCCCCACATAAAAAAAAACAACAACCCCCCCCCCCAGCAATTTACTATAATAAATGATTAGGATATATAGCAAAAAATGTTAGCATATTATTTTGCTGATTGTTATGTTCTGCAAATGTGTTATAGCCCTCCCATTTGCCATTCCTGACACCCAAGTCTGCCCTTTATACCAAGCAAATTTCAGAAAGTGCTGCCATTGGATTAAATTCTGAGCAAAGAAGATCTGCAGCTCTTGACTTGCTAACTATCATGTACCTACCACCAGAGGAGTAGTGCTGAAATTCTGCTTAGAGGTCATGAAGCAATCATGGCTTCACTAATCCTTGAAACAATGGACGTGAAAGATATAAAATCTAATATTATACAAGCGGATTTGATAGTGATCACACGCACACACACATTTTAATAGTACGAAAATATGCACATGTTAGGAGAGGACATGTTTATAGTTCAAACAAGCAATAAAAATTTCCTCTTACATATAGTACATATAAAACTTGTTATGACAGATCATACCGGAAATACATATTTGTCATCTTCCCTAGACGTGAAGCTTTTCAGCTAAAAATAAATGAAAAGCTACTTTCATATCAGCATACCCCTTTATCTCCTGGTAACAATTATAGAAGGATTAGTACATAAGTCTTTTCACAATCAGGTACAACTCTTGTTTAATTATCTACTCTTCTCTGTGTGCAACATGTGCATCAAACTAGGGTATGTGGCATCTGTAAAAATCAGAAGATTTAAATGTAATTTGCATCGTCACTGCCAAATTGTAATAGACAAGAAGTCCAAAGAGAAATACATGTTTTGGTAGGAAAGGCAACAAGGACGTTATGCCACTTAAGAAACAGCTGTTGTAGCCCTAAGCTTCTCATATAAATGATAGCAAATCCAGGTAACAGTAGCATACTTTTATCACTTCCTCATATAGCTTGCATGTGGCAGACAAAGACGTTAGAAGTAAATGTAGTAGATTATATGTGACAACAGATGTAAATTAGAACTCCTGGGAACACTGAACAGATGAAAAAGGAGATCACAGAAATCACATCAAATTAGCAGATGGGAGAGATATATCCACCATATCCAGTCAAATGATATATAACCATGATAAATAAAATTAAGATTGTAACCACCTTGGAGGATATAAGACCGAGTTTACGGATATATTCCTAGTATCATTTGATCTGTACAGTTAACATTCTCTTTAGGTATTCACTGCTTTTGGAGATGTTGCATAGCGGCATGACCTCCCACCTACTTTATATACTAACTTCCACTGAGCCATAGCATATAGGCTATATTAGGCCAAAGCACCCTCATTGGGGGGCTATATTCTCTATTATGGATCAAAACCATCTCTATGTGTCTAAAGGTCTAATTTGGGGCAGTAACACCCACTTCTACCTTTTCCATAATGTATTCTAGCCTGTTGATGATGTCTGTTTTGCTTCTCTGAAAACCCTGTTAATGTTAGGACAGGCAGTGAAAATTAACTACATGTAAATACCGTATTTCCCCATGTATAAGATGCTCCTTAATTTTGGGGCCCTAAATTAAAAAATATATATATTACATAAAGTTATTGTACTGGCTGCCTGGGCATGATATGAGTGTGATGTTAGCTGCTAGCAATTGTTAGCAATCACACTCCTATCATGCTCAGACAGCCAGTACATGCACATCACTTTCAGCCTCCCTGTGCCCCTTACACACGCATCCACGCTATCACACACACAAATATTCATTCATTTTCTCCCCCACCCTTACCTGAACTGCAGATCTTCTGGTGCCGCTAGCTGTTTCCCTATGCGTTGCTTGAACAGGAACAGGAACAGGAACGGAGCGGAGTCATGTGAGGTACATTCACGTGACTCCACTGGGTTCCTGTGTCACCTCGATGGAACAAGAAACGCTTCTGAGCAACACAGAGGTAAGCAGCAGGTCCCACTGTATAAGGCATACCCAGTTTTTAGACCCCAAATGTTTATAAACAAGTGTACGTAATTTTATTAATATAGAGCCAATAGAGGAATGTAGTACTTTACAGTTTGCAGTACAATAAAAGGGGAGATGCAATGAATTCGGTAATAATACAAAAATAATGGGGGTTCAACTGGTAGATATTCATAAGAATAAGAGGCCCCAGCTCCCTAGAGATCTGTTTGTCAGAATTGTTTGTTCACCAAGTTTGGCACATTCAAATATCTATAGATGCCTGTTGCAAACCATATTATTATAATATTGTAATAACCTGCCGGTTAACTTAAAATATATCTCAACTTTCCCTACTACTAACGTTGCTTCCTCTTAAAGCAGTCTATATTAGAAGTGGTTTTGATCTTCCCCTTTAAATACATAGTAGAACTATACTGTTCACAATTCACAGAATGATCATTAATGGTTTACACAATATAGTCTACCCACTATGCATATTTGGCATTGTACTGATAATATAATGCTATTATACGATTTTAATTTGCATGCTGGTGTGATGTTGTTACATCAGTAGTTTAGCTTTGAGGTGGAATCAACTTACAATAAGTCACACTTATCCCTTAAATGTGCCAGCTTATGAAATACAGCTATTGATATTTATTCCAATTTACACAATAGGCACTTCCAATCAATATTATGCACACTTTTAAAGAAAACAATAATTGAGAAAAAAGGAACTTTGAAGTAGGCACCATATCTTTTTTTTTTAAATTAATCTTTAATGGAACTGTTTTGTGATTAATAAAACTTTTATTTTATATGTTACGTGCTAACAGTTGTAATGAAAGTAAAGAGAACATTCTAAAACAAAGCAAAATGTTAAATGTAATTATAATGATAGTAAAGAGCTCAATTATAATTACAGTTAATAGTGTCAAACAAAGTACCTATAATTTCACATTTTCTTTATTTTATAGGGTTGCCTTCCAAAGTAGACTACAGTTTTTTCCCCCCCAAAGTACCGTATTTGCTCAATTATAAGACGACCCCCCCAAAATCTGAATATTAATTTAGGAAAAAAAGAAAAGGCCTGAATATAAGACAACTCTATAGGAAAAAAGTTTAACTAGTAAATGTTAATTCATGTTATTCATGTTATTTTCCAACCTGCCCCCCAGTTATGCACATCTGCCCCCAGGCTTGCCACTCTGCCCTAGAAATGCCTTATACCCCCTATGTGCCACTCTGCCTCCAGAAATGCATTATACTCCTACATGCCACTCTGGCATTTAGGGGGTTAAAGGGCATATTGTGGGGCAGAGTGGCCTACAGTGAGGTATAAGGCATTTCAGGAGGCAGAGTGGCGTTAAGGGGGTTAAAACGCATATCTGGAGGCAGAGTGGCATTAAGGGGCTTAAAAGGCATATCATAGAGCACTCTGCCTACAGAAATGCCTTATGCCCCTAATTTAACACTCCCCCCCAAACTTACTGGTGACTCTGACTCACTAGTGCAGACCTGGGCAAAGCACGGCCCGCGGGCCACATCCGGCCCGCTGAATAGCTCGGACCGGCCCGCAAAGAGTGTCCTGGTGACTCACCAATGAGTCCGGTGTCCCCCCCCGCCCCGGTCACTTACCTTAAACTCCTGTGTTGGAAGCGTTTGTCTCGGGTGCCGGCGCTTTACGCTGGGCGCCGGCATATGACGTCAGACGCCGGCGATCAGCAGTGAAGCGCCGGCACCCGAGACAAACGCCTCACGCTTCCAACACAGGAGTTTAAGGTAAGTGACCGGGGCGGGGGGGGGGGAGATCCTGAGAAGGGGGGGTTAGGGAGTTAGAGGGGAGATACTGAGAAGGGGGGGTTAGGGAGTTAGAGGGGAGATACTGAGAAGGGGGGTTAGGGAGGGAGGTCTTACTGTGTGTGTGTGTCTTACTGTGTTTGTGTGTATCTTACTGTGTCTGTGTGTGTCTCACTGTGTCTGTGTGTGTCTTACTGTGTCTGTGTGTGTCTTACTGTGTCTGTGTGTGTCTCACTGTGTCTGTGTGTGTCTCACTGTGTCTGTGTGTGTCTCACTGTGTCTGTGTGTGTCTCACTGTGTCTGTGTGTCTTACTGTGTCTGTGTGTGTCTTACTGTGTCTGTGTGTGTCTTACTGTGTCTGTGTGTGTCTCACTGTGTCTGTGTGTGTCTTACTGTGTCTGTGTGTGTCTTACTGTGTCTGTGTGTGTCTCACTGTGTCTGTGTGTATCTTACTGTGTCTGTGTGTGTCTCACTGTGTCTGTGTGTGTCTCACTGTGTCTGTGTGTGTCTCACTGTGTCTGTGTGTGTCTTACTGTGTCTGTGTGTGTCTCACTGTGTCTGTGTGTGTCTTACTGTGTCTGTGTGTGTCTTACTGCGTGTGTCTTACTGTGTTCATAGCTTATTCAGTTATTGTAATAAATATTTTAGCCCATTTTTTAGCTCAAAATATTTTTTCCTTTTTTTTCTCCTCTAAAATCTAGGTGCGTCTTATCAGCAGGTGCGTCTTATAGAGCGAAAAATACGGTATGCACTCCGAAGCCTTGTTCATTTTGTTCACTTCTGTGCTGTGCTAATAGTTATTCAGGCCTTACTTATTCAAGCACCTCTACCAATGACGTAGGCTTGAATAACTTTATTAAACAGCACATAAGTTAACAAAATGGACAAGGCTTCGGAGTTTGTAGTTTGTAGAGGTCTGGCCCTCTAAAACCATTCCAATTTCTCATGTGGCCCCATGGGAAAATTAATTGCCCACCCCTGCACTAGTGTGTAGTCGGGGAAGCAGGTAGACGTCTACGCGATTTGCGTAGGCAACTTCCGCTGCAGCCGATGCAGGGAACTCTCCTCTCTGACAGACGGGGAAGGTCTGTGCGATGGAGGCAGACAACCCCCGCTTCTAACGGCATCTCCTTCCGGCTGCAGCGGAAGTTGCCTACGCAAATCGCGTACCTGCTGCCCCGACTACATACCAGGGAGTCAGAAGCACCAGTAAGTTTTGGGGGGGTGTTAAATGGGGGCATAAGACAGGAGGATCCAGGTCCCCTGCAGCGGGGGATCTGGATCTTAGTCTCATAGTGAGACCTCTATTTGAGGTCTGATTATAAGACGACCCTGATTATAAGAAGAGGGGTATTTTTCAGAGCATTTGCTCTGAAAAAAACCTTGTCTTATAATCGAGCAAATACGGTATGTCTTGTATCTATATTATTATTATTATTATTATTATTATTATTATTATTATTATTTTTAGATTTATTGTTGCAGTCTGTGAGGGGTGTTTTTTCCATTTGGTATGCTGTAAGCATCCTTGTGCAAAATTATCTCTCTATCTCTTTATATATATATATATATATATATATATATATATATATATATATATATATAGTTTGTTGATATTAGTCTAAGAGTTGCAGTCATTGAACTAAATTTTACATATTATGCTTTGACATTTATTCATGTTGCACACGCAAATAGTTCCAGTGACCTGGAAATAAATGTTTTTCTACTTAGACTCATTACTGACAGCCTGCTAATTGCTTCTTACAGTTAAGCTCTTGTTACCTTCATTCAGGGATTAGCATCTGATACGTGATTTATCCAGAATTATAAACACATGACTTGCCAGAATGGCAGGATGGAAGATGTAAAAAATTTACAAAATGCCTTGCTCACAAAGATCAGCTTTGCTGCTTTTAATGCCGATGGTTTAATAAACACTAACAGAAACTTCTTAATATATTTAAATTAGGATGGTTAGGCGGCTCAGTATATGTTGGTGTTAAAGGGACAATATAATATCTCAGACAGCAACACCAAGAAATGCATATCTTCTCCTTTGCACCAGTTTGTTATTGTATGTGTTTATAAATTGTTCTACTGATTGTAACAGTGTTGTGGAATCTATAGGTGCTTTATAAATAAATAATGTAATGTAATGAGTAATAAATAAATCCACTGCTCCTCCGTGGTCCAATGATTCTCACCACTGACTGGCTGATTGAAGTAATAAAATAGGCCCCTACTTTGCATGTTAATCGCAATTTAAAAAATTTATTGAGAAATGTATTATTCAGAAAACACTGTACTGGATAGTAGTCTAGACCAATTCAAAGACCTGAAAAAAGGTAGACATTTCTGGTAGAACAAGCCAAATGGCAAGTAACTTAAACCAATTAGAAGAGTGTGGCAGCTGCAGTTTAATATTGGCAAATGTAAAGTAATTTACTTGGGGCATTCAACTCCTAAGGCAGATTATAGCATTGGGGCACTGTTCTGTCAGAGACAGCAGAAGTGAGGGACTTGAGAGTAAAAGTTTTTGAGAACTTAAAGGTAAGCACAGGGCCGGCCCAAGGCAAAATGCCGCCTGGGGCAAATTTTAAAATGCCACCCCCCCCTTTAGCTACCCTTCCTCTCCCTCCGTCCCTCCCCATTATCTACCCTTCCTCTCCCTCCGTGCCCCCCCCCTTGTACTTACCTTTCAGCAGTCCTGCGGCGAGTCTCCCTGTTCGGTCTCGGTGCCGGCTTGTAATGCTGAGCGCCGGAAATCTTCCGGCACTCAGCATTACAAGCCGGCACCGAGACCGAACAGGGAGACTCGCCGCACAGGAGAGAGAGAGGGGCGCCGAGCGGGTACTGACAGCTTGGTAAGCGAAAACCACTCGGCGCCCCTTTCTCTCTTTCGCTTTTTAAAAAAAAAAAAAAGGGCTTGGGGCGGCAAAGTGCCGCCCCTTCAAAAGTGCCGCCTGGAGCGGTTGCCCCACTTGGCTCCATTGTCGGGCCGGCCCTGGGTAAGCAGACTACTACTAAAATAGTAAATGCAGGGCCGTAGGAAGGGTGAGGTGATAGAGGCACTCGCCTTGGGCGCAGCTGCAAGCAGGCGCACAGTCTGCCCGATCAGCAGCTGCAGCCTCCAGACTTAGTTGGGAAGAACACCGATTTCTCAAACCAGCTCAAAAGGGCCTCATGGTGAATCACATTGCTGCCAGCAGCAATGTGATTGACCACGAAGACCCTAAAAAAACAGTAGCGTATCTATAAAGGAGGGGGTGAGCAGAGAGACCACCTCCCCTGGGCCGGTCTTCAGGGGACTGCAGAGGCAGCTGCACGACTGTGCTCTCCCCAACCAACCCTGCTCATCAGGTGCCCCGTGGGCAGTGTGCACCCAGGCACCATCACCGCTGGTCTGGGGATGAGGTGTCCAATGAGCAGGGCTGGTTCCGGAGATTACAATCCCCCTCTAACTGGCCCAACATTAGGGAGCACGAGGTCTGTCAATTCCCTAATCACTACGCGCCGGCAAATGATGCAGAGTGCCGGGATATGACGTCATGATGGAAGATAGAAGAGGATGGGTGATGGAAGATGAGAAAAGTAAGAGATGGAGAGAAAGGGGTGTAAGGGCTGTGTATATGTGTGTGTGGGGGCAGTGTGTGTGTAAGAGCAGTGTAGGTATTTGTGTGTTTGTAAGATGGTGTGTGTATGGGCAGTGTATGTGTAAGAGCGGTGTAGGAATTTGTGTGTTTGTAAGCTGGCATGTGTGTGTATATGTGTGTTTATGGGCACATGTGTGTAATGGCAGTGTGTATGGGCAGGTGTGTGTAAGGGCAGTGTATGTGTATATGCATGTTAGTGGACAGGTGTGTTTAAAGGCAGTATGTAAGAGCAGTTGTGTGTAAGGACAGTGTATGTGTATATATGTATGTGTTTGTAAGCTGGTGTGTGTATAGGCAGGGTTGTGTAAGGGCAGTGTAAGTGTATATGTGTGTTTATGAGCAGGGGTGTGTAAAGGCAGTACGTAAGGGCAGTGTATGTGTGTGTTTATGGGCAGTCGTGTGTAAGGGCAGTGTATGCATATATGTGTGTTAATGGGCAGGTGCGTGTAAAGGCAGTGTGTATGTGTATGTGTGTTTATGGACAGGTGTGTGTAAGGGCAGTGCCAATAAAATAACGTCTGTAAAAAAATAGCTAGGGGGGCACAATTTTCCATTCTTGCCTCGGGTGCAAAAGGAGCTAGGCTCTGAGTAAATGGTTTGCAGGATACAAAAAGGCCGGGAAAGACTAGTAGATGTTAATATGTATACCTTGGAGGTAACAAAAGAAAAATGAGATGTGATAGAAACTTTTATTTTAAGGATTTAACAAAGTACAGGAGGGTACTTTATTTTGGAGGAATAGTGTAAAACTGGAGGGTCAGAGGTTTAGATGTAAGGTAATGAAGTTAAACAGTGTCCCATCAGAAGTCATGGTGGCAAATAAAGTGAGAAAATGTAAACATGCATGGAATCTGAGACAAGACCAAGGATTTAATAAGGTCCTAGTCTATACATCAGGAAAAATTAGCAGACATGATGACAGTTCTTATGTGACATCAAATCCTGTTTCTATATTTTATTGGCTCAGATATTGAAATATTTAGTTTGATCTATAATATTTTATATAAGAAAGAATCAATATTTTTAGGAAGTAGAAAAACATTTGTCCATAAGCCGGTTGAACAATATTCCATTATTTTACAGGATATTTAAGCTTTTGGGATAGTTAACACATACGTTACAAACACTATGTTAGTATATACATATTTAGTATACATGTTTTTGTTGACCTTTGAAGTAGTTGGCCAAGAAAGAAATCTGGCTCAGTGTGTTACCAACATGTCTGTCTCTGGGCAGAAAATAAAGAATTTACAGATGATATTGTTATGCTGTTTATGTTTTTTTCATGTTAAAGAGCCACTTGAATTAATTGGGAGGGAGCGGAGTGACTGGTGGCCTTACATGGTAAGCTGTTTTAATAATCTGTGCTGCTTGGTATAAAAGCAAATCTAAATAAGAGGCACATGAGATCCTAAAAGTTTATTTGACTCTACATATTTTTTCACTGTTGACCCAATAGACAACATGAGCTTCCACTAAAGACTGTATCTATAATATATAACAATTCATCCAGGGTGTAACACTATTCTGCTGTGATTCAATATCTCCAAGAGTCATTTGAAAATTGTGAGCTGCAGAAGATCTGTTCAATGTTGCTACTTGGCTGTAAAACAGAAACATAGATGCAATAACAGAAAAAGAACCAAATTTTGCATGTCTAGTTTGTAATTAAATATATACAGTATTTTCGCTAAGTGTTAAAAAATGAATCTGTTACCAGTGGTAGTTCAGACAGAGAGCACATTGCTCTATAATGTTACACTTTATGCTATGGAGTCACAGGTGCTACCCACAGAAATAATCCTGTTTAATGGGTCAGTTGGAATAAATTCAATGGTCTTAGTCTTATTCATTAACAGGATATTTTCCTTGGTAATATTTTTTCCTTATCAGGTTTTTTTTGTCATTCATCATTTTTTTTTCAACTCTGCATTCCTGCTCCTGAGAATACAAAATGTTTGATAGATCTCCAGCGTGGGAATGTGTACAACCCTTGTGATATAAAGATAAGCAAAAGCTAGAACATAACCAATTTTCTCCCATTCCTCAGTTTCTCAGGCAAAAATATCCTACTCCAATGATATATGGTGTTTTGTTCTCTCCAAGCTCTGATGCACACAGACCCTATTGGCTCATGATTCTCAAGTGACCTTCATATACTCATGTTCAAATTGATCATCTTCCCATTTCTGAGATCTTTTATTTTTACAATGTTTCACAACACCCTTACGTGAAGTTGTGGACAAACCATTGATTTATTAATGATTTATCAAGGATTCAATAGTTGCCATCGTCCCCATACCCTGCAAATCTATACATTGAATTTATAAATATGTTTGTATTAACATGCATTCATGTCTGCCTTAAATATTTCCTAAATTAAGGACTAAGGGCTTTCTGATAAGTAGATGAGTATGCTAATTATTCAATCATAACTTCTCCCAGAAGATGAATATCCACTTTTATCAACACACCAAAGCCGTCATGGATGGTAGTAATACCTTTAAAACCAGTGTAGTGCTTATTCAATTAAATACAGAGATCGTGGTGAATAATTTTGGTTAAAAGTAAAAGGTGAATAATTGAATTACAGAAATATCTGAGAAAAATTTACCTGCTTTACTTGATAAAATACTGAGAGATTCTTAAAAGTCGTGGCCTTTTATGAGATCCAAGTGAATTAATAAAATACTTTTGTCATTAAATGGCAGATGTTAGTTACCCATTAATACACAAAAAGAAAGGTTGGAATGCAGCACTCAGCAGTAAAATGGTGCACAAGCCAGGGTACCACCAAGTCCCTCAATAAATCCAAAATAAAGAAGCAAAGACTCAGCACTCAAATAATAAGGTGAGTTTATTTCACACAGGCAACGTTTCGACGCACAGGTTTAAGGTTCTCAAGGCTTGAGAAAGACCTGTGCGTCGAAACGTTGCCTGTGTGAAATAAACTCACCTTATTATTTGAGTGCTGAGCCTTTGCTTCTTTATTTTGGAGTTACCCATTAATAGGAAAAATGATACGGCCATCGTAGTAGCTAACTAACCAGCATGTACCTGTACAATATGAGAACTTTAGTTTATAATACCTGGGGTGGTAAAGATTAGCCACAAATACCCCAGTTTAGATTGTAAGCTTGCAAGAGCAGGGTCCTCTTCTTCTTTTGTACCAGTTTGTTATTGCATGTGATTTTAGATAATTTTACCAGCTACTATTACTGGCTCAACATCTTGGGAGTTGCAGTAAAAAAAAAGTTAATGTTGTGCTACGTACATACTGAGGTATTACTAAAAACCTAACCTTTGACAATCACTTTCTCATGGTGCTTAACATACCAGACTGACTGAGAGTCATGGGGACTATTAACTATCCCTAGCTGCAATACACTGAAATAAAACTACATTGTGTATACAGCTTGCAAATTGTGTCTATGAAGAAGCAGCTATCAAAGTGAGGAGGAAAAGACCAGCTAAAGGGAGCAGAGGAGAGCAAACAAAACCACTCTGACAGCAGAGGTGTGTACAGAGTAACATTTTAAAGTTGCAAAGCTTTTTTGCTGACTGCCAGGTGTTTTTTCTACCTCCATGCCTAGCAAACCTACTCCAATCGACTGTTTCTCCCTCCCATGCTTCTGCTCCATTGGGCCTCTTTGAATTCCCCCCTTCTGGACACCCATCCCTCTAAAATGCATGCTCACTTGAATACACACTAGTTTTATCAAATGTTGTGCTAATAGATGTGTATATATTCAGATTTGTGATTTTTCATTTGTGTGTGTGATGTATGTGGCTAAAATATGGGATGACTATATTTCATTTTGAGTAATTTTCTGATAATACTGTCTGCATTAGGCTGATTTTGCATGGTCACCTCTGTGCTTGAGTTTGTGGTGGAAATGTGATTGTGGTATTGTGGGAATTTATTAAATCTGGTTAAACATATTCCAAATATGGGGCTAGATCCCCACCAATATGCGGTACACAATAATTGCATTTGTGGATCGGGTTCAATTATTTCCAGGGACGTTTTACTCTTACCGCATCCTCTTAATTCCTAATTTAAGTCAAGCCCTTGCCCACATATTTGTCTTATTGTGGAAGAGTACAGCTATTTCACTGATATCTGTATGGATGCTATAGGCGTAAGCAATCATGAAAAATGACATGGCTAAGCAGCCAAGCTTAAAAAAAACTTACTTTAAAGCAGGACTGCACATCTCCAGCCTTTGTGGGACACAAACGGACCAGGAATCTTGTGTACCCTTTCCTGAAAACAAAAACTGATGACTAGTGTTGTCTGCCCTCAAGCTAGGATATTTACATGTGGCCCTAATGGTTGAAATTGTGCACCCCTGCTTTTAACATAAATACAGTATCTCACAAAAGTAAGTACACCCCTCACATTTTTGTCAATATTTTATTATATATTTTCATGTGACAACACTAAAGAAATGACACTCTGCTACAATGTAAAGTAGTGAGTGTACAACCTGTATGAGAGTGTATATTTGGGTTTCCCATCAAAATAACTCAAAACACAGGCATTAATGTCGTGGGCCCAATTAGCCATTTGCCCTCACTGGGGAGGGGTCTGCATGGCTGTCGTCCCAAAAGGAAGCCTTTTCTATAGATGATGCACAAGAAAGCCTGCAGTTTACTGTGGACAAGCAGAATGAGGACATGGATTACTGGAACCATGTCCTGTGGTCCTATGAGACCAAGATAAACTTATTTGGTTCAGATGGTGTCAAGTGTGTATGGCGGCCACCAGGTGTGGAGTACAAAGACAAGTGTGTCTTGCCTACAGTCAAGAATGGTGGTGGGAGTGTCATGGTCTGGCCCTGCATGAGTGCTGCCGGCACTGGGGAGCTACAGTTCATTGAGGGAACTATGAATGCCAACATGTATTGTGACATACTGAAGCAGAGCATGATCCCCTCCCTTTGGAGACTGGGCCGCAGGGAAGGGGCACAAACATGACAATGACCCCAAACACACCTCCAAGATGACCACAACCTTGCTAAAGAAGCTCAGGGTAAAGGTGATGGACTGGCCAAGCATGTCTCCAGACCTAAACCCTATTGAGCATCTGTGGGGCATCCTCAAACGGGAGGTGGGGGAGAGCAAGGTCTCATCAGCTCTGTGATGTCATCATGGAGGAGTGGAAGAGGACTCCAGTGGCAACCTGTGAAGCTCTGGTGAACTCCACGCCCAAGAGGGTTAACACAGTGCTGGAAAATGATGGTGGCCACACAAAATATTGACACTTAGGGCCCAATTTGGACATTTCCACTTGTTGTCATGGCTAGCTATCGGATAACCAGACACATAGGGTGTGGGCGTGCAAGGGTTAATGATACCAGCCCTCTGGTCACTCACTTAACCCTTAAACACAGCACAAAAACCCACACCAGACTATTAATACCCTGCCACCACCAAGTTATGTTTTAAGCTGACTACAGTTTATGGACGCTTCGGTAATACCCAGTACCACACCGAACCGATCAAAAATTTATAAAACCCAATTCAAGTAAAACAATTAAGTAACATGATTTATTCCGGCTTCCTCAGAAGATAGAGTTTGTTTACAGGCGGAAACTGGATTAATATATAGTTTAATCTGACGAATGTCACAGTGCTTATGTACAAAAAATATGAACAAAGGTGATAACAATTTAGACACACAGTATATGATACAGATTGTAAAAATAAAACAAGGAGAAACACAGAAAAAAACTAATTACCATATAATTGACCCATATAGGTCATCTGTGGGAACCTCGGAGAGGTTTGCTGATTTTCCCAAAAAACTGTCAATTGTATCCCCTGGTGAGATGTTCCACCCCTCCAGTATCACAGAGAGAGCTCACAGGCCTACCCCTTAGTATCACACACACATATACTCTTAACAAACATCTGTTAAGATTGACAGATCTCATTGTGTCCTCAAGATGACCCAAACCCAGCATAGAAGACCATCACCCCAAATTCCATATCATAGGGGAGGCATCACCAATGGTCACTGAGGCTGAATCTGAATTAATTTATGGCAGAGCTCTGGTATGTAAAAGGTGTCAGTCAGTCTGAGTGGCTTTGGAGGGCAAGTTGTTGGCTGTAAAACGCATCTGGCTAGGTTAACCCTTCCAATGCCAAACCCTGGCGTTAGCCCAACACACCCTCTGCATGACACCAAGGTTTAGACATTAATGGCTGTGTTTTGAGTTATTTTGATGGGAAAACCCAATTTACATTGTTATACAGGCTGTACACTCACTACGTTACATTGTAGCAGAGTGTTGTCACATGAAAAGATATAATGAAACATTTACAAAAATGTGAGGGGTCTTGTGCAGATACCATTTATTTCTTCTTTTTAGCGTGATAATATTTATATAGGCTCTTAACTGCATATGTGATCAACGGTTTCTCTGAGCATTGTGTTATTTCAGAATTTACACCCACACAGAGCAAGGAATAATTTTAATGATTTAATTTATTAAAGCTAAATATCCATCTGCAACCTGCTATGCTTGAATGATAAAGAAATCAGATCTACTGGCACAGAAGATGTTTGATGTGCAACACAGTTGTGGTTACTGATTTAGGAAACACAAGGGGAGACTCACCTTGACTTGCAAGGGAAGAGCGCTGCTTTCTATCATGTATATGTTATTTGGTCATTGTTTCTTTTACTTCTGAGTTTGTAATGAAGCTGCATTGCATACAAGAAGCTTTGTTGATTAATGGCCACATTGAATAGCATACTTAAAAAGTAAGCTAGATCATACTTTAAGCAAAAGTAACCACCTTGTCTTGCAAACAGGGCATGTTATTAGAGTGAACATTTAAAAAAAATATATATTTTGCAGATAGAGTTTATATGCTTTTCTCTATCAGAAAATAAATACATAAATAATAAAATTCAAATTATGTTTCTTGAAGTGGCTTCTGCTTTAAATCCACTTTCTGCCCAAACATTTTTTCAGTAAAATTCAAATGTCCCTAAATAATGAAAAAATACACACATGGTAGAAAATTAATTGGAAATACAGAAGTGATTTGTTACAATAATTTCTTCAATAACCATAGTACAGCACGTGGAAATAAGCCTAATAGAAATCTAACATAACTTCATAGCCTTTTTGCAAATTCTGATTAAGCCCATGGTTAATATGAGGGGGATATTGTACTTTTGAAATCTTTGATTGTGGCATGTCTTAAAGGAAAGGGCATACTTAATGTGCATTTATAATATCCAATTAAACGCTCCACTACCTTCATATGTAGCAAACAACACATGCTGCGGGCCTTTTCCTCAGCTTTATAATTACCTGAAGGGGATGCAGCAGAAAACACATAAAACTCCTGTTAGACTATATAAAATCCTGATGTAAATCCTTTTACACACAAGGTGATGCAGTTACAGTTTAATGAAAGAGGCAGAACATGAACATCCATCTTTGAAATATAGGCTTGAAGTTACATTTAAAGTAACATCCTGAGCTATTCTACTGACACCATCTGATCTTGTCTTTTTTAATTATTAACAGCTTTTTTATTTTATTTAAAGGTATCTAGTACATTAAGGTGTGGAGACATTGGCTAAGGGGCAAATAGACTATAGAAAGATAACATATCTCCCCTTTTAGGCCCAAGCTCATCTTTTAATTATCAATAAGATGACTGTGACAGAGACCTGTACTCAGAGTAGTTCCGCTGTAGAAACCCTCCTTGCCGTGAATGCTCAATTGCTCACGGGATTAACCCTTCATAGTCCCCCAAGAACTAGCCGAGTCTTTGTAGGGGGAAAACAGGTCACCCCTGTTTGAAGACAGAGCAGATATTTATAAACCAAACATTATAGGATTAGGGGTTTAATCCCATTAACTACCAGACAGCCTGCCACCTCCATGCAGTTCTATGTCCAGCAATGCCCACCCGAAAAAGAGTTACTATTTTGGGGTGATCTCGAGGGAGCGGCACCAATCCTGGGGTATCAATGGATAGCTCAGGTCCCGATGATGTTATGGTCTAAAAAGCGACATTATCCAACGTCGGGACCCTGAGCAACAGCGTTGGAAGCTTCCCTGGGAATAGTCAGCGTGGTAGCAGGGCAAGAGTTCCATAGCAGCGGCTGGGTAAACCCCAGTCCTAAAGATTGGTAATAAAACCAAAATGATCTCCCTCTCTGTAACTACCACCGAGTTAGGCTAGCTCATGGGACGGCTCAGACGCTGTTTCCCCTATGAGCACAGGGTTACTTAGACATAAGAAGGGACTGGGCAGGCAGGAAAAGAGTCTCCCCAGGAATCCACCAGTGCCCCCTTCCCAAACTCAAACATAGGTAATAGGTAAATACAATGTCAGATGACATATGACACTGTGTCAACAAAAATAATGCCAAAATGGAAAACACCTTATGATTCAATGGCTTGTGGAACCACCATTACCAGCAATAACTTGAAGTAATAACTTTCTATATGACTTTATCAATCTCTCATATTGTTGTGGAGAAATTTTGGCCACACTTTTTACATTGCTTCCTTGAGGAGTTCATGGTCAACTCAATGACTGCAAGGCAATGGCACGTGCACTCCCGGAAAAATTGGTAAATGTCTTGAATGCTTTCCACTTTTGAATAATCTTTCTCTCTGTAGAATGATGGACTTTAAATTGTTTGGAAATGACCTTATAACTTCCCAGACTGATGGGCTGCTACAATTGCTTCTCTCACATCATTGCTGTTGTCATTCCTCCTTGGCATTGTGTTAACACACACCTGAATGCTCGAGACCAGCAAAATGATAAAACTTTGGCTTTAAATTGTCTGCTACTTGGCATCCTAATTCCTATGGAAACAGTAAGGGTGTATTTAGTTTTTCACTCATGGCTTCTCCATTTTTAATTTATTTTTGTTGACTAAAGCATGACACGGTGACATATGTCATGTGTCATCTGACGTTGTATTTACCTAACTTTTAGACCTGCTAAGGAACAGATGATTGTTATTATGTCCTGATATGTAAAACCAAAGAATTCAAAGAGGGTGTACTTTCGTTTTCACACAACTGCACCTAGCCTGTAGAATATGATATATCTGTTATGTTCAATGTTATGTTCAATGCTCAAACTATTCATGTCATGTGACACTGACAGCTGTGACACTGACAGCTTACTGCCATACCAACAGACAACGGCTATTTACTGTTTCTGTGTTTAACCCCTTAACGACAATTGCCGGTCCTGGCACGACACGGAAAAGCATGTGCTTTACGACAATTGACGTGCCAGGACCGGCACGTCTTTAAACGGGTGCAGAAAGCGATCTACTTTCGCTTTCTGCACCCAAAAAGCGTTGCTGAATGCCTCGACCTCGAGGCATTCAGCAACGCCGCGATCGGCACGAAGGGGCCATCTCTGGCCCCTCCACAGGGCGTCAACATCCGCCATACTTTGTATGGCGGCGGACGCCCGTTTTAAAAGCGTTTAGGAGGCGATCAACGATCGCCTCCTAAACTTAAATGGTGTCGCTGGAATGCCTCGATCAGGAGGCATCCAGCGACACCAAACACTTACCTTTCGGTGGGCTGTGACCGCTCCGGAGAGCGGTCACAGCCGCAGCTGCCGGTGATCTTCGCCATCAAGGAAGATGGCCGCCGCCCTGCAAGAGAAACAAGCAAGTTTTAAAAGCTCGCTAGACGGTCTCCAGACCATCTAGAGAACTCTGGCTCCACTTGCAGGTTGAATACAGGTACTGCATTCACCATGCAAGTCAATGGAGCCCAGCTTTCTAATCACATTGTGATTAGTAAAAAAAAAATTAAAAAATAAAATAAAATTAATAATTAGAAAAAAATAGTAAAAAAACAGTAAAATGTAAAAATCATTTCCCACTGATGTCACTATCAGGGGAACCTCCAAGTTGAAAAAAAAATGTTTAAAAATTTTTTTTTAAAAAGGCAACAAAATATAAAATATATATATAAAAAATATATTTTTGTGAGCAAGTCCTAAAATTAGCATATTAGCTTAAAACAATTCTCGCATGGAAAGAGTTAAAATACTGGCATATTAAATGCCCGTGGGGTGTCTACTTTTAAAAAAGGTATGATTTGATGGGGTAAATTGAATTGGCCAGGTTCAACAAGGTCCCAATTAACACCGGGGGAAGGATGGCCACACATCCAATTTCCAATTAGAAAAATGCACACGTACCAAATGTGGCCTTTTAGTTCCCCCAAAAAATGACAAATTCATGCATGTGGGGTATCACTGTACTCAGGAGATGTTGCTGAACACATATTGGGGTGTCGTGTGACAGCGGCATATACCAGGAGCTGTAAATTCATACATAAAGTAGGTGTGTGTGGGAAAAATACACACACAAAAATACTACTGCAAACTTTGAAACAATGCTGGTGGTAAAATGTGTGCATGCAAAGAGTTAAAATACCAGCATTTAAAATACCCTGGGGTGTCTAGTTTTCAAAAATATATGGTTTTGTTGGGCACACTGAAATGGCCCGGCTCAAAGATGTACCAAATAGGGCATGGGCAGTGGATCCCCAAATGCCAAAGTTCAACATTGAAAAATGCGCATGCCCCAAATGTGGCCCTTTTGCCCCCAAACAGCCAGGCAAAATCATTCATGTGGGGTATCACTTCGCTCAGGAGATGTTGCTGAACACATATTGGGGTGTTTTGTGATAGTGACATAAACGAGAACATTTTAATTCATACCTGAAGTAAAATGTGTGTGGCAAAACAAATGCAAAAAAATGACTACCACAAAGTTTGACAAAGACTGGTGGTAGATATGGTGCATGGAAAGAGTTAAAATACTAGCATTTGAAATACCCTGGGGTGTCTAGTTTTCAAAAATATATGACTTGATGGGGTAAATTGCATTGGCCGGGTTCAAAGATACCCGAAATGGCATATGGGGGGAAGAATTACCAGATTTGGAAAAAATGGCTTTGAAATAGCAAAACGCTACCTGTACTTATTGCCCCATAATGGGTAGAAAAAAGCAAAAAAACATAAAAACATTGGGTATTTCTAAACTCAGGACAAATAGTAGAATCTATTTAGCAGGTTTTTTCATTACCTTTTATAGATGAGTAAAAGATTTTTCAACTAAAAGTTAGAAACAGTCATTTTTTTCTAAGTTTTTCACCATATTTTATACTTTTTTTAGTAGTAAATAATAAGATACAATCAAAACAATGTCATCTAAAGAAAGCCCTTCTTGTCCTGAAAAAAACAATATCTAATGTGTGTGGGTTCAGTAAACGGGAAAGAAGAAAATTACAGCTAAACACGAGCAGCGCAGAAATGTTAAAAAGGCCATTGTCACGAAGGGTACAAAAAGTAAAATCAGCCTTTGTCACGAAGGGGTTAACAGACAAAGCATAGTAAATGTTTCTGTGTTTTATCTGATTAAGTTATATGTGATCCAGAAATCTAGAATATGACATTTGATGCCAGTGTCCCTGCTTAGCAGGCTTAGAGGCCAAGGGTGCTAATCCTGCTGATCTGTGCCAGCTACAGTCTCACAGATCACGGGACTACTGCTGGCAGTGGCTGTCTGGTATGGACAATATGATCAGCGTCACTTCTCTGGGTCACCACCAGAAAACTCCAGGTCGCTGGAGCAGTGCCTCTCTCCCCTCCCATTTCCCAGTTAAACAACTGTGTGCCCCTCAACATCAGGGGACTTGCCCACCAACGTCAGCAGGACTGTCCACCAACATCACCAGACTGCCCACTGATGTCAGCGGGACCTCCCACTGTGGCATCAGCAGGACCTCCTACTGGCGTTAGAAGGACCTCCTGTCTACAGCCCGCAAGAGAGGGCTCCATGGCAGGCGGAGCCATAAAGTTCTGAGGTATAATGATCACACTTTATATCTATACTGTGCAGTGTATATAATGTATACATCTATCTTCATGAAACAGTCTATATCAGGGGCGTCCAACCTGCGTCGCTCCAGCTGCTGCAGGACTACATCAACTACATAATGCTCTTTCAGCTAAGGGGTTGGCTGAGGAGGATGGGAGATGTAGTCCTGCAGCAGCTGGAGGGCCGCAGGTTGGATGTCCCTGGTCTATATGTTCATGCAGAATAATATATGTGATCAGTCATTGGACAGGACATTTTATGTATGTGTGATAATTTGAGTAATTACTTTTACATTAACTGTATTTTGATACACAAGTTTATGAAATAATTCTATATAACCACATACATAAATGCATATAGGGATTGTAGAAAAACAATAGTATATTTTTGGTGTGCTGCATTATGCGTGGTGCTGAAGCACCACTAGAAATTTAAGAAATGTGAATAATTACAGTGAATGTATAAATTGAAATCTGGATAATGTTACTTTTGCAAAAAGTTAAGTAAGTGTTAATTCTTAATGTTTCTTTAATTATATCCCAAAGGGGGCTCAGCCTTTCCAAATACATAGGAATTTCACAAATGTATTTTTAAGTGAAGCAATTTGTTTGCAAGTAGTCCTCCATTTGCTAAGTATATTTTATCAGTGTGAGTCAGACACCTATCAAGACAGAATATTGTTACTTTAATTGCCATAGCAGTTTGTACCCATGTTTTATTACCAATAAAATCATTACCATAATTGTCCAGTGAATGAGGGGTCAGTGGTTCACATTGCACTTGTTAATTCTTGTCACAAAATGCTTGCAGTGTTTTCCAGGGAACATAATGACTATACACCGATCAGCCATAACATTATGACCACTGACAGGTGAAGTGAATAACACTGATAATCTTGTTAAGTCAGGATCTGACTTAAGGAGTGACTTTGACAAGGGAAAAATTGTGATAGCTAGACGACTGGGTCAAAGCATCTCCAAAACTGCAGCTCTTGAGGGTGTTCCTGGTCTGCAGCGGTCAGTAAAGTGGTCCAAGTGGAAAATTGGTAAACCAGCAACAGGATCATGGGCAGCCAAGCCTCATTTGTGAGGGGGAGGGGCGAAGGCTGGCCCATTGCTGAAAATGTTAATGCTGGTTCTGATAGAAATGTGTCAGAACACACAGTGCATCAGCGTTTATTGCATATGGGGCTGTGTAGCCGCAGACCAGTCAAGGTATCCATTCTGACCCCTTTTCACTGCCGAAATCGCCTACAATGTACACGTGAGCACATGGAGAACTCATGGCACCAAGATCCATCCATGGAGGCCAAACCTCGCAACTTACAGGACTTAAAGGATCTGCTGCTAAAGTACCAGATACCACAACACACCTGCAGTCTTCTAGTGGTCTATTGAGTCCATGCCTCAATGGATCATGGCTGTTTTGGCTGCAAAAGGGGGACTAACACCATATTAGGCAGGTGGTAATAATGTTATGGCTGATCAATGTATATATGTAGGCTGGATAATATTGTTTATTCCATATGTATCAGCAGAACACACCCTCTTATTTTATATGGTACATTTTAATTACTTAATTATAAGCAAATATAATAAAAAGGCAACTTTGACTGATTTTGCCTACATATGAATTTTCATACGTAATGTTTCAGTCACGGCCAGTTTCCATTTTAAGTAGACGAGGCCTTTATCCAAAGCACCATTTTTTTTAGGAGAATCACTGGAGACTAAAGAGGGATGGCTTCAATCCACTTTGACCTACCCATGTCTACTTTGTAGCCATTCTCTTCCTGTGTTAGACCTATGTCTTTCCTAGAAAGCCATTTCATTTCTTTCAGACAGCAAGTTGGAGCTTAGGGGTGCCTGGAGTATAAATTCAACCCTGGGCTTATTATTATTATTGTTAAAAGTAACAATTTAGGCTGTTTGAAGATTTCTAAGCAGTTCTTTATTTTGTGTGATGTGTCTGTGATAATGTACAATTAGTTTTAAGTCCTGTTATTTTAGATTTCACCCTGGGTAACCCCATTTGGAGGGCTGGACAAGAAAGGTGGCTGAAAGTAATACCTCCCCATCGATTATTGTATGCTGTGTCACTGGAGGACAGCCAGCTCATCTTGAGCATGGTCTTGGTGAGCAGGACCGGTGCTCCAGCTCTGTATCTGCCACTATACACCCGGCTTGCACACCTTTACCTTAAAGAACATCACCAGTGAACTCAGCATTACAAGCCGGCACTGAGACCGAACAGGGAGACTCGCTGCAGAGGAGAGAGAGAGGGGCGCCGAGCGGGTACTGCGAAAACCACTCGGCGCCCCTTTCTCTCTTTCGCTTTTTTTTTAAAAAAAAGGGGCTTGGGGCGGCAAAGTGCCGCCCCTTCAAAAGTGCCGCCTGGAGCGGTTGCCCCACTTGGCTCCATTGTCGGGCCGGCCCTGACTGTTTGTGCTTATCAACATATTATAGACTGATTGTTGTCATCATTTATTTATTGTGTGATTTCTGGAGCAAATCTAGATGTTAAATGAAATCCTATAATAGAACATGTCTATAATTTATCAAAAGCATGTAGCAAAATATGATACCTTTCATTTGTACTGCACTTGCAATTTTAATAGCATTTTCAAAATGTTTTACCACAAAGCTAACAACAATTTATTGAGATACATAACATTAAACTTTATTATGCCTGGCAGCATGTGCTTAATGATAATTACCTCTGAGATGGTGGAGGCATGATGTCACATTCATAAATTAAAAGAAGAAACATGATGTCAGATTTGCATGCAGACAGCCACACAAGATGTAAATTACAAGCAGGAACATTCTCATTAAGCTTTGCAGTGGTACTGCAGTGCAAGCAGGAAAGGACTGGGGATGAAGAATGGCCCTGGTACTTTAAGGCCAGGGCTGGTAAATAACAGGAACTGGCCGACTGCTGGATACAAGTGGCCACACACTATACATTTTGTAACACACTAAAGCACCTGCAAAATCAAATGTATTTACTAGAAAGTGCATGGTATTGAACCTTTGACCTGTCACCTCAGGTTACAGGGGCTGTGTCTGGCATTTATTCATAGAGTGCACAGTACAATGACACTTCATGGTTATGCATGTAACTCTCCAACTTTTTGAGACCCAGGGATCGCTGCTGTTTCATTGTTTGCTTTTAAGTCTGGCACTTAACTCTGTTTGATTATAGCGTAATGGCAATATATGTCAAGGGTTGTTTCATGTAGCAATTACTAGATTTGGGGCTATATATATATATATAAATACATACACTTATATATGCACTGAAAGTTCAGTTATGCTTTGTGTGTTATAAATATTTTTTCTTTACATTAAAAATCCTGCAAGAGTTCACATTTTTTAATTATATATTATATGATTGTATCATCAAAAAGAGACCACATACATAATTTGGTATACATATTCTTTGTCACAATCTATAAACCCTATTTGGTATGCCTTCTCAAAAAGACTGGAAGCATTTAAAGAAACATAAGATACATTTAGATGGATAATTGATAGAACAAATTCTTTACTTAAAAAATGTATCTAGTCTTAGATACGTTTATATGCAATAGTACATTGATGTCTAGTATTTATTATTATTTTTGTTTATATAGTGCAAACAATTTGCACAGCGCTTCATACAATACATATAATCATGGGGTATGACAAGACGAGAATTGACTAAGACAAACCGATACATTAGGTGGAGAGGGCCCTGCTCGCAAGCTTATAATCTTGAGGAGAAGTAACATCAGCAAGACAATGGGTCTGTAGGAATGTTAGCATGGGTAAAATGTATTTATTTTAAAACCTAAACTTAATTAATGCACTGTTAAAATATAAAAGTAACACTGACAGGTAGACAATTAAATATGTTTTCCACTGTTAGAAACTTTTTTTAAAAAAAGTGGACAGCTGTCCTGGCAGGGGAGGGCTGGCAGCCTAAGGCCTGGGGGGCAAGTCTAGTCAACTGGCCCATTGCACCATCAAAGCGGCTGCGAGCGACATTGAAAGCGGCCGTCGTGCTGCAGTCACACCACCAGCGCCTAATGAAATTAAAGTGGCCGGTGTGCACACACCGCATGCCTCAGCTCTTCATCACACCCCTTTTAAGACGTGGGAAGAGGAGCTGAGGCATGGCCGTTGGGTCTGACTGCCGCATGATGCAGGGGCGTACCTAGAGTATTTGGCACCTGTGGCAGACCCTGTATGTGGCACCCCCCACACACACTTTAAAACTGCATAGTTTCTATGGTTAGGCAAACATTGACAGGGGTACAGCATATTTGTTATCATTATATGCTTAGGGATTACGCGGTACCACCGTCAATGTGTGCCTATACATTGAGCCAGACACTGACAACCCCTATCACTATATACTAAGCCAAACATTGATGTGGTGTAGGCTTACCACTTTAGTGACTGGCATAGTATATAGTAGGGATGCACCGAAATGAAAATTCTGGACTGAAACTAAAAATTCAGCATTCACTTGGCCAAAACTGAAAAAAAAAACTTTAAAATACTTTATTAAAAGTAACACCAAAATTAGACAAAAAAATCAACAACAATATTAACATATATATATATATATATATATATACACACATATATAACAACAATCACAATCCTATCATGCCCAGGTTCTAGCATGTGCTGGCTGACTTAGCATGATAGGAGTGTGATTGCTGTTTGCAATTATATATATATATATATATTAATACTGTCATTGAATTATTCTGTCCAATAAAAGTGTTAACACACCGAAGTTGGACCAAAAAATAATTTATAACAGCAATCACACTCCTATCATGCCTAGGCAGCCACTACATGCTGGAATCTGGGCATGAAAGGAATGTGATTACGGACTCCCTATGCCAAGCTATCCCCCAACACGTACACATCCATGCTATCTGGAACCCTCATTCACAAACATTCAGCATAACACCCATCACTCTCACACACTTACATTCAGCATAACACCCATCACTCTCACACACTTACATTCAGCATAACACCCATCACTCTCACACACTTACATTCAGCATAACACCCATCACTCTCACACACTTACATTCAGCATAACACCCATCACTCTCACACACTTACTAATCCACTCTCTCCTACCTTTTCTTCTTTCACTCTCACTTTTCCTCCTCCTCCTCCTCTTCTTCTTCTTCTTCTTCTTCTACTTCTTCTTCTTCCTGTTCTTCCGGTGTACTGAGCGCGGAAGACGGTGGGCGTGGCTTCAGTGTTGTGCGCCGGGATTTCACATCAAGTCCCGGCGCACAGCCACAGTTGCCGCGCGCATCGTTTCTGAAGGCGTGCCGGCATGGTGGCACCCCTCAGATGAGCGGCAGCCGAGGCGGACCGCCCCCCTCCCCCGCCCGCCAGGTGGGGTTTTAACTTTGCGGCCGCAGCCGCATTGAATGCTCATCTGCCGGTCGTCCGTCCGGCCCACCGGCCCGGATTTAGGGCGGCCTGGGGGGCAATTGCCCCCCTGCCCCCCGGCCCAGCCAGCCCCTGTGTCCTGGGGTTATTCTTACTTTAGAGGCACTCAGCAGCAGTTCATTGTTCTCAATCAAATATCCCTAGTAATGATCAGCCTGGCCATGTATAGTGTAAGTTAGGTTTTTACAGAGCACAGGTTTCAGAGGGCAGCAAGGAGGGTCTAGAATCTAGGAGATCAAGCCCTGGGCAGCATGGAGTAGACAATGGTCGCAGTTCTCTGCACACACACTGCAACTCTCACTAGATGCAGCCATGGCAGTCTGTGTAAATATCCAACTAATGTGTTATCGGGGCAGTGGGAAGCCCATTGAGGAAGTTTTCCCAAAATGTCATTATCATTAAAAACTGTCCTGCAGGTGAATGAATACCAGTACAGATATCTATTATACCAATCTTGCTACCTTTTGCAATGGATCTCAGCTCCTAACTGGTAAAATAACTCCTTACTATTTGATATTTCAAAAATGAAAAGCATACTTTTAATACATTTTTGCTAAATTTGTTAAGGTGGACATTCCCATTTAAATAAAATCAAATGTTTTTCCTGTATCATTACAGGAGTGGTAAGTAATTTGCACAATTGTGCTTTATTTCCAATATGTACTTTTAGTTTGCAAAAAATTACAAATATGTACATTAATGTAACACTGAAAGATAACAAATGTGAAATTAACAAAAAACATAATATCAGAAAACATTTGTTATGTGTTAAAGTCTTCTAAATTCCTGGGATTTATTCTGCAAACCTGATAACGCTATATTATGCAAGGGTATAATGTAAGCAAAATTCTTTGTTTGTTGTTCTCATCTTTCAGCTATACTCTAGTACCGTTGGTCAAAGTCTAATATTTTACCCTTATGATTGGAATTAAGGTGTCTTCATCTTTTCATATATTTCCCCATGCTATTATAATCTCACTGTAAGATAAGCAGCAGAGCTGCCAAAATTATTAAAGAAAAATGCATATGTTGTGCTTATTCCTGGTAAATATTGTACGCAGACTAGACATTGCCAAGACCCAGCCTTTAGCTCTTAAAATAACTTATGGACCACAAATGCAAAATAATAGTCAGAAGATACAGACTATATATATTGATGTTTGCCCAATCAATCTGCTATTATGAGGAAATTGCACTCTTTCACTTTAAAAATAAAATGAGGTCTGATAAGTATTATATTAAAAACCTAAATAGGATGGCCACATTGGTTTCTGAATAATACTATTTAAACTTTGAAACACTGGAAAACATTACTCAAAAATAAATACAAGTGATTTTAAGGACCCAGCTTTTTTGGTGGTGATTTTCTAAATAAACGGATACCACTCCTTAATTTTGACTTGCACCTGTTCCTCCTCTAACTATGTTCAGTGATAAGGTGTGTGACCTGCCTCTTGGACTTCTGAGATGTAATTAGCCAAGGGAATCCTTCCTTAGCTGATGCCATCAGTACGAAGGAGAAAAGCTGGTACTTGGATGGTTGCATTGGAAAATTATATATATATATATATAGATGTATGGTTTCCAGAATGGGTAACATTGTAGTTTTTTTTAATGATTTAAAATGGGTAAACACAAGCTGATTACATATAATGAATGCACTTTTTTACTCTAAATTCTAGTAGGCATTGCCACAGCTTTGCTTCTACAAAGATACAGGAAAATCTAAATTCTCTTTGCTTACACTACTAAATGTTAAATACATGATGGTTAATTGTTGAACTGTGATCCTTATTTAAGAATAATCACAAATAAAATTCCTTTTTGAATACCATCTGCAGTTCAAATATCATGCATACACATTGTTTAAACTGATTTCTTCCATACATGAATGCCTCTCACAGTATATATTCAAAATGGACAGATCTTCATAGTACATTTAACCTTGCAAAAATATATCATTATGTAAACCTAAAAATAATTATAAGTGATAAGTGGGAAATATACCTATGGAAATTATAGCTATGTAAAACTTTGAAGACATTCTTGTTAAAGATGAAGCATTAAAGATGTTCATGTATTCTAATTATATTCAGAAAGCTAATTGGAATAAGGCTACACTTATATAGATAAAGAATTATATAAAGAATGATATGCCATATTTGTTTAAACACAAAAAAGGGAATTTTTTAAATGAACTACCAACATCTCCAAGATCCCTAAAATATCATTCATACACAAGTTATTTGGTTACTTACATATTTGCTTTGTTTTTTGTGCCCATAATTGTCCAGCAAACAGTAAAATCAACCAAAGTGAGAGCAGTTGAATTCTTCCCATGTTGAGCCAGGCCTGATAATAAGAACGAGATACTTGCATCTACCTACAAAAGAGAAAACTGCATAGGCTAGGACACTGAATCCATGTTAACAATTAACCTTTAAATAAATAGCCTCTGATTTTGTGAAAATGCCATTTCTTCTCTACAATAAATTTATCATATAAATAAATGTAAATGTTTTATTTAACTAAAAACTCTAACTACCTTAAACAATATTGAGGGATGCAAACTTCGTTACAGAGAAATGCTAACATGTGTCATTGCTTTTTAAAAGATTCACTTTAGTCACATGGTCATATTAACATTAGGGTGTGGTGACTAATGGTTCAGTCTGAAAGAGTTATGAAACACCAAAACTAAGTCTCATTTTGCTATAGTTTTTGTAACATACTTATTTTAACTGGTTCATAAACATGTTTGTGTGTGCTATAGAGAAATTACACTTTCACCCAGTTTGTACTAAAGGACCACTGCTTCTAAAAAAATTAAAAACACTGTCATGAACTTTAACATTTAAAATGCCAACTAAATACTTTAGCGTCTGAGATGTAACTTGAGTTTTTTTTCAATTTCTCTGAGCATCACATGGTCTGACCTTGGGGTGAATTTGCCAGGACATCCACTCCTGGAAAGATTGGCAACAGTCTTGAATGTTCTCCACTTTTGAAAAAATATTTCCCACTGTAACATGATGAACTTTGTTCGGAAATAGCACAAATAACACTTCTCAGATTAATGGGCAGCAACAATTGCATATCTAAATTCCTTCCTATGGAAGCAGTAAGGGTTTACTTAGTTTTCTACACATGGCTTCTCCATTTTGGCTTTATTTTTATGAATAACTCATGACACAAGGTAATATGCCATGTGTTGTTGTTCATCTGAGGTTGTATTTACCTATTTTTTAGACCTGGTTAGTAACAGATGACTGCTATTATGTCCTGATGTAAAGCCATAGAACTCAAAGAAGGTGTACTTTCTTTTTTCACACAACTGTATGTTACATAGTTACATAGGCTGAAAAAAGACATGTGTCCATCAAGTTTAGCCTTTCCTATATCTGTTAATTTGTTGCTGTTGATCCAAAAGAAGGCAAAAAACCCCAGTTTGGCTCTTTCCAATTTTGTACTAACCAGCAAAAAAAATCCTTCTTGACCCCAAAATGGCACTCAGATTTCTCCTTGGATCAATAAGCCGTTTCCCCATAATTAAAGATTATATCCCTGAATATTATGTTTTTCCAAGTATCCATCCAGCTGCGGTTTAAACGTCTGTACAGATAAAACTACCTCTGCAGGCAGAGAATTCCACATCCTTATTGTCCTTACTATAAAAAACCCTTTCCTCTGCCTTAGACTAAATCTCCTTTCTTCCAGTCTGAACGCATGACCACGTGTCCTATGCATAGTCCTGTTTATGAACAGATTTCCACACAATGGTTTGTATTGGCCCCGAATATCTTTATATAATGCTATCATATCCCCTCTGAGGCGCCGTTTTTAGAGTGAGAATGTATGTATGTATGTCACAAAACTAGGGCTGTAGAGGATATGTTTACATTGTTTGGAGTTGTTTTTCTCTGTTTCCACAAGAGTATAATCACACCCTTCTGTTATGAATCACCATTTCCCTTGCCCTGCACCTAACCGGGACCTAGCCACAAATCCAGACGATGCCCACCGACAATCGAAACTTCGTTGGTACAGACATTCGTTGTCCCACCGCGTCGCTCTTTTGGTTTTATACTATGTTCGTGGCGGGCAACACTTTGAGGAGATAAATTAGGAACCCTGGTTTTATCACTCATCTTTAGGACCGGGGTCTACTCTGGCCCGGCTACCACACTCACTATTCCCAGGCACGTTTCCGATGCTATGGGGTCCTGATGACAGATCAAGTCACTTTTTGGAAAACAACATCCTTGGACTTTGAGCTCTTCAACAGTAACCCGGGATTGACGTCGCTCCCTGGGGATCCCCTGGAAATAGTGACCCTTTGTCGGGTGGGTATTGCTGGCCATAGAACTGTATGGAGGTCCCGGGCAGTCTAATAGTTGATGACTTTATGTTGTGTGCATAAATATCTGTACTACTTCCAATAAACTCACCTCCTGTTTTCACCTCAACATTAGTTCTGTCTCATGCTTAGGCTGGGCTGCTATGATAACTTATTGTCCTTTTTACGAAAATATAAGCACAGGGTAGTTAAGCTCCAGTTAGCCACAGCGCCAGCACAGCTCCATTAAATTGCGGTCTCAATTCATCTGGCTAGCACTAGGCTCTTCCAACTCTGAAGTTAACCGCAAGGTCTTGGATCTTAGGAAGCATGATTTGGCGTGTGTACCCAGTTGGGGTACAGGTCGTCCTGTCACACTTGGCGGCAGCAGTGGGATGCTTCCTTGTTGCGGGGACATCTAAACAACCACTGGTACCTCATTACAGTGAATGGACAAGCGATACAGTGGCCTAAAGAGGAGTACCTTCAAGGATTTGCTGGAAACTAGAGGACAAACGACCAGCAACAAATCCAAAGTGACCTTGATCTTCGAGCTAATGGAGGGAGATCATAGTAGTGCCTTTGCCCCGTCTGAAGGCACTGATGTTTTGGAGGTCCACCACAAGTGATCATCACCCAGATGCTTAGGGATGCCACCCAGCTAAAGGTTGCGGAGTTACAACAGGACAAAGTTAGAGTGCACACAGTGGATGAGCACCTGCTTTTGCCGGTAAGAAACTGCCCTATGATGTCATCGTGAAGTTCAATGAAAACAGGGATGAGATTGATCCCTATTTGCAAATCTTGAGAGAAAGTGCAGTCTACAATGAGTCAAGGAGGCTAGCTGGGTAACACTCCTGGTGAGTCGGCTTTCGGGGCGGATGTTGGAAGCAAATGAGGCCATCCCTGACAAGAACAGTGCAGACTATGGGAGGGTGAATGAATCCCTGCTGGCGTGATGGCACCACACTGGAGGCACACTGGTTAAAGTTCCGTGGCGTGTACTGGCAAGATGGACAACATTTTAATGAGTGGGTGAACCGCATGACTCCGGCAGCTGAAGGATGGCTAATCTACAGCTCATCTTGTTGGCACAGTTTTATGATTGGGCGACCGCAGCAGTACAAGACTGGCAGCTGTACTGATCCCAATGCCCTGGCAGCTATGTGCCCCCCTGGCCAGGCTGCACCACGTCCAGAGTTCTGACAACCTAACTGCTACACTCCGTCCCTGAGCCGCTCCAGCAGCTCGCCCAGCATACTGCCCCCAAGCCCGGCCGTGGGCTCCTACTTTCCTGGAGAACAAATGAGATACAGAGGGATTGTCGCTACAATTCTACCGAGTGTCCTGGAATGTCCCAAACATTTGTCCATTGCCTGGAGGCTGCCAAACCCCCTGATAGCCAGGGAATGGGTCGGAGAAGACTACAGGATTCTCCCCGTTGACCCAATGCAAACAGCACAGGATAACCACCATCACCACCTCCAGGCTGTTTGGGTCAATGGCCAACCAGCACAAGGATTTTGGGACACCGTGGCCACAATCACTTTGGTCCAACCCCAGATGGTGTCCACTGCCGAACAGACCAATCACTCGGCAACTGTCAGAGTGGGTGGAGGTGTTGCGAACCCTCATTGTCCGTGCTCACTTGGACTGGGGAGTAGAGCTCACAATGTGGTGGTGATGATTTGGCAATGATTTGGGCCATTTAATCTCTGCTTACTGTGTGGATATACCTCTGGAGAACTGTACTGCGGTCATCCAACAACAGGCACACTCGATGATGAGACTCAGGTAAGAAATGTTAACCTTGACCTGAGCCTTGACTGTTACATTTGCCATTGTTTTTTTTATTGTATGTGCCTTATTGTCAGCCAGGGCCCAAACCCATAACAATAAACCCTTGAAATTCCAAGAGATCTAAAACATACCCTGCTTGAATTACTGATGACAATATGCATTCAGATGTACATTATGTGTTTTTATATTCTTAATTGTCACCAAAGCACAATTTGGTTGTGTCTAACCCTCTTGAATTTTTCTCTCCCATGGCATATAGGATGTGGCAATTTGACTTCATTCTTGTACAACAAGGTATAACTTTTTAACATTAAATGGAGGGGAGAAGGTATTCTCTTAGAGGGTTTTATGTTTGTTTGTTTTTTTTTTACTCAAAATTATAGCCAAATTTCATGTTACAACAGATGCAATTAGTTTTTAAGGTAAGCTGAATTGAATGGCTTAATTAGATTTTCCATCAAGTTGCAATACGATTATGCATATGCACAATTACTGAGCCATGTATAACTGTGATCCTGTCTCTATACTGGAAAAAGTTAACCAGGACTCGATATCATCAACACCTGTGACTTGTATATGATTATGATTATTATATCACATTGACAGACAGTGTAGGTAGATGCTTGTAATTTTCTAAATAAAGCTAAACAATGCAACTCTTCTCCATTCAAACCAATTTACTAATTTAAATTGCCCCCATCTTAATATTGTCTGAAACAGTCTGTTATAATGAAGACCTACTGAATATACCTATATACATTTATATAAATGTTTTTACTTCTTCTAGTAATTAAAGTTAACATTTTAGTCACTTAATTTCAGAATGCTTGTACTATATTTTACCCTTTCAGCTAATTTGTTTTATCAGTTGGCTTCCTCTAGTTCCATAAATCTGAATGCCAAATATGCATAAAGAATGTATCATTGTTTAGTGGAAAGAACAGTCATTACCATGGCTTTAGGATGGCTATATTTTGTTTGATTTGCATGGACTTCGTTATTTAACTTTCCAAAGAGCCATTTAACACACCCAGCTGCACCCAAACAAAGGGAAAGGGGAAATTGGTGTATGTTGACAACAGATTTAAAATTAAAGCCAGAATACTATTCCTTTCGTCAGGACATAAGAGAGTAGTATGATACATATATAATGTGAGAATGTTATGTTTGTAACAACATATAGATCTCATTTGTTTATTGAACTATTGTACAAAAAACGTGAAACCTGCTTCTGTTTTTGGGCTATGTTCCTGTGTACTTCATAACTTTAACTGCTACATTAGTAGTTGTAAACATTTAGTCATAGAAACACACATTAGTATATATATTGTTAGTATTAGTATATGTATAGGTGCCACAAGTAACAATTTCCAACAAACTTTAAAGGAACTATCAAATTTGGTCAGGACTTTCTTTAATACTGGGCAAAATGGGCTGCTACCTGCACCCATGCTTACCTTAGGGGCTAACAACAGCTTTCCTTTTCGAGACCTAACAGTGGCTTTAATCTGGAGCTGGAGGTCTGTACAACTTCCAGCACAGACTGTTGCATTGATGCTTCCTCCTTCTTGGCCCCATATGATGGCACTGTATTTTTTGAAGGCAGCGAGGCAACTATTCATACTAGACTTGTTTATTCAGATTTGTACAAATTTACCGGAATGTTGATCAATTCAGCAATTCCTGCAAACCCCCACAACGCAGACGAAAACAAAGCAAAAATTTGGGTATACATTCACTTGCACTCTTACTCTCTCGCACTCTCATTCTCGTTCTTCATCCTCTATCTTCTCTATTCTATCTTCAGTCTTCATTCCTTAATCTGCTATCTTCTTTCTTCACCTGCATCTCTGGGGGGGAACTCCCGACAAAATGGCGACACTTACGGTGATGCCCCCCCCCCCACAATTGGAGTATTGGGGAGAGCACCGCAAGGGCCCATATTGCCCTCAGTTAACTTGAGGGCAAAATGAGAGGGATTGTGGTGATGTCACTGCAAACACCACCATATTGGCCTCACTTGCCGCTTTCGATGATGTCCTCTTCCAGTTGTCATTTTTTAGCATGATCTTCTTTAGCCTGATGTGGTCAGTGGTAGTTCCTGACACCTAGCACGCAAGACACATGGCATGAGGGAGAGTACACACTGATATTTAGGTCATGAGGAGCTTCTGCTCTGGGTCAGATCTATCACAGCTTCCCACCTATATGGAACACTGGGTGTGTTTGTGACTAAGGGCATGTTGGCTAAATATAGCTGTGGAGGTACCTGGTAGTAACCAAAATATTAATTGGTTACTGCTGTAGGTTTCTTAGTAAACGTATAGACCCAAAGGAAAATGGCAGCTCCCATAACTCAAATAAATTTGTTGTTTAAATTGTTAATAGCTAAAGAGTAGTAATTTGCCTGCACATACACTGTTTTTGTGTCTAATTTACCTTAAAACATTTGTAAATATTTTTATTGTTGGTTTATATGGTTGTTCTAGCAAAGCAATGCTATTATTTATCCTTGTGTAGCTTTCCTGCACATAACAAACTACCTGCTATAAGAGCCCCCCCCATGGGTGGGCGTGCATTCAAGCCATATACAGCGGCGAAACAAACTAAACTTTCCTCCCTACTCCGATGCTCCATCCAACTGCATGAAGGAAGGCTTCAGGCCCAGCCAGCCAGCAAGGCCTGAAGCCTTCATGCAGTTGGATGGAGCTAAGCTTTTGCAAGATAGAAAATCTTTCCTGCAACAAACAGCCTTCTTACTACAATCTCAAGTCCAGCTCTTGCAAGATAGAAAAGGTATTCAAACTCATTTGGCCCACTATGCCAGATCTGGAGTCAAGGTTTTCATTCATGTTTTGTATAACTATGCATGCTTTCCTGTATTTGTACCAAATGTATATTTTGGAGAGATTGTTTTTTTTTGGCCAAAGTTTGATATTTGCCTATTTGCACATTCCTTTGTTCTGCCCCCCTCCCACTCTGGCATCCTACAGTCATAACTCCTCCCCTGTTTAACTTTAAACTTCCTCTCTCTTGATTATCACTCTCTTTCTCCTCTTACCATAACATACAGTCTGCTTACTACCATCTCAAGCCAAGCTCTAACCCACCCCCCCTGTTCATTTTACTTATACATACTTTTTCCATGCTGAAACATCATAGCTCTAATTACTCCTACAAGAGAGCTACCACTCCCTCTTTTCACCCCTCATTTTGTTTCAATTACCCATACTAATCCTTTAGATTGTAAAATCTTTAGCCAGGGCCTCTAAATCCCACCATTTCTGACTGGAGCTTTATATAAAAGTACAATGAGGCTAGATGGCAAGCATATGGACAGGCTTCTCTACTCCTGATATGTGTGTATGTATTAATGTACATTTGTTATGTGTCACTGTATCATTTGTTGGTGCTTAATAAATAAAAGATAATAATAATGATATTCAGTTAGTGCACTTCATTTTACCTTCAAATATACAGCAGGATAACTCATTTACAACATGATTTAAGAAACATGATTAATTCCATAATTTCAAAACCTAAAACAGAAAGAAGCCTAAAACATGAAGAAACCTGGATAAATGAAGAAAGATTGATAACTTATTGTCCTTTAAAATTGATTGTAAAATAAAGTTATAAAAATTACTCCTTGACATAAAATAATGATTAAGGCAAAGTATGGGAGATATATATTCGTTAAGTCGTTAAGTTGGGACCTTACAAATATATTAACCTTATGTTTTTACAAGCAGCTTGAAGTGTGAATTTTATATTATTGTCAATTGCTCCTGCACCTCCAAAGGCAACTATTATTATAAATATTTGCAGATTGATCTAATCCCAGTTGTTACAGGTAATCGTTTTTGTTTCCAATTTTCCATTGCCAACTGGCCTGATTATTAGGTAAATATTTTATTTACATAGGCTGAATAATATGCTCATACAGTTACATAACCATAAGGGTTCCAGGGAGGCCAGCTACACTATATGGACACTTGCCCATTACACCAACAGGGACTTTGATGACATAGCATTCTAAATACATAGACATTAATATATAGCTTGTTCTTCTTTAGCAGCTATACCAGCTTCCACATGATTTTGGCGTGTTTTTGGGGAAATTTTGCCCATTAATCCAGTAGCGCATTTGTGAGGTCAGGCACTGATGCCGAATGAGAAGGCCTGGCTCTTCCAACATCACCTGGCTCTTCCTTCCAGTGTATTCCAAATTTGGAAGTATAGTATTGTCCAAAATGTCTTGAGCCATTTGACCCCAGCTCTTCACACCTATCAAACAGGGGAAGACTTCCTGTCCTCTACCGATTTGTTTAAAGGAAAGACTTTGATCTTCCCAACTGGCTCACTGAGAGTTGGGGTACACTAGTGCACCACTAGTGAATCCCCCTACAGGGGGAATTGCTCCTAATAAAGAGGCCCAGGGCTGCCACTCCTGCTCTCAAAATGCCACCTCTAGTTGTGACCCAGCTGGAAATGAGCCTTTCCTACAATTGCCCTTATATCTATTTAGTTCTTGTAGCCTTAGAAGGATGGTAGGTGTAGAAAGAAGAGGAAATCATAAACAACAGGGAACATGTTTTAGTACGTTATGAAATACCGAAGCAACTACACCTTGCATTACCTCTAAAAAAAATTGTCGCATTCCATATGTAAAGGAATATGGGAACGAACATGATAAGCAGACTATTATATTACAATAGAAGACATTGAAAACCTATATGTACAGATTGATGAAAATCTTACCACGCTAATCTAAGAACAACTGACCTTAAAGTTCCAACAAAGAGTTAAATATAGAATTGTGAAGGCAATTGACCTACTAAGAATCTGCAAATATAACTTTACTTAACCGTTTCAACGTATCCATGCTTGAAGCTTCCCACATTGTATCAACTTGTCACTTGCATTAAGGAGCCTCCAGGTGTCCCTGTTTCTACAGTGTCCTGTGCAGCAAGCTGGGGGCAGTGAAATATACCCCCCCCTACACGCATACTCTAACTCCATACACACATATTCATTCACAGACACTCTCCCCCTCTCCCAGGCACCACATGAAAATTCTCATAGCTTAAACATTCGCTTATTTTTCATAATCCTACCTATGTAAATATGGAGTAAACAATATAATATATAACTCCACACCTACTTACACAACAAAATAATAGCAATGTATAATCTATTTCCTGTCTTGAAGTTCTCTTTTGGCTCCTTACAAAGGTTGCTGGATCCAATCCAATAAAAGATCAAGAGGAATAATCATGGGGATTTTGAGAAAAGGGTGTTAAGATACATTCTCCCATGGTATACATATAGGGTCAGTTTTTAATACATTTAAATTGGTTAGTAAACAACACATACTTTGGTTTATTTGTTGCATAGAACTGTAAAATGCATGATTTTGGAAAAGTGACAAATCTAAATTTGTATACAAAAATACTTGTAAACTAATTATACTGGTATCTTTATCTAAACAGATAAATGGAAAGAAAGATAATTAACAGTTGAGATTACAAGTACAAAAAACAATGAGACAAATGCTGAAAAATATGTGAAACAGATACCTAGTAATTGTACATGAAACAATTACGTTAACAATGTTTTTTTTAGAAAGCAGACAAGGAAACCAATTATAACGTGTTGTTGCAAAAGAGTTCTATTTAACAAATCCCATATGTCTTATTTTAAAGTCATTAAAAATGGGTGAGGCATAAAAAATGATTCTGATGCACTGCTTGAAAAGTGGTATAATCACTATAGCAACCAGGAGAAGAGTTGCAATTTAATTGACTTTTATAGACACAGGAATATATATTAGTATTCCTAGCTAGCACTTGGTGCTTTGTCTGCAAAACTGTCAGATAAAAATAAAATTTGAAATAACCTGAAACTTCTTTAATGTCATAGAAATCGAAGAATAAACATAGTATATATTGAGTAAGGCTTGAACAAAACAATGGACTATTACCGTATTATTATTATTCATTTTATAGTGCCGTTGTACCCCACAGAATTGTACAATGGATGCAAGTAGTGCATAAAATAACAATATGACTTACAGAAACAAGATGTAAGGCAGGCCCTGCTCAAACAAGCTTACAATCTAGAACATAACTAGAAACTTCCATGGGTTGGCTACCTGGAGCGCCCCCTCTTCTGTGGGGATGAGTTTATGAGGGGGCTAGGCTACCCATGCACGCAAAAGGGACTAGCCACACATAAGCAAGACTAGCCCCAGGTAGCCATACGTGGGCTGGGAGTAAGATGGGATGTAAGTTAGTATTACGCACTGCCAAATGCCAATCACCTGTCCAGAGAATGAGAAAAGCCATCTCAGAGACACAGGCAAGCAGTAAATCATCTATAAACTCTGGGTCAAACCTGGTCATTTCCCATGTATGTTCATGAATGATGAACAGATACAAATCTTATATAGAAACAAATTTCACAAGATTAATGTTCACTTCTATTGTAATTACTTTTACCCTGGCATATGTTTTGTAAGTGATAATTATTTTAATTATTATTTTTTTGGTGGTATGATAAATTAAAAAAGAGTTATGGCACTGAGGTTAGTATACATTTATGTTGCTTGAAAGTGGCATGTGCAATATATAGTCAATTACAAAAGTAGCCCACATTACACTATACTGGATGGGTTAATCGCCAGATAGCAGTATTCTTGTATGTTTGTGGGAAAACAGAGCTGGCAGATAAAAATCTGAATCCTGAACTTGCAATATTCATTTGATGCAAATTACCTGCATTTCACAGCAAACAGCGCAACACATTAACATTTCTTCTCTCTCATCACAGTTCAAATCTTTCACCAGAGGTAACCAGAGCCACAGGGATTCAAAGGCTTTTACCTGCTTTATTTGTGCACTTTCATGAAGACAATCAAATAATAAGCATGTTTCAAGCTGTTCCCTTACAAAAGCTCTTTGAAGAATAAAACAACCAGAATAACACTTCATTTACACTCAAACAAGGGCACATGCAACTACAAAAATGTAGTACAGGGTGTAAAAGTTTAAGGTGGGGTACATGCAGCGATGCATTTACCTTCTGCACTACCTTAGGCCCGAACTAGGGCAGTGCCCTCAGCCACCCCCTCCTTGTTGGAGGACTGCTGCCCTCCTGGACCTGCTGCCCTAGGCCTTGTTGGCCTAGACAGAATACGTCATTGGGTACATGAGTCATTTTTTTATTTTTTCCACTCAAAATGTTAATCTTGTTTTCAATATTTCATCAATAGTTTTTAACATACAAAAATAACAGAACATTTTTTTTTGTTTACTGTTGCAATGGCAACACATTTATATCCCTTATATCCCAATGCTACCTAGAATTAAGCACATGCAAATAATACATTAAACATGATTCATAAATAATTTATGGTTGAAAACTGGGTATTGAACAGTAATAAAGGAACGGGGCACTTTCTAGCCCCAGTAGCTCAAATACGCACTGGCACGCATAGTTACACATGCACATACTCCCACACATAGACACTCATACTTAAACCAACAGGCACTTACACATATTCACTAACTCACACTTACACACTCATTCTAACAGACTTACAAACTCATGCAAACTGGGGCAGATCAAGGTTCAGTGGGACTCTGGGCAACTCTGTTACAAGGAGCCCCCTCTAAATTGCATACAGAAACACCGTGGATTAGCTAGCCATTGGCTGCTCAATATAGCTCAATTACTACATTGCCTTCGATAGTTCTGTTATTCTCCCATACAGAACAATTATTGCTTGGAATGGAACACTTTAGACAGTATCCTGTCCAGGGGTCAAAATTGGGAGGGCATCATATTGCAACACCCTGAAATATACATGCTTATTAGGATATACCTCAGTTTATTAATTTTTACTTTAAAATATGTCAGATATTTTGCATTAACATGTCATTGCATCTAATAGTCCATTTTTATATCTTTAGAATGGTATAATGTAAAATATCTGGCATATAATAAAATGAAAAATAATAAAGGAAAGTACACCCTAACAAGCATGTAGAGAATTTCAACTTCTAAAGGGGAATTGTCAGTGCCACTTTTTTCAGTGCAACTATATTGCTTTATTAAAACTACCTATAACTTTTGTTTCACTTGTCAAACAATGTACTTTTATATATATATTTTTTTAATAGTTCATCTTGTGGAAGCTGAGATCTGGGTCAGAGTTTGATTAAGCCAGCATTATCTAATCAATTACTTGTCCTAACGTTCTCACCTTTCTCCTTTACCAACCCTTAGTAATGCTACCTGGACTTATCAGCAAAAGTACACTTAACAAAGGTAAGATAACTTTATGAGAAGTGAAAATCAAGCAAATCCAGGGAACAGGAAGTGAGTATGGCTACTCATATGATACCTGAGGCAGGTTTTTATTGTATATGTATTAACTATGTATGTGTATTACTTAATTTTAAAATTCTATATTTTAAGAGTTTTCCAAGTTAGTATTTAACACGATATACCGAATACATAAATTAATGATATAACAAAAGTAAATAGGCTCACAACAGAGTGACTCCAAGAAAACAAAAATTATATACATCAACATGATGAAGACATTGATTACAAAACATGAAGCACAAAGACCAAAAATACATGCTATAATACAAATAAATGCTATAATACAAGCATTTTTCCATTTTACACATAACCTGATACTGTACATTTCTGGCTATGTTAAGTTTTAAGCATTAACACAGTTATAAGTTTTTTTTTTTGCTAAAGCGCAGAGAGACTTGTGCATTTACAAATGTACACAATTTTGGCAAATTTGGCAATTCATACAAAGCCATGAAAACAAGACCAGACCACTCCCAAAATTACGTTTATCTGAAATTTGTGGATACTCTCATTTTTGTTCACTCTCTCTCATGCTTTCTAAATGTTTCCCTAGCTTCTCTTCTATCTTTGCCTGCATCCCCACGGACATAAAATGGCACGCACTTTCACCAAAATGGAGGCACAGTCCTCTCGCCTGATCCACTCACTGAAAGCATCACGATCTTGGTGGAACTTCACCTTCTGGCGCCAAATTTGCACATGTCTAGTGCTTGTTCAATTGACTGTAAATGCTGATGTTGATCAGCTAAGAGTAACTTTGTTTTTCCTAATGTTTAAAAGATGTGATAGTCGTATCATTACAGCCCATTATTTATTTATACTCTGTTTAAATGACACCTACATTTGTTACAGATAAGTAAAGAAACATTAAAAGAAATGTTTAATGGGGCATCTAGTACACTGTGATCTGCTTAGTTCCTTGAGATACTTTAGAATTCTACTGAAGTATTTCAAGCAAAGTAATACAGAGTGTACTTAAAATTACAATTTAACCAATGAGCTGTTTTAAGACATTAAACAAGTAAAATATATCCTGAATTTGCGAACACACCAAAAGATGCAGTGTATTTTGCCTAATGGCAAATTTAATCACGAGCTGACTGGTAAATGAGACTTTAAATTGCATGCTATCTTGAAACTTTGAATTTTATACCATCTTTCATTCTGCAATGTGCTTGGCACTAGTTGCATTCAACAATATGCGGCTGAAGACTTTTCTATCCACTAACCCATCTGAAAGGACGCTAGTGTCCATAGTCATGTAAAGACATCATCATAAGGGTTCAATTTCTACCTATATAGGTAAGCCCTCTATAGATTTTTATGTGGTATGACCCTATAAAGACCTTAGCTGCAGGATAATTGGATGAATGCATGAAATCAGCAGACAAGCACATAATAAACAAGTCAATAATCCAAGCATTGAGTAAAAATTTAATAAATTCGAGTTTGAAATGATCCTGTAAAAAAAGTACCGTATTTGCTCGATTATAAAACGACCCCCTAAATCTGAATATTAATTTAGGAAAAAAGAAAAAGCCTGAATATAAGACGACCCTATAGGAAAAAAGTTTTACCAGTAAATGTTAATTCATGTAAACTATTTTTTTAATAAAAGCTATGATTGAGAAAAATATTTTGGTTTTATTTCCTTCTATTTTCCAACCTGCCCCCAGTTATGCACATCAGCCCCAGAAATGCCTTATACCCCCTATATGCCACTGTGCCCCATGATATGCCTTTTTAACCCTCTAAATGCCACTGTGCCCCATGATATGCCTTTTAACCCTATATGCCACTGTGCCCCATGATATGCATTTTGACCCCCTATGTGCCACTCTGCCTCCAGAAATGCGTTATACCCCTATATGCCACTCTGGCATTAAGGGGGTTAAAATTATTATGTGGCAGAGTGGCATATAGGGAGGTTTAAGGCATTTCAGGAGGCAGAGTGGCGTATAGGGGGTTAAAAGGCATTTCATAGAGCACTCTGCCTCCAGAAATGCCTTATGCCCCCCATTTAACACTCCCTCCCCCTCCCTCCTCCAAACTTATCGGTGCTTCTGAGTCCCCTGTCATATAGCAGGAGCAGCGTGTAGATGTCTACGTGATTCGCGTAGACAACTTACGCTGCAGCCGGAAGGAGGTGTGACTAGCAGCGGGGGTTGTCTGCGTCCATCGCGCAGACCTTCCCCGACTGTCAGAGAGAATTCCCCCGCTACTAGCCACACCTCCTTCCGGCTGCAGCGTAAGTTGTCTACGCGAATCGCGTAGACATCTACACGTTGCCCCGGCTACATGACAGGGGACTCAGAAGCACTGGTAAGTGGGGCGGGGGAGACAGGAGGATCCAAGTCCCCTGCAGCTGCGGGGGATCTGGATCTTAGTCGTCTCATAGTCAGACCTATTTGAGGTCTGATTATAAGACGAACCCGATTATAAGACGAGGGGTATTTTTCAGAGCATTTGCTCTGAAAAAACCCTTGTGTTATAATCGAGCAAATACGGTATTAAAGCCAAGGCCAGTAATCGGCTAAAGTAACTGCCGATGTTCCAGGAGCAAAACTATAAAAACTGAGCCACAAACATGAGACTGAGCAGGATTCATCTGGGAAATTGGGTGCAATTGTTAACTAGAATTGTTAACAGTTACATGTTGATTGTAACTTAAAGAAAGCACTATAAGTTGAATTTGAATGACAATAAATTGTAGAGAAGCAGTTTTACAGTTATATTATTTTCTATATTCTTTGATATTCTTTATGCTTCTCTTTTTGGCGGATGATACAAATGTCTTCAACATGGTAGAGATTCCTGGTGGAAAAGCCTAAAAAGCAAGTGATTTATGCAAAGTAGAAGAATGATCAATAGTGTTGCAGTTGCAGTTTAACATTGATACATCTAAACGAATGCACCTAGGACATAGAAATCAGAGGGCAGAATAAACCATTGAGACAGGAGAATACTTTTTTCCAGGTGGGGGGCTTGGTAAAGCCAAGTGACCCCATCAGCCTCTTTTATCAAAACTTCCAACATTTTAATTGAAACTCCACAGCAGAAATACCAAATTAGTGTATAGTCAAGTCAAATGTGGTTAAGATATTATGTCATATTTGTCTAGCCTTTCCTCTAACAAAACAAGCAAGTTAAAAAATAAATAAAAGAATGAAAATAGTCCAATGTTCACACGTGCACAAAACTTTAGCAGGCTCAATTATCTTGATTTATAATAACAGTAAGAATCATATCACCATTATTGCAATAGACTTACTGATTACATTCCACTCTTCGCAATGCCATTCTATCGTTGCTCAGATTAAGTCCTTGAGATCAGACAGTTTCCAGATTGCCCAAGAAAAAAAAGTAAAGGTTCAGGTTTGTCATGCGCTAGAGACATCCGATATTCAATTTATTTTTTTTATAAAAGATCCAAGCATAACTGCATTATAAAACAATGAATTATTGGTCCTGTCATGTCAGAGAATTGGTAAAACACAATGGCACCGAACCCTGTAAAAAGCATCACCTTATTTTTTCATATGTATTCTGGAAAGCCACATTAAACCACTTCTGCTATGAAAAATTAATTTCCTCATGAAATAAAATGTTTGTTTTTTTAGTTGTGATGGTAACTATACATTTCAAAACTTTTTTTCTCTGGGTTCTTGTCCCATATCGGCTGTTATAAGAATATCTGGTGTCTAATTGCCCTGTGAGTGACATTTATGTCACAATTAATTTTGAATACATTATCAATTTTTATATATATAATAAATATAAATATTTATATTTTCTACAGATTCAGCACCCTTTTAGACAACTAAAGTTTATTATGTACATTGAACTATTAATTTTCCACCTAAATCCCTCCCATCGCCTCACCTCAATGTCACTATGGATGGCTTTCTTATTTAGCCTGTGGCAACTGCAAGTCACCTAGGGATAATTCAACTTTCATTTATGTTGTTGTTTCCTGTTGCTTCTTTCTTTGGAATATTGCTAAAAATGTATTTCACTCTACAACCAAAACACTTAAAGCCGTGAAAAGGGTTCTTTACAGTAACAACAACACAACTTGCACAGACTAGTTCCTGTAGCCTTCAGGTTAATTACCAGACTATATAAAGCCCATGGACCACATCCAGCCTGCAAATCCTGTCTGTCTGAAAAACAAGGTATCTGTATTTCATCCATACACACAGAGCAGGGGGCTGAACCGACCTAACTTGAGTGGCTGGAGATGGTTTATTATGAATTATGTTTGATGCAGCACAAGCACTATGAGGCGGCCACTGTTGACCCCAAGCAGCTTGTCTGTGCCATCTGCTCCCCCAAGTAGTTTGTCAGTGCAATTGTTTTCCACAGTTTGTCTGTGCCCACAAACAATCTGCATGTGCCATATTTGGCCCAAGCAGCCTGTTTATTCCATTGTTTTAACTCCAAGCATCCTACCGGTGCCATTTACCCTAAACAGCTTGCCTGTGCCATTTTAACCCTCAAACAATCTTCCTATGCCATTTTTATCCCCAAACAGACTGCCTATGTCATTTGTGCCCCCCCAAAAAGTTTACATGTGCCACCTTTACACACAAACAGCCTGCCTGTATCAGTTCTGCCTCCAAATAACCTGCCCATGTCATGTTTGCCACCAAACAACCCGTCTGTGCCATTTCTGCGCACCAAATAGCATGCATGTGCCATTTCTGCCCCAAAACAGCCTGTCTGTGCCATCTTTGCCCCCCAAACACTTATACATCCATGCTAACACACAAACACTCACATATCTATGCTACACCCACATTCATGATAACACACTTATGCATTCACTCATTCATACTAACTCTTGCACCTCCTTACTTCACCTGCAGCTTTTTCTGTGGTACTTGCACACTGCAAGCAACCTCTCTTTTACTACCCAGGGGAAGCAGGAATGCTTAAAATATGATCTTCATCTGTGTTACAATAATGAACAAACAATCTGTTTTAGCTAATAATAGTTCTTGTTTATATTGAATACTTAATTCAAACATTCACAATATGGGTTGAAAAAGGTATGTGAACCCCTAGGCTTGTCATATCAACAAAAAAGTTTGCAAACCTGGAGTCCATTCAGTGAAACGGGATTTGAAGTGTGTTTTAGAACTACTTTGACATAAAAAACCCACACAAACATTTTGAGCTTGCTATTTTCAAGAAGCATCTGCTCATGTGAACCATGCCTTGCAAAATTTTAATTTCAGAAGACCTACAACCAAGAATCGTTGGATTGGATAAACTTGGAAATGGTTACAAAGGGATCCCAAAGAGTTTGCATATTCATCAGTCCACGGTTAGACACATTGTTTCTAAATGGAGACAAATTAGTACTATGGCTACTCTCCCTAGAAGAGGGTATCCAGCCAAGATGAGTCCCAGGGCACAATGCAGAATGCTCAATTAGTTAAAAAAAAAAACCACAGAGTAACAGCTAAAGGCTTGAAGGAATCATTGGAACTGGTTAATATCATGATTCTACTATATGCAAAACATTGAACAGGCATGGAGTCCATAGTAGGACACCACGAAGGAAGCCACTGCTCTCCAATTTAACATCGCTGTTCGCGTGAAGTTTTGTCAGACAGCATCTTGACACTCCACAATGCTAGTGGGAAAATCTTTTACGGACTGATAAAACTAAGGTTGAACTTTTTGGGAAGAACACGCAGCACTACTATGGCCTAAAAAGGGCACTGCATACTCACATGAAATCATCCTAATGGTGTAGTGTGTTGGAGGGAGCATTATGATTTAGGGCTGCTTGGCTGCCTCAGGGCCTGGACAGCTTGTCATCATCGAGGGGACAATAAGCTCTCAAGTTTATTAAGGTATCATACAGGATAATGTCAGGGTGACTGCCAGCAGTATAAGTTGGGTCATGCACGTTGACAGTGACCATAAACGTCAAAGTAAATCTTACAGAATGGTTTCAAAAAAAGAAAATCCGCCTTTGGAGTGTGGAGTGGCCCAGTCAGAGCCCAGACCTTAACCAATTAGAGATGCTATGGAATAATCTCAAGTGAGCCGTTCACACATGACATCCTAGGAATATGGCTGCGCTTTAGCAGTTTTACAAGAAAGGATGGTCTGAAATTCCTCCTGAATGTTGTTGTGCAGGTCTGATCTGCAGCTACCAGAAGCACTTGTTTTGAGGTGATTGCTGCTAAAGGAGGAATCTCAGTAGAAGTCGTATAATGCAGCAGGGCAATGACTCTAAACAACAAAGTAAATCTACTACAGAATGGTTTCAAAAAAGGAAAAATCCCTTTGTTGTGGTCCAGTCAGAGCCAAGACATTAAGCCAGTAAATCACATAATACTAATACATAGTTATACCTGCCACATTTCGGGATGTCCCGTCCTTTCAAAATAACTAAAATCTCAGTATTCAAATCCATATCCAAGTCCTACCATGTATTTTCTTACAAAAATAACTAAATAGTAGTTTAAAATATTAATGTTAAAAATGTTTTTGTAATATTTCTGTATTTTTTTCTTTTCACAAAGCTTCAATCTGATGACAGATTTAATTGAACAAAAATCTCTTGAATGAAAAATGAAATATTTTAGCAGTGAGTAAATTGTGTTTGCCAAAGTGAATGTTAAAACATAGTCAGGGGGAGATTTCACAAATGTATTTGTTTTGTGTTCTATGTGGCTTTCCTTACAAGAGAACAATATAGCACATTCATACATTTTACCAGCATATTTGTAATTATTAATGTTTACCTAAACTTTGATTGGACAGTTCTATTTAGCAACCTATGGAATTACTATATATGACAAAAACAACATCTTTAAAAATTACATAACATATACCATTATCAAAATGTATATACATATATATTTCATTGTAGATCATATCTAACAGCTATCTTAGAATAATGGCTACATTTGGTTAAACATGTCCAAACATATCACAATTGTAGCAGCTACCTTATGAGGATAAATACGATTCCCAGCTGATGGGTGGTTCAATGGACATAATAAAACACGTGTTGTTTGAGCCTGTAGTCCCTACATGCCCTTTAGAGCTCTGTGTTATGTGCTTCATCCTGTACCTCCTGCTTACCACCATACCATTATGGTATGGTACCACAACATACATATAATGTTTGTGGGTTCCAGGTCCCCTGTATTTGGAGCTTGCTCAGGGCTGAGAAGTCTACTCATGCAGTAGATGTTTTTGTTTGTTGCAATAATATGGACAATTAATTTTTAATTTGCTGCATCCTGTCTTCAGAAAAAAAAACTTATCAAATTGTAAATCCTCAATTACTGGGAACCTTGATAGCAAAGTTGGACAATAATGTTCTTGATTTGATTTGTTCCAACCTTCTCACCTTTTCCTGCCACTGCTGTATTCAAGTTGGGACATTGGGCTCCATTCAATGACCTGTCTAAACCCTGATCCATATTAACAACGGAGAAGAATATATGGTTTGTGATTCTGTTCCTTGACTACTCCACAAACTGTCAAGATGATGCCATGATGTCAGAGTGACTTGCAACTCACACTATCATGTACAGACACCTAGACTAATATGCACATACCTAAACTCACACTAACACATGGAGACACTCACATTAACACACACAGACACGCACCCAGAATCTCACATTAACACATCCAGGCACTCAAATGCATGGGCCCTTCCTCTAACACACACATATGCAAATGCCTACACAAACAGACACATGCATACTCATACACACAAACATACAGACGCACATTCATGGTTGCCCTTACACACAAATATCCTCGCTTACACTTGTAGTCAGGCCCGGACTGGGACAAAAAATAGGCCCGGGCATTTAAGCCCGAGCAGCCCATTTTTATGTATTTATTTATTGTTAAAGCCCACCCTTCATGTACCATCTTTGCATTTACTCATTCACACAAATCATTAACACATTCATTAATGCAGTCTCACAAATCATTCAAGCAATTCATCCACACATGAATTCATTAATTGTCATACGCATTCACACAATTCATCCACACACATATTCATTCATTCATTCTCATACGCATTCACACTACCCCCTCTCCCCATCTTATCTGCCCCCTTCTCACTATGTTCCCCCTTTTCACTATGTACCCCCTCTCACTATCTATCCCCTCTCCCCATTTCTCACTATCTAACCCCCCTCTGCCCCTTCTCACTGCACCTGTTACTCCTCGCACCCGCCAGTCTCAGAAACCTATGCTTACCAGGGCACGGTCTTCCTCTGGTCCTGCTGACATCAGAGGGGGCGTGGTTGGGCAGACGACAGGTAACCCACTTGCTGGGCAGACGACAAGTAACCCACTTGCTGGGCAGACGACAGGTAACCCACTTGCTGGGCAGACGACAGGTGCCCACTTGCATGGCACACGGCAGGTTGCCCACTTGCAGAGCACTCAACCAGGGTAGCCCGGATGCAGGCACTCATACTGGGAGTCCACTAGTGGGGCGCTGGCCGCAACTCAGGAAACCCTCTTTCAGGGTACACGGCAGGAAACCCCTCTTGGTGGGGTGCACACAACAGGAAACCCCTTTTGGTGGGGTGCATGATAGGTAGCCCTCTGGCCGGGCTGGAATGCTGCAGACTCCACTCCGCGAACTCCTGGCCGTTTGCCTGTGGCCATTGTCACGGACTGGGTCCCAACAGATGACTGAAAGGACCCAGCGCGCCTGAAGATTGTATGCAGGAGTCACAGTGCCGTAGTGGAGATGGACAGGGCCTGGTTGCAGGGCGACCACACTCACCCAGGTGTTGAGCACCTAGGGTTGTGCAGCCAAACACCAGCGCCCTGATATGGCAGCGGATGAAGTCCAGAATGAAGTAAAGTGATATCCTGCAGGCACCCTGGAGCAGGCATGAAGCATATCACTAGAATCACGTGCAGGATGCTGCAGGCTGGGAGTATGGAAGCTAAGCAAAGGGTATAACAGAAACATAACAAGCAAGGGAGAGGGAGACCAGGCACAAAACTTAACCAGACAAGACATACATGTTACAGGGCACGACAGTGAACCAGACAAGGAATAAACATTACTAGACAAGATATACATGATACAGGGCACAACAAAGGACAGGGAACAAGGCAAGGAACACAGGGGAAGGAGTGAGGAGCCGGAATCCTCAGACGCTTCTCCTTTAAGCAAGGATAGGCCATATAAACTAGGACAAAGGGAGAGGAGAGAGGAACCAGAATCCTCAGATGATACAAGGAAGAAGGGCAAAGGTACATAAGAGACAAACAAACATGAATACAGAAACTAGCCTAAGACTGTTTGATAACAATTGGAGATTCTGTCACATGTTATGGCCATAGTATGCTTAGCCCACCACTACGCCAAAGTACTCCAATGACGGTGGGTCCTAACGCTAATCCCTGCTGACAGTGGCACGAAACAAACCAAACACATAGCACCGAGACATACCTTAGACTGAAGACTGAGACAAACAGAACACACCGGTGGGGCACACCTTATAAAGGTGAAGCAAAGAGCTGAAGCAGAAGCAAGGAATGGAAGATCAGAACAAAGCAAAAGGAAATCCAGGAATGGATCGAAGCAAAACAGGAAAACTGAAGTAAGACAGATATGCAGCTCCGCAGCCTGGGCAGAACGTGACAGCACCTCCCTCCCTCACCCTACTTACCTTGTTGCCGGAGCAAGCAGCAACTGCGGCCTGCCCCCGCGGCAGGACCGGACTGACTGGGCCTATGCGGCCTCTACGGCCGCATTAACGCAGGGCACCTGCCCCTTAAGCCCGCCCCAACTGCGACCGGGTCCGCCACTCTAAGGGGCCGGGAAGCCCCCACCAGGGCCGGCCTTAGGGGTCTGCGGCCGCACAGGGCTTACATTAAAAAAACAGGGTTTAAACTTTATTTAACATCCTCCATGCTAAATAAAGTTAACAAAAACTTTATTTAACATGGAGGATGTTAAATAAAGTTAACCCCCCCCCCCCGATGTTTTAATTTAAACCCTGTGTAGCCGCACACCCGTAAGGCCGGCCCTGGTGGGGCCTTCCCGTCCCCCTAGAGTGGCGGACCCGGTCGCAGTTGCGGCGGGCTTAAGGGGCAGGTGCCGTAGAGGCCGCATAGGCCCAGTCAGTTCAGTCCTGACTGGGCCTATTTTAAGGTAGGGGCCTGGAGCTGCAGCTCCATCAGCCCCTAAGTCAATCCGGCCCTGCCGCGGCCCGGCCCACCGGGCAAATGCCCGGTTTGCCCGATGGCCAGTCCGGGCCTGCTTGTAGTCACAGGCATACTAGCCCTTAGACACACTTGCTTAACATACAAACACTTTCAAACAACTCTCTCATTTCTAATGATCTCTTTTCTTTTATACCATCTCTCCCCTTTCTTATTATCTATCTCCTTTCTCTCCATATCCCTCCTGTCTCATTATTTCTCCCATTTTTCATTAGCTTTCATCTCTCTACCTAGAAGTCTGTAGGAAGAGACGTTGCGCTCCCTTCGTTCTGGGGCGGTTAGAAGGAGATACATGGTTTCTCCAGGCAGCCCTGCTCCTCCGGTTGCATGCAGTCCATGCCTGTAGAGAGGTGGCAGGGTGACTGACATCTTACCAACCACTGGATATGGGATACTGTCACAAAAAACACTGTCTGTACTAATATCAACTAGAAAATGTATTTTAATCTTACAGTGGTTTAGGTGTGGAAGCAGTCCACGCTGGTCTGTGATTTTCAGAGACACTTACTAAATGTGCATTTCAGCAGTTTGCACTAGTCTGTTTTCCTTTGGGACGTAGGCATTAAATTGCATACTTGTGAGTTTGATTATGGCATATAATATTCATTTTTTGCAAAAGTCGAGACTTTAAGAGGGCCATTGAACCTACCTGTCTTCACAATAGTTTATTACAAATTCATTACTGCATTTTCCAAATTCTCTTTCTAGATGCTATTCATTATAAATGCACCACAACATGAGTATGCTCAAAGGGTGAATAATTATTTTGTCTGTAGGACATTGGTGATAAAAATTCCCACCGCTCGTAATTAATTATAATTTATTCCCTAATTATGGATATTGTATCATTTCATCAAAAGATTCCCTCAATTTGCGAAATCTCCCAATCTGGCTACAATTCACAATAGATCAACTATTTTTTCATGCAGATATAACCTTGGTACCTGGCAGCCATGTTAACTGACCTGATCCATGTACTAATCATTTCCTACTCCTTTTCTTTACATGGAAGCTGCTGATCTGTCACAGATGCTCCCCTGATTCAGAGCCTGGGCATCTTTACGTTCTCAAAACTTTCTATATGGACATAAGGAAAGGCTGTTCAATCTGACTACACAACATCATTTTTTTTTGTGATTACCATATAGAGCCTCCAGAATGCCAATATGTACGGACTATATAGTTTGCATTCTAAGCCTAGTTGATGGAGTTGTTTCACCTACTACTGAAAACTTTTATAACTAAATCCAGCATTAGAAACATACCGTATTTGCTCGATTATAAGACGAGGTTTTTTTCAGAGCAACTACTCTGAAAAATACCCCTCGTCTTATAATCGAGGTCGTCTTCTAAACAGACCTCAAAAAAATGTCCGCTGGGGCCAGGCTGCTTACCAGTGCTTTGGTCGCAAGCAGCGTCTCTAATAGCAGCAGGAGAACAGGAAAGCAGCAGAGTGTCACATAATTCTGCCTCCCCCCTCCTTCCTCTGGGGGCGGGGCCAGAGAAGTTGCTCGCACAGCCGGGCCCCTGCAGAAGTCTTCGAGTGAGAGATCTGCAGTTCAGGTAAGGGGGTGGTGTAGGGTTTTTATGATTAATGTGTGAAGTATGTGTGATTAATGGAATGAATGAGTATTTAAATGTTTGTGAATGAGTGTGTGTGTGATGGATGTGTAAGCAGAGCCGGCCTTGGGTGTTCTGGTGCCCTGTGCGGACTACTCCTCTGGCGCCCCCCCATCCCAAAAAAAGAAAGGAATAAAAACTTGTAAGAAAACCCCAATCACTATATACTACGCCAAACATTGATGTGGTGTAGGCCTACCACTTAATTGTCTGGTTTACTAGTAGGGATGCACCGAAACGAATTCTGGACTGAAACCGAAAGTGCAGCATTTACCTGGCCATACCAATCCACACGCATACCAATCCACACATATACACTAATCCACACATATATACCAATCCACACATATACTAATCCACACACATACCAATCCACACGCATACCAATCCACATATACACTAATCCACACATATACACTAATCCACACATATATACCAATCCACACATATACTAATCCACACACATACCAATCCACAGACATACCAATCCACACGTATACACCAATCCACACGTATACACCAATCCACACATATACACCAATCCACACATATACACCAATCCACACATATACACTAATCCACATTTACCAATCCACATTTACCAATCCACACACATACCAATCCACACACATACCAATCCACACATACTAATCCACACATACACCAATCCACACATACACCAATCCACACATACACCAATCCACACATATACTAATCCACACATATACCAATCCACTCTCACTAAATGCTTTCCTACCTTTCCTCTTTTCTCCTTACAGCTCCTTTTTCTCCTCTTCTTCAGTTCTTCTGTCTTCTTCCGGGTCAGAGGGCACGGACAGCGGTGGGCGCGGCTTCAGTGTTGTGTGCTGGGATCTGACAACAAACCCCGGCGCACAGCAGCTGTTGCCGCGCGGATCACAAGGGAGCGGTATCCGAGATCCTTGAACCGGCTTAAAATCACTCAAGGGAGCCGGAGGTCTGTTAAAGACCTCCGATACCGCTCCCTTGCGAGCCTGCTCCTCCATCGGCGGACATTACTGTCTGTCTCTGGAGGGGTGCCGGGTGCCCCCCTGATGAGCGGCACCCGGTGCGGACCGCCCCCCCGCTAGGTACGGTACTGGCAGCAGCGGTACGCTACGGTGGCGGCGGACCCCGCGGCGGCGCCCCCTGGAGTGTGGCGCCCTGTGCGGTCGCACAGGTCGCACACCCCAAAGGCCGGCCCTGTGTGTAAGAGGGGTGGTGGTGGTAGCATGGCATAGGGAGGCTGTACTCACACTCCTATCATCCTCAGGTTCCAGCATGTACTGGCTGCCTTGGCTTGATAGGAGTGTGATTGCTGTTAGCAGTTATATATATATATATATACCTCCAGAAATGCCTTTTAACCCCCTATATGCCACTCTTCCCCATGATATGCCTTTTAACCCCCTATATGCCACTCTGGCATATAGGGGGTTAAAAGGCATATCATGGGGCAGAGTGGCATATAGGAGGGTATAAGACATTTCTGGAGGCAGAGTGGCATATAGAGGGTTAAAAGGCACATCATGGGGCAGAGTGGCAAATAGGGGGTATAAGGCATTTCTTGGGGCAGAGTGGCAACCCTGGGGGCAGATGTGCATAACTGGGGGGGGCAGGTTGGCAAAGAAAAGGAAATAAAAATATGTATATTTTTCTCAATCATAGCTTTTATTAAATATGAAAAAATAGTTTACATGAATTAATATTTACTAGTAAAACTTTGTTTCCTATAGGGTAGTCTTTTTGTTTTTTTCCTAAATTAATATTTAGATTTTGGGGGGTCGTCTTATAATCAGGGTCGTCTTATAATCGAGCAAATACGGTAATTCCTGTTGTGGTTAAATGTCCAAACCTCTTTTCTTATAATTGTTTAATCAAGTAAAATTGTGCCTGATTTATAATTGTTAGCTTGTCGTGTAACACAAAAACAAGCACTGATAAACATTCAGTGGAAAGAATAAAATTGTAGGTCTGCTAAGGTTTGTTTCCTTAGTGTTCCCGCTTGAAAATGTGCAAAACGGATCATGGAATGTAACATTATGGCAGTATTGAATATATTTCTGGAAAATACACATATTTTAAAAAGCTGTCATACAATGTGTTAATACATTTTTACATGGCATATTTCCTAGCTGTTTTATTTGCTATCGATTAATGTTGCTTTTGTGTTTGGGTGATAAAGCTACAATGTGAATATCTTTTGCCTGCAGACAATCATGTTTAGATATTTGTCTATTTCATTTCTTGACTATTCCACTTGTGTTTACTTTTCATATACTCAATCATGTTTCTGAATATTTCTAGAATTTATGACACTTTTCTGTTTTTCTTTTGGTAAAACTGAAATATGAAAAGGAAACTAATTTATTTTATAGTCCCAGAGTAAATTCAAAAACTTTTATTGTACATCTAGTTCAATCTCGCCCATGAATGGTTCAAGAAATAGCCACAAGTCATGAAATATATAGATAGATACAAAAATAAAACATTGATACAATAGTATCTGCCTTCTCCTCTTGGGCAGTAATTATGCAGGGTAAGTAATTTAAAGGTGATCACTGTTCACCACTCTGTTGAATCATATCTACTGTATATACCGTATTTGCTCGATTATAAAACGACCCTGATTATAAGACGACCCCCCAAAATCTGAATAGTAATTTAAAAAACAAAAAGCCTTAATATAAGACTACCCTATAGGAAAAAAGTTTTTCTAGTAAATATTAATTCATGTAAACTATTTTTTCATATTTAATAAAAGCTATGATTGAGAAAAATATATATTTTTTTTATTTCCTTTTATTTGCCAACCTTCCCCCTCAGTTATGCACATCTGCCCCCAGGCTTGCCACTCTGCCCCCAGAAATGCATTATACCCCCCTATTTGCCAGAGTGGCATATGGGGGGTTAAAAGGCATATCATGGGGAAGAGTGGCATATAGGGGGTTAAAAGGCATTTCTGGAGGTATATTTATATATATAACTGCTAACAGCAATCACACTCCTATCAAGCCAAGGCAGCCAGTACATTCTGGAACCTGGGGATGATAGTAGTGTGATTACAGCCTCCCTATGCCATGCTACCACCCCCACCCCCCTTACACTTCCATGCTATCACACACACTCTCATTAACAAACATTTAAATACTCATTCATTCCATTAATCACACATACTTGCTCAAAAACCCTCCACCACCCCCTTACCTGAACTGCAGATCTCCCACTCGCAGACTTCTGCAGGGGCCCGGCTGTGCGAGCAACTTCTCTGGCCCCGCCCCCAGAGGAAGGAGGGGGGAGGTAGATTATGTGAGGACTGTGCTAGCTTCCTGTTCTCCTGCTGCTAGTAGCAGAGACGCTGCTCACGACCAAAGCCCGGTAAGCAGCATCGCCCCAGCAGACATTTATTTTTGAGGTCTGATTAGAAGACGACCTCGATTATAAGACGAGGGGTATTTTTCAGAGCATTTGCTCTGGGAAAAAACTCGTCTTATAATCGAGCAAATACGGTATATATATTCCATCAAGTGAAATTTTGTTGTTGTTGTCAAAAGTTGTTGTCATAGAGCTGAGAGAACTTTTTTACATTTTCTGTGTTTTCTTATGTAATTAAATGTACTGGCAAAAGAATAAAATGACAAATCTGCTAAAGTTCATTTATAAACATGCCCGATAACTTAATTTTTCCCAAGTGGAACAGTCTTATACTGGTACTTTTTAGGTCATCATTCTAAAATTAATAAAGCAATTCATGTCCAACATGCTAGTGGATGCCACTTCAGAATTCAATTCAGAAAATAGCTGGTGTCAAAGGCCAATATTGACACTGGTTCCATCTAAGCTACTTGTACTGAATTTTCCTCCGGGGGGACCACCATATTAGCATAACATAATACACACAATAGATTCATTCTCTGCAGCAATTTTTTTCAAAAAAATTAATTGTAAATAGCTTTGATTTAGTGTCCCTCACAGCTTTTGCCTTATGCAACCAAACGTTACATTGACCTATTTATTCACTAAATGCTGAGATGCTTTTTAGGGGGCTGGAATGAAGCCAAGTTTGAAAATCAGGTCTAACATCACATCAGCAGCTACTGAGTTGCTCAAGCAGTTTAATTTGTCAGTTGAGCAATTAAATTGGCTGCTTAAACAGTCTGGTTTATTGGGAGTCTCGCCACTTGTAGGTCATATTGCCTCTTACTGAGGAGCAAAGTTGGATTGTGTTGTATTGAATGCCCAGACAAAGATGAAGCTGTATACTATATGGAGCTTTATTTTGATGTTGGTTTAATGATTAGTGATTTGTTTACTGTACTTTCCTGTACTTGCCTTCTCAATTGTATGTGTTGCACCAGCGCTCTTTGTGCATGTAGTAGTTTGAGTGTATGTGTGTGCATGTATACAGAATGTTACTGTGTATCAGTATGTGAGCTTACGTGTGTGTTTGTGTGAATGTGTCTTTCTGTGGTAGATACTATAAGTGTGTGTGTTTCTTTATGTATTTCTAATTGGCTGAATACATTTCCAGATTGTCAGTCCACATGCATGTTATATATTCACTCCCAGTCTTCTCCAGTTCCCAGTTCCAGGAGGTATAATAAAACCTCTGCATGAATAGGTGGAAAGCTCTCCCATGATTTCAAAGGTGGTGCATTCTTGCCGTGAGTGACTGCTTCAAGCATTCAAAACTGGTAAAAAAATCAGACTGGGTGATGTGTTGTATCTCTGGAGCTGTATCTTCTTCTAAAAGTAGGTATTTGATTTTTTTTCCTGTAGGTAACAAATGTACTTGAATATTCATTCATGAATATTCATTCATTGAATGCTATGTTGGTATGGGACACTAGATCTGTCCCAGAACTCTCATGCATGATACATTTTTAACATCTGCCTAACCTACATTTTGGGGATGTACCGGAGGTGAGTGGGTATGGCTAAATGGCAGGCCTGACAAACCACACAGTGTTTCTGAGCAACTCAACAGCTGGCTCTTTCTCTCTTTTACATGATTTCACTGGTTATAGTTATATATCCATTGCTTTCCCATGAGACTGTAACATCTGGCATTAGAACGGTTGCATTTTGTTTTTGGGTGCTCCTATAAAATAAGCAGCAATCAGAAGAAAAACAGCTTCGCACACCATGATTCAAACACTTTTTGGGAGTATATACTCTTGTGAACTTTACAATGGCGTTCACAATAATTTCATTTTAGAGTGGTTGATTTTTTCCTCATCTTTTATTGTCCTTCTGTGGATAAATGGAGCAATGCATGAACCGTTATCAGTAACTTTCTATATATTTGCGTAGACTCATAACTTCATCCAAAAACATGTTGTAGAAAACACAGCCCTTATTCGCCACCTTCAGAACTATTCATGCAAAGGATTATATTGGTATCTCAGCATGTTTGCATTATTTATTTAGTCAACTCCATATTCATGTGTGGATTCTTCCAGCTCCTCAGAAATGTCAGAAACCTTGGAGTTATTCTGAAATCTGCAGGAAAAAAATGTTTTGTAAATTAGCTTGGGTTTATGCCTATATATATATATATATATATATATCTATATATCATACTTTTGCCTGTAACACGAACTCCTTAAAAAAATGAATGACCTGTCTGCATGGCCTATCACAACACTCATTTCTTAAAAGCATTTTGCACTTTACAGAGGGTGTGGGTTTTGTATCTAGGTATACTTTTCATAATTGTTAATGTACGCCATGTATGCTAGTTGCATATCATTAGCCAGCATGTCTGAAACCATTCCGATTTGTTTGCAAACTATGATTGATATGAATATCAGCACCTTTCTGCTCACACATCTGGTCTTTATACATCAAGTGTCTCACGCTGTCCTTTTCCATTTTATAAGATTAATGTACCTTTTGACTTTGACCACAATTGACCTCTACCTGCTCTTTTCTACAAGAATTCTGTGTGGCCTGTCTGAATCCTTCACTAATAACGTGTACCGTATTGGATGCCCATTAGCAACTTTGTCTACCAAGTGAACACAGCAAAATGCAGTAGATAAAACAAACGTAGGACTCAACTGTTAAAGGACCTATGTCCAACAGAAAATAATTTTAGAGTGATAAAAGGTTTGCTGCTTGTTGTTTCTAATGCCACCTTATGGTAAGGCTAGTATAAGACACTGTATATGATTGCAATGTTTAATTGTAAGCTTGTTTGAGCAGGGCCCTCCTCACCTGTTGTCTCTGTTAGTCAATTTGTTATGTTACATGCTACTTGTTATTTCCTGCCTACCCATTGTACAGCGCTACGGAATTTGGTGGCGCTATATCAAACAATAAATAATAATAATAATTACATGCTGTCATGATTAACTCATATAATGTAGTGGATGCATGGAAGGGTAACCCAGCAGAGGTGGTTCGTTTCTTTGTTTAAGCATTCAATGAGTTAATCTGAGGTTGATTTAAATGTGTTTTTGTGCATGCCCTCTGTATCTGTTCTGGCTAGAGGTGTCATCTTCCCGAAGGACCCCTGTGGTGATTCATGGCCTAACAGATAAGGATCCTTAGTTATAGGAATTCCATTCCTATCTTAAGTGGAGGGGTTTCCATCACCTTTACCCCACCATAACTTATTGGCACATCAAAGTTGGGACCGGATTCTTGGGGATGGTGTCATATAATCAGTCATGTGGTCAGAGGGACGTTTGCTTGCAAAAGTCTGATTTAGGGACAATGCAGCGACCGAAAGGCAGAACTCCATGATATACTCTGATCGGAACAACATCTAGAAACCATCTGGACTTAAGGAGTTCCCACAGGCCTGCTTATTGGAGAAACTCTTGAGTGAGTTTTTGTTTTTAAGAACTGTTTGCTGTTTTATTTTTCTTTTGTATGTCTTGTTTTTGTAATTCTGGCACTGTGTAATCTTTGTCTTTTTGTTATTAAAATATTCAAAATCCAAGTCTGTCTTTGGGCTCTAGTATCGATATCCACGAACCCTAAGAGAGGATAACACGTTACCGTATTGTTATTAAGGTCTACGGGATATATATATGTTGTTTGCCCGGGGTGGGTTGATATATATATAGAGATAAAGGTTCTAATTCGGATTTCTCACGAATCCGGTATCAAAATCGTGAGTGGTGGCAGACTACCTGGGGGGATACAGGCAGGATTTGGGGGTTAATTTGGTGTAACTTATGCCTTGTTAAGGGGTCAAGTTAGTAAATCCAGAGGCCTGGTGCTATTAACCCCTTCATGCCCACACCCTCCACACAGTCACGGCTTGGCAAGTAGTCCCGACCGTGACACATGCTGCTGTGAAACCACATAATATTAGTGAAAAGAGTAGTAATGAGCAACGATAGACTGTTATATAATAACACATTAGTGTACTGAACCAATTGACTGTTAAGGTGGAACCTGTGGACAATGGAGTGTTATGTTAATATCTTACAGTTGTAAGTAGATTTGCGGAGGACAATGTTATGGTAATTTTATAAAATGTATTCTAATTATACTTGCTGTTTTAAGACATTTTCTAAATTAGTAGTGATCAGGTAAGGACTGGCAGTATTCAATCTAGGGGTCAAGTCTAGGGCTGCTGTCAGGGGCAGCCTTCCTGAGGGCACGCTCAGAGAAGCAAAATTTCCCTCTGCTGGCTGAGAGTTCAGAAGCCTTTAGATTTCCTCCACACTAAGCTCAGTTTAAGCTATAGCCGGCACCAGCTAAGAAACCTGCTGTGTGTGCATTTGACTGTGTTTGTCGTTTGTGTGCCTGTATGTGTAAAGTCTCATAATTGGGGATTAAATGTCTGAAACTGCTCATGTTTTCATTTTATGAAAATTAATAGAAAATGCACAGAAAAAAAACATTGACATGCTGATAAGCAGGTAGCTAAGCAAATCCCAGGACAACATACAAAAGAGTTACTGATTGGTGCACAAAATCTTTCAATCATAACAACCCAGGTGACATTTTCCCCATGCTAGCATAGAAAGCCCTAAACATACTGTACCTTTTCATGTTTTGGGTATTGTCATTATACCACTTGTATGCAGAGACATCTCTGCACTTGGATGTGGAGTCCTCCTGTTTCTCAAAAGTGTCAGATAAAGGAGAGTCATCATTGTAACTGCAGAAGACAATGGGTTTTTAGTTTACGTTGGACATGTTCTAAATCAACATATGTTAGAGCTCAGTTTCAAATAACATGAGCATTTACAGTGCTATGAAGAAGTATTTGCCCCTTTCAGATTTCTGCTTTTTTTTGCTTATTTATCACATTTAAATGTTTCAGCTCATCTAACTAATCTTAATACAATAAAGAAAAGTGAAAACCAGTGTTCAGAAAAGTGAAAGTAAAGGTAATAAAATCAAAGAGATACTTTTCTCTTATTGGTCGTATGTACAGCTGCAACCCTATGTAACACTCTCCACAGAGTGTTGAAACAATAACTCTGACAAAAGACTTCCGTCTAGGGGCGCTTGTAACCACCGATCTCAATGGCTCCGAAAAAACAAAAGATAACCTATGCCAAATGGTGTAATATGGTCAATAAGCCAGTACAGGAAATGAAAACATCCAATGGTTATACTAACAATATGTATGAGTATTTCAAGCCTCCAAAAATTATATATAACCCGATTTATCCTGGGCGACGAATATAGAAGAGAAGAAAAACATCTGCCATGGGATGATATCTTTCAACACTTGTACATGTGTGATAATCGGTTACACTCACATTTAGATGGATGTATCTGGTTTGTTTTCTGGAGTTTGCAGTGAATCCTGGGTATCCTGGGTTGACCTTTGCCTCCTGGATGAAGTATCCAGGTGTAGTTTTTTAGGAGTATATACCCACTTATATAAAGTGCTGGTGCTTGTGTAAATCAAATGACTGTTAGTGAATTGTAAGATATGTGTATGAAACTGGATAGAGGCCAATAGACGTAAAATAGTGGTGCACAATTTGATAAAAAATACTAATTTATTCCGGGACTCAGCCCTTAGGTTTTAGTTAAAAAATCTATATTCTACATACGTCTAAAGCTTATGTTCTATTAAAAACAATTAAAAAAATATAAAAGTATATATAAAAAATCTGTATCAATTGGTCCAAAATAAAGTCCAATAAAATGGTAATCCTCGAATTGGTCCAAAATAAAATCCAACAAACTGGTAATCCTCTACGCGTTTCGTCACGATATGGCTTCTTCAGGAGGTTCATGTCCGGTTTCTCCGTGTTCTTCCTTTTATGTTCTCCATTGTTGTCCGCGTTCTGGTCCTCTCGTTCGCTCCTCCCATTATTTTACGTGATGACGTACAGGGCGTGTGTTGTATTCTAATCATCCTGTATGCGTCGCTGTTCTTTCTTAATCCATCGTAGGTGCATGATGATTTCCAAAATTCCGTCTGTGCCGGGGATGCACCGCCTGTGTTCACTTCCTGATACGATGCTGTGTCTTTCTGCGGTATCCCGCGAAGATGTAGTGGGGCGGATAGATGGACATTAATGTCACCGTAGCTTGTAAATAAAAAATAGCATGGTTACCCAAGGTGTTTGCTTTCATTTCTTTCAGCTTGTTTCGGGGAACTAATTGGGGGCTTTCTTTCTTTCTGTTCGATTACATGTGACTATACATACCGGGAGAATGTGTATAATCTTGTAGATAAAGTGGATTTTTGTGGTGAATCCCAAAAAGTGTTATAAGAGATCATCAATATAATCGATTTTTGGTGATTATATCTAATTATCACCTGGAATAGTGTATATGAAGAGAAAGCTTCTGTAATAAGGATATTATCCCATAAAAAATAGGACTCTTATAACACTTTTTGGGATTCACCACAAAAATCCACTTTATCTACAAGATTATACACATTCTCCCGGTATGTATATTCACATGTAATCGAACAGAAAGAAAGAAAGCCCCCAATTAGTTCCCCGAAACAAGCTGAAAGAAATGAAAGCAAACACCTTGGGTAACCATGCTATTTTTTGTTTACAAGCGACGGTGACATTAATGTCCATCTATCCGCCCCCCTACATCTTCGCGGGATACCGCAGAAAGAAACAGCATCGTATCAGGAAGTGAACACAGGCGGTGCATCCCCGGCACAGACAGAACTTTGGAAATCATCATGCACCTACGATGGATTAAGAAAGAACAGCGACGCATACAGGATGATTAGAATACAACACACGCCCTGTACGTCATCACGTAAAATAATGGGAGGAGCGAACGAGAGGACCAGAACGAGGACAACAACGGAAAACATAAAAGGAAGAACACGGAGAAACCGGACATGAACCTCCTGAGGAAGCCATATCGTGGCGAAACGCGTAGAGGATTACCAGTTTGTTGGATTTTATTTTGGACCAATTCGAGGATTACCATTTTATTGGACTTTATTTTGGACCAATTGATACAGATTTTTTATATATACTTTTATATTTTTTTGATTGTTTTTAATAGAACATAAGCTTTAGACGTATGTAGAATATAGATTTTTTAACTAAAACCTAAGGGCTGAGTCCCGGAATAAATTAGTATTTTTTATCAAATTGTGCACCACTATTTTACTTCTATTGGCCTCTATCCAGTTTCATACACATATCTTACAATTCACTAACAGTCATTTGATTTACACAAGCACCAGCACTTTATATAAGTGGGTATATACTCCTAAAAAAACTACACCTGGATACTTCATCCAGGAGGCAAAGGTCAACCCAGGATACCCAGGATTCACTGCAAACTCCAGAAAACAAACCAGATACATCCATCTAAATGTGAGTGTAACCGATTATCGCACATGTACAAGTGTTGAAAGATATCATCCCATGGCAGATGTTTTTTTTCTCTTCTATATTCGTCGCTCAGGATAAATCGGGTTATATATCATTTTTGGAGGCTTGAAATACTCATACATATTGTGAGTATTACCATTGGATGTTTTCATTTCCTGTACTGGCTTATTGACCATATTACACCATTTGGCATAGGTTATCTTTTGTTTTTTCGGAGCCATTGAGATCGGTGGTTACAAGCGCCCCTAGACGGAAGTCTTTTGTCAGAGTAATCTTAATACAAGACAACATAATTAAACACAAAATTCAGCTTTTAAATGATCATTTCATTTCTTGAAGGTAAATAAATAATTAAAAACCTATATTACCTATGTGAAAAGTAATTGCAACTGGTGGCGCCCCCCTTGGCAGCAACAACTGCAATCAAACGTTTGCAACTAGTGGCAATGAGTCTTTTTCACTGGAGGAATTTCGACCCACTCTTCTTGGCAGAATTGTTTTAATTCAGCCACATTGGAGGGTTTTTTTATCATGACCTGCCTTTTTAAGGTCATATCACAGCATGTTAATAGGATTGAAGTCATGACTTTGACTAAGCCACTCGAAATTAGACTTGTGCTTATGGAGTTGTACAAATTGCAACTTGTCAATTTCATCAACTTGTACGAATCTCTGATGATGAGGCGAGACAGACAAAAACACTCTTATGCACATGCTCTAACATTCTTGTGCACATTCACTTTCTTGTGTTCTCTGACTGTCTCTCTACCTTCTTTGCCAACTGCTTCCGTGTCTCACATCTCTGCTTCTGTGTCCCGCATCTTCTTGTTCTTCTTTCTTTTTTCCTCTCTCTTCTCTTTTCTTTTTTTGTCTGCATCTCCACAGACAGGACCTCCCAGGGAACTTCCGCTAAAATTATTGGAGGGCCGGTGGAACCTCTGCCATTTTGCCCTAAGAAACAATGTGTGAACTGCTGTCAAAATGGTAGAGCTTCCAATGACATCCTTTCCCTCGATTTTGGGATGACTGAAGAGGACATTACTGGAACCTCTGCCATTTTGTCCTCAGATAACCTCGTGGGAACTTTCGCCAAAATGGCGTAGCGTCTGGTGACAGAAGAAGACATTACCGAAAGCTCTGCCATTTTCGTGGAAGTTACCCGGAAGGTTATGTCCACACATGAAGAAAGAAGAGAGAAGAAAGAAGGGAGAAAAGAGAAGAGAGGGGAACAAAAAGATTCAGAATATGAAGATGGCAGACACAGAAGTGGAAGTGGCCAGCAGAGAAAGTAGGGAGACATTTAGAGACATTCAGAGAGCACGAGAGACAAAGTAAAAATGAGAGTCTAAGAAAGTGTGAGTAAACGTAGGTTTCAGGCAACGTTTGTTTCCGAATTTAACCCCCCCCCCCCCGATTTTTGTCTGAAGCAAATGGGCAAGAAACGGAATTTGTTGTCAGAAAATTAATGGGCAAAAAACAAAGTAAAATATGTGTATAATTGGTTTTTGGCCCGTTTGCACATGTCTACTCCAAATACTTCATTTTGTTTCTTTTAGGCCATTCAGAGCTAGATTTGCTTGTGTGCTCAGGATCATTGTCCGGCTAAATAACTCAACCACACTTGAGCTTTAGGTCACAAACTGATGGCTGGACATTCTCCTTCAGAACTTTTTCTTACAAAGCAGAATAAACTCATGGTTCCATCAATTATGGCAGCACGTCAAGGTCCTGAAGTAGCAAAGCTGTCCCTTACCATCATACTACCACCACCTAAGCTTTGTAACCCTTCCCAGATAGAGAGATGCCAATGACCATCATGTGCTGCTTTCAGACCTTTTAGCTTACTTCACTTGTCCTATTTAATTGATGTTTACATTCAACAGGGCTGGTAATAATCATGCCTGGGTGTGTCTAGTGAAATTGAACCCAAATATCAATTACATTTGGTTCATTGATTGATTTATTAAATAAGGTGGCAATTACTTTTTTAAATAGGCCAAGGTAGGGTTGGATAGCCTTTTTCCTTTCTATATATATATATATATATATATATATGAAATCGTTGTTTAGAATTGCATTTTGTGTTTACTTGGGTTATCTTTGTCCAATAATAAAATTAGCTTGAAGCAGTTAAGTGTGACAGTTATGCAAAAATGGAGGAAATCAGGAAAGGACAAATGGTTTTTCACAGCACTATATAATTGTAATTGGAGTGAATTTTTAGTGTTTTCAGGACGAACGATACATTAATTATAGCTCTGTGTTTTTGGTGTTTCAGTGATATTTGGGAGCTTCATTTATTGAATTGTGTGCCTTAAGTGAAAGGCGTGAGCTGAATTTCTCATTTACATAACTATACATTATAAGAAGATGTTTCCATTAATTTCTCTACATTGCAGTATTGACTTGGCAAGATTGGTCATTCACAACAAACATATAATAATGCTATCTCTAATTTTTCTATTATATACTGCATCTTATAAACACATGCATCTTATAAACGTGTTCCAGATGTGCCTTTATAAATACTATCCATAGTTTAAAGGGTGTCACAGAACTCAATAAGAAGTTGTGAGATTTGACATCTCATCTTTAACCTTCTGAATGAGTTTGCAACACTAGTTTGCTTAGACCTAGTGCTAAGTTTAAGCCAAGTCACAAAAGATCAGTGACCCAGTTCCACCTAAGGAAAGGTTTACAGGAATAATGGCATGGGACATACATTATTATTAAATTGTATTTAAACACCACCAATAGATTCTGTAGCCCTACTACAATAGAGGATACTACCCATATGTTGCTGAACATGAAAAGAAGCAGTTAAAGAAAATCCCACACATGTCTGATGGGCAGCTCTTAATAGATATTTATTTATGTATTTGACCCATTGTACATGTTGGTGCTACATAAATTAGTAGTATGGTAATAATAATAATAATAATAATGTATTGTTTAGTATAACAGACATTTTGGAAACATTTGTTTTATAAAGGTATTCTGTATATTGCTATTTTATTCTTCATACTCGCATGTTTAGTATGGGCCATGTTAGGCAAATTGGGCAAAGTGAAAACAATGTAATATTCTGCTACATTTGAGCTGTGCTTTGGGGATCAGTTAATACTTCAAACAAACAACAGTTGCTTAAGCTATGGTCTGAAATTCATTCTATTTTACTAATAAATAAATGAAACGCAGAGGAAAGTATATGGGTGCTTTAGAACCGTGCTAGGGTTTCAATTCTGTTTCAAATAAAAATGTTCCCTTTCAATGTGACACCTAGTGGCCCAACGTCAGAGTTGCACAGCACCTTTCTAAAAATCATTCTGAATTTCTACAGCTGTGTATTTCTGATTATATCTTGCAGGATCCCTTAATCTTCCCAGGATTCCAGCTGTATAATGGGAACTGAACTGAGACCACTAGTATACTTAAGATCTCCTGATAGATTTAAACCTTAAATCGCAGTTGATCTTTGCAGGTTTAGTAGTCTGAGACCTGGCACCAAAGGCTTTAAATCTCAAGGTTATTTTCAAGACGGCCAGTTCAAAGAATTTATTTTTTAATCTCAGTAGTTCTATAACTCACCGGGATTCATGATATTGAGAGGTGACTGATTTGTGAGCATCATTAACGCCGTTGCTAGGAGATTGCTGTGGAAAAGGAAAGGTTTTATTATATATTTGACAGCCAGCATTAAGCACGATTAGAATTGTTCATTGTTATTTCTTACTATTCTTTCTTCTCTTTTGAGATTTCTACCAGGTTGTTTTCTTTATCATAATGTCAATGTTCCAATGCTTGATGTGGTCTGGGATTGATTATAATATTTGAGTGCTTCATATATAAAGCATTGGATGTAAATGTTTAATTCATGAGCTATATCACTCTGTACACAGCATTGTGATTTTATATTAATCAAACTATACTGATTACCTATTTTAACCCCAGATCACTGTCATGCACTGTATAATTCTCAATCAAAAAAACAATTAAACAAGTCTACTAACTAACATTCATTATATATGGGAATGTTTTATAGGAGATTTGTAGCTCACATTTAACCTTTTGAATGCTTCAATGCTTGAATGCTTCAATGTTTTTTATGTTCATGTACGTATACTGAGATTTTATATGATTGTTATCTACATTATGTCCTGTGATTGCTGTCTGATACTTAGCATCTTAATTCCTATGGGAGAAGTAAGTATGTACTTAGTTTTTCACACATGGCTTCTCCATTTTGGCTTTATTTTTGTTGAATAAATCATGACACGGTGTAATGTCATGTATTGTATTTACCTAATTTTAGGCCTGCTAAGGAACAGATGATTGTCATTATGTCCTTATACGTAAAACCATAAAATTCAAAGAGGATGTACTTTCTTTTTCACATGACTGTACATAGAGTAAATGTGAAAATAACGTAAACATAATTAATCAGATGTCCTTTTCACGCTCTTGTCATACAGTCTCTGATACGATAAAAAGTGTTTTGCCGTTTGGCTTTATCAGGAGGAAAAATCTATAACATTGTTATGTGTCCATCGCTGGGAAGATCCTCCTCTCATAGATTGAGTTCAATTTACTTTCCATACATAACTCATGTGAGAACAAACCCCCCCCCCCATTCATTATCATTCATAAAATGCCAGCTCATACTGCGTTATGAATGTATAAACAACAAACCTCCGGATATACAAATACATTGCCCAAACCCCGAATAAATTAATAACCAATATTGTAAAAATGTATTGTTTTGCATATCATTTAATTTATATTTACAAGGGGCTTTTTTTTAACCCCATAAAGGTCACCCATCACACATCGGCATCAAATGGGAAAAATACATTTAAAGGCATATAATGTAGTATTTAAAATGATGATCAATCATCATTTCATCCTTTGATGTCTACAGGTTATTTATAGTGTCATATAAAAGGTGCCCAAAGGTCCCCTGGAGGCACCAAACAGGGCTGAAAAATAAAATATACAGTACACAATAGGTAAAACTAAAAACACTTATCAACTTGCCACCTACATCTTGCCACCAAAAAGATAAGGAATAGAAACGTTGTATTAAGACAAAGTTTTCATAACTTTTAAGTTTAAAAATCCATTGTGTTTCTTTTCTTGATAAAACCTGTGCTATGTTACCCTCTCTCCAAGACAATTTGACTATAGCTATCCTTATGGTCAAAAAATAATCCATGTTAAATTGTCTACAGGAAGTACAATGATGTGGAACACTATATTTGACAATTTTATTTCAAATACTTCCTAGATGTTCAAAAATCTTGTCTTTCAATGCCCTAGTGGTTCTTCCTGCATATTGAGAGCAACACGTTTCATAAATGTTAAACTTAAAAATCCATTCTGTTTCTGATTTTTTTTTTCCTTATAGTTGTTCCAGTTTTTCTTGGTTGTATGTGTGCCACATATAAAAAACATTTTAATTTTGTAAAATCCTTCATAGGATCTTTCCTATCCATTTCCCCTATTTGTTTATGGTTTTTGTTCCAGAAGTGGGATAAGGTAGTCTTCTCAATAAATTTACTTTTAAGATTATTGACTTCAAGCTGTATTGAACAATTATTTTTGTCTCTCACGAGTCATTTTGTAATGTTCTAAAGCTAAGGGGGATGGTGGCAATTAGAAGAATCAATAAATCAGTTGTCATTTATCGTAATTCAATTGCACGTTCATGAAAGTCAAAGGTGAAATTTCTATTGTAATAATTTCTATTGATATATTTGTATAAAATCTTCAAGGGTATCATGTGAGCATACCTGGGACCTCTCCGGGTTTCATCCAGAGATTACCGGGTGAGCACTGCTTCTCCGTTTCTCTGGGTCAACACCCGAATCCTCCGGGTCGCGGGAGCGGGGTCTTGACACTCCCCGCTCCCCCCCCATTTCCCCTTGAAATGGGGGTGTTTCCCGCTGGCGTCAGTGGGAAATCCCCCGACGTCAGCTGGAACTCCCCCAATGTCAGTGGAAACGCCCATTAACATCAGCGGGACCGCCTCGCCGATGTTACGGGACCGCTCGCTGACGTCAGTGGACAGTCCTGGCCGCGGCCAGCAAGGAGAGGCTCCGGGCGGGCGGAGCCCAGAAGTTCCCAGGTATGTATGTGAGCCCTGCCAAATAATGAGAACCTCACTGGTATACATCCCCCAGAGCACCAAGTTTGCATCAAATAGATTGTTGTTGCAAACATACTGTTGTTCCCAACCTGCCACAAGAGATAAAGACAGATTTGTAAGGCATAAATAGATTTTGGCGATAAGGAAAATCTGGGAGTTACAATAGCCAAAATTATTTTAAAACGAAGATAGGGATATATATATAAAAAAAAGACTCAGATAATGCCACTAACCAATTTCTTAATCTGAATGAATTTAAATATTTGAATGAATCAATTATTAGTGGTATTAAGTCTCTCACCTATAATACTTCAGAATATGTTGATATTTTTTTAGAAGAATAAAAACTGGCCCCGGCACATATTAAATATACAATACAAAATCTAACTATGCTGCAGGGCATCCATTGCTCATCAGATCTATCATGGGCAACAGAAGATGTTTCTTCAGTTTTTATCCCATGATTTCACATGATACCCTTAACAATTGTATACAATATATCAATGGATTGAACTCCATCTATAAGAAGAGGATCCTCCCAGCAACGGACACATTACGTTGTCCATTGCATACAGAGACTGTGTGAGAAGAAAGCAAAAATTATATTTTATTATTCATTTTTATTAGACTTGTGCATTCGTATTCGTACGAACATGAAAATGAATACCGAAGAAACGAACATGGCGGTGGCAAAACCTAAACAAAAACGAAGACACACAACACGGAGAATCTTTGTGTTTGTCTTTGTTTACTAATCTCCCTCGTCCCTTCCCATCTAGCCTACCTTATCTACGCAGCATTGCAGGGGTTAATGGGAACAGAACTTCGTAGGTTCGCCATCAGGAGTTAAAGGGTCATGCAAGCGACTCTATTGGTCACCTACAGGGGCCTCCTCTGGCATTAACCAATGACCTTTAACATCTGACGACGGAACTTGGGCTGGGGAGACCCGACTCTATTGGTCATTCGTACGGACCTTTAACTCTTGGAGCGGGTAGACCGGCCGAGTTTCGGCACCACGATTTTAAAAGTCTGTACGAGCGACTCTATTGGCTCGTCTGCCATCAACCAATAGTGTCGCTCCTATGGAAATTTAACTCCTGACGAAGAACCTACGGATTTCCGCTCCCATTAACCCCTGCGATGCTGCGTAAATAACAGAGAGCGGAAATCCGTAGGTTCGCCATCAGGAGTTAAGGTCCATAAGAGCAACTCTATTGGTCGCCGGCAGGGGCCTCCTCTAGCATCAACCAATTGGTTGATGCCAGAGGAGGCCCCTGCCGGCGACCAATATAATCGCTCGCACAGACCTTTCGTATCTGACGGCAGAAAATGGCCTGGGGTCTCCCCGCTCCAGGAGTTAAAGGTCCGGACGAGCGACTCTTTTCCCCACAAAGACGAGTCTAATTTTTATTCTGTCATTTGCAGATTCTATGTGCTGCTACAGCTGTAAGTCTCCTATACCTGTGTCTTGGCTCTTTTGCTGTGATACCGCGACATTGGTTCCTTCCTTTAATGTTTTTAATGTTGTTGCAAGTAAAGGTGTCTTACAGATGAACTTGTTTGCATTATTATTTTTATGAGTGCATATTTGTAGACATTTAATGAATTTAAATATTTGACATACTGCACTGCAATTGTTTTTTTATTTCTTCTTTTGCATATGCCTCCAAGTTGTGTTATTTTTGCTTTGTTTCTTTGGGCAGCGGCTTCATTAAAAGTGAAGATATTAATAATTATAATAATATGAAAGTGTTAATATTATTACCCTATTAAATAGTATGTTTATGGCTAAAAATACCATGTCGCAATGTGTTAACCCATGAACCACAGAGAAATCATTCTATACAGATTACTTGGAGTCAAAGCCGTATTGTCATACCTGGGAACTTTCTAAGTAAGCTGTCATGGAGTCTCTGGAAATGTGTCACCCAAATGTCTCTAATACCAATTTCCTCATGGAGACCTTGACTTGCCATTATTTAAAGATAATTGAGTAATCTGCATTCAAGCAGTGATATCAACCATAACACACTGGCAGCAGAGAAACCAACTGGGAGTCTTAGATATGGTCACAGCAGTGAAGACAGGCAGGAGTCAGCTCTCCACCCTGAGACATTGAGATTGGGACAAAAACCCTGAGACTCAGGGACAAACCCTAAGACTTCCCAGGTATGCATTTTATAGAATCTTAATTCGGACAACACTTCATTAATACTGTTGTCACATGCAAGGTATTAATGTGAAGTGTGAAGAGTGCATTTATTAAGTATTTTGTGTAAATGAAAATATGAAAAATGGAAAGGCTCATATAAAATTTTAAAACATTATTTAGTTATTGTACTCACATCTGGTTCTGTCCTAGAAATGCTTGCCCCAGCTGAGACTGGATGTTGTTTAGTTAGCTTATACTTAATTGCATCGGAAAGCTTTAGTAAAATCCTTTCTCTAGGTAAGTCAGATGTTTCCTGTAAAAATTAAAAAAAAGAATAAATAGAAATGACATTATTGTATGCAGTGGCATCGCTACAGGGGGGCAAGGAGTGGCAGTAAGGGCAAGTATATGGCACTATGCCTATATGTTATTTGTCCAGTGTGTCAGATGGTCAATCCAAGAATGTACATTTCCATTTAATAAAAAAAGAGCATTCATTATAAAATTTGTCTGAACTGCTTAGAACTTGAAATCAGAAAACACATTTAGGATTCACTTTCATATTGATGTGAGCCCTGCACCACTGTAAATAATACACTATACTAAAGCATCTCGGGTAAAAACTAAAATACCTTTGATGTATATGCACAAAGAAAAGTTTATTTGAGAGGTGCATATCTTGTATAAAGTATGAAATGATGTGTAATCAGTAAGAATTTATCTTACTTACAATCACACCTATTGCCTGCAAAAGCTGGACAGTAATGCTACTACCTGACTTCAAATTGTGATTGTCCAGCAAAAGCCAGTACACTTGGGAGGTATGCATGTATAAGCACAAAAAGTAAATTGATATCAGCTCTAGCGTCAACATGCACCCATAGAATCTACATCCCCAATTTATTATTGTAACATTTTGTATGTTGATTGGCAAGGAAGCGATTCCACTGAAATCAATGAAAGTGCTTTCTGTAAATGTTATATCCCCACCCCGTGATGTTTGCAGAGCCAGTGCTGAAGCTGAACCGTAAGAACATCTCCTTCATTGCAAAAAGCTAGGAGGTGAGGAATGGGCAAATGTATATTGGGGGATTCTGCAGAAACCTGAACCCTTGTGTATTTGCAAAGAGGGCCACATGTAAATTGATAAGGACCTCTCATCTATCATATGCATTTGTCATATCATTAGGAATAAGACAACTATGACCATACTTTTCAGCCACAAAAACTTAATAAGGTTTTACAGAGTGTATCAATAAAACTCAATAAAAAAGGTAGAGAAGAAAGAAAAAAGGGAGACAGTAAACTGAGAATTGTAGTCAATAAAAATGCGGTCACTAAGGGGCAGGGAGGAAAGCTTGCCCCCAATTGTGTGGAAGAGTGATGCAGAACACCATGGATAACGAATGGGTCATATATTTATGTGAAAAACTCAATTAGGATAGAGGGTAAGGTAAACAAAAAATAGGTGGAGTTTATTATAAAAAGATTGGTGAAGGAGAGTGTGTAGTTTTCAACATTTTTAGATATGCCAGTAGCGAGAAAAATGTCAGGATGTTAACGAATATGATTTATTGATGCAAGAAGCCACGACCGTCAATTTCATAAATGTATCATGACTCTGAGCCAATGTGTGTGCTTTGAATATAAAATAGGCAAGGTTACAAAGCCAATGATACGTTTTATTTATTGCTCAATGGGGTTAAAGATAAATTTAGCAATTTTTTTTTTTTTTTCCACAGATGTTTCCAAGCCTTATTTTTTAACTATATACCTATTATAACATCAATAAAATATTTTCTTTAGTAAATGCCATCTGTTTTAACTGTCCTTTTTCAAATGCGGTAACAGGTTTTGAAATTCTCCCAAATCAGAAATGTTGAACTCAACTTATGTTCAAGACAATACAAAACAAGCAGACTGTACGAATAAAAATTACCTTTGATTTTACAAACAAAGTTAGTGCTTGCTTGTAGTAGAATATGGATTGATCATGGTTACCAAGGCAGAAATATGTGGCACCCAGTCCTTCGCTGACCTGCCACTGTCTCATCAGGTCTCCTGCCAACACATTATAAAACAAGTATCACATAATATGTTTGTCAAGCCTAGTATCTTTTAAATTATTTCTAAATGTAATTAAAATTTTATCATGTGGTTTTCTGAGGCACAAGTTGCGATCTATGCTCCGTTTTAAAAAGAAAACATTGGGAACACCTAATTAAAGATAAAACATACTGTTTAATTTAAATTTGCAGTGGTTCTAAAACTTACCAGCTGTAGGCTGTTTTGTAGCCAAACATGTCTTGAAACAGAATTTTGTGAAATGATGTATATTTTTTTTAATTAATTATATTTTAATTATAAAACATTAGGAAATGTATATTCTGTGTATGAGTTGGTCTTGGAGCTCTTTATAGGCTCCAAAAAAATGGAGCAAAATGGAAAAGCACAAATCTTATCTTATCTAGTCTCCAGCATTTACCAAATCACTTTCAATGGATCTATAAAGTGAATGCAGTGACAACCGAAACCTTATCACTTCACTGAAGCCTTAAAAACACCTGAGATGGTACAAAAGTCTAGATGCTTAAAACTAAGCATATGTGTTCCAAATGTGCCAAAATGTGACATGTTAGCTTTGGGAATGGAGTTCTGGGTGACGTTATGTGACCTATCAATCACTATTTACTAATTGTGTGATATACCGTATTTGCTCGATTATAAGACGTCTTATATTCAAGGTCGTCTTCTAATCAGACCTAAAGACTAAGATCCAGATCCCCCGCAGCGCTGCAGGAGACCTAGTTCCTCCTCTCTGGCAGCTGGTGGATGTCTGCGTGATGCATGCAGACAACCTCCGCTGCTGCCGGCACTTTCTCTGGGGCTTCTATGAAGAAGCGCTGGCATCACATGACCTTTCCGGTGCTCATTCATAGAAGCCCCAGTGGAAGTGCTGGCAGCAGCAGCGGAGGTTGTCTACGCACATCGCATAGACCTCCACTGGCTGCCCCCACTACACACCAAGGAATCTGAAACACGGGGGACAAGTCTAGGGATGCACTGGTAAGAGTGGCATATAGGGGGTTACAAAGGGGGTTAAAAGGAATATCAGGGAGGCAGAGTGGCATATAGGATTAGTACGGGCGACTCTATTGGTTGCCAGCAGGGGGCTCGTCTGCTATCAGCCAATGAAGTGCATCTGCACTTCATTGGTTGATGGCAGAGGAGCTCCCTGCCGGCGACCAATAGAGTTGCTTGTACAGACCTTTAACTCTTAGAGCCAAGTTCTGCATCAGTTAAAGGTCTGTATGAGCCACTCTACTGGTCGTTCACACGGACATTTAACTCCTGGAGCAGGGAGACCCCGAGCGGAGTTTCACCGTCAGGAGTTAAAGGTCGATACAAGCGACTCTATTGCTCGCTCGTACGGACCTTTAACTCCTGGAGCAGCGAGACCAATGGTCTCCCCAGGCAGAGTTTCACCGTCAGGAGTTAAAGGTCGGTACCAGCAGGGGGCTCGTCTGCCATCAACCAATGAAGTGCAAGTGCACTTCATTGGTTGATGGCAGAGGAGGGCCCTGTCGGCAACCAATAGAGTTGCTTGTACAGACCTTTAAAATCCTGGCACCAAAGCTGCTAGGTAGTGCGTACCGCTTTAACCCCGTATTAAAAATAGCAAAAAACGAAGAAAAAAAACACGAAGAATGTACACGAATATTCGTCCGAACCGAACACAGGAACGGGCAAATATTCGTGGAATAGGAAGATTTTTCCCCACAAAGACGAATACGAAGAGTTAGCCTGTGCCCAAGTCTAGTAGAGAATTCAGCTCCAGACTGTGTGACCCTGAGATTCTACACCTAAGTGCCAGAAAGCACAAAACGCTTAAGGTGAAGCCACCAACCTGTTTGTCTCTGTATTACTACTGAGGTACAATTTTATGGATATAATCAGTGAAGCTGGCTTCCTTGTTTTCTCTTCATCCCGAGATTGGACCCTGAGAATCTGGCTCCTCACCCTGAGATCTTAAAATTGGACCAAAAACCTTGATCGTTCCCAGGTGTGCCAACACACACACACAAATATTATATATATATATATATATATATATATATATACACACATACACATATATCCATTATAACCAATTTTTATTGAAGGCACATCTGTTGATTTAATACTATAATTGTTCAACAGAAGTAAAACAGCAACATGCTCAGCCAAATTAGAAATCCTCAATTGTTAACCAGACAGGTTCTGTAGGTACAATGTATGTACACTAACACCATCCCATTACAGTTTCTCTTATTATGTCAGTTCATTACATGAATTTATGAGGCTGTGCAGCTTACAAGGGTAAAAATCAGTATTCTAGGATATAATGGGGCTATACTTGGTTCCAAGATTGTCAGAGGTCTAGATCTTGCAGGATTACAAGAGATGTGTTTAATTAAAAACAGACTTACTTATATATAAATATGGTAGTTGCCTTTGCATGAAGGCTGTTTTTCCCATACAAACCGGTTCTAGGTAACATATTTTTTATTTCATATTCTTTTTATTTACATAAACACACACATAAAATGTGTTGCTATGCACTGCAAATATACAGTGATATTCAGTTCTTTTTTTATCTTCTATACTCTAGAAATCCCTATTTATGCCGAACACTTCATACACGTTACATCAAATGCATCTGGAACATCATTATTTCTGCACATTGCCATGTAGTCATTTTGCTGTCTGCAAGTATTTGATGCTCCTTTTATATTTACCACTTTGCCTGTACCTGCTGTTTTAACTACTACTTGGCAAATGTAACCCTCTCATAAAGCAGAAATTATTCAATAGTCTGATTACACATGGACGTTATTCCATGCAACAGTGAATCCCACAAAGCACCACACAAACTGAGGGCACTTTAATGAGCTGAAGAGAATGTCTGCAATCCAGAATTGTTCTTGATTTGGGTATAGAGTTGCTTTGTGCAAGAACTATCTATATTGCAAGCCTGGGGAATGGAGCATGTTGTTTTGCTTTGCAGGATGTCCAGGATGGCTTATTCTAGGCATGCCAAAGGGAGATTCACAATCATTTACTATTGATCTGAAGCAGTATGAAGTTGTATCTAGTGAGAATTTGTTCAGCACAGCATGTGACTGTTTCTGAATATAAATGACTTTGGATGTGGAGAGGTATTTTTTAAAGTATAAGTGTTTAGTTTTTCCCTTTTCTCCCGAGTATATGAATGCAATTGCTTGTGACAATCGTATTGTAAAATAGGCCACTTCCCAAGTCACAATAGTTTTACCAACTATTTGTCAAGTGAACAAACAATGTAATCAGCAGATTTTTAAAGAGATAGATTTGTTTTCCCTTATAAAAAGCTATGCTGGGTTCAGTTGCAAATTCTCTTTTCATGTTATATTTCCTAATTCTGCAAGCAGTCCTTCTGGTGTTGGTTGAAACATATGGGTGAATGGCCATTTGACTCATACAGAGACACATGCTTGTATCGGTGGTACATGCCTAATATCGATCATACTTTCCCTACATTTACGTAACAGAGCTGACAACATTCAGTCAATGAGACAAGCCTAGACAAAAGCCGCAGTATTGTGCTGTGCAAAACACATTTGCACACAAACCTCGCTTTGTATACAATATAAGAGTGTTTCATAGTTACTATAGATACCTAGTGAAGTTGAGAAAAATAAAATAATGCTGTAGTGGTGCCATGCTGAAATACACTGTGCATGGGAGAGGAACTACATTGAGAAGTAATGTAGAAAAACAAAAACTTGACATGGCTGTTCCTTTAATGTCGAACATCCATTTTACTAATTGCATTTATCCCAATGAAACAAACAAAACTCTTAGGGAAAATGTTCTCAAAATGTGAGGAGGAAAATGTCTCCAAATGGTCATTGGATCAACCACTATTCAAATTAAGACATACATTCATGGATGCCATTTCATGCCAATAATGAATCTTTTGAATTTTCAAAACATTTCACACACCCTATAGTCACCACATCATTACAGAATTCTGCAGCCTATTCATAATTCAAGTTTAAACTGCCTTGTCTGTAATCTTAATAGATGGCCTCTTGTTATCTGATTTATCTTTGGGATGAAAAGGTCTCTTATGTAGTGCTCCACTTTACTTGTACATCAAATCACCCCTTAAAATAATTCACTTCTCTGTTTTAGCCAGAAAGACAACTTCTCAGATTATAATAGGTGTCCTCATGTTAGCTGTCCTGTCTGTGAGGTGAGCATTTCTTCTCAGGCTGCCTTCTATTGACCTTGAATATATTTGTGCATTTGTTCACAGCATGGGCCATGGGTATATTTTAATTGTATAAATGAATAGTATGAAATGTTTATGCAGTTCAGATATGTGAGAATGTAAAAATGTTATACAGTATAGTGTTTGATTGAGGTGCTGATGTGAGGTTATTGCGTTTTAAAGCTTTAGATATTCTATGATTCCACCAAAATACTACCTTACCTGTATCCATAAATGCATCTAGAGACTGGTGGTAGTAAAACTCTGCCATTTCATACTTTCTTAGTTGACTGTAGGCAAATGCCAAGTTGCAGAGGCACTGTCCTTGAGCATTCCTTTCTCCCAACGTTCCTAGAAAAATCAAAGTAAATTAGCTGGTTGCATGATACTGAAAGATAGGATTATGTCAATAACCACGTACTCCAATGTTCTCCAAGTGCAGTACTGCATAGCACCCAGTGACATACAATATATTTTTTTAATTTACTAAAATTCACTAAATCCTGCCGTCACCTGAAAAACATCTCCCGAATCTGCCCATTCCTCACACAAGAAACAACCAAGTTACTAATCCACTCCCTTGTGATATCCCGCCTGGATTATTGCAACTTTCTACTAAGCGGTCTCCCCTCTCCCGCCTCAATCCATCCTCAACACTGCAGCAAGATTAATTTTTCTCTGCCGCCGTTCCTCATCCACTGCTCCCCATACCCTTCAGAATCAAATTTTAACCATTATCTGTACTGTAGTGGCGCTGTGGTTATTATCACATTTTGCATTTGTATTTTACAGTGGATGCCAGTGCTTTAGGAATTAATAAATGTTTGAAAAAATTACCTTATATGTTCATGAAAAGAAATGTCAAGTACATTTAAAGAGCATTTAAACTCAGTAAACTAAATTTATTCTAATACCTAGGGATTTCAATGAAAACCCATCCAACACTGAGAACCTTAATTTAATTTTTAGTGGCAGTAAATCACTTTAAAGCAGAAATGTAAAAGATCATTTATTGTTCAATAATACACGCAAGAGCTATTTAATGGAAATATTGATTGATCTTCTTCATAAAGACCTTAATTAATACATAAGAATATGTTTCTTTTAGCTTACCATACATATCTGCAGATTCAGCGTGGCATCTGAGTGATTTTTCATATTCGTAAAGAGCATTGTCAACTGCTCCTAGGTTTTGGAGCAATACAGCCATTTTTCTTATTGCAAATTGCTGCCCACTGCATAGTTTTATACTTTCTGTAAAACATTTTCTAGCTTCAGTGAAGCACTTCAATTCAGCATAATGCAAGCCAATGTTGTTATAGAGTGTTCCTAAAGCACAATAAAGAGAAACTCACTCAGTGTCATTTTTGCATTACACATACACACACAGTGGCAAAAAAATGAACCCTTTGGAATTACCTAGTTTCATGCATTAATTATTCATAAAATGTGGTCTGATCGACATCAGATGGTCAGCCATCCTGACACTATTCTGTATGATACATTGATAAACTTGGGAATTCATTGTCCCTTTCAATCATGGCAAGCTGTCCAGGCCCAGAGGAAGCAAAGCCGCCGTACTTCACTGTTGGGATGATGTTTTTGTGGTAGTATTTGGTGGCCTTTTTATCTCATATATACCGTATTTGCTCGATTATAAGACGACCCTGATTATAAGACGACCCCCCAAATCTGAATATTAATTTAGGAAAAAAAGAAAAAGCCTGAGTATAAGACGACCCTATAGGAAACAAGTTTTACCGGTATATGTTAATTCATCTAAACTATTTTTTTTTAATAAAAGCTATGATTGAGAAAAATATTTTGGTTTTATTTCCTTCTATTTTCCAACCTGCCCCCCAGTTATGCACATCTGCCCCAGAAATAGCTTATACCCCCTATATGCCACTGTGCCCCATGATATGCCTTTTAACCCTGTAAATGCCACTGTGCCCCATGATATGCCTTTTAACCCTATATGCCACTGTGCCCCATGATATGCATTTTGATCCCCTATGTGCCACTCTGCCTCCAGAAATGCCTTATACCCCTATATGCCACTTATGTCATTTAGAGGGTTAAAAGGCATATTATGGGGCAGAGTGGCATATAGGGAGGTTTAAGGCATTCAGGAGGCAGAGTGGCGTATAGAGGGTTAAAAAGGCATTTCTGGAGGCAGAGTGGCATTAAGGGGGTTAAAAGGCATTTCACAGAGCACTCTGTCTCCAGAAATGCCTTATGCCCCCCATTTAACACTCCTACGACCCCCCCCCAACTTACCGGTGCTTCTGACTTAGTCGTCTCATAGTCAGACCTTTTTGAGGTCTGATTATAAGACGGCCCCGATTATAAGACGAGGGGTATTTGTCAGAGCATTTGCTCTTAAAAAAACCTCGTCTTATAATCGAGCAAATACGGTATTACTGCGCGTTCTTCTCAAATTCATCAGTCCACAAAACATTTTCACAGTAGCCTTGGAATGTCAAGGTGTTCTTTGGTAAACTTTTCAATGTTCTACGAATGCTAGACTCATATACAAAGATGTTAGCCAGTTCCAATGATTCCTTCAAGCCTTTACCTGTTACTCTATGGCTCATTTTACCTGAGCATTCTGCTTTGTGCCCTTGGAGTCATCTTGGCTGGATGCCCACTCCTAGAGAAAGCACCCACGGTACTAAATTGTCTCCATTTATAAACAATGTGTCTAACGGTGGACTGATCAATATGTAAACTCTTTGAGATTACTTTGTAACCCTTTCCAGCTTTATGCAAATCAACAATTCTTTATTGGAGCTCTAAAACACACCTCAAATCCTGTTTAATTGATTGGACTCCAGGTTTGCGAACTCCTGACTCCAATTAGCTTTTGTTGAATTGATTAAATGTTTGAATGATGTACTCAATATGGCCAAGAACAATAGAAACATTTGTGTGTTATTAGTTTAAACAAATTGTCTTTGTTCATTATTGTAACTTAGATAAAGATAATATCATATTTTGAGACAAATTTATACATAAATGCTGATATTCCAAAGGGTTCACCAACTTTTTCTTGCCACCGTATATATATGTTTCCTTCCTGTCTTCCAACACATAATATCTGTTAGCTTACCCAGCAGTTTCGTATCTGTCACTTTGTTGCATGCCTGCACACATGAATCCAGAGTCTGGAGGACTTCAGTTTTGGAAAAATGCTGGCTCTTTATCATATAGTTAGCTGCCTCTCTCATGGCCATTGCTGCATCTTCAGCTCGAGGGATCTTTAGATAGGAATGACCTGCAAGTCTAAATGAATGTGCAGCAGAGGGAAGATCCTTAATTGTTACAAAGCAATACCCAAGCTTTATTAAGGCATCTGCGATATTATGAAGTTCATTAAATCCATACTCATTGATTGCTCTTTCATAAAACTTCACTGCTTTTCCATGCTCTTTCATTTCATCGTAAGCAGCTGCAACATTGAAATACAGGTCACCATCACGATCTTCCAGCCCATTGGTTCTTGATTTTATGAGGCATTTTAGTGCTTTCTTTGGTTTGCCAACACAAATGTAAGCAGCCCCAAGATTAAATAGGCAAGCTTTCTGGATGCTTTTGTCTGTCATTTTACAGGAAATTATATATGCCCTTTTAAAACATTTCAGTGCTTTAGTGATGTCATTGTCATTCATGGATTCTCTTCCAGCCCTACTCAGTAATGGTATTTCAGACTGAACTGTTAGGTTGTGCTTGGAAGTGTTATTTTCAGAGGGTTTTAAAATACTGGAGGTTGCCATTGCTTCTTTTATAGACCTGTAATACAACAGACAACATTCTGGTACTAAAACTGCTTTTAGATTTATGGATCAATCTGAATGATACATATCATATTCAAGATTATGATAAAGGAGGCAATTTCCTAAAAATTGAGAACCAAAACTTAATAGAAATCTAAATAAAATGAATGTTCCAAAACACCTGATCAAAGAGTTATATAGTCAGCTATGGAATTAAAAAACACATTTGCACAATGGCCTTTCTGTGGACATATCTTTAGCAACATTGTTAACAACAAAAGAAAAATTCTTCTTAGAAAGGAAGATCTCTTCTGAAACTCCATAAATTTCAGTAGTCAGGGTGGGTTATTAAGACTGAACTATATGTTTACTACAGGCAATATGAGAAGGTGTCAAGGTGTTTGTCTAGTAGATTAGTCCAAGATAACACCCACCGATAGAACACAGTTCTTAAAATTATTGTTAAATATCTGGAAGTAAATGATTTGCATGATTAGAAACAGCATGGGTTTACTACAGGAAGATCCTGTTAAACTAACTTAATTTATTATTTGGCTGGGTAACTAAGATAATTGACCAGAGAGGAGCTGTTGATATAGTCTACCTAGATTTCAGTAAGCCAACACTGTCCCTCACAGAAGAAAACAGAAGTCTTTGTGTTTAGATGTAAAAACAGTTGAATGGATAAGGCAATGGTTGTGTGAGAGAAGGCAGAAGGTTGTAGTTAATAGCGTATATTAAGTGGAAGGACTTGTTACTAGTGGGATACCTCAGGTATTGAGACCTGTACTTTTTAATATAAGGCCTGGGGAGCATGTCTAGTCAAGTGGCCTGTTGTGCCACCAAAGCAGCCCACCATCCATGCCCATCTTTTCCTGATTTTCTAACGCATGTTGATGTAATGTGATGGGATTGGGAGTACGCCAGTACACTAAAAAGAAATTCATACACGTGATTCCTGAAGCCACAATTTAGTGCCACTAATCCTTTTTAATACAATATGCAGATTGAAATAGAGTAAATAACACAAAACCTTCACTTTTCCTCTCACTGATTTCAGGGCCTAAAACGTTTTGTCCACTGAAGTGACTACAACTTCAAGAGGGCGTTTTCTCTCGGGATAAGTAAAAATTACATAGTTCACGGAGGCCAAGTCACACGGAATAGGGCACTGGGCGGCACGGTGCAGGCACGTCAGCCGCTTAATGATTTTAAAGCGGCTGGTGTGTCTTACCGCCGCTTTAAAACTCGCAGCCACATCAGCTGCAATGGCATCTCGGTGTGCCGACCCACGGACTGGCCGGCCCACTGCCGATGCTGCAGACTTTTGCACCACATTAAAGACGGCCCTGGCGTGGCCGAGTTGGCCACTTAAATGGGCGGTTGCCTGGCTGTTTAATGTAGATTCAGGGTGGCCTGGGGGGCCCGCCCCTGCAGATGATACAAAGGTTTGCAACAGCGTAGACATTTTGGGTAGAACAACTCAAATGGAAAATGATTTAGGTAAATTAGAAGAATAGTCAAGAGTGTGGCAGCTGCAGTTTAATGTTGATAAATGTAAAATAATGCACTTGGGACATAAAAACCCAAATGCAGAATATAGAATTGGGGGCACTGTTCTGTCAGTGACAATGGAAAAGAGGGACTTAGGAGTAACTATTTCTGCTGAAATAATTAAAGGTAAGCAGACAATGCAATAAGGCATCTGAAAAACCAAGCAGGATGCTGGGTTGCATAGAGAGAGAGAGGGATTAGTAGCAGGAAGAGAGATGGTTCTGCCCAGGGCCGGCACTACAATGGAGCAGAGTGGGGCAATTGCCCCAGGCGGGACACTTTTGAAGAGGCGGCACTTTTTTTTTTAGCGGAGGAGAGGGGCGCCGAGTGGTTTTCGCTTACCAAGTTGTCAGTACCCGCTCGGCGCCCCTCTCTCTCCTCTGCGAGCCCTCTAGCTCGGTCTCGGTGCCGGCTTGTAATGCTGAGCGCCGTAAATGCCCTAGGACTTTGAAACTCCAGCAACCAGCATCATTAATACAATGGTTAGTGGACTTTGAATGGTACCTACCAGCTTTATATCATTATTGGAAAAATGTGTCAAATGAGGCATACTAAAAAGAATTTTAACATTTGAAATGAGCTTGTGCCATCCTAACTCAATTTCGCTTAAAAAAAGGTTACAATAAAACCCACCTTCTCATTTCTGTTACTTTCATGACTTGGAACATAAGACTCTGAGCACAATAAAGTGACCTCTTGCGATTAAAAACTTGCTTCGCTGCAAAATGTGTGCAAACACCATTCTGTAATAAAAACATTGCCTGCAGACCCTGCGGATTCTGGTGTGCTGTTGGTTTCAGCTACCCAGGGAGCTCATTAGCTCCTCATTAAATGTTTGATATAAACATGCCACATTTTACAACATTAACTCTAAAATGAACTTGTAACAATTCTCCACCAAGTCAAATTCTAGATTTGTGCTACATAATTAACGTGCTATAATTGATAAGAAAAATAAATGTAAAACCGACAACAGATTTCATTATTCCCTTATGCTTAAATTTAATTTTGTTTTAACATAAAACAAAGTAGTACTACATTTGTTATGCATTTAGAATGGCTTATTGTGAGTCAATTTCCCTTTTTACTGCTTTCCTTATTATTACGGTTCATCCCAAAAGCGTAATTTGGTTGTTGCTTCGGTTTGGCTCTGGTTAACTTGCAACAATGTGGAAGATCTATGAAGATTTTTGGAATTTTGATGGTTCCATAAATAGCTCTGTAAATAAAGTTATTTACATTTCAAGCAGCCATCTGAGCTGATATTTTTGACAGTTATAGTATTCTAGAAACTATGTGCCAGATAGCACTAATCATATGATTTTATAAAACGTAATGTCCCTATTTCTATATGAATATTTTAGCCCCACCAGCCATCAAACCCAGTCCCAACAATAATGCAGAAAACCATGTATAGAAAAAGTGGGCCACTAGGGCCCTAAAAGTCTTACTAAAGAGCCAAGCCAGTACTGTGGTAGCAAGCAGGTATGATCACAATTGACTTACCCTTGCTCATTTGTGTCAAGTATTTATATATAATTAAGCAGCAATTTCTCTATAAAGATGTTCAGAATATAAAAAAGTCCTAAGTAGTCTAACCTTTAGATTTGTGTAATGAAAGTGTGATTTTTAATACTGAAATGCCTAGAGGATACAGAATCCCATACATGTACTGGGATCCATAATTTGACTAGCAACGGCAAAATATGGATTATAAATCCATAAACTGGAATAATGCAACAAAGTTGCCAGGTCTGTGTTAAAAATATTGTACCTTTGCCTGCGTTCTAGATGCTTTTCATGGAAAACCAAGGGATGTAGCCATATTTGTCACTGGCATCAGGGCATATAGGGAACAAGGCCTTCAAATTGATCAAAATTCAATATTAAGCCTTTCAAGAATATTACAGATTTATCCTGTCACCCTATTTTGGGCTACAAGAAATAGAATTGTAGGGTGTTGGACAAAACTACCCATTTCAGTGGAGCCCTCTGAGAAACTCTACTAATCTCAGCTTGAAGACATGTGATAATGCAAAATGGAAGTTTGTCGATTTAAAACCCAATAAGACACTGATCAGACAATTACCCCAGCATTAGGATCTGTGCAAACCTTTGTACACCTTATTTCAGGGGTTAAACTGGGTACTAAGAGGGATAAAAAAAAAAAAGGCTACTCTCAGCCACACTATCTTTGCTAGGTAGTGCAAAGTATATTAATCGAAAATACTTTTTAACACTTTAATCATTTGTTTTGTGGTGAATTATAAATTGATCAAATATACAAAAGCTATCAGATAACACTTACCCTAATGTGTCTTTTGTTGTCTTATTAGAATCTAATATTGTGTTCACTTCTAGATGTAGTCATCTCAGTGTGGGAGCATAAACCTTCCCTTGATTTGTCAAGGAAATGTTTGTGACAACTGCCTTAGCAACTTGTAGGTAGCTCCTAATACATCCAGGCCAACAGGACAACAAAACATATTTGTTTAAGGTGTGTACAATTGGAGTGTTGTTTTCCATTGGTAATTCTAGGCATTAGTACTGCAACAAATAGAACAATGTACATGGTATTCTAAGTAGCAATAAACATATTGAAAAGTAAAAAAAACTTAATGGGATATCGTTAAGCTGATAGAGGATGATAATAAACCAGCAGCAATTAAATAGTTAGATTTGATCTTCAGACACAATTAGACACTTTTGCTTTAGTTTAGTTGAATGTATAATTCAACAAGCAATGACAGTCAACATTATAATTGAATAACACAATCCCGTTAACAGATTTGATGGAATGTGTACTGACATACCTATGATTGCAATGTGGTAGTAGGTCACAGTTGCTTTACTTGCTGTTGGATACTCATTGTTAAGTATATTGTTAATACATCACCACGATCAAATGCACACTCAGGGGTAGCGGCCTTTGTTTTTTAGTAGACATAAGGCAAATTCAGTAAATTCACTGTGGGGCATAACTGTATTATTTTTTTTAAAGAATATAACATACCTTTCTTTTTTTAATATTTTTGACACTTTATAAAATAAATAGAGACACATGTTTAACATTATATCAATCCCTTGGAATAGAAATAAAATCAGTATACACAAATATAGGATATCACAAAATATATTTTTGAATAGAGATGCGTTTTTGCAAGATAACACCAGTAGATACAAAAATCATAATATATTAGTTGGGGCAAAGAAGGAGGAGTATATTATGCAAAACAATTATTGTTTATTGTTTTATATAGCACCATCATATTCTGCAGCACTGTACAACGGGTAAATATGACATAACAACTAGTATATAACATAACATTTTGACTTATAGAAACAGGTTTACAATCTAGATGGAGTTAGGGTGTATTACACAACAGGTAAAAGTTCCACTGTTAGGAACGGAACAGCCATACTTGTGTAAGTATCATAGGAGAAGGACTAGGAGCTAAAGGGATATGGGAGGAAGGACATTAACATGTAAATTTGTAGGAATCCTTAAAAAATTGGGACATGCCTAGTAACTGATGGGTATAAAATGTTTAGCTGTCTCCTCTGAAATTGTAACATCAGTTGCCTATGATGGACAGTTGTTGAAGACCTGCTTTTATCACGGAAAGTTCCCTTTAGATAATGTAATTCACTGCTACATCTGAATGAATTCTGGTGCTTGATTTAAAACAAATCTAGAAAGTCTCTCAATTGCATGGTCCCATTTGTCTAGCAAGGCAGCTAGGTTGATAACTATACTGTATAGTTTACATTGTAATCAAATATTTTGTATGCCATCAAACACTGAAAATAATGTAACTTCTTATGTTACCACACACAAAAGATTCCTCCACGGTTTTGTTACTAATAAAATCTGCAGAATAACGCAGAAAGTTTAATCACAAGCAGATTATTTCAGTGATGAAAAGCTCACCTAACAGTGTGCCATGTTCTGTATATTAAGACACTTCAAAGGGAAATGCAAACAACATTATGTATAAATTGTTCAATAATACTGCCTTGATTCTGATATTTGTGCTCAGAATGCAATATAGTTTTTCTATTGCAATATGTGAAGGCATGTAATGTTCCCATTAAAGTGCACCTGATTTGGAAAGGTTTTTGCACAATTATGTGTTTACACAGTATTTAAATAAAAAATTAAGGCTAGCTCCCAATGGAGCGCTTTCCTGCCACTGATCATTGGAGTGACCCATCTGATCATTGTAGCTGCAGCTTCGAATCAAAGGTAATTTCTAACTCTTTAATTATAACTTCTATATCAAGTAAGGCTCTTTCCAAATTATTATTGATAAATTATTATTATTAATATAGCACCAAAGAGGTGCCCTGCTCGAAAGCTTACAATCTATGGGGATGAGGTATAAAAATGGGTTTAGAAAAATACAAGGTATAGATAAAAAGGGACATATAGTGCCATAGATAACTGGGAATTTTATTAATAACAGAAAAGAAAAATGTTGGTGCGCTAAGCTAGTCCTAGGCTCAAATAATACAACTGTACGAGCCCTACCAAACAGTGTGAGCATGCTGCAAAAACAGTGTATTGGCTGTACAATGTATACAAAAAACAAAAACTGTCTTCTCACTTTAACAAAGTTGGAAACAAATATATTAACATAATATAAATGAGAGGTTATAAATTGGTTATAGGAATTGGCCAAAGCATAACTAAGCTCACCGCCACGTCAAGGCACACTCTCAATAGGGTGAGTACCTACTCTCACCTCCTACATAGTGGACACACAAAGCAGTTTATACTACTACCAAAACCTTATAAATGTGTTGGGGGAGGTATGATTAAACCTCCTCCCAACAACCTCACATATGTGCAAACAGAGAAAAGAAAAATGTTGGTGCGCTAAGCTAGTCCCAGGTTCAAATAAAACAAATGTATAATACAAGGCCTACCAAACAGTGTGAGCATCATGCAAATACAGTGTATTGGCTGTACAATGTATACAATGTATACAAAAAACAAAGACTGTCTGCACTTCTCACCCTGGTAAAGTTGGCAACAAAATTAATGACAGATAAAATATGAAGCTTGATGGGACTCGGAACACTCGCACTGCAGCAGCAGAGGTTGTCTACACGCATTGCGCAGACGTCCATTGGCTGCCCCACTAGACATTAGGGAGTCTGGAGCACGGGGGCCAAGTCTGGGGATGCATTGGTAAGTCTGGGGGGCAGAGTGGCATATCATTGGGGCAGAGTGGCATATGGGGGTATAAGGCATTTATGGGGGGCAATGTGGCATATCAGGGAGGCAGAGTGGCACATAGGGGGTATAAGGCACATCAGGGGGCAAAGTGGAATATTGGGGGGGTATAAGGCATATCTGGGAGGCAGAGTGGCATATCAGGGAGGCAGAGTGGCATATAGGGGGTATACTGCATAACTGGAAGGCAAAGTGGCATATAGGGGGTATAAGGCATATCTAGGGGGGGTAGAGTGGCAAGCCTGGGGCAAATGTGCATAACTTGATCGCAGGTTGGCAAATAAAAGGAAATAAAAACAAAAATTGCAATTTTCTCAATCATAGTTTTCAGTAAATATGAAAAAATAATTTACATGTGAATTAGTACTTACTAGTAAAACTTTTTTCCTATAGGGTAGTCTTATATTCAGGCTTTTTTCTTTTTTTCCTAAATTAATATTCAAATATTGGGGGGTCGTCTTATAATCAGGGTCATCTTATAATCGAGCAAATATGGTAATCTCCATGCAGGGCCGGCCCAAGACAAAATGCCGCCTGGGGCGAAGTTTAAAATGCCGCCCCCCCCATTATCTACTCTTCCTCTCCCTCCGTCCCTGCCGCCCCCCCATTATCTACCCTTTCTCTCCCTCCCTCCCTATTATCTACCCTTACTCTCCCTCCCCCTTGTACTTACCTTTCAGCAGTCTTGTGGCGAGTCACCCTGCTCGGTCTCGGTGTCGGCTTGTAATGCTGAGCGCCGGAAATGACGTCATCTTACCGCGCTCAGCATTACAAGCCGGCACCGAGACCGAGCTAGAGGACTCGCAGAGGAGAGGGGCGCAGAGCGGGTACTGACAACTTGGTAAGCAAAAACCACCCGGCGCCCCTCTCTCTTCCGCTTTAAAAAAAAAAAAAAAGGGCTTGGGGTGGCAAAGTGCCGCCCCTTCAAAAGTGCCGCCTGGAGCAGTTGCCCAACTCTGCTTCATTGTCTGGCCGGCCCTGTCTCCATGAGCACTTTGTTCACCCCTTCATGCCCAATGACGTACCAGTTACATCATGCCCAAATGGGCTCATTGATTTTGTGACATACCTTGTATGTCATGCAAAAAAGGGGCCCCCATGTCATGATCGCGGGGGCACTGCTGCTACTATCTGCCCAGCACAGCCACCCCGAGCCCATCCGAGCCTTTGATTGCTCCTGCAGGAGCAATTCTACAGGCTCAACACGCAATTCCCAGCGGTTTCCAGATGCCACAGGTAGCTTCAGGGAATGGGGCTGTTTGTTTCTGCCACAACATTCCCCTGATGCCTGATCGCTCCATGAGAACGTCAGTGCAGCGTTAACCCCTTCAATGCCATGTCAATCACAGTGTTGCAGGGGTTAATATTTGGTGGGGACTAAATATCAGTAATTTTAGGGGTTAATACCCGTTTTGTACGGGGCACTGCTGCTGATCTGCCAACGGCAAAAAAGAACCCCCATGAGCCCTTTGATCACTCCTACAGGCTCCTCCCAGGCGATTGTGTCCAAGCTGCCAGATCAATGGTGCAGCATAAACCCCTTCAATGCCACGATTGTGTATGACATGATGGCGGCATTGTAAGATATTCCAAGTTTGAAACCTGAAATGTGCATGTTCCTGTTTGACTCCACAATGTCTGAGAAACATTACTTATCCATGCATGTGGGATATTGCTGTTATTGGGCAGATGTTACTGAACACAAAGCAAGACCAATTTAGTTTTTTCACATATCCACTTAGAAAAATAAACATGGTGAAACTGCAAAGTGGATATGAAAAATGTTTTATTTTTTTGGATCCCAGGATTGTATTTTGTGAACTGCTGTTTTATTGAATATAGCAGTAGTGGGATCCCTGGTGTCCTGTGAATCCTGGCGTCTAAGAGAGAGTCCGCTTTTCGTCAGGTTGTGTCAGCTGTAGGGTTGCCTCCCGTTGTCGATTTTTGATTGACAAACAGAATACACAAGCTAAAGAGAGTTTTAATAAAATATTTTTAATGCTTAAGATGAGTTAGGACTAATTGTCCTATAAAACTAATGGTTTTTTTTGGGATTACACAAGCATGTGTTGTCTGTCCACTTTAAATATATGTATAGGACATAGGTTTGCCCAGAGCACCGTGAGAATCAGCAACAACCTTGCATTTACCTGTGTCCAAATTACTTGATGATGCAGCAATTTTTATTCAAATTTCCCTGCTTTATATATGTATGTCAAATTAAACATGTATTGTACGTATTGCACACAGGAGACCCTTGACACTTTAAGGTTCACACATTGTCTCTTCCAAATGATTGAATATTAAAACAAAGCGATATTTGCAAGTTTTCATTTATTTAACAGTGCATGCAGTTATTTGAATAATACAACAGTAAAACAGCTCAATCATTAAGATTACAAATTACGCTTTATTATAAATACCGTATTTGCTCGATTATAAAACGATTATGAGACGACCCCCCAAAATCTGAATATTAATTTAGGAAAAAAGACCCTATAGGAAAAAAGTTTTACCAGTAAATGTTAATTCATTTAAACTATTACATTTTTTTATAAAAGCTATGATTGAGAAAAATATTTTTTTGTTTTTATTTCCTTGTATTTTCCAACCTGCCCCCCAGTTACGCACATCTGCCCCCAGGCTTGCCACTCCAATATGGCACTGTGGCCCATGATATGCCTTTTAACCCTCTATATGCCACTGTGCCCCATGATATGCCTTTTAACCCTCTATATGCCACTGTGCCCCATGATATGCCTTTTAACCCCCTATGTGCCACTCTGCCTCCAGAAATGCCTTATACCCCTATATGCCACTCTGGCATTTAGGGGGTTAAAAGGCATATTATGGGGCAGAGTGGCATATAGGGAGGTATAAGCCATTTCAGGAGGCAGAGTGGCGTTCAGGGGGTTAAAAGGCATTTCATAGAGCACTCTGCCTCCAGAAATGCCCTATGCCCCCATTTAACACCCCCCCCCCACACACACACACTTACCGGGGCTTCCAATTTCCTGCTGTATACCGGGGCAGCAGTCTTCCTTCTGTCTCCCGCTGCAGCCGGAAGGAGGTGTGGCTAGCAGCGGGGTTGTCTGCGTCCATCGCGCAGACCTTCCCCCGGCTGTCAGAGATCAGAGTTCCCCGCACCGGTGCAGCACCGGCACCGGTGCGGGGAACTCTGATTCTCTGACAGTTGGGGAAGGTCTGCGCGATGGACGCAGACAACCCCCGCTGCTAGCCACACCTCCTTCCGGCTGCAGCGTAAGTTGTCTACGCGGATCGCGTGGACGTCAACCCGCTGCCCCGGTATACAGCAGGAAATTGGAAGCACCGGTAAGTGTGTGTGGGGTGGGGGGTGGAGAGGAAGTGTTAAATGGGGGGGGCGGGAGAGACAGAAGGATCCAGGTCCCCTGCAGCGGTGCGGGGGATCTGGATCTTAGTCTCATAGTCAGACCTCTATTTGAGGTCTGATTATAAGACGACCCCGATTAGAAGACGAGGGGTATTTTTTAGAGCATTTGCTCTGAAAAAAACCTTGTCTTGTAATCGAGCAAATACGGTATGTTAGTTTGAACACTATATATTGGAATATGTAGCCATGACTTCATAAGGCTTGGTAATGATGGTTATCAATTTTGTCACCTCAACTTTTCATATCATATTTTCTGCAAGTACTGCATAATGCTGTTACAAGGAGCAGCCCTTGGTTTTATTTACTTAATTTTATTGAATTAAATGTTAAAATGACTGCGTGTGTAAACTAAATAAAATTAAAATAGTATGCTTATCAAACATTTGAAAGTAAAATGTAATCACATAAGTAGTTTCCAAGGATGTTGAGTTGATAGCCCTGCATACATTTCCATTTCATTTTTAGTATTTGTATTTATAGTATTGTATTATAGATGCTTTTTGTGAAATAACAAATCTGTGCTTGAAACGAGCCCTTCTTTGCACCCTAGGCATTCTCTGATTGCCACTATAACCAACCAAACTACCCAGATGTTATCTAGTGCTTTCGCTTCTGCAAATCAAGAAAGAGTACCTATTTTTTTTACTACCTACTGACACTAAACAATACTTTAATCACTAAATCAAAAGCTAATCTTTTATTGTCTATTGACAGAATTCCTTCATTTTTCAATTTATGCATAGCTGACTACATATACAAAAAATCCCAAAATGTGTTTATGTGCAATAATGTTAGCCTCTATCTTGCACATTGCTAATTTGAAAATGCAGTATTTCTTATAGTTTCCTTTGCTTGTTTTTCCTGTGCCTAATATATGTCAGTTTGGTATATAACTATATAATAGGTATATAATCTTAAGAACTAAGATAAACTAAAAAAAGACAGCGCTAAGACAACATATAGATATAAAAATCCATATTTTATTACTAATAAATATATATCATGTATAAAAAACAAATATAAATAAAACACAAAAATGTATATTTGTCATTTTTTAGTTTATCGTTTGTCATTATAGGTTTCCCCTGCTAAGCGGAACTGTATTGCCCTTCAGGACTAGCTGCTTTGTCAATCTTTATTACTGAATGTTATCTTCTTCCATTATCCTATAACCCTCCCTTATACATTTTTTTCTTCTGAGGCACACTAGCGCTGTATCCTTAATCCCCTAATCTTAAAAATTAGATTTCCAAAAGCAGTTTCAAGTATAGTCAGCATGATTACAAATTAACAAAAAATATTAGCATGTTGAATTTACGCAATAAAAATAGATAGGAGGCAGGCAGAATAGGAAGATATAAATGCAAATGCTCTGAAAAATACCCCTCGTCTTATATTCAATGTCCTCTTCTAATCATACCTTAAATAGAGGTCTGACTACAAGACTAAGATCCAGATCCCCCGCAGCGCTGCAGGGGACCTGGATCCTCCTCTCTGACAGCCGCTGCTGCTGTCGGCCCTTCCTCTGGGAGCACCGTCCAGTGAACGCTTGTGGGAATGCGCACAGACAACCTCCGCTGCTGCTGGCACTTCCGTAGGGGCTTCTATGGTGGAGCACCGGAGAAGCCGCGGCGGAAGTACTGGCAAGCAGCAGCGGGGGTCTGCTTTGCACAGTCCTCCACCAGCTGCCGCACTAGACACCAGGAAGTCTGAAGCACGGGTCACAAGTAAAGGGATGCACTGGTAAGTCGGGGGGGGGGGTGTTCAATGGTTTTCTTTAGGCAGAGTGGCATATAGGGGGTTAAAAGGCATATCAGGGAGGTAGAGTGGCATATAGGGGTATAAGGCATATCTGGGGTGAGTGGCAAATAGTGGGTTAAAAGGCATATCATGGAAGCAGAGTATCATATAGGGGGTATAGGACATATCGGGGGGTGGCAAAAAGGGGGTTAAAAGGCATATCAGGGAGGCAGGGTGGCATATAGGGGTGTATAAGGCATTTCTGGGGGACAGAGTAGCATAGAAAAGGGGATAAGGGATACCTGGGTGGCAGATGTGCATAACTGGGGACAGGTTGGCAAATAAATGGAAATATAAATAAAACATGCATTTTTCTCATTTTTTATTAAATATGAAAAAGTAGTTTACATGTGAATTAATATTTATTAGTAAAACTTTTTTTTCCTATAGGGTAGTCTTATATTCAGGCTTTGAACCTTAATCACGTTTTCTGGGAATGCTGCCATAGGTGCTAATCATAGCTTGTTTAAGTGCCTACCTGATGCCAGAAAAGGTAACATCTTGTAGTTATTGGTAAACGTCCAAGAAAATGTGTGAAAGGGAGAGATGACTCGTCCATAACAGGCAAACGAATGAACAAAACTTTTGCGGGTTGCAATTTGTTTTTGTTTCATTTCGTTGGGTCTCACCTTGGTACCAGAGATTTGTATGAACGCACAAGACAGGTAATTTTTGTTAAAATTTAATGATGGGCAAATATGAGTAAGCATTGGGTCTTCTGTGCTCACTTTGTGATGTAACAATTCAGCCTCTGAAACATTTGCAGTTGGTGTACTGATGCCATGTGCACATGGGAACCCAAAATGTGCAATCCATCTTTAAAAGTACAGTCTATAAAAAATGGCTGAAATCGTTTACTCTTAAATATTTATTAAAATGTCATACAAAGATGTCATGTCAATCTGTACTATGGATTAATTTATATTTTTAGTATAGATAATTCTGTTCATTCCTTATAACATTGATGGTGTCATGCTCCTTTTTTAACTAGTCCAATGCTTCTATTTTACAACACTATTGTTTTTTAAATGCCATACTACGGATCAAGCAGAGATTTTTTATTTTGAAAAATAGAAAATATATTGAAACAGCATAGAAATGATCTGTTTAATGTCTTCCACCCTTTCCATGCATAGGAGTTCAGCAATCCCATATCTTTCACTTTTCCTTGAGGAATCCTTTTTCTGTCTGGCGCCTTCTCCTCAGATTGCAGGGTGAGCCTTTCCAGAAGATGGCCAAGTCGCTCTGGGCTAAGAAGTTCTGTGTTCTTTGAGCAACTTAACAGGGTTGCAGTACCACAGCGTATGCATTGTTGACTTGAGTGTAATCTTGTTACAACTTCCCGAATCTCAGTGCTACTGATCTGCTGGTGGCCCAATGGAAAAGGAGCAGGAGATTGTGCCCCAGGGCTTCTTGGACATTTTTCTAATGAAAAAGAAAATTTTTTCAGTTCCTGTTGTGTCCCTGGTAAAGCTTTCCGATCAAACATTATTTTCATACAAAGGCAAGTTTCCTTACTCTGTTTCTAAAATGCATTCTTATAACCTTGGCAGCCTTGTGTGGCACTTGGTGTAAGAAAGAAAATCTATTTTTCTGAGCTCTGTATATCTGTCTTTTGAACTACAACAATATGCCTGTCATAGGGACTATGTATTGTTGAAGCTAATTTGTATACTAGCTTAATTCGTACGGGGAAAAAATACTTTCGAAAAACTCAAAAACTGTAACATAATTAATAAAACACACACATTGGATTTGAGCCCCCCCTTCCACTTAACATTAAATAAGAAATATAATAGAAAAACCTGGGTCACTTGGGCCCCCTATAAGCTAAAAGATGGCTAATGATTATCTGGCTATGCCCACACTTTATGGGTTGAGGTAAGGAGTTATTAAATAAATGAAAATGCACTTGTATTCATGCACTTACCCTCACTCCCTGTCTATTAGAAGAAGTGGTTCAATTGCAAGTTAACCCTGTGAAGGGACCATTAAGACTGATCTGGGTTACCGTATTTGCTCGATTATAAGACGAGGTTTTTTCCAGAAAAATACCCCTCGTCTTATAATCGGGGTCGTCTTATAATCAGAGATCAAATAGGTTTAACTATGAGACTAAGATCCAGATCCCCTGCTGCTCCTTCCACCCCCCTCCCCCAAGTTACCGGCGCTTCTGAGTCCCCGGTGCTTAGTCTGGGTAGCGTGTAGAGCTCTACGCGAATCTACAAGCTGCCTGGACTAAGCACCGGGGACTCAAATGCAGGGGACCTGTATCCTCCTGTGTTATGCCCCCCCCAACTTACCGGTGCATCTGAGTCCCCGGTGCTTAGTCTGGGCAGCGTGTAGAGCGTTTCAACCTTATGCAAACATACCTACCTTTATTCAAGTATAATTAAAAAAGAGAGCGAAGGTTGGTGGGTGCTTCTCTTTCTTACTTCACTCCCTGCACTCTATTGCTTTTGTGTGTGTGCTTTACACCACTCCAGGGGACACTTGGAAATGTGTATAGTGATTTTCGGCTTGTGTGCAGCTGCTTGGCCATGGAAACGCATTCCATGAAGTTCTTGACGCACTGACACACAATACTTGTGCCGAGGTTGCTTCCAGAAGCAGTTGAAACTAGACTTGCGCATTCGTCTTCGGGCGAACATGAAAACGAGCACGAAGAGGCCGGTTTTTTGTTCGTTCCGAAGACACGCCGAAGAGAATACAGTGCCGGCAAAACGTAGGAGAAGACGAAGACTCACAACCACGAAGAATCGAAGATTCTTCGTGATCGTCTTCGTTTTTGCCGCGCAGCCGTCAAAATTTCAAACAGGAGTGAGCTGATCTCGTCTGTCCAATCAGCTCACTCTTGTGACATCACGCTAAGGGTCTCGTCCAATGCCTGTGCTGCTGTTTTTTGAATTCTGAAGGCGCCTTTATAAGACCAGAGCTTGCCTGAGAGATCCATTCATTTTTCGCTGTGACTACTTTGGCAACACTGCTGTGCTGCATCCGAGCGTTACCAAATATAATGGAAGCAGCAGAAGATCAATTATTAAAGCAAATAAACAAGGCAGCTAATCACAATGAGGTGGTTATTATGGGGGACTTTAACTATCCCGACATAAACTGGGAAACCGAGACCTGTGAATCTCATAAAGGAAACCGGTTTCTGACTATAAGTAAGGATAATTATCTGTCCCAAATGGTACAGGACCCGACCAGAGGGGGCGCCCTACTGGACTTAATATTAACCAACAGACCTGACAGAGTAACTAATGTGCAGGTCAGGGGACATCTAGGAAATAGTGATCACAATATGATGCATTATAACTTGTCCTTCAATAAGGGAACTCTTAGAGGAGCCACAAGAACTATGCACTTTAGGAGGGCAAAGTTTGATCAACTAAGAGAAGCCCTTAACACTGTAAATTGGGAAAATGTCCTCAAAAACAAGAGTACAGACGCTCAATGGGAGATTTTTAAGAATATCTTAAATTCTCACTGTGAAAGGTACATACCGTATGGGAATAAAAGAGTCAGGAACAAGAGAAAACCAATGTGGATAAATAAAAATGTAAAGGGGGCAATAAATGGCAAAAAAAAGGCATTTAAGCTACTAAAACAGGAAGGCAGTGAGGAAGCACTAAAAAGCTATCGGGAAAAAAATAAAATATGTAAAAATCAGATAAAAGCAGCAAAATTGGAGACAGAAAAACTCATTGCCAAAGAGAGTAAAACAAACCCCAAAATGTTCTTTAACTATATAAATAGTAAAAAGGTTAACAATGAAAGCGTTGGCCCCTTAAAAAGTAATGAGGGAGAAGTTATAGACGGGGATCAGGAAAAAGCTAATCTATTAAATATATTCTTCTCTGCTGTATTCACAGAGGAAAATGAAATGCCAGGTAATATACAGCAGGATGAGATAAATGCCCCAGTACATGTCGCCTGTCTAACCCAGGAAGAAGTGCAGTGCCGCCTAAAAAAAATCAAAATAGACAAATCACCAGGTCCAGATGGCATTCACCCCCGCGTTCTAAGGGAGTTAAGTAATGTAATAGACAGACCCCTATTTCTAATATTCAAGGACTCTATAGTGACAGGGTCTGTTCCCCAGGACTGGCGCATAGCAAATGTTGTGCCAATATTCAAAAAGGGGACAAAAAGTGACCCGGGGAATTATAGGCCTGTTAGTTTAACTTCTGTTGTGTGTAAACTGTTTGAGGGTTTCCTAAGAGATGCTATTTTGGAGTATCTCAATGAAAATAAGTGTATGACTCCATATCAGCATGGGTTTACAAGGGATCGGTCCTGTCAAACTAACCTGATCAGCTTTTATGAGGAGGTGAGCTCAAGACTGGATCGGGGTGAATCGCTGGATGTCGTATATCTTGATTTTTCCAAAGCATTTGATACGGTGCCACATAAAAGGCTCGTACATAAAATGAGAATGCTTGGGCTGGGGGAGACTGTGTGTATGTGGGTAAGTAACTGGCTCAGTGATAGGAAACAGAGGGTGGTTATTAATGGTACATACTCTGAGTGGGTGACTGTTGCTAGTGGGGTACCACAGGGGTCAGTTTTGGGTCCTATTCTTTTTAATATATTTATTAATGACCTTGTAGAGGGATTGCATAGTAAAGTATCAATCTTTGCAGACGATACTAAGCTCTGTAACGTGGTTAACACAATAGAGGACAGCGCACGATTACAAATGGATCTGCATAGGTTGGAGGCTTGGGCTGGGATGTGGCAGATGAGGTTCAACACAGATAAATGTAAGGTTATGCACATGGGGAAGAAAAATCCAGGCTGGGAATATGTATTAAATGGGAAAACACTGGGGACGACTGACATGGAAAAGGACTTAGGAGTTTTAGTTAACAGTAAATTTACCTGTAGCGACCAGTGTCAGGCAGCTGCTGCTAAGGCAAATAAAATCATGGGGTGCATCAAAAGGGGCATAGATGCCCACAACAAGGAAATAATTCTACCCCTGTACAAGTCACTAGTCAGACCACACATGGAATACTGTGTACAGTACTGGGCACCAGTGTACAAGAAAGATATAGTGGAGCTGGAGAGGGTTCAAAGACGGGCAACCAGAGTAATAAGGGGAATGGGAGGACTACAGTACCCAGAAAGATTATCAGAATTGGGGTTATTTAGTTTGGAAAAAAGACGGCTTAGGGGGGACTTAATAACTATGTATAAATATATAAGGGGACAGTACAGAGATCACTCCCAGGACCTATTTATACCCAGGACTGTATCTATAACAAGGGGACATCCTCTACGGCTGGAGGAAAGAAGGTTTCTACACCAGCACAGACGGGGGTTCTTTACAGTAAGAGCGGTGAGATTATGGAACTCTCTGCCAGAGGAAGTGGTGATGGTAAACTCAATAAAAGAGTTCAAAAGGAGCCTGGACGTGTTTCTTGAAAGCAATAATATTACAAGTTATGGATATTAGATTAATAGGGACAGAACGTTGATCCAGGGATTTATTCTGATTGCCATATTTGGAGTCGGGAAGGAATTTTCCCCCTGGTATGGGGCAATTGGCATCTGCTTCATAAGGGTTTTTTGCCTTCCTCTGGATCAACACAGTAGGGACACAATATGTATATAGGTTGAACTTGATGGACTTTGGTCTTTTTTCAACCTTATGAACTATGTTACTATGTTACTATGTTACAGAGAGAGATTGTTCTGTTCTGTGTGAAACTGGTAAGCCTTAGCCTGCCATTTCTCACAGTGTACTTCATCCTCACTTCAGTGCTACTTAATATAATTAATAATAATAATTTGATTAATTTAATTTTTTTTATTTAATTTGTCATCAACTGTAGTGTAAGTGCTGTTGAGTTGACAGTGCACCCAGTGCCTCAGTGGCACTGGGGTGCCCTTGCCCTGGGCTGGCACTAGTGCCTATTGCCTGTCCTGCTTAAATAAATTAAATAGAATTTATAAATAATAATTTAATAGAATCTATAATTTAATAGTTCATTATTATATATATATATATTTGTCAGTCATATATATATATATATTCTATAGTATACTAGTGTAGAGTGTACTGTAGACATTCATCTACTAGTGTCTAATTTAAAATCAGTAATATTAATTAATATAATTAATAATTGAATTCATTATAAAATTATATATATATTTGTCAGTTATAGTTAGTAATAGTATACTAGTGTAGAGTGTACTGTAGACATTCAAGACATCTACTAGTGTCTAATCTAAAATCAGTAATATCAATAATTCTATAATTCTTTCTTGTCTTAATAGTTAATTAAATTAGCTATAAATAAAAGTAATAATATTAAATAATTACTACTAGCGTATAGTTCAGCTAATCTTATTAGTACTGGTGCTGCAGCTCTATAGTTTGTGCTTTGTTTTAGCAACAGCAAGAGACCAAGTCAATTTTTCTTAATTAATCTTTCATTTTATTTCATTTGTTTTGCTCACCTCAGTCCATCAGTGAAGTGAACTTGTTGGGCTAGTGAGTGCAGCCGCATAAGTGCTGTGTTTTTTTTTGATCAGCAAGCAGTGACGTTAACTGTTTTGCAAAGATTTTCTCATTTATTTTACATTTTATTTCAATTTTATTAAAAGTACCCTTAGTGTTTTGCTCACCTCAGTCCATCAGTGAAGTGAACTTGTTGGGCTAGTGAGTGCAGCCAGCAGTGAAGCTAACTGTTTTGCTGTGACATTTTATTTTATTTCTAATTCTTTTCAAGAAAAATTGACTGTGACGAGCTGTACTAAGCAAAGCTTCAAGCTACTAGCTGTAGTACTAAAATAATTCTAATCTTCTTTAATCTTAATCTATAATATATTATAAATAATATATAACAATATAAATTCTAATTCATAATCTATAATATAAGTAATTCTAATTCTAAATTCTAATTCATAATCTATATCCTTCTATCTATAATACATAATATATAAGTAAATTATTTCTAATCTATTAATATTATATAACTTAATATTAATTAATAAATCATATACTGAATCTGATTTAACCTCACTTTAGCTTAGTGGGTTTGAGAGCGTCTGCCTAGAGGTAGACTTATAGTAAGGAAATATAGCTTTAGGCTAGCATAGTAGTAGGCTAAGCTCTTAGGCCCGTGTAAATTCAAATTAAAAATAAAATACTGCTAGTTATTAAATAGTTAATCTTGAGTTAATAATTTAAATAACTTTAGCACTTTGGCAGATTGCACACAGCACAGTGCAGTAGTGCATAGTTTTACTTTTTAAGCAGTAGCACTGAAGAGAACTTCCTCTAATTTTTTGTCTTTAATTCGTTTTTCCTTTTTTTTAATTTTTAGTTTTTTTTTCTTTTTTTTATAGTTTTTTAAACACTACACTACACTACACACACAACACAAAATTTGAAATGGATCCTCCTTTTGGGACTAAGGAGGGACAAGCTCCATCTACCACCGCCACCACCAGCACCACCACCAGCACCACCACCAGTTCTAAGATGCAGCCTTTGCGTCAGTCTAGTCGGCCAAGTAGGCCAAGCTCTCGCTTATCATTTGGGGAAGCATTGCTTGAAGGATCATCAAGTAAAGGAAAGGCACCAAAAGCAGGCAGTAGTAGTGCGGCTAGGCCCACAAGCTCTATGGTTTTTTACGGAAAGCCTAAAGCACCAGAAGCACGTTCAAAGTTAAAGGGTAGCACAAGTAGTACCAGCCCAGTGACTAAAAAGAAGTGCCTTTTGCCCCAAGCAGCATCTTCCCCATCCACCAGCAGCATGCAAGGTACCAAGCAGAGCCAAATTAGCAGCAAGACTCAGAGGGGTCCCAAACCAAAGCGATCTCATTCCTTTGTAGGGAAAACCACCACCACCACCACCCCCACCTCTACCGCCTCTACCACCACTAGTGCTGCGCCTACTGTTCCCACTGGTACCGCCACGCCATGTCCTCCTAGTACCTCTAGCAAGCCACCAAGTCCTTACAAAATTTTTGTAAAGACAGTTAGAGAGAGGGCTACACATAGTGGAACTCCACCTAGCGAGGTAGCAGAGGAGCCTGAGACTGAGAGGCCAAGTGCAGAGTCTATTCTTCCTGCTCGCAATACTACTAGTCACGAGTCTCACGACGATATCAGTCTTAGCTCCAGCCTAGCAGGAATTCCATTCGATCTGGCTAATGAAGAGCTAGACTATGAGCCAGAGGAAGTAGAGGAGATGAGTGGTCAGGAATCAGATTCCTCAGGGAGCAGTGTCCAAATGACTAGTGCACAATTTTCCCCTGAGCCTCCACCTTCTCCGCTACGATCATCACCACCACCACCACCAGCAGCAGCAGCAGCAAAACCTAGCAAATCTAAAGCAATTAGCAGTCCCACTATGGCCAGTACTGTTACCACCAGTCCCACCACCACTAGTTCTGCCTCTGTTCATCCACCCCGAGCAGTAGGAGCAGCACCCAAGGCACACTCCAAGGCTATGCGCGCCCCAATTTGGGAGCACTTTGAAAATGTTGAAGAAGGGCGCTATGGAAAGTGCAAACATTGTGGGAAGCTAATAAGCAGAGGGAAAGTGTCTGGCCATTTTACCAGTGCTAGCATGAAGCATCACCTCAGCACTCAACACAACGCTGTGCTATTGGGGAAAGATGCAGAGGGAAAACTTAGTGCAGGCAGCATAGCTGGTGGCCGTGGAAAAACCCCAACAGCTTCTTCTTCTGAGCCAATAGCAGCAGCAGCAGCAGCAGCAGCAACTAGTGCTGGCAGCCAGAGACCAAGGCAGGTTGGAGCACTGCATGTCCAGCCCACCCTGGAACAATTTGTGGCATTCCAATCCAAAAGGTCAATGCCCAAACAGCAGGCCAATAAAGTAACGCGACTGATTGGTCAGTTCATTGCTGTTGGAGGGGCATCCTTCTCTATGATCGAAGGGGAGCCTTTCAAACAATTGATGGCGGCTGTGGCTCCACAATATACAGTTCCGTCACGTTCCACTTTCAGCAGGAACATTGTCCCCTCATTGTATCGGTCCTGTGTTGCAGCAGTGAAAGAGGAGCTTTCCAAGGCTGCTGGTCAGTCTGTTCATTTCACTACAGATTTGTGGAGTGCACCGGTGTGTCTAAGGAAGCTGCTGCAGCAGGCTACCGATCTTTCCTTCTCCATGCAGAAGTGATGGATGAAAAGCACACTTCCCAAAACATTCTGCATGCGATGAGGAAAATGTTTAGCCTTTGGGTGGGAGCAGAGGTGGGCACCAATGTTGAAGTTGGTTTTGTGGTAACTGACGGAGGTGCCAATATGGTGAAAGCGCTGCGAGATGGTCATATTGTTGGTGTGCGCTGTGCAGCCCACATCATCCATCTTGTAGTGAAGGCAGCAATGTCAGAAGGAACTAATGTGGCAGCAGTAGTTCTGTCCCGCTGCAGAAAGATCGCTGGGCACTTTCACCATAGTGTTAAGGCTAGCCAACTTTTGAGGGAAGAGCAAGAGAGGTCAGGTCTTCCCGTACACTGCCTACGTCAGGATGTCAGTACACGGTGGAACTCCACGTTAGACATGCTCGAGAGGATTTTGGAGCAGCAGAGGGAAATCCATAATCTTGCCTCAGAGCACAATATTGGGATTACCTCTCCATTGAATAGGGAGGATTGGACAGTGATCGCCCAGCTAGTGGCAGTCCTTAAACCATTCAGGGATGCCACAGAAAATTTAAGCTCAAACACTGCCAGTCTGGCCCAGGTAATCCCAGTGTTCTCCCATCTAGGCAGCAAGATGGATGTGTTCCTTGGAAACCGTGAGGCTGTTCAAGGTGGCACTCTACATCCTGACATAGCAGCCATAGTCAGGAAGCTGAAGGATCTGCTAAAAGTACACCTTCGCAAACGAATGGAAGAGAGTCCCGAAATGATGCTAGCATGCCTTTGCGATCCAAGAATTAAGGGAAAGCTAGCTTTGAAATTTAATGTTCTCAGTAGCTACCGGGAGCAATTGGTCAACAAGGTGCGTGACTGGCAGCGTAAAATGGGAATGCTGTCCGAGGAGGGAGAGGTGCAGGAGGAGGAAGAGATGATGTGGTCTGCTACTCCTAGCAGCAGCATCAGCAGCAGTGCCACAAGCAGCACAACACAGCTGAGTGGAGCAGCTGCGTTTTGGGAAGAGGCACTTGGGAGTATAGTTGGACCATCTGACAGAGCTAGCAGCAGAAAGGAGAGTAGTGCTGCTGAAATGGTCAAACTTTACCTCTGTGAAGTTCCTTCTGCGCCTAATGTTGATCCTCTTAGCTACTGGGATGAAAAGAAGAGTGTGTGGCCTGCACTCTCATGGGTTGCGCAGCAGCTACTATCATGTCCGCCAACCACTGTTCAAAGTGAGCGCGTGTTTTCTATGACTGGAAACATACTGAGTCCACAGCGCTCACGCATGGCACCTCATCTGATGGAGCAGATTGCCTTCCTTAAATTCAATCTGCCCAAGTTGGGTTACCCAGCTCTTAGCTTGGAAAGTTAATTTTTTTTATCTGTAATGTTTAAGGTAGTTTCTCCCCCTGGTTGCACGTGTTTGCGGTGTGGCAACGTCTGCTACCTCCGCCGGTGTAGCCAATTTACGCTAGGGCCTAGTGTCTGAGTTCTGGAAGTCTGCTCCCAAACGCCATGGACTGACAGACTTTCATGCTTTGCCCTGGGGTGAAACAGGTGAGCGGGTCGTCAATTGCCCACTCATTCACCTTTTTCCTTTTCCAACGGTGCTGCTGGTGGTGGTGCCAGCATCTTTTGCCAGTTCGCTTCCTGGCTGAAATCATGCCTCAAATGTCCCTAATGGAGAGGGTAGTTTCTCCCCCTGGTTGCACTTGCTGCGGTGTGGCAATGCCTGCTACCTCCGCCGGTGTAGCCAATTTACGCTAGGGCCTAGTGTCTGAGTTCTGGAAGTCTGCTCCCAAACGCCAAGGACTGACAGTCTTTGGATGCTTTGCCCTGGGGTGAAACAGGTGAGCGGATCGTCAATTGCCCACTCATTCGCCTTTTCCAATGCTGCTGCTGCTGCTGCTGCTGGTGGTGGTGCCAGCGTCTCTTCTCTGCCAGTTCGCTTCCTGGCTAGTGTCATGCCTTAAATGTCCCTAATGGAGAGGGTAGTTTCTCCCCCCCTGGTTGCACTTGCTGCGGTGTGGCAACGCCTGCTACCTCCGCCAATGTAGCCAGCTTACGCTAGGGCCTAGTGTCTGAGCTCTGGAAGTCTGCTGCCAAACGTCTAGGACTGACAGTGTTTGGATGCTTTGCTCTGGGGTGGAACAGGTGAGCGGGTCGCCAATTGCCCACTCATTCGCCTTACCCAATTCTGCTGCTGCTGCTGGTGGTGGTGCCAGCGTCTCTTCTCTGCCAGTTCGCTTCCTGGCTAGTGTCATGCCTTAAATGTCCCTAATGGTAAGGGCAGTTTCTCCCCCCTGGCTGCGTCTGTTTGCGGTGTGGCAACGCCTGCTACCTCCGCCGGAGTGGCCAGCTTACGCTAGGGCCTAGTGTCTGAGCTCTGGAAGTCTGCTGCCAAACGTCTAGGACTGACAGTGTTTGGGTGCTTTGCCCTGGGGTGAAACAGGTGAGTGGGTCGCCAATTGCCCACTCATTCACCTTTCCCAATTCTGCTGCTGCTGCTGCTGCTGGTGGTGGTGCCAGCGTCTCTTCGATGCCAGTTCGCTTCCTGGCTAGTGTCATGCCTCAAATGTCCCTAATGGTAAGGGCAGTTTCTCCCCCCTGGTTGCCTCTGTCTGCGGTGTGGCAACGCCTGCTACCTCCGCCGGAGTGGCCAGCTTACGCTAGGGCCTTGTGTCTGAGCTCTGGAAGTCCGCTGCCAAACGTCTAGGACTGACAGTGTTTGGGTGCTTTGCCCTGGGGTGAAACAGGTGAGTGGGTCGCCAATTGCCCACTCATTCGCCTTTCCCATTTTTCAATGCTGCTGCTGGTGGTGGTGGTGCCAGCATCTCTTCTCTGCCAGTTCGCTTCCTGGCTAGAGTCATGCCCAAAATGTCCCTAGTGGTAAGGGCAGTTTCTCCCCTCTGGCTGCGTCTGTTTGCGGTGTGGCAACGCCTGCTACCTCCGCCGGAGTGGCCAGCTTACGCTAGGGCCTTGTGTCTGAGCTCTGGAAGTCCGCTGCCAAACGTCTAGGACTGACAGTGTTTGGGTGCTTTGCCCTGGGGTGAAACAGGTGAGTGGGTCGCCAATTGCCCACTCATTCGCCTTTCCCAATTCTGCTGCTGCTGGTGCCAGCGTCTCTTCGATGCCAGTTCGCTTCCTGGCTAGTGTCATGCCTCAAATGTCCCTAATGGTAAGGGCAGTTTCTCCCCCCTGGCTGCGTCTGTTTGCGGTGTGGCAACGCCTGCTACCTCCGCCGGAGTGGCCAGCTTACGCTAGGGCCTTGTGTCTGAGCTCTGGAAGTCCGCTGCCAAACGTCTAGGACTGACAGTGTTTGGATGCTTTGCTCTGGGGTGAAACAGGTGAGTGGGTCGCCAATTGCCCACTCATTCGCCTTTCCCATTTCCTTTTCCATTTCCATTTCATTATTTTCCTTCTGATACACAACCAACCAAACATAACACACACAATAACACAAATAACACAGTGACATAACACATAACACACATAACACATATAACACAGTGACAAGTGACAACACACATAACACACATAACACATACACGTACAATGCAAAAATCACAAGGACCTTTCCTCTTGTTATTTGTCCTGGCCTTCATTTCTACACTCACTAGCATTAACGCTATAACTCACACTTCATACTATAACATTTTTCCATCCACATACCTGCCAACAGACCCAACTTTTTCAGGGACAGTCCTGCTTTTTTCCAGTCCTGTCCCATCTAATTTAGCTAAACTAGGTATGCAAATACATGTTGGTAGTTATAGCTCGGTAGGTAGCACTAGTATAAACATTAAATAAATATAATAAAGTACTAAATAATAAATCTAACTTTAAAATACATTTAAATAAACCCCTAATTTTTTTTTAAAACCCATTAAAATTAAATTATTATTTAGACATAATACATCTTTAACCAAAGCAGTGCACTGCTACTAATCTTAAACATAACCGTACATTAACCCTAAGCTATTTTTTAGTTCTTGTCCAACATTTTTCCATCCGCATACCTGCCAACACACCCAAGATTTTGGTGGACAGTCCTGCTTTTTTCCAGTCCTGTCCAGTAAAAGTTGGGTTGTTGCAAAGTATGCCATTGTAAATAGGTAGCAAATGTTAGGCATGTATTACAAGTGGTCCAAAATCAATTTAAAAATGTAAAATAATCCCTATTCTTTTATTAAACATCTATGGATGTGTGATTGTGTATGATAAACGGAGGCCAAGTTCCTTGGAGCATTTGTCTCTAGGTCATTTTGTGTACAGTACACCTCAGTATGTGTGTGCAACTCTATTGGTCGTTTCGGCAGGGGGCTGGCCTGCCATCAACGAATGAAGTGCGTTCTGCAATTCACTAGTTGATGCCAGACCAGCCCCCTGCCGAAACGACCAATAGAGTTGCACACACGTTCCTTCACGGCAGCTGCTGCTGCTCCGATGTGTTGTTAACCCCGTATTAACCCCTGCAAGGCAACCGGGAAGGAAACGAAGATTAAACGAGCACGAAGAATGTCCGCGAATATTCGCCCGAAGAGAAGACAGGAACGGGCGAATATTCGCGGAATACGAAGGTTTTTTCCCCCCCCGAAGACGAGCACGAAGACGAACACGAAGAGCCCCCTGGTGCCCAAGTCTAGTTGAAACTCTGTAGTGAGTGATGGTACAGAGGACAGGTGATTTTTATGCACTTAGAACTCAGCAACCACGCACTGTGAGTATGTGTGGTCTACCGCTGTTTTTATACATAACATCCTAAATGCCTTCCACCATTCTTCAATTAGTCTGTAAAGCTCTGTAGCATACTTTGTGAGATTTAATGTGAGAGGACTGTTAGAGTACAGGGACAAAGTGGAATACTATGAGCACAGTGAAAAAAGCAACATGAATGTGTGTATGCCAGATATGTAATCAAGCATTGTTTCTCAGTGATTACAAATTAAAGTGAACAAACATCATTTGCTTTGTTGAACCTTAAAAAGTAAAGCAGGTAGAAAATAAATATTTATAAGGCAGGGGTAGCTCTTGATGTACCCTTTTCTAGACTTGTGCATTCGTCTTCGGGCGAACATGAAAACGAACACGAAGAGTGCGTTTTTGTGTTCGTTCCGAAGACACGCCGAAGAGAAGACGGCGGCGGTAAAACGTAGGCGAAGACGAAGACACACACCACGAAGATCTTCGTGATTGTCTTCGTCTACCATTCCCCCCCCCCCTTCTAACTTACCTTGTCTTCGCGGCATCGCGGCAGTTCCCGGAAGTGGAAATCCGCAGGTTCGCCGACACGGGTTACAGGGCAGTGCGAATGAGCCTATTGGTCGCCTACAGGGACCTCCTCTGGCTTCAACCAATTGGTTGATGCCAGAGGAAGACCCTGCAGGTGACCAATAGGCTCACTCGAACGGTCTTTGTAAGTTAACCCCTGACAGCGAACCTATGGATTTCCAGTGGCATCTGCAGAGTAAGTTGCAGCATTGGGGTTTTAAAACCCCAATGCTGCAACTTACCCTGCAGATGCCACTGGTCTCCCTCCCTGTTCAATTAGTTAAATGTCTGTACGAGTGACTTTATTGGTCGCTCGTACAGACATTTAACCCGGCACAGACTAACTAATTGAATAGGGAGGGAGACCAGTGGAATGTGCCGGGTAAGTTGCAGCATTGAGGTTCTAAAACCCCAATGCTGCAACTTACCCTGCAGATGCCACTGGTCTCCCTTCCTGTTCAATTAGTTAAATGTCCGTGCGAGCGACTTTATTGGTCGCTCGTACAGACATTTAACCCGGCACAGACTAACTAATTGAATAGGGAGGGAGACCAGTGGAATGTGCCGGGTAAGTTGCAGCATTGGGGTTTTAAAACCCCAATGCTGCAACTTACCCTGCAGATGCCACTGGTCTCCCTTACAGTTCAATTAGTTAAATGTCCGTACGAGCGACTTTATTGGTCGCTCGTACGGACATTTAACCCGGCACAGACTAACTAATTGAACAGGGAGGGAGACCAGTGAGATGTGCCGGGTAAGTTGCAGCATTGGGGTTTTAAAACCCCAATGCTGCAACTTACCCTGCAGATGCCACTGGTCTCCCTTCCTGTTCAATTAGTTAAATGTCCGTACGAGCGACTTTATTGGTTGCTCGTACGGACATTTAACCCGGCACAGACTAATTGAACAGGGAGGAAGACCAGTGGAGACCAGTGGCATCAGCAGGGTAAGTTGCAGCATTGGGGTTTTAAAAGTCTGCACGAGCGACTCTGTTGGTCGCTCGTGCAGACATTTAAAACCCCAATGCTGCAACTTACCCGGCACATCCCACTGGTCTCCCTGTTCTATCAGTTAAATGTCCGTACGAACGACTTTATTGGTCGCTCGTACGGACATTTAACTGATAGAACAGGGAGACCAGTGGGATGTGCCGGGTAAGTTACAGCACCAGGAGCCTAAAAGTCTGTACGAGCGACCAACAGAGTCGCTCATACAGACTTTTAAAATCCCAATGCTGCAACTTACCCGGCAGATCCCACTGGTCTCCCTGTTCTATCAGTTAATAAATGCTAGAACAGGGAGACCAGTGGGATCTGCCGGACAAGTTACGGCACCAGGAGTTTAGCAGTCTGTATGAGCGACCCTATTGGTCGCCAGCAGGGGGCTCGTCTGCCATCAACCAATGGCAGACGAGCCCCCTGCTGACGACCAATAGAGTTGTTCATACGGACATTTAAACTCCACTTAACCCCGTATTAACCACTTAACCGGGGAAAACGAAGAAAAAACGAACACGAAGAATGTCCACGAATATTCGCCTGAAGAGAAGACAGGACCAGGCGAATATTCGCGGAATACGAAGTTTTTTCCCCCCGAAGATGAGCACGAAGATGAACACGAAGAGCCCCCTGGTGCCCAAGTCTACCCTTTTTTAAGACATAATTCACTGCCTTGAATACCAGTGGTGGGGACCTGTAACATTGGGGAAAGAGGCGGTGTTTTTTTAGTATTGAAGTTAACAACGTGTTATAGCTAAAGAACTGAGCACAGTGTTTGACCCAGACTAAGAAGACATGGTACCTTCTTCAACCTTTCTGTTCTTTAACCTCTCTGTTCCTAACCTTACCACCCACTTTCTGCTCAGGCTCAGCTCAAAACCCTTCAACACAATCCATTTAGCTTAATTTCCAAAGTCTGTTTTCTATCTATCTATCCAGGCCCAGACTGGGACAAAAAATAGGCCCGGGTATTTAAGACTGAGCAGCCCATTTTTATTTATTTATTTATTTTTAAAGCCCACCCTTCATGTACCATCTTTGCATTTCCCCAAATCACTTAAACATTCATGATAGACACAAACACTTACTCACTCATTCACACAAATCATTAACACATATTCATTAATGCAGTCTCACAAATCATTCAAGCAATTTATCCACATATGAATTCATTCATTCTCATACGCATTCACACAATTCATCCACACATTTATTCATTCATTCTCATACGCATTCACACTACCCCCTCTCCCCATCCCCTTCTTATCTGCCCCTTCTAACTATGTTCCCCCCTTATCACTATGTACCCCCTTCCCCATTTCTCAATATGGACCCCCTCTCACTATCTATCCCCTCTATCTACCCCTTTCTATCTGTAAGGCACGTACCGTACGCCGGACGGTACGTGCCGTTCGAGGTCCGGGACTTACCTCCCGTGGCAGACCGCGTCTGCTCGCGGCAGGTTCCCAGTCCCTGCCGCCGTCTCGGGCGATGTGTTCTTCACTCCCCGCGTCCACGCGGGGAGCCAGGGGAACACGCCGGCGACGCTATTCGGGTCCCCATGGAGTTCCTCTCCTCCTGCTAACGGTGTGCAGGAGGGAGGGGGAGGAGTGGGGGTAGGGGCTTCCCCTGGAGGGGCGGCACCTCTTGTGCCGTCTCACAGGGAAGAGGTGGTTGGGGCGGAACAGTGGGTGGAGATCTAGACGTGATGCCACGTCTGGGATCTCTATAAAACCCTCAAGCTCCCTTATGTCGGCGCTCAGATATTCTGAGACGCTCTGTGCCCTACACAGCGTCCCCAGTACTGTGCTCCTCTACCTATTTGTATCCTGATTTGAGCCGTTACCTGACCCTTGCCTGTGACCTGATTATGCTACCCGATTGCTGCCTAGACCTGACCCTTGCCTGTGACCTGATTACACTATTTGATTGCTGCCTGGACCTGACCCTTGCCTGTGACCTGATTACGCTACCCGATTGCTGCCTGGACCTGACCCTTGCCTGTGACCTGATTACGCTATTTGATTGCTGCCTGGACCTGACCCTTGCCTGTGACCTGATTATGCTATTTGGCGTCCTGCCTCTACCTGATTTAGTTATCGTGTCCTATCTCTACTATTCTGGACTGTTCCTGTTACCTCCAGTAGTCCTGCATTCTGGGCTCCTTCTACCCTGCTAATACAGACACCAGCAAGTGTCTGACATAATATCTGAGCCATACATGGAGTCCGCGGGGCTAGCAGAGGCCATTACATCTATGGCCCACCAACTAACCACCCTTAATCGCACTGTGGGGGAACTCCAGGCAGAAGTGGCTGATCTCCGGTATCAGCTACAGGAACTTCGATCCGGACACTCTGCACCATCGGCTCTGTATCCGTCCAATGCTTTTGCTCAGGCAGGGGCTATGGATCCCGAACCTCATATCGCGATGCCTGACAAGTTTTCCGGGGAGAGGTCCCAATTCCGGACTTTTCTTACTGCCTGCCAAGTGATGTTTACACTCAAGCCTCGCACCTTTGCCTCTGACCGTGCGAAAGTACACACAGTAATAACACTACTAGCAGGTGAACCTCAGCAGTGGGCTCATCACCTTCTTCGTACTAATGACTCGGTCCTTGATTCCTGGTCCACATTCCAGTCAGCTTAAACCAAGATCTATGATGATCCCCTAAGAGCAGCTACTGCCCACAACACACTGCGCCACCTCAGGCAAGGTAGGCGACCAGTGGAGGAGTATGTTACGGACTTCCGTCAAGCTGCTGTTGAATCCATGTGGAATGAGGTTGCCCTCCTCGATCAGTTCCGTCTAGGTCTTTCAGACCCTCTGAAAGATGAACTGGCACGCGTTGGCATTCCTACCTCCCTGGAGGTACTTGTGGACTTGGTTATCCAGATAGATCGTCGCTTACGTGAGCGTAGACATGAACGTACCTTGGGATCCAGCCCTCCTAGGCGTCGGCTCTACCAGGCTCCTGCTCCTGCTCCGGCTCCAGCTGTTGTCCGATCCCCTCAGACCTTCGCACCCCCCACAGAGGAACCTATGCAAATAGGCATCTTTCGGGGACCACTCTCTGCTGTGGAGCACTCCAGAAGAAGGACATTGAATCTCTGCCTTTACTGCGGAAAGGCAGGCCATATGCTCCGTGAGTGCCCAGTGAGACCCTCTAAGAACGGAGGTAAGCTGTTTACGATGCACATCGCAGAGAGACCCACTATGTTTCGTTCTGCTCCTCACTTATCCGTCTGTCTCATTCTACAGTGGACTGAGGGCTCCGTCACCACATCGGCCATGGTGGACTCCGGTGCCAGCGGGAACTTCATGGATTCTGCATTTGCTTCTGCGCATCGGATACCTCGTCTCACCAAGTCTAGAGCTCTTGTTATTCACCTGGTTGATGGTAATCCTCTGGCCTCCGGTCCAGTTACCCAAGAAACCACTCACCTTGATCTTCTCCTTGGAACCCGCCATCACGAACTTCTTCAATTTGATTTAGTCCAGTCCCCCATGTTTCCTGTTATCCTCGGTTTACCTTGGTTAAGACTGCATAACCCCTGTATAAATTGGGAGAAGGGAACACTCTCCTTCCCCTCCATCCATTGCAGAACTACTTGCTTCTCCACATGGACAGTTGCTTCCTCTAGAGTCACAACCTGTCAATAAGATTACGCCGGGTATTCCTAGCGCTTACCACACTTTTGCCGATGTGTTTGAAAAGAAAGGTGCAGACAAGCTCCCGCCTCATCGCAGTTACGACTGTCCTATTGACTTGCTCCCTGGTGCACCTATTCCGTATGGACACATTTATCCTCTCTCGGGTCCTGAACTCAGAATTTTGAAAGACTATATTGATGATGCTCTTAATAAAGGGTTTATAAGACCATCTACTTCTCCAGCCGGTGCAGAGATGTTCTTTGTGGGAAAAAAAGATGGGGGTCTGCGTCCTTGTATAGATTATCGCGCTCTTAATGATATTACAATAAAGAACCGCTATCCTTTGCCATTGATACCTGAACTTTTGGATCGTCTTAGCTCTGCCCATATTTATACCAAGCTTGACCTGCGTGGGGCCTACAATTTGGTACGGATAAGAAAGGGAGACGAATGGAAGACTGCCTTTCGGACACGGTACGGACATTTTGAGTACACCGTGATGCCGTTTGGTTTATGCAACGCCCCAGCGACATTTCAACGTTTTCTGAATGATGTATTTCGGGACTATCTGGATGTCTTCGTTGTTATATATTTAGATGACATATTAATATACTCGGAGACCCTGAAAGAGCATAGAGAACATGTGCACAAGGTTCTCATCCGGTTGCGCGAAAACAATCTTTATGCTAAATTGGAGAAATGTGCCTTCGAAACAGACACAGTGGAGTTCCTCGGTTTCCTCGTAACCCCCCAAGGGGTCCAAATGGATGACAAAAAGGTTCTGGCCATCACTTCCTGGTCTTGTCCTACCAACAAGAAAGAAGTCCAACGTTTTATAGGCTTCGCTAATTTCTATCGGAAATTCATCCGTGATTTCTCTAAAGAAATACAACCCCTTACACTTTTGACCAAAAAGGAGGGTAGATTCATCTGGACTTCTCCCGCTCAGGATGCCTTTGATCGTCTCAAGCGTCTCTTCACCTCAGCACCTATCCTTTACTTTCCTGATCCCTCCAGACCCTATATTTTGGAAGTAGACGCTTCCGATTCGGCGATAGGGGCTATACTGTCTCAAAGAAGTGGCCCTCAGAACACTGTACACCCAGTTGCCTTTTTCTCTAAGAGATTGACTCCTCCCGAGAGGAATTACGATGTCGGCGACCGTGAATTACTTGCCCTTAAATCTGCCCTTGAAGAATGGCGACATCATTTGGAGGGTGCCACCCATCCTGTATTGGTATACACCGATCATCGTAATTTGGAGTATCTCCGCACAGCTAAACGACTAAAACCTCGCCAGGCTCGTTGGGCCCTGTTCTTTAGCCGATTTCATCTCAACATCACCTATCGTCCAGGATCTAAGAATGGCAAAGCGGATGCCCTATCTCGTACTAACGAGGGATCGGAGAATACACCAGACATCGACGAAACCATTTTACACAAGGGTCACTTTTTAGCATCCTTTCCGTCTATGTGGGAGAGACTTCGTTATCATAGCACCTCTAAGAGATTTACTGCCCCTCGTTTCTGTACACGCAAAGAGGGGTTGCTTTACTTCCGTGACAAGATTTTTGTGCCTCCTCCTGTACGTCAGGAGGTAATCCGTCTTCACCACTCTACTTTGGCTGCAGGACATGGAGGTTCACATAAAACGGTGGAGTTAATCCAACGTCTCTTTTGGTGGCCGGCTATGCGTAAAGAGATCATCGCCTTTGTTTCAGTTTGCCAAGTGTGTGCCACCTCCAAGACCTCACGCCAACGCCACGCCTGAACGACCATGGACTGATATTTCAATGGATTTTATTGTAGACTTGTCTGATTCACATGGGTATACAACCATCTTGGTAGTAGTGGATCGGTTCACTAAGATGGCCCACTTCTTACCAGCCAAGGGTCTACCCAACTCCTTTGAGACAGCCACCTTATTCCTCAAAGAGATCTTCTGTCTTCATGGCTTACCCCGCTCAATCACAACTGACCGTGGAACACAGTTCACCTCTCGCTTCTGGCGTGCCTTCTGTAAAGGACTACAAATACAGCCCAACTATTCCTCCTCCTTTCATCCGCAGAGCAACGGGCAAACTGAGCGAGTTAATCAAATACTCAAACAATATCTACGTTGCTATATAACCTATCTACAAGATGACTGGGTCCAATTGTTGCCTACAGCGGAATACGCCTATAATAATCAAACCCAAAGGACTATTGGCTGTTCTCCATTTTTCGCTAACTTTGGGTATCACCCTGCTTCCTTGCCAGCCGCCCCTACTTCCGATGCAGTGCCTGAGGCTGCAACCAGACTTCAGCATCTCATCCGGTCCTTCAATACCACACGAACCAACATCCTTAAGGCCCAAGAGACATACAAGACCTATGCCGATCGTCTCCGTTCTCCAACCCCGTGCTACCAAAAAGGAGATAAAGTATGGCTCTCCACTACACATCTTCGTCTATCCTGTCCATCGAAGAAACTCGGTCCTCGTTTCATTGGTCCCTTTTCTGTCCTTGAGATGGTTGGTTCTGCTGCAGTCCGTCTCCAGCTACCCAATAAATACCGTATCCATCCGGTTTTCCATATTTCCCTTGTGAAACCTTGGAGACCCTCGTCAGATCCTCCTCCTCCGCCTCCGGTAGAGATTGCAGGGGAGAATGAATACGAGGTTCAGCACATCCTCGATTCCCGTGTAAAGAATGGCCATTTGGAATATCTAATACATTGGAAGGGCTATGGGACGACGGATCGTTCCTGGGAACCTATAAGTAATATCCATGCTCCTGCCAAACTCCGTGCTTTCCACCGTAACCACCCTGATCGCCCCAAACCTGATCGCCCCCGGAGGGGTCGTCTGGGAGCGGGGCTCTGTAAGGCACGTACCGTACGCCGGACGGTACGTGCCGTTCGAGGTCCGGGACTTACCTCCCGTGACACACCGCGTCTGCTCGCGGCAGGTTCCCAGTCCCTGCCGCCGTCTCGGGCGATGTGTTCTTCTCCGACGCTATTCGGGTCCCCATGGAGGGGGCGGTGCTCCAGCATGCCGCCCCTAGTTCCTCTCCTCCTGCTAACGGTGTGCAGGAGGGAGGGGGAGGAGTGGGGGTAGGGGCTTCCCCTGGAGGGGCGGCACCTCTTGTGCCGTCTCACAGGGAAGAGGTGGTTGGGGGCGGAACAGTGGGTGGAGATCTAGACGTGACGCCACGTCTGGGATCTCTATAAAACCCTCAAGCTCCCTTATGTCGGCGCTCAAATATTCTGAGACGCTCTGTGCCCTACACAGCGTCCCCAGTACTGTGCTCCTCTACCTATTTGTATCCTGATTTGAGCCGTTACCTGACCCTTGCCTGTGACCTGATTACGCTACCCGATTGCTGCCTAGACCTGACCCTTGCCTGTGACCTGATTACGCTATTTGATTTCTGCCTGGACCTGACCCTTGCCTGTGACCTGATTACGCTACCCGATTGCTGCCTGGACCTGACCCTTGCCTGTGACCTGATTACGCTATTTGATTGCTGCCTGGACCTGACCCTTGCCTGTGACCTGATTACGCTATTTGGCGTCCTGCCTCTACCTGATTTAGTTATCGTGCCCTATCTCTACTATTCTGGACTGTTCCTGTTACCTCCAGTAGTCCTGCATTCTGGGCTCCTTCTACCCTGCTAATACAGACACCAGCAAGTGTCTGACACTATCTAACCCCTCTCCTCCCTCTCACTGCACCCCCTCCCTTACCCTACTTACCTTGTTGCGGAGAAAGCAGCAACTGCGACCGTGTCCGCCACTCTAGGAGGCCGGGCAGCCCCCACCAGGGCTGGCCTTAGGGGTGCGCGGCCGCACAGGGCTTAAATTAAAACATCGGGGTTTTTTTTTTACTTTATTTAACATCCTCCATGTTAAATAAAGTTAAACAAACTTTATTTAACATGAAGGATGTTAAATAAAGTAAACAAAAAAAAACTCCAGATGTTTTAATTTAAGCCCTGTGCAGCCGCGCACCCCTAAGGCTGGCCCTGGTGGGGGCTTCCCGGCCTCATAGAGAGGCGGACCCTGTCGCAGTTGCTGCGGGCTTAAGGGGCAGGTGCCCCTTATGCCCTGCGTTAATGCGGCCGCATAGGCCCAGTCAGTCCGGTCCTGACTGGGCCTATTTTAAGGTAGGTGCCTGGAGCTGCAGCTCCATCAGCCCCTACGTTAATCCGGGCCTGGGCCGCTCGGCCCACCGGGAAAATGCCCAGTGTGCCCGATGGCCAGTCCGGGCCTGTATCTATCTATCTATCTATCTATCTATCTATCTATCTATCTATCTATCTATCTATCTATCTATTGGAATTAGTTATAAAGCACCAACATGTGTTTAGTAGGCTTTTGCAGAAAACAAATAAATGGTTACATTTAAAGAGCAACCTAATTGGAACACAAAATAGTATATATACCATATATAATAGCTTACAGTCTAAACACAGACAAAGAAACCGATTTTTGCTGGGTTTAAACAAACTCAATTACACATTTATAAAGTTACTAATCATACAGAACATCGATAAAAAAAGTCAACATAACATATACTGTAGCTCTAATAAAAAGAAAAAAAAAATATGGTGATACAATGGACAATGAATTGTGTTTAACTGCTTTACTTCAATAGGAATGCATCCAAATATTGTTGGTTTCCCCACTGTGCGGTGGTATGCACTTCTAAACATACATTTAAAGTAGCAAGTAACCTTAAACACCACTGGGTGGTGCTGTTGTAACAGAATGAATTTAATTATGAAGTTGATTACAGTTAGCCATGAAAATGTTTTTATTTTTATTATTAATATATTTAAATACTACATAGACTATATATTTTTTCTCTGTACATACCGTTTTAACGATCACGTTTTAATGATCGTGATTATAAAGGTAGATTGTGTAAACAAGAAGGTGCCATTTCACCTTAGTCTGGGTCACACACAGTTTTGTAACTATTACTCTTGGATACTGTGAATCATGTCATCAGCCTCTATGATCCCACTGAATACCAATATAGGAGTAGTAAAAAAGACGAGAAATGTTAAAAATAGTGGAATATTTGTAGGAAAGATACATCAGCTCTAAATTATAATGTATCTCTAAAGTGAAACATAGAAAGTGATGGCAGATAAGAACCATTCGGCCCATCCAGTCTGCCCAACCTCTTAATAGTTTCCTTAAGTGGATATTAATAAATCCAATGGAGAGCTATTTTCAAGCTGATTTTTAATTTCACTATCGAATTTGCTTTTACAGATATGACCTGGGCAACACTTTTTGTCTCTGTTTGTTAAAAGGGGCAGTTTAATGTCTTAAACAGCCTACCGTTGCATATTAAAGTACTTTATGATTACTTTAATATACATACATTAAAAAAACAATTACTTAAATGAGACGGTGTAGCTCCCTGCTCCACCGTGGTCTGACGAAGCAGCCAATGGGTAGGAAAGTGCTCCCATTGTAATTAATGAGAGAGCATTCCGCACTTGTGCATGGGTGGTCTTGTTAGAACCCACATGACTCTCGCCAAGCTAAGGCTGGGGCCAACTGGTAGTAAGTATTTCATGAATAATGTCTGCATGCTGTTATTCTACTCTGTATTGTAATATTCTTCTTACATTATATGGAAAAGTGTGATTGCACACACAAACATAGCTCATTAGGTAAAACATTTAAATGAACAGTTTAATTGCACAAACATAGTGTAATTGGCCTTTAGGGTAAAACATTTAAATGACCATGTGACAAGCTTACTTAATGCTTCTCAAACTACAAGATGTACTTTCCCACGTTACACCAGACCCACTAGTAAGGACCAACAACTAAAAAGCTGTAATCCCCAGGTTTTAACCGAGCGGCCTTCATAAAACCTTACCAAGCCGCTTTTATATTGTAAAAATGCTTGATAAATGCTTATCCTTCCTACAACATTATTAAATACATAATCCAAACTTATTTAACTGAATTCATAATAAAAGTTGATTATGATACATGCATATACAGTATATATATATATATATATATATAACCTAAATAACACATTAAGTACAATATTAGATTGCTACATTGTAACTAATTTAACAGTTAGAAAGTTGAACAACTACTGACATACAACCAAAATGGCAAGAATTCCTAAAGCAGCAAAAAGTGCTATTTTATTGTATTAATCTTTACTGTTGGTGGCACCCATGTACACTGTAATGGAAAAAAATATATTTTTTTTAAATTTAGTATTGACATTTTTAATGAAGAGAGGCATTATAAAAAAAAAGATAAAAAAAAAAGAAATTTTGGATATCAGAACAAGAAAAAAAAATTCTCTAGTAGTATACTTAGGGCCAGAATGGGGATTAAAATTGGCGCTGTTCATAGGCTCTTACATTTTTGCAGCATTCAGCCATATGTATGCAGCTGGCAGTCGCAACACTGAAGGATTGTATCTGCTGCCACAGTGAAGCCTCACCAGGCCTAAGTTTAGTTATGAGTGTTACAATAAAAGTCTATATTAGTACAAATATATACCTAATACAAAAGAATTGTAAGCTTAATGGTTTCTCTCTTTTGGTTTGAATTTACAATCCTGAATCTCACTTTCAAAGCTCCTTACAGCTGTTCCTCATCTTACATCTCCAAAGATATACCTATACCTAGGCTCTCTTCTCATAAACTTCATCTTTCCTCTTCTTTGATTTCCAATTCTCATGCACACATACAAGCTTTCTCAAGGGCTCCTTTGAAATGCCCTTTGCTGGCCTATTCAACGCTCTCTTTGACTTCGGTCCTTCAAAAAGCTTCCTAACTTCCTACTTCCTGCCAACCTCTAGCTCACCTTTCCTAAACATTCTTCTGCAATATCACTTTTGGCCAGCAATATTACTATTTATTCATCTAGTGTTTATATTGGGTTACACTTATGTGGTTGGTCCATCACAAAGTGTGATACTTTTTCCTCTTGAGAAAAATACCCTAAATCCTTGTAGAATATAAGCTCGTTTAAGAAAGTCCCTCCTTACCTCTTCTTTCTGTATGTGAAAATTGACATATGTTATGCCCTGTTTACCCATTGTTCAGCATTGTTCAGATTGTTCATAAATCAATAGATAATAATAATATATTTTTCAGCCAAATAGCAAATACTCTTACACCTATAGGCAGAGTACAGCGAGATCTCAAATGGTTGCAGCTGCTCTGTCAAATGAAAGAAAAACGCTACAAATAGCAGATAATATTAATAATATGAATAACACATATAGAAACAAAGCTCTTCCAAACCACACAGGAGTCCTTCTATAGTGTGTAGAGTACAATTGAATGAGCTAGCCAGAGCCCAATAGAGCAGCAACACAAGGAAATTCGTGGGATTGTCCATACAGAGCTCATGACACCCAAAATCATGACTGACAGAAGGAGTTTTGAGCCAATTTAGCCCAAGCTAATTCTCCTGTCTTTTAGCCTGCTTTGAAAATAGCGAGGGACTGCCTGGGAGAGAGCACCATTATGGTGCTTTGCCCCCAGCTACAACTAAAATGGTGAAAAGCTGGCCCAGCGTGCAAACCTTTCTCTACAGAGAACAAAGACCAGCAGGCTGGGCCATTTCCAATAGTGGGAAAATATGGGGACGGGGTCAAATAGGATTATGCAAATGAGATAGGTATTTAACCTGGCCATTAGGTCTCAAGCTACACTAATGCTCCAGTTGACTCGCTTCCCAGCGGTAATGCGGCCTTCCCTCCTCCCAAGGTCGCCAGCAAACACCCTCTACGGTTGGGAATCGGGCCAGCATTGGGCGCTGACTTTGTGGTTGGGCCTGACAATGGCATATGGCTGGGTGCAGGCATACCCCTCCACTGACAGTATCGGTCAATGAGGAAGACGTTTTTTGGCGAAATGCGTCGAAGATTTTCTACAGAGCTCTTTTTACCTATATGGACTTTTAATTTATATACTTTTAAAGATTTTTAAAGCAAAATAGTACTTCTAATGAAGACTATATATACGCAAATTTTATTTTAAGCTTATTCGGGTATGTGCCCAGAATAAATTACTATTTTTTTAGCATACTATTTTGGTGGAATATTATTTATTCATTCACCTGGCGTGCCCAAACGCATAACGTTACTACACCATTGTGTTTTTCATGTTCGTGTTTCCTTATATATACCTTATATACGGACCCTGAGACGTTGATTTTTACGGACCTTGACCAACATATGCATTTTGTGAGTGTATAGATTGAAATATATCCACCATAAGACAACTTGCATTGACTTCTACACCATCGTATTTTTTATTTTATTTTTATTGTAACCGATTTACACGAGCTCCCCCTAGTGGACCATATTTGTAATTCTCAACACCAGGAGAGTGTTGTTACGGGCTGCAGCTGGGTATCCGGTAAAAGAAGAAAGTACAGTACATTTTTATCCTTTAGACACCCTTTTCACACTGGTTTTCACAACTTTGAGTTCTGGTATCGGTCAGTGACAAGCACGGGCTTTGTGGTCAGGCGGTCAAGGGCAAGCTCTGACTTTGGGGTCAGGCTTGTCTCTCAGGGCTAAACGGGGCTTTTGCCAGAGGCACGCCAGGGTACGGACGGGAAGGGCCATTCTGACAATTCCCCGTGGATCCTCCACGATAGCAGCTGGTTGGGGTGGCCCAGCTTTCTATCTGTTTATCAGGGAGGGGTGTATGGCTAGTGGAGCTCCTAGCTTGCCCCTCGTGTCACATCAGATGCAGGTGGATTTGGACGCTGACTGGATGCTGAGTGCACGGTGACTCAGCAGCTGTCCTTGGGGAGAGGGAATGCCGCATTATACAGGGACTCCTTGTTTTATGTGTGTAATAAATAAAGAGACTTCATTCGCCAGAACTCTTGTTGTTGAGAACCATGCAAGGGTACATGGTGGGGCATATGCACCTTAAAACTGGCTCATCCAGCTGTAGTGTAGAGGGTGGGATCTGAGAGTAATTGGAGACTGATGTTATCTATAAAGACATGACCTGCTTGTTTTCCCATGTTTTGTGTATTCTTTTTTTTTTCTTTTCTTGTTTGCTGATGTACACAGGTTGGAATGTAGGACCCTCCTGAGGGTGGAATCCAAGGGAGCACCCCATTTCATGTGAGCAACAGTCTTGTCTGTTGCCTACCAGCAAATATTAAATGTGAAGTGTCATTTGTCACATGTTTCTTCTTTGCTTAGTATTCTTTCATATTTATGGTAGATGGTAAATAATGAGTAAATATATGCACCTAGCTTTATTAAATCTAATTTGCTGTGTATATTCATTAGTTATACACTAGATAGGTACTTGTTCTTTTTTTTCTTTGTCTGAAATGGAATCACTGGCAGTGCGGATCAAAGAAACGCTGGTTTTTTTGTCCTTGCAACAATGAATTTAAAATGTGAACAAACTGTAATAAAGGGTAAAAATAGTAAGGGCTAGATGATATAATGTTGGTGCAGTCATAATGTGCCAGTGTGGCTTGTATAATGCTCTGTTCGCACTTTCCATTTCAAGTCTTTTAGGACTTGTGCCCATTGCATGTGTGACCCAGCTGTTGGTGTCAGTCTCAGGTTTCCTCACCGTTTTCGTACCTCAATGACTGTATGATAATCCTGCTTTCTTTATATTGATGTATTCCTAACTGGAATTTCTCAGTGAGAATTCCTGATCTCAAGTTATGATTTCCAATTTGGATAGGGAACCTTAAAGTTACATCCAGATTAATCTACACCAAAACTTTGCAATAAGGTAAATTGATATAAACAATGAATAGATGTAGTTATTAAGGAGAACATGATCTCTAGTGCAAATTGTAGAAGTGTCATTTTTCCCCTGACGTTTTATGACCAAATTAGATCTGTTCCTGCCTTGCTATGTAGGAACACAAACCCCAAATGTTCATGTTCTTCTAATCCTTCTCAATCACTCTTTATTATGAAGATGGTGCATGAGTGAGATTATACAGACACACACCTGCATGTAACATCTTACCTGATCATATTTGTACTTGCAATAGATAAAGATTGCCTCCTTAGATTGACAAGTGACAGGAGGATGATTCACATGATCCCATACGGATAACCGGTTTAAAAAAATCTTAAAAATAGTTTAGTAGCTGATTGGGATTTAATTAGCTCATGAATATGTATGCATAAGCATACCTGGGAACTTCCCAGGGTGGGCTACTCGGAGTACTGAGACAATGGCTTTGTAAATGCTCATGGCTAGTAATGCAGGGGTGCAGGGACAGGGACTGGGTATGGCAAAATATCATACCTAAAATGGAAATGGCATGAGATAGGTCCAGTCCTAGGTGGAGAGGGTTAGGGCATAGCCAAGCCTGGAGTGAGTGGAGATAAGAACCACTTTCCCACCCATACTGCCCCAGACGCCATATAATTAGGCTGAGTTCCCAGGTTTGCATACCTATCATAATGAATATACGATTCCAGTCCTCAAGCAGAACATATGAAGCAGACAACCATGCTAAAATTACAATTTCCTGACCCAGGCTTCTTTCATTAGAGGTTTGGTATGGGCTATATGCATAGGTGTTAAGTATACAACTTTAGAACAGCTAGTTCATGAAACTAAACCGATTAAGTCATTTTGTTACAGTTAATGAAAAAATAAATACAAATAAACACTGGATTTTTTATTTATTTGCCTAATTACATGGTAGCATATATAAAAGATGAGAATAATTCATCAACTTTGAGAAAAATGGAAACAACAACTGAAATTGCAGTTCCAGGTCCTGAAAAATAATAATAGGTTGTATACCACCAGTGGGTGACCTGAAACACCCATAATTCTTAGATAACCAGTGCATTGTAGTCATTCAGCCATTTCATAGGAAGATTTGGAAATTTCAGGCCTTACATGTTTTTTTACATGCTATTTCTTAAATTACATTTTTATAGTATAATGTTGAAGGGATTGTGGCTTAGGGATCTGTGCATAATACCTCATAAAATATTGAATTAATAATATGATTTAATAACAGAGATAGCTTGGACAGGAAGTTTAAGATAAATAAGACAATTATCATCTATCAGCATGTATGAAACAACAAGCAGGCATTTTGCTGTCTCCAATCTTTGGATAGCCCTGAACACACAGTTTATAGAATCACAGCTTGACCCATTTAGCAGCATAATTAATGAAGACATACAATAAATTTCCTTGTAGATTTGGAATAGCATCCTACTAACATTAAGTTATTGGCCCCTGACAGTAAAATCATTTTAACACATTGCATATTTTAATGATATTGATGATTGATCACATTTATAGCACATTAAGGCATGACAAAACCAATTACCTGCATATACCTTAGTGACCCAGTATATGGTCCATTAGTGCTTCATTAATAGGCATGATTTATGTGCCAGCAATTAAGGGGTCAAATGAATATTCTCTGCCACTTATCAAGAAAAGTGAGTTGAGGATATGAGTGTTACCATTTTTCTCTGAAACAATAAGAATGTCCAACTGGTTAACCCTTTCACTACTAAGTGACATTCAAATTGCTAAGAAAGAAGAACATGTTGGGCTTCTTATGGCTTTCAAGTGTAAACACAGTGGCACCTGCTTGAAACTATTGTCGGTGGGGTGCGCAGTTCAAGAAAAAGTTTTTTTTGTTAAAGTGTCTCTCAGGCCATACTAGCGAGTTCCTGTTTCTCACAATTGTCAGATTCCATGTTCAGTTTAACGTTATCTTCATCCGGTTCGTGGTGGGCTTCAATACATAGGATGTATATGTAAGCTCCCATTGTAGCTCCAACCATAGGTCCAACTACAGGAACCCACCACCAGTTATTTCCAGCTCTGTGTAATTTCAAGAAAAAAACATTGTAAGCATTTTAGGTATCAATTAAAAAACATGGTAGCATATCCAGAAACCTACTAACAGGATAACAACATTGGTCAATTTTGAGTTAAAAAGAGACCCCTAAACAATCAATGCACATGACAGTACTTAGAACTAAGTTTTACTATGATTTGTGCTCACTAAATGAGTATATGCATTTGAGCACTTGGCAACTTTCTTTAGGAGTTGTGGCCTGGGAATTAAATAACCTAATCATTTAATGTCTATTCCTTATCTGAAAGCATACTACTAATAGAATACCTTGCGTGAAACTTGATATAAACTCTCTAAGCCTATAAAATGCTGACTTTTGTTGAACACAAACAAATATATCCTGGTTATACAAGTTACTATAACTTGAAGTTCAAATTGCATGTTTAAGTATCAGATTCTATCCTATTTTAAAATACTATTTATATAATAAACTTACGTGAACACATCAATGCCCCATCCAGCCAAAGCTGTAAAGATCCTTGGACCTAAGTCTCTAGCTGGGTTCATGGCACATCCAGAATTCAATCCTAGTGCAAATCCTAATAGCATAATGAGGAGACCAACAGCGATGGGTTCCAATCCCTTTGGTGTTCCAATATTTTTGTTGTCAAATATGGCAAAGACCCCTATGAGTAACAGTGCCGTAGCGATCACCTGATGAGGAAAAAAATATTATAGTTCTTGAAGTAATTATGAAACGGATTGTAAAGCACCTGGAAGCACGTGCAATGATTTTGCCATATTAGTTGCTCCTTATGCAATAAAAAAAAATATTAGGCCAGAAATGATTTTTTAAAAGGCAGACTAGGGATCTCTTACACTGTGGGGCACCACTTTACGTGTGCTGGTCAACAACATGTGAAAATTATATGTGTCTTGGAAAATATGAGATCACCGTAGTTAAGCTCCCTTAAATTAAGTGGTAGTAGCAGCAGCCAATGCTATATGCTAGATAGTATACATGTGCTACTGTGCTACTTCCATATATTTCAATTGACGTTGAGCTCTGGTGAGTATGTGCAAGAAGCGTACTGAAGAATGTTTCCTAATTTCAACAGAAGCATCTGGAGGAGGAGTTAAAACGGAACTGTAATTTTCTAACTCCAATAACAAAACAATGCCTGCACTAATATACCACAACAACACATTTATTAGCACATATTTCTAAACAGTAGCATGCATAGCTTGGAGTGTTGAAGAACGAATTCTAAAAGTTCAAAAATTAAAATCAATTTTGAGGTTTCCCAAAGCCGAAAAACTGATCAAATCCACACCAAAAATGTGTTAGAAAAACTAAATAGAGCCAAAAAACACAATCACAGTAACACTAAACTTAACAATTTTGAATCAAAATTCAAAGAATAAAATCCTTTTTCTTCCAATCAGAAGTGGAAATCTTTATGAAACAAAAACCACAAAAGCTATAGTACAAGTCTTTCTTTTTACTGCAATGCCCGTTGGTAATCCTGTCTCCCTGCTCAAAAACGTTATGTAAAAATATACGTGGAGATACGTGCTTGTGTTTTTTTGCGGGGGTTATGATGTGCAGAAGCTGTGGAATATAATGTGTAAAAGGTGCACCGTCATGTTTCTGTGTGACACTTACTTGATCTGCAAGTCCATTCATAGTGGAAAGATATGGTGATGGATAAGTTGCGAAAATGTGTGCAGTAGCATTTGGCCCGTCTACCGTAAGTACTCCTCCAGTGTATGCTTTCAGTGCATCTGTAGAACAGAACAATTAAGAACAATAATACCAACATCATTTATTACTACATGATAAAACACAATGAGCGCATACACTAATATGGTGTTTATAAAATGTAGCATTAAGAAAAAAATAACAGCTCAAGACAAGGATGTGTAAGTAATTTATAACCAAACTATCAATTTATGTCAGTATACAGGTAGCCTCAGACAAGCTATTGGGCAAATCCCAAATGCCTTCTGTGCCTCCCACTTACTATTATCGTGGCTCGTGTGGCAGTGTGCGGCCGCATGCTGTAAAAGGCTTGGCAGCCAATATAGGAGTGTGGCGTGCAGGCATATTTATCCAGCAGGAGGCTGTACAAGTGATTTATTAGCCTCTGGCCCTAAAGTGCTAGAACTGATTTTAACTTGCAGTTTCTGGGTAAATGTTCATATGAAATACATACTAACCATGGAAGATGCCAAATACTGCAGCTGATCCAGTAATTGCACCCAAAAATTGTGCACTCACATAGAAAGGAAATTTAGCCCAATGTAATCTTCCTGTTAAACACATGGCAAATGAAACTGCTGGATTTATATGGCCACCTGAAAAGACAGAATTGTCAAAAAGGGAAAAAATGAGAGGCTTAAAGCACATTTAACTTGCATACAAAAATATGTAATTGCATCCATATAACATATCTCTCCTTCCACTACTGATGAAACCTACATCTAAAACTACCCCTGTATAAAGTACATAGCATGTGCAAAGTCAAACCTTGCCCTCATGACACATTCTACAGATGATCAATATATTTTATTATAACTATTAAGTAGATATTGCCAAACTGTGTATCTGTTTCCCCTTTGTAAATCATAAAACACCAATCATATAGTCAAATAGATTTTCAATGTTTGACACACTTCACAGTTAAACACAAAAAAAGAGTGAATATGTGTTTTTATTTCTGTGCGAAAAAATGTAGAATACATAGTATGAAATGTTCATTTTTTTGTAAATTCCAGAAGACACCTTTCCCTTTAAGATACAATAACACTAGCTAGATGCCTCAGGTAAGTATTTCAATATAGCTAATGGGATGTGACAGTTGTAATAAATCCACATTTCTGGCATGGCTTTCTTGCCTGCAAAAACTCCAATTAAACACTTCAATCACATCATTTTGCAATAAAATAATTATTGCTTATCATTTACCAACTATATTTTAAAACATACCTATAGGCTGTAACTGAAATAAGGGAGTGTTAATTCTTGATGAATTATATGTGCTGTGAATCTGTTCACTGTTTACAAACTTCCGCAGTGAACCTGTTAAACCACTTTGTTTTTGGAAGGCTGGATACATGGATGACTATCAGTGTGGACATGATGTCTTCTGTAACACGATGTGTAATATCCAGTTGTCCCTGCTTGGTCAGGGAAGTCCTGACAAATGAAACTTTTGACAGCTGTTTGCCTGATCTGAACAATGTCCAAATCCGTAAATGTTATGCATGTTGGCAATAATATAAATGCAATGTCACTTTCATAGGAACAAGGTGTATTTTGTACGCACAAAGTGAGCAATACCAGGGTATAGTGGAGAAGGATATCATGCTGGCACTACTTTATGTGATCATGAAGGCACATGGCATCTTAAAGCAGGGGTCCCTTAAACAGGTATGTTACTACTGAAATGCCTCCGGCTACCGCTGATTAGTTTTTGAATGACTGGCATACTTGATGTTTGCACAACTAATCCTCGTAATATTATGGGTGACCTCCCTGCTCAAACTGAACTGACTCTGAACAATTAGTTGTGGAAGAAACTGAAAGACCACTATACAGATCTCAACTGTTTATTTAATGCAAGAGATACCAAAACTGCAGCTGTTTCAGTAATTGCACCCAAGAATGTGCACTCACATAGAAAATAGATTTAAGCCATATCCATGTTGGCTTTAGAGTCGCAACAGTATTTCATATAAACAACTTTCATTGACTAAAATTCAAAAATCCTCTTGACAAGTGAAGGTACACCAATGCACAAGTAAAGCATTTCAAATGTATGTGTTACATACATGGAACAGATAAGTCCATTGGTAAGACGGAAGGTTAATTTGATCTGCGTTGATTTGATTATAACTTAACAACCAGTGAAAAAAACTTTTTACAATGGAGAATTCCAACCCAAAATGAACTTGTACATATAGATACCCGTTAATTATACTGGTGGTGGCTGCTGCCTGCTTTCTGGCAGACAGCACTACCAGTTGTGCAGAACTTGTGTCCACAGAGGTGTGGGTGGACATTTGTATGCTGCCAATTTACTCCCCTAAGAGAAGATTATGTTTGTTTTGTAAGAAATTGTCAACCAAGATTTCATCACTTCATTGAAGGGTGTGACCAACTCTTGTCTGAACCCTTGCAATTCAACCAATCCGTCTTTCTCAGACACCTTGTTTAGCTATCACATAGTTAAACACAGGGTAGCAACGTGATGGCATTATACAATCATTCGATTTTTAGAAACTTTTTATGTCCTCTGAGTATTGAAAAAAATCACATAGAATCTAGCCTATATGCCATTTATGCAGGACTAACCCAGTTCTTTTGCTTCACAAGAACCGCCTTCAGGTTGTACAATGTACTTTTCAGTTTATGATTACTATTAACCCAATTAGATTTTACAGTGATGTATTACCTGTTGATGCTTTAAAAATAACATAATAACAGCAGTAAAATGTGTTTTGATGAAGACAATAGATATCAGCTGACAGGAACACCCAAAAGCAAGGGAGGGCTGGCAACATTCATCCCAGAAGGCAAGTTGGGCAAGTTGGCCCATACTAAAAGTCATAACACTTGCTGAAAAATCCAACCTCCTAAAACATGGAGACCTGTCAACCAAAATAGTTCTCACCATGTAGATATTAAACAGTGATCTACATACAGCATTAGCACAAATTATAAACAAATGTATAGATCAAGAAAATGCATTTAAATTATTTTGATTTATTTTCATTATGCTACATTTGCTACCATGATTGACTCATGTAAGTGCACATTAAGGTCTGTTCACTAAATGGAGAGAAGTGTTGTGTTTTTGCTTCTTGGCTTCACTGTACACTATGAATGTCCAACCACAGTGAGTGCCTGCTGCATTGGGAGCTTGACTGTTCCTGTGTACTATTTAGTTAATTCAGTAAGACTTCTTCAAATTCTCTTTACACATTGAACAATGCATTTTACATAGCCAATTAAACCCTTCTTGATAGGCGAAACTTGCAATTATAATGAATGGTGAAGTGAAGAAGCTGAATCTACAACTCTCCTTTAGAGGATAAACCCCATTGTGTTGGTGGTTATAAGAAGCAGACAGCAAATTAATATATGTTCATGGGTTTCCAAACTAACCTTTGATTTGAAATGGAGCTAAAAGCGGCCTTGGTACTGCTGTTTTTGTTTGCTTAGTCCTAAGTTCACAATTCCGTTGAAAAAGTAAACATAGATAAAGAACATGATGTTGAAGGACCAAAATGCACTAGATTTAATTAATTAAAAAAACATATGAAATTCCCATGGCACTTTAGGCCAAAGTGATCTTTAATCCACCACACATCTTTACTAAAAGAGATGGTACAAAATATACTTAACTATTCATACAAATAACACAATTTTAAACAAATCAAATCAATCTGACATCATCAGAGGCAATTAAATGCTAATAATCACTAAGAATTTGCTCTCTCACATAAATACCCTGGCTTATCAGCTGAGCTAGGTGCAAAATTCGATTTTCTCAGCAATTCTTTACCTAATGGTAAAACACGCTGTTCCTTGATAATGAATGGGGAAGATGTTTTACTTAGATGTAATTGTTGCATACTAAGGTTTGCCACTGTTGTATTTGTATATTATGCAAACACTTTAATAATTGCTTCAATATTTTGTAATGTGAATATGTTAGACTGGTGCAGTGAGTAAATCTGTGAAACATGTAATATATTGCATTATTTCAAACAGGATTGGTTAAAGACACATGGTACATATTGCTGTAGATATAGAACCGAATGAGCATGTTTTAAATATGTCACCCGCCCTGTGACATATCTTATGAGTCTTACAGCTGATAGTGGATCACTATGTTCCAGCTAACATTACTATCTGCATCTCATGAGTATGGGTTTTTAATGTCACTATTTTCCTCACTTTGGTCCAGCTAAGACATATAAATGTCGCAACAAGAAAGAATGTGAAAAGCATGAGAGGAAAACTCCCCAAAATATCTACATGTATTACTTTAAAATACACTATTACATTATTTCTAAACATCAGGGCAGAACTTTCCAGTGTTAACACGGCTGCTGATTATGAGCTTATAGAGTCCCTAAAAGGTTACATTATTAACCCCTTAATGACAAAGCCCGTACATGTACAGGCTCAAAATGCATTGTTTTCATTGGGTTTAGGGACCGCCTATTGTCCTTAAGTGGTTAAAATTTTATTTTATTGATAGTAACACCCTAACCATATGAATACTTAAATAGATATATTAAAATCATTATAGATTTGATTTTCTGATTTCTGCAGTTATGCTTTTTCTCACGAGTTACTGCAGAAACATGGTGTGCTGCCAAGACCGATCGACATAAATGTGTACTTGTCAGCTGACAGGGAAACAGAAAGTCCATTGATCTCACCGCACAAAATGTTTATATGGAGATTTCTTAGAATGTTTGTTAAAGTATTAGAATAATAAATGCACAAAAAAACCAAGCTCCACTGAAATGTTATGATAAAAATCTCCCATTATCATATAAAATAAAAAATAAAAAATCCTCTATAGAAAAAAGAAACGATAACAACAAAAAAAAGTAGAAGCTTACAAACACTAAATAATGTATGGCAACTCTGATATGTGCAATGAATCTGTCTGACAAATTTTGGGAAAAGAGGTACTTAGTCTTAGGCTGCAGAAGCCACAATTGTATAAAGTATATACAGATTATACATGTATATTTTGAGCTAAATATGAAGTGCATTGGCTATTTGTTTTGAGTCTCAAAATGGAAAAATGTGACATGGAGAACCTTTTCTCCTAAAGTGATGTTTTGTAAAGGGGTTAGAGTTGCTAGCATAAATATTTAATACTGAGTTTCTAGGCAATACCATGTCAACTGAGGATAATGCACTGATATCAAAGGAATACCATAACATTTCTATGTTTTTTTTTTATTTGTACAATTGTTAAGGCAATGTCTAGTTTAAAAGTAAGGGACTATATAACCCTAGGGAAGTTGGGATTTGTGGCAAAATGTGGCAAGGCTAAAATATCTAATAAAAGCATTACATTAGCACTCTCCTAACACACGGGTGCCTCAATTAATGGTGTCCAAAAGTGTGTTGAACTGGAATGCAATCACTGGTTCATTTCTATGGTAGACAATACAGCCAGTGGTCGCTCTTTGGAGTGATCAAGCCCCCCAGTGTCCCGCTGAAAAATGGGCTGGTTACAATGGAGATCCGTGATCACCCTGAGAGGACTTAAAATGTGACAGAGTCTCCAATTTTTATACCTGGGACATGTGATTTTTTAAATAGCATTTATGGTATTTGCGGTATACTTTTACTGGGTGTGCTCTGTTCTTGTGTGGTTATTGGTAAGAAATGCCTTATATGCTTTTTGTATTTTCCAGAAATTAAGATTGCTGTTCCCAAGCTTCATTAGGTGAGTTTCTAATGCACATTTATTATTTATTTATGGGGAGGTAAAAGACATAACCATTTGAAACATATTTTTAACTGTTAAGTATGTACATAATTCACTTTGGGTAAAATTGGAAACAGGAAATTATGGTCATTGCACATTTTTATTTGCGTGTTTCAAATAAAATAAATAATCGTTCTGAAGAATTCCCATAAAAAGGTTTATGGCATGACTCCACTAATGCACTTGAATATGTCATTAAACATCTACAAGATATATATCAGGCAATGAACATACTGAAATGGGCATTATCATAGTTCCAGGACATAAATTATTAGATTGTGTATCATCTCTTCTGTGTACATATGCAGTTCTAGTTTTATTCTGATTTAAAATTGGAAGGAAATTGAAGGCAGAATTATAAAGCTTTTGGAAGATGTCTGATAGTAATCAATGGCTTCTGATATTTAAGAAATATAGTTGTTGGGAATTAAATTTGCCAGTTTATCCTTCAAAATGTCATGCACAAAATAAAATACATAATGAAGTATTTGGAAAGCATCAGACGTTTTATGTAAGACCATTTTCTTTATTCTTAGCATTGTGCATTTTTGAAATAAGTATTGTGTTTTTATTTCTCAGCAGTGGTAAAATCATTCTATTTGTGCATTAAGGTTTACATACAAATAGTCAAACTTCTTACATATAATAACAAATGCTTTATTTTAATTATGAATTCCTACCACTGCATACCTGAGTGCTTTCATTTATTGAAAATCCAATATAGACTGCTAAGTGATACAGGGGCTTTAAAAGATGACCTTTTTCATTCATAAATACATTTAGGTTTGTGTCTGTTATCGATCTCGACTTTGTTATTTAAGGCCATCTGCTGAGGTTACAGAATCTTTGACACATTCCATAAACAACTTGTCACGGGAAAAACAAGTGTTTTGAAGCTGTCAGAATATAGGTGGTTTTAATGATTAAAACCAGGATTGCTTTGCAGATTTTACTAATTCAGTCCTTTTTTGATGTCCTGTCTGGGCTGAACACCTCTTCAAAGCTAATCTTCCTATAACATTACTGCCACATTTTGCCAATCTTTCCACTGGCTCTTTATACCCTTACTTACGATCCATAAATGGGTGCAGTCATACTCTTCCATTCGAACTTAAGCACCCACCTATTCAAAGAAGTATGCAATCTATCCTATAAGTAGCCACAACCTGCATTATGAGACAAATCATCTGTTCACTCACTATACATTAACACTCACTCTACCACCACACACTTACACATACTTACACATTCTCCAAAACCATATACTAGCTCATACATACACACTATCCAACACCATACACTAACACATACACTCAGTCACTCTAACACCATGCATGCTTACACCCTCTCTCATTCTTAGTACAAGTTGCCAGCTTTCCCTTCCCCTTCCTGTTACCTCGCTCATCACTGCAGCTCACGCTCTTGCAGCACATATTAAATAACCCCGCTGGGCACCTCAGTCTCCAGGCTTCTGGGTGCTATGCATCCATGGTACCTGGCTTAGAAGGCATAGCTAAATATGCCAGCTTCAATGAAATATATCCTTACTGCAGTATATTAACAGTGGGAAGATCTCACAAATGGAAAATCCCTTATTTAGAGTTATCACCTGTATATAAAAAAAAAAATGGTGCTTTCATAAAGTTATAAAAATACTTAAAATATTTTTGAATGAGTAAATGATTTTTAAACTGAATGTGCTATTTTAAGAAGAAAGGTTGTGGTTATGGTCTGATTAATACATCACTTTCCTGCATTAAGATAATTTACAAGTAGTAATTAAGTGCTTACTGAATTATAACCGACAAATAAATTACAAAGATGACAGTGAATATTAATATAAAATTCCAGGCAAGGTAGTTTTGTCAATCAAGTAACAAGCTTATAGTAGAAAATACAGTCCATGAGCTAATGTATTCCTTAGTATTTCATTGTTCATCTATTTTTTTTGTTCAAGGACACTAAATTGTAATAAATATATTTGTTTATTTAGGCCCTATGGCTCAACGTGGCTCCATTTTCTGGCCATTGTTTTGTAGGTATCAATGTATTTGATACATTGTCTAGTATGTGTCCTTACCGCTTATACTTAAGTACTTACAAATAATCAGTCCAGAAAGTAAAAATGGCAACATTTGCATACTGTTTTCAAGATGAATAAATCACTTACCTGAGACACCTCCAGAAACATAGATGGCCATAGTTACAGCCATTGCAAATCCAATATTGATGCTTAGGTGTCCACCAGCGGCTCCATTACTTAAAACAGATGATGCCACGCAGCCGCAGCCAAAAGTCTAAAAAAAGAATGTATGAAAAATACTCAACATGGAAATACTGTGGTGTTACGTTTTAATAAATTGTATTAACACATCAAAAACAGCTAATGACGCCATAGACTACAACAAAATAACTGTAAACAGCAAAAATCAACTTTTTAACTGTATAATTTAGAAGATGATACTTTTTTGTAAGTTATTGGTAGCAGAATTTTATTTAGTACCCTCTTGCATTTAGTTGTCTTTTTGAAAAGTATGATCATATTTACATGCTATGCATAGTAAGGCTTGACAAAACAATGCCCTAATTGAAGTGTAGATTAAAGTTTCTTAGTGTTTTTTTTGTGACTACCAACCCAACTACAACTATTTTCTTGTGGCAGCAAAAGTGGTCACAGCCATGTTAAATCAGTCACCTCTGCACCCGCAGCCATGTTCTGGTGGCTGCACATACACACACATGTCTAACCTATGATTGGAAACTATTTTCCTCTGGAACGCTACACAGTTCATGAAGGACTTTATATTCTAAGCTGGATGGTACTGAGCTGATGGCTTCTCGCACCCATCACTACCATTCACAGAACATGTTAGAGTACAAGCTAAAAGCTACAAGTGAAAAAATATTGAGAGTTTATTGGGATAAAATCATTTCTCCAGGCAGTACTGCGAGAAGTGCAATCTTTTCTGATTTAGAGATTTTCCATAAATATATTCGGAGTGCACATAGTTGTATCTACAACGCAGAGTTTATAAACCACAATATGGGGATGATTAAATGCAAACCAAAATTACAGCATAAGCTATGTCTGGCAGGAATGGGTGTAATACCATTATTATATGGTAATAGGTAGAATGTAAATGATACCGCCAAGAGAAGGGGTTAAACGTAATAAATCAAAGAGGTGGCAAGCATAACTTATTCATGTTGTTAATGGGTATTTTTTAAGAGGCTACAAAGTGGGAATGCATGGACACAGATGAACATCCTTTATTGGAATGAACACTTTAATGAAAGCAGTGAGAGAGTTCAGCCACACAAAACATAAAACTTGGGCTTAGTACGCTCTGGTCCCACAGGAATATGTATAGTGCACATCAGGATATTCATTATACATGTTTTGCTGTTGTTTATACCTAAACACTTCTCTAAAGTGTGCTTTCAACCGTGTAATCCTGAGCGCATAGACTGTTTTGAGAATAAGAAATTCTGCACAAATGTCACAAAAACAGAATAACATTACCAGCTTGATAAAAACTTACTAAAAACAGGAAATAGTGTTTTTGCAGTACTGAGAAACCGAAAAAAAATTGCTCTTGGCAGCAAATTCAAATAAGTAACTCTAGGATTGTTCTGCTGTTTTAGGCAAAATCTAAGTGTGTGTATGTATGTATGTATGTATGTATGTATGTATCTCTTTCTCTCTCTCTCTCTCTCTCTCTCTCAGTTGGCTGAGCAAGGCATTGCCTTGTTCAGACATGTGAACCTATTTGGCCTCTTATTTGTTGCATTTTATTTACTTCCTGAACATAACACGATAATTACTTGTATTGTGAAATATCGTTTTTAACTGTATTGAAAGTGGCATCACTCCACCATTAACACAGCTTTTTTTTTTTTTAAAGAGTGGCATAGGCATAACAGAGGGGCCACATGGGTGTAAATGGAATGAGAAGTGGGTATGGTGAGCATGGCTGGTGTGAGTAGGCCTTGTGTACTATTAAACATAGTGCTCTTGCGCAAGCTTAATCTCCCTATTGGTAAATACAGCCTCGCTATCCTGCTCTCCCAGATTGGCTTGGTAAAAACATACCTTAGAATTTGGCAATTGTTTGAACCGGAGTTTTCCAGTGGTGACGTTTTTCCAGTGGAGAGTTCTCAAGTTTGTTTGTAAGCAGTATAGCCATGTACAATTAGAAAAGAATTGCCGTAATAGGGGTGCTTTAAGTAATATATGGCCAGATATTGTGACGGAATCCCCCATATTTATAGTTCATTCATAGTTGCTGCCTAAAACTTTTTTTTACACCTGCCTAAAACTTTTGCACTGTACTGAATATGTGTATATATATATATATATATATATATATATATATATATATTATACAGTATATTGATCTTTCAGAATTGGTTTGTACAGATATATTCTGGTAAAATTGTGTATACTAACCATTCTGTTTATAGAAGCCTGTTAATCAGCTTACTTAATTTATCTTATCTTGGATATATTTTTACAGGCTATTAAATATACACAAGATAAGACCGATGCCAGGATTAGCGTTTCCAATCTGGTTTATTGGCAATCTCATTTTGATTAGAACTTTGTTTTGCATTTAGTTCTTGATATAGTTTTCTGTATATTATTGCTTTTGAATTACATTAGACCTGCAAGTGTGTCTTTGGGTTTGATTAGCAGTTATAGTTAAAAATGTTTTAACGCACCTTTCCATTGATCATTCTTATCTTTCATTATAGATGCACACTTATTTCATAAACCTGGGCAAGCCTGTGTTGGCTCATCTCAGTACATCAGGAGTAAAGGACAAAATTGGATTTTTCTACATGTTTCCTTGCGTTGGCTATAGCATGGCTCAACAAGTCAACCCTTAAATCTGGCATTTCCTCAGCTTGGCTATTGCCATGGCATTTGATGGCTCCTTAACTTATATATATATATGACATTTATATGAATATGATTGATTTTCCTCCATTTAGAAAGAGTTCCAAGAGCTTAACCAAATTATTGTTTAATTGTGCCTGTTTGCCACTCCCTGAAGCTAATAATTTGCTGTGTAACCGTTATGACTTAATCCTCTTTAAACATCATGTGGCAATGTTTGAGTTTGTTTAGTTTATGTTATATTTATAGATGTGTTTCACAGATCACAGGCTTGAGCCATCTGAAATCCAGACTAATACGCAAAAAAGAACCCTAGCGTACTCACTAGTAAGCAATTCAACTCCCAGGGCACAGAGTCAAGTAACAAGCACCAACTGCTCAACTTCATGTACATGTTTTGAGAACATAACTCAGTACTTCTTCATAGTGAGCCATATCTACAACTTAGATTCACAACTGTCCTAACAAAATCAAAGCAATGTAATGTCTCCTAACCTCTTTTAAAGCTCACAAAACATTTTGTCTTTATGCGGTGCACTGACACTTGGGCTGGAGGAGTAAAGTACCCCCTCTCCTCGTTTTAATTTGAGCCTACATTCCTTCTTATCACAGTATACCTGTATTACAAGTCACCTACCTCTCACATGAGTTTGCTGCTAGATAAATGACCAATAAGTACACAAAATAAGGCAAGAAGTCAGTGCATTCCCAGCGAATATATAAAAAAAAAACGCCTAAATATTGGTGATCCCGTCACACTATATGGCCATATATTGCTTAGCCTGCCACTCTGTCAAAGTACCCCAAGTTTGGCGAGTCCTATCTAATTTTTCATGGCTATATTACTTACCAAGGAGCTGAATCATTGAGAATGCTTTACATCTTACCCAGAAAACGAGGTGTGCAAAGAAGGCTTTAAATTGCTTAAGAGTCTCTTGGGTTAAAATCTAATGTATTTGCTTTTTATGGTTTTTAGGTTGTGTGCTCCACTATTTTGTATTTTTTGTGATTGTTGTTGGGCATATTTGCAGGTTCTCACCAAACCTTAGGGTTTAGCAGCACCTGCTGCCACACAGGTGCCTCATTATTGGTGTCCAGAGAAGGCTTTACATTCCTTGAGAGTCTCTTTTTGGTTAAAATGCAAAGTAGTCCAGCTGATTCAGCTCCTTGGTAAGCAATATAGCCATGAAAAATTTGATAACTTGCTGAACTTAAGAGAACTTTGACATAGTGAATGGCTTAGCAATATATGACCATATAGTGTGACAGAATCACCAATATTTATGCCTTAGATGTTTTTTTTAATGGTATTCACTGGGTACACGCTGAATTATTTCCTTGTTTTGTGTACTTATTAGTCATTATTATTCTAACAGCAACCTGGGAATCTGAATGTGTATACCTGACACATGTTGTCTGAATATACAAATAGCAAGTAATTATTGGATTTATTAAAGAATGATAAGAAAGAAAATGTTTTACATTTTCTAAAATGCAGAATTAAATTAAACATTGTTTTAATTGCAATATGAGCCACTTGAGCCAACCTTGAGCCAACCAGAAGCAATTCTACATACCTCCTTTTGCTTACAAAAGCAGATGTGACCCCCCAGCCCGGCCCCTAATGCCAGGAGCCTTAGTTTCACTTTAGCTGGGGTTTAGGCAAACATCCTAAATGTATAGAGATAATTCTGATAAATCTGTCTATCCATTTTGATTAAAAAAAGATATTAATAAAAAGTAACGCTCAGCTATCATATGCATTAAAGTGCAAATATTTTTTGTTTTTGTTTTCTTTTCATCTTTAAAAAAAGGATCTGCTAGTTATTTTGGTGGGTACGAAAGGGACTGTGATATCATATAAACAACCAGATATACAGAAAGAAGATAAACAAATAATATTTATTTTATAATCAAATGTGGTTTTTTTTATAAGTGAATTTTAACTTAAGTCAACAAAACAATCTATTTCAATATAACACAGGTATATTTACCTTACAGTTAAATTACTTTTTAAAAAGGGCTCTGCTAGTTATTTTGGTGGGGAAGAGAGAGAGTGTGATATCATATAAACAACCAGAAACATAAAGAAGTTAAACAAACTACAGGAAGGAAGCTACTTTCAATAGAGAAGTAGTGATAGCACCGGCAGATATTTTTATAAGCGTTTAAAGAAAACAATGTTATTCAATTTACAAAAAAAAATGGACACATTCTTGTCAAAAACATACTTTTACCTAGATATTTATGAAAATGCTTTCATTTGGGGGAAACCTTCACTTTAGATATTGTTTGATTTAAAATGTATGTTTTTTTCTTGTAGAACATTAAACACTATTTACGGTAAAAATGTTTAAAAACATTTTTGGAGGACCTGCTCATTTTTCATGCTCTTTGAAATGAAATGTTTAAAAATAAAAGGCCATGTGCCTTTACGCCCCACATTGCTAAACAAATTCTGACATTGTATGCATCAGCATAGTCATATAAAAAGAAACAGGAAAACAGCTGACACTTACTATCAACAAACATGTAGCGAAGAACTCTGCCAGTGTTTCTTTTGCCAAGTTGTTCCTCAGTGCAATTTTTTCTTTAAAACTTCTGTTGCCTTTCATGGTTAAATTGGTGTACTTGCTGTTTCTCCGGCTACCCTTGTTGGCGTTGTCAGAATCAGACATGTTCTGCTCTTTCGACTGCTCAATTAAACTTTAAACACATGGAAATCTCGTGCCTCCTGCATCTGCTTCACAGAAAGGACTGATTCATATAGTGCCAGGAAAACCCTCTATCTGCACTGTCATTGGCTGAATTATTTTGCGTAAACGTAACAGCTCATCCTGAAAATTTTCCACCTTATTTCTTTTTAATGTACATTTTTGAAATATCTCTGATTAAATGTTGAAAATGCAAACACCTTATCGAAGGGTATAATATAGTTTAAGCAATGTCCCTTTCAAACTGTAATAAGTGCCTTACCATGAAGTGCCTGAACACTAGGTTGGAATTATGTCTAATTATAGTAAAGTACATTAAGTCATCGAGATTCTGTTATTAAAAAAATATAACAGTGGTTAACAGTGGAGTCTCTATAATATTCTAAAGCAACATGTGCAAGTCAGTTGTGCCATTTATCTGAAGGTACACAAAACCTTTAAATCTAGTATTAGGTTAATGATTACTCATTTTCACAAGTCAATAATTTTTTTCCAGTTAACGTTTTGAGATATGAAGTTCCTCAATAATCAATACTCTTTGTTTTATTTCATAATCTCTCATATACTAGTAGGCTTTGCAGTCTATCCTAACTTTGTATTTTAAAGTAAGTTTTTTTCAGGCACCCTTAAAGGTTTTTTTAATATAATATTTGGGTGTATTTGCAGCTTTTATCCTGTAAACTATGTTTTTCAATTTCTCCCTAAAACAGTGAAGATATTTATGTCTCTGTCAGGCAATACTGTAGAATTTGAGTGTCACTAAATATTGTAATGACTAATGCAAATTGCCAATTTCACTTTTAATCTACTAAAAGGCTCCAACCCTGAACACCAAAGTTCTTTTGCTTGTTTAGTAGCAATACACATGAGACAATATGTAGTGCTACTGTTGTTCTAAATAAACATGTCTTGCCAATATCAGATGTTATGCCTGCGAAGTTCTATCAGAAAGACAACCTTTTACCGCCTCCTGAATATGGATGAACATTGTGGCTCTGGTGCCATGTTACATTGGAAATGACATGATGTTGTGAATGATTTTTACTAATGATTTGGAAATTGAACACGTGCCGGTGCCAGTGGTCAGCTGGCAAGAAGTATATAACGTTGGTTGCTGGCACAGTCCTGGCCAAGTTTGGATCCATTACAGTCTGATATATGTGCCATTTTTTTTCTAGCGCTGTGAAATTAAAAATCTCCCAAATGTATTTTTTCATAGGTAGTAATTAAACAACAAGAAACCAATAATACACAAAGTTCATTTTAGGGATTAATTGCCCTCTTAAATATACTGTATATTATTATATGCAAATCAATGATATTTGCAAAAGAAATAGAAACAGACATATAAAGGAAGAAGTCACAGGGGTGTTCAATGAAACACTTTTTTCTGTACTGACCTTGAAGCAATGTTACATGTATTTTTAGATATTGACTGGATATGCCCAGGCCTGCTATGCATTTACTATGTGAGTATGCCTGACAAAGTGCCAGAGAAATTAAGCATGGTAAATAAAATTCCTCTGGTTCTTAGCACACATTTTAAGAGTAATGAAAAAGAAGTTTATGGTGCTGTTACAAGACAAAAATATAAAACACAAGGAGAAATGTAATCTAAGGAAGTTCTACTTTTGTCAGGGTCCGGCTACCCGTTGCGGTAACCGCCGGGGTCCGGCGACCCGATGCGGTACCCGCCGGGGTCCGGCTACCCGTTGCGGTACCCGCCGGGGTCCGGCGACCCGACGCGGTCTCTTACCTGGATGCCCGCTACCCGCGGGCATCGGATCCAGCAGGTGTCCTACCGGCCTCTCCACTCGACCGGCTTTTGCACGCGCGCGCCCTCTATTAACTTTATTGTTCCCCGAACAAGGTTCGCGGGAACTCGCCGCTGTAGCCTCCCACTCGGGGGCGGAGCTTCCCCCGAGCGGCAAGTTTAAAACCAAGCACTGAGCTTTGCTCAGTGCTCAGTTATTGTGCTTCCCTGCTACATCCTGAGTGCGCCTTCCTAGTGATTCTCCGTGTACCTACTTGGCTTTCCTTTGACCTCGCTCCTGCCTGACCCTTATCTACTAAACGGTTCGTGATTCCTGGCTCTCCTTTGACTACGGCTTTGCCTGACCCTTTTGTACCTCGTTGCCCGCTCGTGTACCGTACCTCGGCTTTTCCTGACAGCGTTGTTGGCCTTATCTGCTATACGCCTCTGCCTGCATATTGAGCTCTGCTCCCTATTGAACTGGTCCTTCCTGATTCCTGCTCCTGACAACTTTCTAGCCTCCTATCAGTTGGTAAAGGCTAACTTAAACATGTATGACATCCTGAATCTAAGACAAGGACTGATTAACGTCAGAGGGCTTACATCAGGAAAAAGTTTTACTAGATAGAATATATAAATACGACATGTGGATCTACAAGTGATAAGGAAAGATTGTGAGTAGAATGATATTCAAGATTTTAATTCCAAATAAAAAACTTTTATTGATGCCATCATTATTACACAAAACAACTCATAATTAAATTGACAAATTATAATCATGGATATGTGCAAAGAGATACTGAACACAGAGCAATAAAATGTATTAGTTATATAATTTGTCTACTTACACAATCTGTATTATCTAAGAGTAATTTATTTCAACAAATATTTTTTGCCCTGTTAGGTGCAATTGCTTTGTAAATTACACTCACTGGCCAATTTATTAGGTACACCTGCTCAATTGCTTGTTAACACAAATATCTAATCAGCCAATCACATGACAGCACATACATTTAGGCATGTAGACGTGGTCAAGACAACTTGCTGAAGTTCAAACCGAGCACCAGAGTGGGGAAGAAAGAGGATTTAAGTGACTTTGAACGTGGCATGGTTGTTGGTGCCAGACGGGCTGATCTGAGATACATAGTTACATAGGCTGAAAAAAAGACATGCGTCCATCAAGTTCAGCCTTTCCCATATCTGTTAATTGCTTGCTGTTGATCCAAAAGAAGGCAAAAAAGAACCCAGTTGTGGCTCTTTCTTGAGTATTTCAGAAACTGCTGATCTACTGGGATATTCACGTACAACCATCTTTAGTGTTTACAGAGAATGGCCCGAAAAAAGAGAAGATATCCAGTGAGGGGCAGTTGTGTGGCCGAAAATGCCTTGTTGATGTCAGAGGTCAGAGGAGAATGGGCAGACTGGTTGGAGATGACAGAAAGGCAACAGTAACTCAAATAACCACTCATTACAACCAAGGTATGCAGAATACCATCTCTGAACACACAACACTTTGAACCTTGAGGCAGATGGGCTACAGTAGCAGAAGACCACACCGGGTGCCACTCCTGTCAGGAAACTGAGGCTACAATTTGCATAGGCTGATCCAAATTTTTACAATGGAATACTGGAAGAACGTTGACTGATGTGATGAGTCTTGATTCCAGCTGCGGCATTCAGATGGCAAGGTCAGACTTTGAAGGAAACAACATGAAAGCATGGATCCATCCTGCCATGTATCAACGGTTCAGGCTGGTGGTGGTGTAATGGTGTGGGGGACATTTTCTTGGCACACTTTGGGCCCCTTAGTACCAATTGAGCATCGTTTAAACCCGACAGCCTACCTGAGTATTGTTCCTGACCATGTTCATCCCTTTATAACCACAGTGTACCCATCTTCTGATGACTACTTCCAGCAGGATAATGCACCATGTCACAAAGCTCACATCATCTCAAACTGGTTTCCTGAACATGGCAATGAGTTCACTGCACCCCAATGGCCTCCACAGTTACCAGATCTCAATCCAATAGAGCACCTTTGGGATGTGGTGGAATGGGAGATTCCCATCATGTCCATATGGACCAAAACAGTGGCGTCGCTACAGGGGGGCAAGGGGGGGCAATTGCCCCCCCTAGGTTATTCCTTGCCCCCCCTGTTGCCCCCCCGCTGAATTTGTAACCCCCCAGGACAGTCCTTGACTGCTAACGACGGCATGGTGCCGTCGCTAGCAGTCCCAGTCAGGTGCTAACGACGGCACCATGCCGTCACTAGCACTATCTTACCTTGATGGAGGTCTGTGGACCTCCATCACCACCTACCCCGGCGATCTGCCCCTCACACTGAAGGGCATCACCGGGGCCACCCGATCTGCCCGGTGACGTCTTGCGCAATGACTCGATGACGTCACCGCACAACTTTATTAACAACTGACAATTGTCAGTTAAAGAGGTATGGGAGCATGCTGCTTAGATGCCTGTAATCACCTCACCTTTCCAACGGTATATAGATTGTAAAAAAAGAATAAAAAATAAGTTAAAAAAAATAAAAATGTAAAAAAAATTATTTGGGGGTCTCTAAAGGCAGATAAAAAAAGATCCAAATTGCCTAGAGTCCCCCAAATTAAATTATTTAAACATAAAGTAGTTTAAGTATTAAGAAAAGTTTAAGTATTCTAGCTAAATGATCACTGTGGTAGCCAATGTTACCACAGCGATCATTTAGCTATAAAAAGTCACATTCCCTTTTTAAAAATGGCTGATACTAATTTTTAATCCTATGATCCCTTTGATCATGGGGTTAAATTTAGCCAACGGTAGAGGGAGGCAATTTTTGAAATCCGGATGAACTGCAAATATTATTAAAATCAGCCATTTAGCCTGTGCGGTACGTGAGTAACCATATCATCCCTGGAGCGCCTTGCATTTTTACTGCAAAACTTATTTTTGCTGTAAAAGTTATTTTTTTTCTCCCTTTACCATCATTTCTTTGGGATTGTAAGGGGAAAGAATGGTGTGTGCTACTGTGAGTAAATGTATGGAAAGAATGGCGTGTGCTTCTGTGAGTGAATGGGGATATGAAAGGCGTGTGAATGATCAGTAATTAGGGTTGAAGCCTTGACGTGGCATTACTGCTCACGTAGGAAGTTAAATTATGGCACATTTGCAAAAACGACATCCCTTGGCGCATCAAATGAGGGGCTGCATGTGTTTCTAGTACAAACCTGGAGTGCGCAAGACACAAATGAATATGTCGTTATGGTTAGAAAAAACATATTTTCAAGCCAAAGTGACATATTCCATCATTATTTGTGCACTCAACTTTTGTCATAGAAATACATGTAGCCCCTCATTTGAAGCTCCAAGGGGTGTAGTTTCTTAAAATGGATGAATTGTCTGAATGAGGGAGACCATGAGTTAATATGTGGATGATTTGTCTGAATGAGGGAGAGCATGAGTTAATGTGATTGTGTGTATCATAGATGTATAATTGTGGAAGGGCAAAGATGGCACTAGCAGGATGTTTGAGCCTTGGGGAACAAGATGGCACAGGCAGGGTGTATATGGGACAAAGATGGCAAATCTTATGTGTGTTATCTGGGTGCTGGCCAGGTTCTATGTGGGCAGTGTGGACGCCAGGGCTGGCTTTGGGGTTTGCAACCTGTGATCTGTGCCTGTAATTTAGGGGGTTTTAAATATACCTTTAATGCCGTGTTTTTATGTGAATTCCAATTGATCAGTACCTGCAAAGCTTGGTTTGTGTGTTCTTCTGTAGATCCATATCTGCAATGCTATGTTTCCATACATTATTTATGTATACCTGCAAATACAGGGTTTATATGTCTTGTTCAGTTGATTAATACCTGCAATGCTGTTTCCATGTATTTATTTGATCTATACCTGCAATGCTACATTTCATATATTGTTATTGTATACCTGCAAATACAGGATTTGTATGTCTGATTCTGTTTTTTTTTATATATACCTTCAGTGCTGAGATCACAAGTGAATTTCAATTGATCTATACATGCAAAGCTGGGTTTGTGTGTTAATGTATTGATCTATACCTGCTATCGGCAGCAGGGTCTAATATTTATATATATATTTATATATATATCGGCAGCAGGGACTAATATTAGGCCCTGAAATCATTTAGTGGAAAAGTTAAGGTATTGTGTTGTTTAAAGGATTTTAAGGATTAGTCGTACTAAATTGTGGTTTCAGGCTTCCCATGTTAAATGATCAAGTATTGTATTGTCCAATAACAAAAGTATCATTCCATAGCACATTACTTTTGGCAATATATATATATATATATATATATATATATATGTGTGTGTGTGTGTTTTTTCAGTGGTATGATTTAATGGTGGAAATTATTAATGCCCCCCCAGTTTGACTGTGGTATCTTGTGTGCCCCCCCTATATATTGTTTCTAGAGTCGCCACTGGACCAAAATATTTTAGGAATATTTCCAGCACCTTGTCGAAAGTATGCCACAAAGAATGAAGGCAGTTCTGAAGGCAAAATGGGGTCCAACTCGGTACTAGCAAGGTGTACCTAATAAAGTTGCCAGTGAGCGTATAATATGTGAATATTTGTTGGAGGTTAGAGATTAACATTACATATACATACATGTGTATATATATATATATATATATATATATATATCGTAAAAAAGTATAAATAAAGAGTGTGTGGATTAAAAAAATAAAGCGAATAAATTGTTAGTATCATGTCTATTCTTTGTTTAATTTTCTATTTTTGTCAGATGTAGAATTAGTTACAGCACATGAACATATCTATTAGACACAATGAATATATAATTTCGTAGAAGATTGTCTTTCATCATATTAAATGAATAGCTAAAACAAAACAATATATTTTTGTGTTATATACTTCGTGGTAAATTATTGACGTCCAGTACATGGTTTAATATATAGTTTGTAAGTTGAAATCCATTTCTTAATTTATTTAATTTATTGCTGACATCCTGGATGCTTGGCTCCTTTGGTAAACATTACAAAGCTTTTGTTGACCTAAATTCTCCTATGATAAGTAAGATGGAGGTGGTTGTTAATATGCACTTTAAAATGCTGACATAAACTAGTTTTGAGATACATATTATGAAAGCTGAATATATTGTAATTTATATTTGGCTTCTATAATCATCTGGTGTTCTGATATAACTATATACTGTGCTATCATAATTACTGTAAGTTTTTGATTTATGGTTAATGGTTTATGGTGGCCATTTCACTAGGTGTATTAATTATATTATATCACCCCCAAGGTATTGGAAAGAGCATTTGCTCTTGTGTCACATAAAGCATTAGGGTTACTGGATGAGCTTTAAACATAAGAATTGAACAGCACACTTTTTTTAATGATGCCATGGATTTCATGATGATTTTCATCTCTGACTCATGATCCCTCTGCATCCACCACACAGATTTACCTTGCTGGGAATATTCAGCATTGGTTTGGCACATTGGTTTGACACATTGGTTTGGCACAAGGAATGGTTTTAAATTGACTCAAGTATGGATGGTCACTTAATAGCCTGTCCTTTGGTGCATTTCCGCTTGGAAACATTTCAAATTTTAGCTCTTTTGTCCCATAAAGAGGAAAAAATCTCCATCAACTTATCAGTCTTTTCCTGCCGCATGGAGCAGTCCAGAACTGAAATGTGAGGCAAGTTGTCTTTGCATAAGGAAACCAACAACACCAGAAGTACGTTTCGTTCTTCATGGGCTTCATCAGCTTGGTATCCCTCTGGGCACAAGTTCCTTTTTTTGTATTGTTTGACACAAGCTTTTGATATATGTAGGAGGAACTACCCTGCACATGCATTTTAGAGCATAACATTTTTTTATCTCCATTAGACCTGACTAAACTCAATGTAGACACCATACAACAAAAGATAAAACACATTGCACAGTTAAGTAAAAAGAAGCTGCAGCAAGGACATTTCTCAATGCTGACACTATGCTGCAAACTGGGGATGCTGTAGAGCTTGCACACTATGCAGTGCCCCCCCCCAGGTCCCTGCTTCCCCTGTGCAGGAAAAGAGAGTTTCAGTGTTGCTCGGCCAGCCTCTGGACCAAAGAAATCTGCCGTTGAGATAAGAGGGTGCGAGAGGGTGCATAGGTGAATGAATGCGTGAGTGGGTGAGTGCAGGGCCGGCCCAAGGCAAAATGCCGCCTGGGGCGAATTTTAAAATGCTGCCTCCCCCTTATCTACCCTTCCTCTCCCTCCGTCCTTGCCGCCCCCCCCTTATCTACCCTCCCTCTCCCTCCGTCCCTGCCGCCCCCCCCTTTCTTGTACTTACCTTTCAGCAGTCCTGCGGCGAGTCTCCCTGTTCGGTCTCGGTGCCGGCTTGTAATGCTGAGCGCCGGAAATCTTCCGGCACTCAGCATTACAAGCCAGCACCGAGACCGAACAGGGAGACTCGCCGCAGAGGAGAGAGCGAGGGGCGCCGAGCGGTACTGACAGCGGCGCCCCTTTCTCTCTCTGGAGCGGTTGCCCCACTCGGCTCCATTGTCGGGCCGGCCCTGGGTGAGTGAATGAATATATAAGTGTTTAGGGGAGGAAATAGGACAGGCAGGTTGTTCAGGGGCAGAGATGACACAGGCAGGCTGTTTCCGGGCAGAGGCCTACCACATCAATGTCTGTCTGACCTAGTATATAGTGATGAGGGTTAGCACCGTCAGTGTCTGGCACAGTGTGTAGTGATATGAATTATGCTGTACTACCATCAATGTCTGGCTCAGTATCTAGTGATAGGAGTTAAGCTGTATCATATCTGTTCAGTAAATGTTATTTATTTAAACTTATTTAATATACAGTATTTATAAGTAAATAATATCTTTTTTTCAGATCTCTGTTTTTTTCCCAGTTGACAGTTTACAAATTTGTGAAATAAATATTCTTGCCAACAATAATTTTTTGTGAGTGTCTTTACATTTTTAAATGGGGGCAGGCCACATACAGAATCTCGGTTGCCAAATACTCTAGGTACGCCCTTATGGTGACCACATCAGCCGTGTTTTCCATATAACTTTTACATATTGCTGACCAGCCCAGATAAAAAGAAAAAAAATATTCACAAGCTTTACATATTCACGCTAACACACATAGACTTCTACTATCCCACACTAACACATACACACATGCTAACACACACTCCTTCTTACACACACACACATACAGATTCATACTTACACACACTTACACATTCATACACACACCTATATATACACACTTACATACATACTCCTTCCCCTCACCCCGTACTTCACCTGCAGCTGTCAGGATTCCACCCTGCTAGCCCGGACCATGTATGATTACTTTTGCCGTTATGTCCGGCTGCTACCACTAGTGGCCACCCTCTCCCTCTCTCTGCAGTGCTCAGGCTCAGATTACCAGGTCAGCTGGGTCTGATCATGGGGGTGGTACCTGCCTTTATTAACCTGCCCTGCCCTGTAGTCACGGCCTTTGCATTGAAGTGCATGGACCGCTCTGCTTTGGCCCTGTACCGTGAGCTACCTGCTAGTTCCTGAGCTACCTGCCTGTACCTGCTGCCAACCCACCCAGTGGGCCTCTGTACCCGTCAGCCCTGCCAGTGGGCTTCCGTACCAGTCAGCCCTGCCAGTGGGCTTCCTGCCGTCAGCCCACCCAGTGGGTCTCCGTACCCGTCAGCCCTGCCAGTGGGCTTCCTGCCGTCAGCCCACCCAGTGGGTCTCCGTACCCGTCAGCCCTGCCAGTGGGCTTCCTGCCGTCAGCCCACCCAGTGGGCCTCCGTACCAGTCAGCCTTGTCAGTGGGCTTCCTGCCGTCAGCTCACCCAGTGGGCTTCCTGCCGTCAGCCCACCCAGTGGGCCTCCGTACCAGTCAGCCTTGTCAGTGGGCTTCCTGCCGTCAGCTCACCCAGTGGGCTTCCTGCCGTCAGCTCACCCAGTGGGCTTCCTGCCGTCAGCCCTGCCAGTGGGCTTCCTGCCGTCATGCATCGTGGGGTGCAAACAGAACCCCTTGTATCCCCTGCTACCGGGCTCCTACCTGACCTGCTTACCAGGGTCCTGACAGCAGCTTTCTTTCACCTTTACTGGACCAGGGAGGTGGGAATGCAGAGGGGTCACATAACACAATTGTACTTAGCCTTACTACATTCCTGCCTCCCCAAGCCCATACAAAATTCTTCACAAAGAAGAATTGTGAAGACCTATAGAACAGCCCATGGTCCAGTTGCTCCCCTGCTCTCCAGGCATCCAGCCAGTCATTACTAGCGTATCTTAATAATTTTCACTTAAATTTGATGTCTCAATGTAGGAAGAGCTTATTGTGTATTGTAACAGCACAAGAGTTAGCATTAATAGGACATGGAAATTAATTAAGATACATAGACATATTAATTCAGGATAGGTGTGTGGGCTCTAGAGAACAGATAGAAAATCCATGATTCATTACAAATGAACGGCCTGTTTAATAAGGCATAAAATACCATTAATAAACATAGTGTACAGGGTTCAGGTCAGTGTGGACTGGGCAGACAAAATTGTATATAGGAAGGGGAAAGACTTGTGAGCAGGAATCATGGGATGTGATAAAAAGGGGAACTTCACAGAATTCATAACTCTTTGGTATAACTCTGCCAGAATGAGTCCCTCCTCCCTTTTTTCTCTGTTTTCAGGACAATATATAATATATAGTCAGAGCTGACGGGAGTCCCCTAGCGCTGGCATCAGTGCAGCTGTCTGAGGTATGGGTAATTTATTCAGCACTAGCACAAGTATGTGCAAGTGCAGGACACACAATGGGATGGATCCCTGGAGAGTGGCAAGCAGTGTGTGCGATGTACCAGGGATGTTACGCTGGTGCTACACCCTTGTCAGTAATTTCAGGCAGGGAAGCTGGGAGTGGACCAGTCCATGGGCTGGTGGAGCATCACTGTGGCTGCACTCACGGTCTCCAACTGTTATTAATGCGGCCAGTTGCGTAACAACCACAGTCACAGGGGTCGCAACTGCAACCAGGCCTATCACTCTAGCGTGGCCCGGGCAACCCCTAAGGCCGCTTGTCTGCTTGCAAGGTTTACTGCTGCTGACCCCCGCCACATTCCTGCTTTCAGTAGGGTGGTAAAAGAGAGGTTGCTTGTACAGTGTGCGAGCACCCAAGAGAACATTGCAGGGGAGGTAAGGGGTGCAAGAAAGAGTATGAATGAGTGAATGAATGTGTAAATGAATGTATAAGTGTGTGTTATCATGGTTTGGGGAGGCACATATAGCAAAGGCACACTGTTTGGAGGCAGAAAGGGCACAGGCAGGCTGTTTGGGGACGGAAAGGGCACAGGCAGGCTGTTTGGTGGAAAATGGGCAAAGGCAGGCGGTTTAGGGGATAATATGGTACAGGCAGGCAGTTTGAAAGCTAAGAAGGCACAGGCAGGCTGTATGATGGTAAAAATGGCACAGACAATCTGTTTGAGGGCAAAAGTAGGCACAGGCAGACTGTTTGGAGCCACAGACAAGCTGTATGTGAGCACAGAGGAGCTGCTTGGAAGCAAAAATGGCACAGACAAGCTGCTTCCCTTACGAAAAAATTACTGCAGTTTTTTTTGGACATGAAAAAACTGCAACACTGCACTTTTACTGCAGTATTACTGCACATTTACTGCAGTTTTACTGCATTTGTACTTCACTGTACTTCAATTTTACTGCACATTTACTGCGCTTTTTTTTTATATTGCAAACGTACAGTTGTACTTCAATGTACTGCAGCTTTATTGCATTTGTACTTCCGTACAATTACAACTGCAGTAAAAGTGCAGTACAGTGAAGTACAAATGCAGTAAAACTGCAGTAATTTTTTCTTAAGGGTTGGGTGCAAAGTTGGCACAGACTAGCTCTTTGTGGGGCAAAAGTGGCACTCTGGGTTATGTTGCTTGTGAAGTCAAGGGCCTGTGGGTCTGTTCCCAGTTACTTATTTTGGCTTTTTACTGCATTTGGTTCCAGGGATTGTACCAATAATGTAGTATTCTGTAATTATTAAGGAGCAATTTGAAAAAGAATAATTTATATCTATTTGAATGTCAAATAGTGTGACTCAGATAGGTACGTATAAGGGGTGTGGCGTGTGGGCACAAGAGCTTGACCACGTGATAAAATATACGGGGCTGGTGTCCAAATATTTTTTGAAGGGATGCTTTTCATTCCCAGTCCAGCCCTGTTCTCAAGGACTCCAGCTTGCATGAGTTAGCAAATTTAAGCTAACCAGTTTGATCAGTTGCTTTATATGTTTCATTTAGCTTGTTTAACTTTAAATAAATTGTCACAGTGGTCAATAACTCTGTAGACTTTTATCTCCATGCAACTTTGTCTTTGTCTGTGTCTTTATTTTTATATAATTTAATGACCATGTTGACATTGCACCCGCCATGTTACACTTGAGTTCTGTGCTGAGAGAGAAGCTCTCATAGCAGCCTTACATCAAGTAATGAAATGCATACAAATGAGTATGCCATGTCTGATTTCAACATATAAGTCAATAATACTTATTCGTACAGAAATGGCAATAAAAAAGTGCTTAGTTAGCTAAATAACTACATAAAGAATATGCAGTACGCAAAACAGTACAGTATACATTTATTTAAAGTGCATTTCTTTTAGTTAGGAAGACATATAGACAGATACATATTTTACATCATCTAAAATAAAACAGTACAGTGAAGTTACTTAAATAGGGGACATTGGGCAATTTTTAGTGGTCAAAAAAATGAGAGAGACTGCATCTATGTGGGCGGTGTAAGGATTTCAGGACCCAACTCACACCATCTCATGCCTATTCTGTAATTTGGGGGAGGAATGGGGAGCTGAACCAAGTATAAATTACCCTAAACCCTGGTTGTAGCTGTTTAAAGTTGGGATTAGGTAAAGAGGTGATTGGGAAAACCTTCATGGAATCCCACAGATGATCTTTATTGTGTATCGCGCTGGCTAACAGAAAACAACCTGGAACAGAAAGAGCTTTTTACAATCAGACATTGTACAAAAAGTTAGTTGATATGACCATGCCAGACAGTAGAACTGTCGTAAAATACTCAAATTATGTTGCGGAGGTCCATTTGTTTCGATGTGATTATATGCAGAATCGTCTTATATAAATTATATGAATCCAACATAGTTCAGAACAGTCGCCCAAGATCCAAAGTATAGACAGACTAGACAGCCTAGATTGACTGCAGGAAAACCTAGGACTCAATGCAACACACATAGATTTGTGAATGCCTGAAGGTATACTAAGTCAACAGGACACTAAGGACCTTCCTCTAGAATGCAAGAAGGCGGAAAGAAGGCGGGCAGGGTTTGGTAAGTGTCAAAGCCACCATCCTGGATGAAACCCAAAGCATCTGGGAGTACATCAGTAAGGTGGCACTCAAAGGTAAGCTGCTGAGAGAAAGCCTGAACCAGCAACATACATGGAAGAAGATCAAGTAGCTAAGGTGCCTAACCTTGGGAAATCCTACCAGTGACAGGAGAAGGCTGAACACAAAGACAGCACTGAGACACTGATGATGGGAGCACAAGAGCAGACACTAATCACCAGATCCATAGAGGCAGGCATCTACCGCACTAGCATGACCCAATGTACAGAGGCTTCTGAGACAGTCCAATGCATATTTTTTATACAGCCCCTCAGATGAAGTATGCACCCCCTCAATTGATTTTTGCATCAGCTTTGGCTGCTCTCCCGACACTTTCTGTGCATGAGCACAAGGCCTCTGACAAATCTCTCAATGAATTTGCAAGATGGTGTGCTTAGTGGTATCCCCAAACATAAATTGGGAAAATAACATTTCAATATTGTAATTAGACTTGGGCACCAGGGGGCTCTTCGTGTTCGTCTTCGTGCTCGTCTTCGGGGGGGAAAAAACCTTCGTATTCCGCGAATATTCGCCCGTTCCTGTCTTCTCTTCGGGCGAATATTCGCGGACATTCTTCGTGCTCGTTTAATCTTCGTTTCCTTCCCGGTTGCCTTGCAGGGGTTAATACGGGGTTAACAACACATCGGAGCAGCAGCAGCTGCCGTGAAGGAACGTGTGTGCAACTCTATTGGTCGTTTCGGCAGGGGGCTGGTCTGGCATCAACTAGTGAATTGCAGAACGCACTTCATTCGTTGATGGCAGGCCAGCCCCCTGCCGAAACGACCAATAGAGTTGCACACACGTACTGAGGTGTACTGTACACAAAATGACCTAGAGACAAATGCTCCAAGGAACTTGGCCTCCGTTTATCATACACAATCACACATCCATAGATGTTTAATAAAAGAATAGGGATTATTTTACATTTTTAAATTGATTTTGGACCACTTGTAATACATGCCTAACATTTGCTACCTATTTACAATGGCATACTTTGCAACAACCCAACTTTTACTGGACAGGACTGGAAAAAAGCAGGACTGTCCACCAAAATCTTGGGTGTGTTGGCAGGTATGCGGATGGAAAAATGTTGGACAAGAACTAAAAAATAGCTTAGGGTTAATGTACGGTTATGTTTAAGATTAGTAGCAGTGCACTGCTTTGGTTAAAGATGTATTATGTCTAAATAATAATTTAATTTTAATGGGTTTTAAAAAAAAATTAGGGGTTTATTTAAATGTATTTTAAAGTTAGATTTATTATTTAGTACTTTATTATATTTATTTAATGTTTATACTAGTGCTACCTACCGAGCTATAACTACCAACGTGTATTTGCATACCTAGTTTAGCTAAATTAGATGGGACAGGACTGGAAAAAAGCAGGACTGTCCCTGAAAAAGTTGGGTCTGTTGGCAGGTATGTGGATGGAAAAATTTTATAGTATGAAGTGTGAGTTATAGCGTTAATGCTAGTGAGTGTAGAAATGAAGGCCAGGACAAATAACAAGAGGAAAGGTCCTTGTGATTTTTGCATTGTACGTGTATGTGTTATGTGTGTTATGTGTGTTGTCACTTGTCACTGTGTTATATGTGTTATGTGTGTTATGTGTTATGTCACTGTGTTATTTGTGTTATTGTGTGTGTTATGTTTGGTTGGTTGTGTATCAGAAGGAAAATAATGAAATGGAAATGGAAAAGGAAATGGGAAAGGCGAATGAGTGGGCAATTGGCGACCCACTCACCTGTTTCACCCCAGAGCAAAGCATCCAAACACTGTCAGTCCTAGACGTTTGGCAGCGGACTTCCAGAGCTCAGACACAAGGCCCTAGCGTAAGCTGGCCACTCCGGCGGAGGTAGCAGGCGTTGCCACACCGCAAACAGACGCAGCCAGGGGGGAGAAACTGCCCTTACCATTAGGGACATTTGAGGCATGACACTAGCCAGGAAGCGAACTGGCATCGAAGAGACGCTGGCATCACCACCAGCAGCAGCAGCAGAATTGGGAAAGGCGAATGAGTGGGCAATTGGCGACCCACTCACCTGTTTCACCCCAGAGCAAAGCATCCAAACACTGTCAGTCCTAGACGTTTGGCAGCGGACTTCCAGAGCTCAGACACAAGGCCCTAGCGTAAGCTGGCCACTCCGGCGGAGGTAGCAGGCGTTGCCACACCGCAAACAGACGCAGCCAGAGGGGAGAAACTGCCCTTACCACTAGGGACATTTTGGGCATGACTCTAGCCAGGAAGCGAACTGGCAGAGAAGAGATGCTGGCACCACCACCACCAGCAGCAGCATTGAAAAATGGGAAAGGCGAATGAGTGGGCAATTGGCGACCCACTCACCTGTTTCACCCCAGGGCAAAGCACCCAAACACTGTCAGTCCTAGACGTTTGGCAGCGGACTTCCAGAGCTCAGACACAAGGCCCTAGCGTAAGCTGGCCACTCCGCCGGAGGTAGCAGGCATTGCCACACCGCAAACAGACGCAGCCAGGGGGGAGAAACTGCCCTTACCATTAGGGACATTTAAGGCATGACACTAGCCAGGAAGCGAACTGGCAGAGAAGAGACGCTGGCACCACCACCAGCAGCAGCAGCAGCAGAATTGGGTAAGGCGATGAGTGGGCAATTGGCGACCCGCTCACCTGTTCCACCCCAGAGCAAAGCATCCAAACACTGTCAGTCCTAGACATTTGGCAGCAGACTTCCAGAGCTCAGACACTAGGCCCTAGCGTAAGCTGGCTACATTGGCGGAGGTAGCAGGCGTTGCCACACCGCAGCAAGTGCAACCAGGGGGGGAGAAACTACCCTCTCCATTAGGGACATTTAAGGCATGACACTAGCCAGGAAGCGAACTGGCAGAGAAGAGACGCTGGCACCACCAGCAGCAGCAGCAGCAGCATTGGAAAAGGCGAATGAGTGGGCAATTGACGACCCGCTCACCTGTTTCACCCCAGGGCAAAGCATCCAAAGACTGTCAGTCCTTGGCGTTTGGGAGCAGACTTCCAGAACTCAGACACTAGGCCCTAGCGTAAATTGGCTACACCGGCGGAGGTAGCAGGCATTGCCACACCGCAGCAAGTGCAACCAGGGGGAGAAACTACCCTCTCCATTAGGGACATTTGAGGCATGATTTCAGCCAGGAAGCGAACTGGCAAAAGATGCTGGCACCACCACCAGCAGCACCGTTGGAAAAGGAAAAAGGTGAATGAGTGGGCAATTGACGACCCGCTCACCTGTTTCACCCCAGGGCAAAGCATGAAAGTCTGTCAGTCCATGGCGTTTGGGAGCGGACTTCCAGAACTCAGACACTAGGCCCTAGCGTAAATTGGCTACACCGGCGGAGGTAGCAGACGTTGCCACACCGCAAACACGTGCAACCAGGGGGAGAAACTACCTTAAACATTACAGATAAAAAAAATTAACTTTCCAAGCTAAGAGCTGGGTAACCCAACTTGGGCAGATTGAATTTAAGGAAGGCAATCTGCTCCATCAGATGAGGTGCCATGCGTGAGCGCTGTGGACTCAGTATGTTTCCAGTCATAGAAAACACGCGCTCACTTTGAACAGTGGTTGGCGGACATGATAGTAGCTGCTGCGCAACCCATGAGAGTGCAGGCCACACACTCTTCTTTTCATCCCAGTAGCTAAGAGGATCAACATTAGGCGCAGAAGGAACTTCACAGAGGTAAAGTTTGACCATTTCAGCAGCACTACTCTCCTTTCTGCTGCTAGCTCTGTCAGATGGTCCAACTATACTCCCAAGTGCCTCTTCCCAAAACGCAGCTGCTCCACTCAGCTGTGTTGTGCTGCTTGTGGCACTGCTGCTGATGCTGCTGCTAGGAGTAGCAGACCACATCATCTCTTCCTCCTCCTGCACCTCTCCCTCCTCGGACAGCATTCCCATTTTACGCTGCCAGTCACGCACCTTGTTGACCAATTGCTCCCGGTAGCTACTGAGAACATTAAATTTCAAAGCTAGCTTTCCCTTAATTCTTGGATCGCAAAGGCACGCTAGCATCATTTCGGGACTCTCTTCCATTCGTTTGCGAAGGTGTACTTTTAGCAGATCCTTCAGCTTCCTGACTATGGCTGCTATGTCAGGATGTAGAGTGCCACCTTGAACAGCCTCACGGTTTCCAAGGAACACATCCATCTTGCTGCCTAGATGGGAGAACACTGGGATTACCTGGGCCAGACTGGCAGTGTTTGAGCTTAAATTTTCTGTGGCATCCCTGAATGGTTTAAGGACTGCCACTAGCTGGGCGATCACTGTCCAATCCTCCCTATTCAATGGAGAGGTAATCCCAATATTGTGCTCTGAGGCAAGATTATGGATTGCCCTCTGCTGCACTAGTCATTTGGACACTGCTCCCTGAGGAATCTGATTCCTGACCACTCATCTCCTCTACTTCCTCTGGCTCATAGTCTAGCTCTTCATTAGCCAGATCGAATGGAATTCCTGCTAGGCTGGAGCTAAATTCGTCGTGAGACTCGTGACTAGTAGTAGTGCGAGCAGGAAGAATAGACTCTGCACTTGGCCTCTCAGTCTCAGGCTCCTCTGCTACCTCGCTAGGTGGAGTTCCACTATGTGTAGCCCTCTCTCTAACTGTCTTTACAAAAATTTTGTAAGGACTTGGTGGCTTGCTAGAGGTACTAGGAGGACATGGCGTGGCGGTACCAGTGGGAACAGTAGGCGCAGCACTAGTGGTGGTAGAGGCGGTAGAGGTGGGGGTGGTGGTGGTGGTGGTTTTCCCTACAAAGGAATGAGATCGCTTTGGTTTGGGACCCCTCTGAGTCTTGCTGCTAATTTGGCTCTGCTTGGTACCTTGCATGCTGCTGGTGGATGGGGAAGATGCTGCTTGGGGCAAAAGGCACTTCTTTTTAGTCACTGGGCTGGTACTACTTGTGCTACCCTTTAACTTTGAACGTGCTTCTGGTGCTTTAGGCTTTCCGTAAAAAACCATAGAGCTTGTGGGCCTAGCCGCACTACTACTGCCTGCTTTTGGTGCCTTTCCTTTACTTGATGATCCTTCAAGCAATGCTTCCCCAAATGATAAGCGAGAGCTTGGCCTACTTGGCCGACTAGACTGACGCAAAGGCTGCATCTTAGAACTGGTGGTGGTGCTGGTGGTGGTGCTGGTGGTGGCGGTGGTAGATGGAGCTTGTCCCTCCTTAGTCCCAAAAGGAGGATCCATTTCAAATTTTGTGTTGTGTGTGTAGTGTAGTGTTTAAAAAACTATAAAAAAAATAAAAAAAAATAAAAATAAAAAAAAGGAAAAACGAATTAAAGACAAAAAATTAGAGGAAGTTCTCTTCAGTGCTACTGCTTAAAAAGTAAAACTATGCACTACTGCACTGTGCTGTGTGCAATCTGCCAAAGTGCTAAAGTTATTTAAATTATTAACTCAAGATTAACTATTTAATAACTAGCAGTATTTTATTTTTAATTTGAATTTACACGGGCCTAAGAGCTTAGCCTACTACTATGCTAGCCTAAAGCTATATTTCCTTACTATAAGTCTACCTCTAGGCAGACGCTCTCAAACCCACTAAGCTAAAGTGAGGTTAAATCAGATTCAGTATATGATTTATTAATTAATATTAAGTTATATAATATTAATAGATTAGAAATAATTTACTTATATATTATGTATTATAGATAGAAGAATATAGATTATGAATTAGAATTTAGAATTAGAATTACTTATATTATAGATTATGAATTAGAATTTATATTGTTATATATTATTTATAATATATTATAGATTAAGATTAAAGAAGATTAGAATTATTTTAGTACTACAGCTAGTAGCTTGAAGCTTTGCTTAGTACAGCTCGTCACAGTCAATTTTTCTTGAAAAGAATTAGAAATAAAATAAAATGTCACAGCAAAACAGTTAGCTTCACTGCTGGCTGCACTCACTAGCCCAACAAGTTCACTTCACTGATGGACTGAGGTGAGCAAAACACTAAGGGTACTTTTAATAAAATTGAAATAAAATGTAAAATAAATGAGAAAATCTTTGCAAAACAGTTAACGTCACTGCTTGCTGATCAAAAAAAAACACAGCACTTATGCGGCTGCACTCACTAGCCCAACAAGTTCACTTCACTGATGGACTGAGGTGAGCAAAACAAATGAAATAAAATGAAAGATTAATTAAGAAAAATTGACTTGGTCTCTTGCTGTTGCTAAAACAAAGCACAAACTATAGAGCTGCAGCACCAGTACTAATAAGATTAGCTGAACTGTACGCTAGTAGTAATTATTTAATATTATTACTTTTATTTATAGCTAATTTAATTAACTATTAAGACAAGAAAGAATTATAGAATTATTGATATTACTGATTTTAGATTAGACACTAGTAGATGTCTTGAATGTCTACAGTACACTCTACACTAGTATACTATTACTAACTATAACTGACAAATATATATATAATTTTATAATGAATTCAATTATTAATTATATTAATTAATATTACTGATTTTAAATTAGACACTAGTAGATGAATGTCTACAGTACACTCTACACTAGTATACTATAGAATATATATATATATATGACTGACAAATATATATATATATATAATAATGAACTATCAAATTATAGATTCTATTAAATTATTATTTATAAATTCTATTTAATTTATTTAAGCAGGACAGGCAATAGGCACTAGTGCCAGCCCAGGGCAAGGGCACCCCAGTGCCACTGAGGCACTGGGTGCACTGTCAACTCAACAGCACTTACACTACAGTTGATGACAAATTAAATAAAAAAAATTAAATTAATCAAATTATTATTATTAATTATATTAAGTAGCACTGAAGTGAGGATGAAGTACACTGTGAGAAATGGCAGGCTAAGGCTTACCAGTCTCACACAGAACAGAACAATCTCTCTCTGTAACGCTCGGATGCAGCACAGCAGTGTTGCCAAAGTAGTCACAGCGAAAAATGAATGGATCTCTCAGGCAAGCTCTGGTCTTATAAAGGCGCCTTCAGAATTCAAAAAACAGCAGCACAGGCATTGGACGAGACCCTTAGCGTGACGTCACAAGAGTGAGCTGATTGGACAGACGAGATCAGCTCACTCCTGTTTGAAATTTTGGCGGCTGCGCGGCAAAAACGAAGACGATCACGAAGAATCTTCGATTCTTCGTGGTTGTGAGTCTTCGTCTTCTCCTACGTTTTGCCAGCACTGTATTCTCTTCGGCGTGTCTTCGGAACGAACAAAAAAACGGCCTCTTCGTGCTCGTTTTCATGTTCGCCCGAAGACGAATGCGCAAGTCTAATTGTAATATAATGCAGTCAGGCTTCAATGATTTCCATATACATGAAAAAATATTAAAGAAACATAGTAGTAGTAGTGGGCAAAAAATGTTTCATGGTCCTTTTCAGCTGCATTAATTTTTGTCTTATCATTTGGAGTTTGTCTATGTTTTATTAATTTATTTTTTTTTATTTTGTATTTATTTACTTGCACTGAATTTGTTCCTTCCTACCTGGATCTGTTCTTGGAGAAACTATGGATGTTGGAAACGTAATATTTTAAATGTAAGCTACTACTTTTTTATATTATTCATAATGAATCTTGCTTATTATAACTATGCTGATTTATTAAATGTTTGCGGAGTATCAATTTGGAACACTACTGCTATTATATATATTATTATACTACTATTATTTACATAAAGAGCCTGCAAACCTTCACCTCTATGTTAGCGCATTATTAAATAGCACCAAATATTATATTATGGTTCTCTATGATCATGGCACTAGATACATTTGTTGGTATCTTAAAATATTAAGATTAATCAAATACTGTGACGTAAAACTTTATTAAAACTTAAAACATACATCTTATTGTAACGTTGTAACCTCCAAGCTTAACGTCCCAACTACCCGATTGCAACTCTTCACATCATGGAGGTTACAACCACAACCCATGCGACAACCATGTGACTTAACCAACTGTTCCACGTCACGCCTGAACTCACATGACTATGTTGCTGAGTACACCAACCACGAGCCATAAACCGCACTAGCACATGGTGTGAGCACAACAGCCACCTCGTTCCCTTGAGACCCTGCCCGTGGGATAAGGCCCTTCAAACTACACAATAACCACAGTTTCCATACCTCGGATGAGAAACCGTGATGAGTTCACCCAGATACCATGAATAAACCAACCATAAAACATGACCGGAACCTCAGTTCCCCGCCAACACAAAGAACAAGAAGAAAAACAAAGGGAGGGTGGCAGGCAAAATTCTCCTGTTCTGCCTCTTCTTTGTGTCTGTGCACAACAAGGAAGAGGCCCTGCACCACAACCCTACTTAGGACATACTTACCCTATGCCCTCCCTAAAACCCTGACCTATCTAAAACAACCCATGAGGTGATCATGCACCCCTAACATGATCCAGGCCTGATTATGCGACCCCTCCTCTGATTCTTCTCTGTCCGGGGCCCACTGTATTACAATACTGAACGGTTATTATTCAGAAGCTATGTATGGTGGGATATCACACAAATCACAGCTTTTTGTATATTAATTTAAAGGGACACTTGGCTTTTGTATGCAATAAAGTGTATATGATGGCTGGAGTGTCCCACTAACAATGTATTGTTAAACTAGCAGCATGTCATGTGACCGTTACTCTTGATCCCAATCAACAAATTAACCCCTAATGTAACCTTTTCACCCACAACCCTACCTAGTGAACAAAATGTTTCATGAATACACCAACCCTTCGTTGTACTAGTGCCAAGTTGTAATTATACTCATTACCCCGCAAACAATTTTTGACCCAGTGTGACCTTTCATAGAAAAATAGCTTATCTTGCCTAGAGAACCTCTGTGCTTGGTCTGTACAGTTTAAATATGAGGTTTGGAAGTGCCTACTCCCAATCATTAGAATCGTAAAATAGATAATCAGAGTAATTGCAAACATAATTTAGTGTAGTGCACATGATATGTCTTGTGTGCATTGCATTTATACTATATTTGCACAAATCATTGGTTTGTTAAACTCACATATGGTGCATATGTTGTGAATCAGCACTGTGATAATAAGGACTTCTATCTCTCTCTATAGTTGTGCAATTATAATACAAAAAATATTAAATATATATTGTAATAAAAGTATTCATTTCAGAAAAGTGGATTCCACAGGGTTCATCAGAGTGATGTAAGCAAGTCATTTAGATGTTACAATATTTGTGATGAGGTTAAATGTCTTCCAAAATAAAGAAGAAGTGCCTTCATTTCCTTGGGGAGCAGTAAAACTGTTTTGTGCTTACCAATCAATAATCTTGTAGCTAGGGAAATATCTTGTTGTTGGAGACAGATCCGACAGACATCAATGTAATGACCTGTGCAGTACAGTTGCAATCTTTAGGTCCTGCCTATAGGTATCTAATTATAAGAGAGCAAGAAAATATAAGAAATAACTCTAAACTAAGTTCCTTTTATTAATTTAGGTATTTCTTTTTAAACAAAAGACGAGCTTATTTAATGCACAGTTTAGCAGCTAAACCTTAACTTTTCTGTTTCTTGCAATATTATGTGGCTGTAGAGCAGAAGATGAAGGAGAATATTATATGTGTTTTCAGATAACAGAATTTATATAAGCAATATAAGTAGTAAGGGTCAAAATCCAAAAGGGGTTTCTCCATTTTTATCCTTCTTGACATGTCTGTGGCATTTGTCACCCTTCTCTCCCAGGTTCTATATTTTCTTTGAATCCTTGGTGTAGCTCACTAAAGGTTTCTATCCTGCATTTACCGACAATATTTCCATTCATTGTATGCTAACAGCTCATTGACTGCATTTCCTCTTTAGGTTGGGATAGGCCAGTGGGATGTCCGCTACTCTTCACTCTATACCTGCCCCTACATTCAACTGTTATACAAATGACAATCAAGCTCACCCTCACTTTCACCAGACATCCAGCACAAGGTTGCAGCTTGCCCTACAACCTTCTCCTCCTGGATGGCCAATCGACAATAAAAAAAAATGCAACTGCCCATTACCTAGGGGTAACTCTAGATTTATTTATTTTTTAACTACCCACATTTTGGGATTAGTTAAAGTATATTGCTTCTTTCTATGAAACACCACAAAAAGCTGCAGCTTTCTCCCTCACCTTACAACAAAAAACCGCGTGGAGTAATTCTCTCCTACCAAGACTACTGTAACTCTTTGATCACTTGACTTCCCAATTGCCATGTCACTTCTCTACAATCTGTACTTAACTCTGGCCCCAGGACATATTTGGTTATGGATTCTAGACTGTAGAAAATTGAAAGATTTGCCTAGCACAGGCACAAAGAACTCAAAACACTGTATGAGTGGAAGAATGTTTATATCTTTTGTAGTGAAAAAGCACTCTAAACCTCCACTATAGTATAAATCATTATCATGTTCCTTAAATTTCTAATTTAAAAATCCTAGATATTTACTGTTGGGAAATATAAGACTTAAGCTTTTTATGATCTCTACAATGATCTGTATATGCAATAGTTACACTGCTACCTCTACAATAATCCTTGCACATTTTTGGCTTATTAATTCAGTATTTTATTTACTTTGCAGTTTGATTAACTGTCACCAGACTGTGATTAAGTGGCATATCTGCCATATTTATGTGCATGAGTGGTAAGCGAAGGTTTTGTGGATTTAATACGCTGGAAGTTTAATGGGTTACTAGCGAGTCTGATTTGAATTCACAGTCTATATTTTTGGACAGGTCATTGAATTGAGCCTGCACTTATGAATCAAGCAAACCTCTCAGGGAGGCTACTTGACAGATTTTTGTTGAAACGCCTTTATATCAATGGCATATACATTCTGTGCTGCAAATGTTCATTTTTGGTTGGTTCAGGTAGCCTTTGTAATGGCACGGGAGGAGAAGGGAGAAAAGTTCATGACAGGAAATTGATGAGCTATTAGTTGTTATCTGATTTCTTGAGATAAAACATTCCTATTTTGTAAATCTCTGTATGTTAAAAGCTGTGAACATTTTTATTTAATAAATAAAGATTTTGCTTAATAAATAAAGGTTTATACATGGTAGCCATATTTGTTGTCATCTCGTTCCTCTTGCTTTTTTGTGTGGTGGTTTATGGGAGTAAGTTAAATACCTCTTTACTTTTCCATTATATTAGGTGGTCGGGGTCTCCATTCTTCACATTCTGTTTTCCGTTCCTGCGGTCATTTTTTGTTTCAAAAACTACCAGTAAGTGTTTTAAGTTATTTGTAGTTTCATGCTGGACATAACATGGTATGCAGTATCCCATCTTTACAAAAACACAATTAAGATCAACAGCTCATCCTCTAGCCATAGTATGTAGTGTTTTTTTAAGGTTGTCTTATATCAGCTTTAGAATTATATACAAATTATTTCCATTCTAAATGATACAAAAACTGACACAACACTGTGGATTTCTTCAAACTGTTTCATTGTAATTGGGATGTGTACAGCAGTTGTAACAATTTGCTGTCATAATAAATAACTATATATATATATATATACAAACCAGTCTGCACCGGTTTGTGCAATTCAGACCTTAAATTATGCTTTAATAGTAGTGCTTGCTCACATTATATTGATGTTAAATGGAAATAATTATAAGGGTCAAAGCACCAATCTTATATAAATAATAGTATTTTCCTCATTGACTAATTCTTGCCTAGGCTCGCTATACTAATAATGGGCCAGTTCAGGAGATTCAATATGTTTTCCAGACCTCAGTAGACCTCAGTAGAAGCTACTTCGTAAGATCTTATGTGCAGCACCTAGGTCAGGCCAAAGCCAAGTATATAGAGTGAAGTTTTGCAGTGTTGAGTACTGTACAGCACACTGTTGGGTTTATTCACTGGAGTGTAAGTTAGCAGGAAAATCACAGTTTCAACTCATCAAATACGTTATAATGGACTAACCCCAGTAAGCTTCTGCTGCAAGAAGATTGAGTTAGCTCTGCATAATGAATAATTAAATAAGTGAAAAAGTCACCTTATTTATTGAGCTATGTATTATACAGGGTCAACTTAGCCCTTGTAGCAGAAACTTTCCAGGGATGACCCTTCATTATGCATAATTAATATTTTAGTAAGTTGAAACCCTAGCTCTCCTGTAAACTCCTGCTTTATTGCATAAAACCAATTGTTTTCACTATAGAAATGAAAAACATGTATGATATACATAGTGATGATGTAGTCAAGCAAATGTGGATGTTATTAAAATTACAACAGATCTGATAACCAGTTAGTACAGGTTTAAGACCAGTGCAATTTAGGCTTTCAATCTTGCAGAAATATTAGTGGTTGCTTTCATTCCCAGAAAACTAATTATGAAATGGGACTTCACTGTAATTTTACTTAATACTTGAGCTAATGTAGTTTTGCAATGTTGAGTTATGTGCAATGAAGTCAGCTACAAATCATTCTGTACCATACAAGGCTATTAGACGATTTTAGGCATCTTCCTGATTCTCTTGTTTGCATTGAGCTCTTTATAGCAGAGTTTTACAAATAGGGTTATCACCTGGACCATCCTGGGTAAGCCTCATGTCCCAGTTTTCCCTCCATATTTACTGGGAAATGCTGGTGGTCACATTAGTTTGTATTCGGCCTAGGGGTTGGGGGATGTGTAGACTTTGGAAAAGTGAATGTGACAGGGCAGTGGCGACTCTAGGAATAATATATAGGGGTAGCTTTTTACAGAGGTTATTTTATTGACACTGCCTTTGCATAAACCTATCCATAAACAGACATATACACATACACTGCCCTTATACAAACCTGTCCATAAACATACAAATAAACATACACTGCCCTCACACACCTGCCCATAAACACACATATACACATACACTGCCCCTATACACACTTACACATGCACACACATATACACATACACTGCCCTTACACACACACATGCCCATAAACACACATATACACATACACTGCCCTTACACACACCTACCCACACATTTATCTACACTGCTCTTACATACACCTGCCCATATACATACACCTGCCCATAAACACACACTGACCTTACACACACCAGCTTACACAAACACATATTACACATTTATACACATATACTGCCCTTACACCCTTTTCTCCTCATCTCTTATCTTTCTCTCTTTCCTTTTCTCTCATATTAAATTTTTCTCCTATATAACATTTTAGTTGTAACCTATAAAACATACGTGGCCATAACCACACCCCAGACATACCCCTCGACACCTCTCACAAAGACTGTTTAGAAATGGTAAGCAGGTCCCCAGGAAGGCCTACTTACTCACCACATGTCACATTGCCCTGCCCTTTTCTGCATTAACTACACCCTTTTGTTACTAGTTATCTACTTCTTTGTGCAGGTAACCCATCTTCCTCCACTTAGACCCCTCCGCATCCCTACTGTTATAAGAAGCTGGATGAGGGGCTTTAGGGAAGCACACCTGGGTAATTCCCAGCTATGCATATTCACTATAGGGTAGTGCATGACTACAAGCAGTGGCACTTTAATTTGATAAATTAGTAAATGTGCCTATTTAGTCAGTCCACTTCTTTCTATCTGTTGTAAGATGTCAAACCTTACTCAGTCCTGGGCCCTAACTGTTAGTGATAGCCCTGTACCCATCTCATACTTAGAAAAATTCTCAAAGTATGCAAAACCTTTCCATATATACCACTATTATTAATATTAACTATATGCCTTTCTAACAATAGTTAAGTTAGCGAATAACCTCACAAAATACATAACAATGACTTTAATACCTTTATTTTATCTTTACTGGAAGTGCAAAATGTTTTATGGGTGTATGGGTATCATGGCGTTCTACAATCCCAAAAGTAACATTAATGTGTATAGAAACAAAAGGAAATTTGTTTATACATTTAACTGTGTAGATGAAATATATTTTTTTCTTAGTCATTTACATAAACATTTTTAATAGGTCATACGCCTCAAGCCACACCTCCCAATGCCAATGTTTTAGTCATGCGAAATATTTGGAGGTAAGGATATGTTAAGATATTCAAACACAAATAAATATTTAAGGTGTGCACTCAAAAAATGAAATATTAAGAGATAGAATGAATTAGTCAAACCTTAGTCTCCAGTAATCATACTTAAAATATAGTGCATGCTCTCACCATCTCTGTGGGATTATTATTACCGTATTGGCTCGGACATAGGCCGCACCCGAATATAGGCCACACCCTAAAAGTTAGGTGCCTTTTTAAAGAAAAAAGATTCTGCTCCCCCCCGAGATATGCTGCCACTCTGTCCCGAAGATGTACCCCCCCGAGATATGCTGCCACTCTATCCCCCCTCCGAGATATGCTGCCACTCTACCCCCCCGAGATATGCTGCCACTCTACCCCCCCGAGATATGCTGCCACTCTACCCCCCCAAGATATGCTGCCACTCTGTCCCCAAGATGTCCCCCCCCACCAGACTTACCGGTGCAGACTCCACGGGGTCTTGCGGGGCCGGTGGGGGACATCTATGCATACCGCTTATTCAACTTCCGGTGGGAAGTACCGGCAAGGAAGATTGTTCGCGCAGACGTTCACCGGCAGCGGCGATGCGAGCATAAACAACCTCCGCAATCTTTAAAATTGTTAAAGCACACCGTGCAGACGTGCCAGCAGCAGAGGTTGTTTACGCGCATCGCCGCTGCTGGTGAACGTCTGCGTGATGCGCTTAGACAATCTCCCGTGCTGGCACTCCCCCCGTGGGAAGTGCTGACAGGGGAGGCTGTCTGAACGTATCAGAGAGTAGGATACGGGTCCCCTGCACCGCTGCGTGGGATCTGTATCCTAACCCCGCTGCATGTCCCGGGCGTCGGGCGCTAGACCGCGAATATAGGCCGCACTCCCACTTTAAAGACTTAAAGTGGGGGGGGGAGTGCGGCCTATATTCATGCCAATACGGTACTTTATTATTGACTCTTTGCACATATAAACATAAAAAAATGCCAAAAAGGAAGGTAAAATTCCAATTCCTGCTCAAGCAGATAATCAATATTTCATGTATAAAGCACCATATGGATATGCTGATCTTGTCTCCCAAGTCCCTCTAAGTAGGAGCTCCAATGTACATAGAACTGTCCTGCCACAAAAGTCAATTAGGCAGTGGTGTGGGTACCTAAACACTTTTTGTTGTGTGAAAAAATACTCTGCCCTGATCATCATTGTCTTTTTTTTTAAATTCAATTTTTTTAATGGAGCATTTACAATCGTGATCCATACAGAACAGATATGATGACATAAGCCAATACATCCCATATATATTTCTAGCCTGAATCACCTTCTCAGAAGTCCCCTTACCTTCATACACCACTACGCCTGCACTCTCCGCAACCTCTGGCTGTGTTAGGGATTGTTCTCAGTACTCTGTACAAACATTCAAAAGTAGTGCCTCTGATTCTTCGTAGTTAATATAGAGACCAATATTCCCTGGCAGCGATCTAAAAGTGTAATCAAAGGAAGAATTAAAATTTTAGCCAAGCAGATTACAGACTTAGTTTGAAGTCAGAGGAGTTGTATAAATATGGAGGCATTCTGCAATTAAAAGAGGAGACAATCGTCAGTTTAAATCCCATAGCATGGAATTGGGAGGGTAATCAGATATAATAATATCATAAATACTTGCTTTTCAAACAAACTGCATCAGCTTCACAGAGAGGAGAAAATAGTTGATCCACGTAAAGATGTCATGTAGTGTTGAGAAAAATGTTAAGGTTGCCTCAGTCAGGTGGAGAATCCTCCAACCGTCTACTAAGTTTAATGCTGATTGGAGAGATATAATGGGGTTATGTGCCCTTCTTCCTTATAGGTTGATGGACCTCCCATTAGGGTCTACCTAAGCATTGAATTTGTGCCCCACTACCAGACCTTAATATTCAAATTGCAGGAGCTTCTTGCAAATAGAATGAAAGAAAGTTTTTCGCATTTGAGCTCACTACAGAAGAAATTATTTGATGAAAATGTTTTCAGCCAAGATGCTTTTAACTTTGCACATTCTTAGTTTGTAAGATGTGCCTCCGGTAGAAGGGCTACATGTGTGCTTAGCAATTTAAAATTTGTTTAAACTTAGCTGGAGAATTAATTCCCGCTACGTTCCAGGAAGTTACATTACATGACCTGGAGACCAATCATGGAGGCATTTGGATTTTGTCCTGTGTCTTAGCCATTCCTTCTTATGAGCGTTCAACAAAGCCTGGTTAGGGGGCCTGCATGTTTGTTTGACAATACTAAAGATGAAACCAAAGTGCAAAGTGACCACACATAAGTGAATATAACCAAAAATAGACTTCTTATAGAAAAAAAAAGAAATCACAATAACAAGAGGGTCTCCAAGATAATCAATGAATGATCCTAAAATAATAATCAGAAAGGCAGAGACAGGAGGTTAAAAAGGTACAAATGTCTTTAATATAAATGTAAAATATGCAATCTTACATTAAAATCTGTTCATAACTTGAAATGGTAAAACAAAACATAATGTAACAAAACTTTTTTCGTAGCAGTGAATTGTTCTCATGGATACTCTTCCGGGTTCATCACAGAGTAGGAGACTATGCCAAGGGTAAATGAGAACTAAACCAAAAGTGAGAATTGCCCAAACCTCCCTACCGTATAACCACCCTAGTATTATAATCGGAAACGAAAAAAAATAACAGATGCCATTATATCATCTAATTTCCTATAAGAAAAAATAAGAAAAAACTTTGAAAAATAAAAAAGCTAATTTTCTCACTTTTATTAGAAAAATCTTTTAATCATCTACAAAAACTAATGAAAAAAACTGATAAATAGATTCTACTATTTGTCCTAAGTTTAGAAATACTTAATGCTTTCATGTAAATTTTGCAAGTTATAGGGCAATAATTACAAGTAGCATTTTGCTATTTTAAAACATTTTTTTTCCAAATCTGCTAATCCTGTCCCTGTCTCCTACTTGGGACATCTTTGAAGCCAACCAATTCAAATTCCCCTGACAAAACCATATATTTTTTTTAAACAAGACATTCCAGTAAATTTCAAATGGTGGTATTTTAACTCATTCTACCAACAGCCTTAATGTCAAAGTTAGTGGTAGTAATTTTTTGGTATGAACTTATAGCTCCCGGTATATGTCACAGCCAAACAACAACCCAATATGTGTTCAGCAACATCCCTTGAGTACAGTCATACCACCCATGCATAGGTTTTTTGGTTGTTTGGGGCTAAAAGGCCACATTTGGGAGGTGTGCATTTTTCAAATTCAAATGTTACCATGGTCATCCTGCCATCATGTCCTATTTGGGACATATTTGAAACTGGCTTCATATGTTGATATGCAAGCTTCTGTTTCCTCGAAATTATTATCAATGGAATTTTGCATCTTGTCAAGCTTTTTATCTATATTTGGCATCAGCAAGTGTACCACCCTCTGTGCAAAGCTGTAAGTACCTGAGGTGGGTTGTGTAGATGGGGAGGGGGGTTCAAGGAGATAAACTCCTGCAGGCTCACATTTTTTCATTGTTTTGTCCCTCCAAGGCTTTATCACAATTGTCTTTGGTGTTTTAGAATATTTTCCATGTGTAGTTCATTGCTTGGGTTTCTTCAGGTATGCCTGTTGAGGGAGCAATTCTGCCTGTGCTGAGGTGCCTAGGTCGGTAGAGAGCTTGGACCAACAAAAAAGAAAATTTCACAGCAACATATTAAGGTATGTCTTCATCATAGCACTTCACCATAGCATCTCACTCCCTTATCTCCCTCATCAGTGATGCGTAAACACTTAGATGCGCAGATACTCATGCAGCCAAGGGAGAGCCACAGTGCTCAATCGTCCAACCCTTGTGGTATCAAATTCATAGTAGATATATTTATTTGTTGATAAGAGGCAATTCAAGATATAGCAGTCTCAAATACAATAGGCTGTGGATGAGGTCTATCTAGTCTTCTCTGTTCCAATGAGTCTCTTCAGGTTGCTTGGGTGTCTACTCTTAGATATATCAGCCCCCACAAAATCGGTCAGAGTAGCATAAGGCCATTATGCGTACCCGGTAGCATGTAATTTTATCACAGCATTTGCCTTTGTGTAGAGAGGGGAAACCTCATGATATGCATCAGCTTTTCAAATATGATCAGGTATGGTAGGTAAGTTATATAGGTTGGTCTGTTCATCTTCTCCAATTTTTTTAATCTAATACTTGCCTGTGTGCGACTCACTTCATCGCCCCTTGTCTCTCCTGACCAATATATATCCAAAGTGTTTACTGTCCTATTGTCACGTTCTATCCAGGCTGCGGAGCTGCATATCTGTCTTGCTTCAATTTCTTTGTTTTGCTTTAATCCATTCCTGGATTTCCGTATGCTCTGTTCTGATCTTCCATTCCTTGCTTCTAGTTCTGCTCTTTGCTTCAGCTCTGTTTTCTTTATAAGGTGTGCCCCACCTGTGTGTTCTGTTTGTCTCAGTGTGCAGTCTACAGGTATGTCTCTCATTGTTATGTGTTTGGGTTTCATGTTTGGTTTGTTTCGTACCACTGTCTGCAGGGATTAGCGTTAGGACCCACCGTCATTGGAGTACTTTGGTGTAGTGGTGGGCTAAGCATACTATGGCCATAAGATGTGACGGAATCTCCAATAGTTATCATACAGTCCTAGGCTAGTTCCTGTATTTATGTGTGTCAGTCTATGTAACCTGTATCCCCGGCAGCGGGGTGTCCTGTCTTGTAACCCCCAGCAGCGGGGTGTCCTGTCTTGTTACCCCCGGCAGCGGGGTGTCCTGTCTTATGTATGTCTTGTCTGGTTATGTTTCTTGATTGGTTTCTCTGTTCCTTGCTATGTCCTCCTTGCTCTCTCTGTATCTTGCTCGCTCTGTCCCCCTTGCTTGTTATGTTTCTGCTATATCCTTTGCTTAGCTTCCATACTCCCAGCCTGCAGCATCCTGCACGTGATTCTAGTGATATATTTCATGCCTGCTCCAGGGTGCCTGCAGGATATCACTTTGTTTCCTTTTTGACTCATCTGCTGCTATGTCAGGGTGCTGGCATCTGCCTGCACAACCCTAGGTGCTCAACACCCGGGTGAGTGTGGTTGCCCTGCAACCAGGCCCTGTCCAACTCCACTACTGCACCGTAACTCCTGCACACAATCTTTGGACGCGCTGGGTCAATGCTGCTATCTGGATGGACCCGGCTCCATGACACCTATACATTATTAACAGTGTCAAACTTCCTCTACAAACCCCCACAGTTTGGAAGGAGATCACAAGGAGGTATCAGATGTGGAGCTGGTATCCATGCTGCTCAAATGCTAGCTGCAGTCACAGCACTGTTCTTAAAGTGTTCCCCTCAGATCTCTGAATTTTCGGCCTGTCGTCTGGGCCCACCAAGAAAGGGCCAATGCAGCCTCTGCACAGCAACCCTCCTCGCTGCCTTGTTTTCTTGTGAGTCAATTCCTGGACTCTGTCTTCCACACCCAGCACTGATTGCTAACTTGTGTACAGTGTGGGCCATGCCACCCTCCTCTGGTCACACTTTGGCCATGGGCTTGTATCTGGCATCGACCGGCGTCTCCAGTTGTCTCTCTGCCAAACTGGAAGAGATGGCTAGCTCCACATGTGTCATGTGTGTGGCCCAGGAGAGTAGGTACCCAGCACACCTAGCATTAAAAACTATGAGGAAGATGATGCAGAGGATCAATGAAGGTCCCTGTGAGAGACTGTTTTTTCACGAGAACATTTATCAAGACATATATCTATGTAAAAAGATGAACATGTATTTTTAAAAGATTTTTGTCCAGTGGGACCTCCAGTGGTGAGTTGTAGTGATTGCAGTATTCCTGCTGCTAATGTAAATATTCCAGATGTAATGACCTTAATGTCCTGTCTTATATTCAGGGTAGCATTATGCATATCTCATGCATGTTTACATTCTGTCATTGTATTAGCCTCTACCCATGGACATAACTAGAAAGTCCCTGGTGTGAAAATTGCTCTGGGTCCCCCAACTTCAACAGCTGGTCTATGCCATCATTGCCTCCAAACAATGTGTCTGTGCCTTCTTTGTCCCTTACCCCCTTCAATCATACACTTTAGCACACGTATACAAGTTACACACACTAACTCATACTCACTAACACACACTCCATCTCAACCCACTTACACATATATGCTCACATACAAACACACAATTACACGTCCATGCCCCCACACACCATTACACATTCATCCCATGGTTGTACTTGTCCTTTTGTTTTCCGCATTTTCACTGGAGACGAAAGAGATAAGAACCCAAAGAAACATTTGAGAAGCCTGAATTTCATAATAATCTTGTGAGTGCAATCATTGGCCTCCTTTAGAATTTTACAGTTGTTTACATCTACACTATTATTGTTTCTTTTTTTCTTTTTGTTTTTTTTTCTTCATCCCCTGATTTGAAAATCATCATCAGTTGATACCAGCACCCCTAAGTAGATTGTGTGTTTTGGATTTCAACATTTTGGAGAGTGTTGTGTAGGGCTGCTGCTGTACATACCGATAAAGAAAGGAGAGTATTATTATTGTTTTGATTCTCTATATTTTTCTCCACCTTCACTTCGACACAAACACTTGTGTTCATTTTCTATAAATTACTTTATACATTTCTTATCAACAAAGTACCCAAGAAATCAATAATCAGAACGCACACTGAGGAGGAAGCACTGTGAAACATTGGCACAACCATCAAAGGGCAAAGTCTATTTGTCTTCTGAGGGTCCTGTAACATCACTTCGCAGTAAATCCCACGGCCATTGTAGGCCTATGCAGCCAGATGCAGCACCACTAGGAGGTGTGTGGAGTCAGATGTAGGTCTGCTTCTCCTAGGAGGAGGCTGCTACACCTCCTGGGAGCTGGATGAGGGTCTCCCTCTACTCTGTGGCTGCGGCTGCTGGGAGCTGAATGGGGTTCTCTCTCTCTTCAATGGCAACTGCTGGGACCTGGATGAAAGTCTCCTTCTCTAGGCGGCAGGTAGATGACAATAGCACTACCAAAATGAGGTTGGATCAAAATAAATCTGTATTGTAAAACAAAAGCATCCTGAGTATATTTTAATTGAATATATCTAGATTTAAGTGTACTTTTGGTAGGTGTGTACAGAAGATTGATAATTACACAAAATCACATGACCTATGATTGTTTTTATAAGACAGGCGTAAGCAGAAACTTCCATAAGTTAAAGTGGTATAAAGTGTAAAAATAAACAAAAATATATATTTCTTGAAAGTTCACATCAAGAGCAATAACACAAACACAAGTTTATCTTATTTGTATTATTAATTTAGACACAAACAACGTTGAAATATGTTAATTGATTTATAACAAATACAGCATTGGGATATATGATTATGTATATCTCCGGTGTTAGCTGAATAAAGCATCTCCAAAGTCTCCTGAATAACAAAATACTGCATGTGTGTTACAGTACATAATCAGAGTTACAATATGCCCCAAATGCATGAGTGCGCAAGCCGGTTTCGTGTCAAGATTGTAAGCTTGTGAGCAGGGCTATCTCCACTTAATGTATCGGCGTGTCTTAGTCTGTCACTTCTCGTCTTGTCATACACCTTTAATATATGGATTGTCTTAAGCGCTACGTAAATTGTTGGCGCTATATAAATAAAAGATAATAATAATAAATTTTCATCAACCTGTGTACCTGTGATTTGGGGGATAACTAACTTTTATAACTTTTTATAATGAAAGCACGCCCCTTAGATTTGAAAGATACCCCACTTACATTTCTACGTGGCCAACAGCAACTATAAATCTTTCAAGAGGATTTTTTTCAACTTTTTCATGTTCCAGGTATAGTTGAGGAAGGATGCTACACAGCCATGAGAATCCTTCACACCATGAGTGCATAGTGATTTGGAGCTCAAAAAATTAGAGAGGTGAATCAAAAATGCACAGCTGTTGAGTTTGCAAGGATAATGCCCCTAACCTCTACAAGTCACAAGTACCCCACCTGAGGATTTCAAAGGCACCTCACTTGCCTTTCTAGATGGACAAAAACAACCACAAATCTTCCAAGAATGAAGGATAGTTGGGGGTTTTTTTCTCAACTTTTTTCATCATTGTGGATGAATACAGATACAGCGCTGCGGGGGATCTGGATCTTAGTATTATAGTGAGACCTCTGTTTGAGGCCTGGTTATAAGACGACCCCGAATATAAGACAAGGGGGGGTTTCAGAGCATTTGCTGTGAATAAAACTTATCTTATAATCGCGCAAATACAGTATATTAATCCCACTCCTATCCCACCAGGAACAGGAAAATGGATTGAGAGAAGCCACGACTATGGGACTATCCCCCATAGGTTAATTTTAGCATTTTTAAGCTTCCCATTTTCTTCCACCATAAGGAAAACTCCAGCACCATGTAAACATTTTCCAAAGATTGGTAAAGCAAAGTTATCATATTTTTTGTTGTCCCTTCATGTTCTCTTTTAGTTCAAGCTGTTCTTTCCCAAATGTAATTGCTGGGCCGGACTTAGATAAAAAAAAAAAAAAGAAAAAAATAGGCCAGGGTATTTAAAGCTTACCAGACTAGATTTTAAATGACAGCAAGCTTCTTGCAATTAAAAAATGGTCCACGCCCAAGTGGCAGATTGGGCATTCTCCCAGTGTGCCTTATTCTTTTGTCTTTTTAATTTAATCAGACATCCATGTTCACCATTGTTAAATGGATAGTTTCGGTAAAATTGCAAATCCTCCCGTTATACCGCAGAAGTCAGTGGCACTTTTTTGTCCATTTGATGTGGAATGCTGGGAAATGACAGCATATTATGACACTTAACATGGAGGGCAGATGCTGGGGAGGTTGGTTGTGGTGTACAGTGTTGAGGGGGACACTGTCAATAGTAGGGCAGCCTCCCATCAAATGAAAACACTGGTCTTAAGTTCCATAAACAATACTATTTTTCCACAACTTGTGTACTGAGGGTTTTGTAATTAACATCAAGTGCAAATGGCACAAATTTAAGTCTATAAAAGTTATCTAAACGTCCCTTTTAAATTTGTTTTCATTAACATATTACATAAAAAAAATCCTTATGTTAGCTGTAAGATATAACAAAAAATTGTCTCAACTCATTTATTATTAACAATTGACAAGTTCCAGGTAAATTAAATCTTTCAAGTGTGGGGTTATTCTTATTCTAAATTAAGACAGAATTTGTGGAATTTTGTTGTTGTTATAAGGTGGGGGTGTTAGCTTTAATTTCCTGTCACCACCTACAGACCTAGGTGTTAGGACAATTACTAACAGACCATTAGAGCTCCTTTTGCTATGGGTATCTGCTTTTAAGAGTCAGAAGACTAATACAGAGTTTTGGACAGTTCCTCAACAGAGTTAGATTATCATCACAATATTAATAATCGGTGTATGTAAGTCAATCAAAATATATGATGGACATTAAGATTAGTGCAATGGTATTATAATACCTTTGTGAAAACAGCATTGTTGATCTAAGCCAGGCTTCAGCCCAGTGTCTGATTCACCCCAACTTAACAACTGTGGACAAGTGCGAGCTACAACCAATCCAAACGCATTGGGTACACTGGGCAGTTACCCAGGGGCCCAGCGTTCTAGGGGCCTAGCTTGTAGGTCTTCCATGTCTGGAAACCTACATCCCCCTAAGAAAACAGTGTATCTATACAGGAGAGGGCCAGCAGGAGGCCACCTCCCCTGGGCTGGTGTTCAGGGGAGTGCCGAGGCAGCTGCACGATTGTGCTCTCCCCAACCAGCCCTGCTCATCAGGTGCCCCCGTGGGCAGTGCACGCCCGATGAGCAAGGTTGGTTGGAGAGATCACAATCCCCCTCTAACCAGCCCAACATTAGGGAGCGCGAGGTCTGTCACTTCAGACCTCGGCTTCTGTGCTCCCTAACACCTATGCTCCGGCAAATGATGCAGTGCACCGGGACATGAAGTCACACCGGCGCTCTGCATCAATAGCCGGCGCGTAGTGATGAGGGAGCACTAAACCAGAGGCCTGGAGTGACAGACCTCATGCTCCCATTACAGAAAGGTAGATGATTGAAGATGAGAAAAGTAAGAGATGGGGAGAAAGTGGTGTAAGGGCTGTGTATATGTGTGTGTTTGTAAGTTGGTGTATGTGTATGGGCAGTGTGTGTGTGTGTGTGTGTAAGAGCAGTGTAGGGATTTGTGTGTTTGTAAGCTCTGTGTGTATATGCGTGTGTAAAGGCAGGGGAGTATGAGGGCAGTGTATGTGTATATGCGTGTTAATGGGCAGGTGTGTCTAAAGGCAGCATGTATGTGTATATGTGTGTTTATGGACAGGTGTGTGTAAGGGCAGTTTAAATAAAATAACCTCTGTATAAAAAAATAGCTGGGGGGCACAATTTTCCATTCTTGCTCAGGCACAAAAGGAGCTAGCTACGGCTCTGCTCCTCAGAGACGTAAGTGAGGTATGTAAGACTTACTCAAATAATTTGTATATCATTCATATAGTAGACTTGTGCATGGGAAGCAAAATCGAAAATTTTAGTTTTTGCAGCATTCGTTTCGGGCAATGATTTTCGTATTCCAGACATTCATCTTTGTACAATATACAGTAGCATTTTCTGATTCAGAAACAACATTCCCTAAGGAAGTTCACCTACAGCAGCACTGTCTCAAGGTTAAGGAAGAGATCCACACTCGATTTTGCACCGCGGGACCACCAGCAACAGCAGCACTGTACCAATGGATACACACATCCAACAGCATGCTATGGGACTTAATTTCTCAAAAAAATTTACCATTTTGATTAATTTATCCCTCAGAGTACAGAAGGTGATACGGCGGCCGTCCTCCTGGCGGCGAATCTACGGATTTCTACTCCCGTAATCTATGCAGCGTCGCAGGGGTTAACGGGAGCGGAAATCCGTAGGTTCGCCGGCAGGAGTTAAAGGGCAGTGCGAGTGAGTCTATTGGTCGCCTGCAGGGGCCTCCTCTGGCATCAACTATGTGACAACAGCCTATGAATTATTGTGTGCTCAACCAACCTGTGAGGAAAAAGCTCTGTATTTTTATAGAAATAAAGGTTAAGGAGAATAATGAATTTTTTTGCAAAACATGTTCCTGTACCACTTTGCGAAAAGGGGATACAACAGGAATTATAGTGAATATGTGTGTAAAATCAAGCTGTTGGTCCAAGTAAATACAGTATTCTTAACTTATTCTGGCAGTAAATGTATTAGCACATGACAATATGGTTATAATGCCCCTCCTAGCTTTTCTCCATTAAACATCATTATTCTTTCATATCCATTAATGAATAATGAATCTGCTAATTGGAGGTGCAAGTTGGGTTAATTAGATAAGAGATGCATTCCTTTTGTTTTAAAGGGCAACGACAAAAAATGTGAAGTGAAAGGGTAGCTGATCGTATAAAGGAGTGATCTATGTGAATCTGGAAGCGTGTGCTCTATAATAAATCTTTACTAATAAGCAAGCTCGTTTAGCAAATGAACATAATAGAAAAGGTCATTATGCACAGAACTGTTGTAATGCCATATTGAAAAATACAAATCCATAGATTATCCAAAGTAAACATCTATAAATGCACCAGGACAAGGCATCACTAAAATGACAACCCATGGGATTACCAGAGAACAGGCGTCAGCCTCTCAATCCCCTAATATGACATTAGAGGTTAAAACAAATTGGCTTCATAATTTAAACTAAAAGATGGTTATTACAAGTTTAAGGTACTGCACACTGTTCAGGTTTATTGGATGAGCTGTATGAGGGACCATCACTCTCCATGTATCTATCCTGTTTAGGAATGGTTTTGTTTTAAAATATATCACTGTGTTTGAATTTGGCATTGAGTTATATTTAGCTACATTATGGAGACAGTTTTGCGCAAAATAACTATGCGGTATGAGAATAAACAATGTGTGATTCTTGGTGCACAACTGGGCTTCAAATCCACACTTCTATTACCAAGAAGTCTATGGGTGGCAGGCCTCTAAAAAGCCATCTGGCACACTGGGCAGATGTCTTGCGGGTCAGTGCTTGATAGGGTCTTATACTTAGCTATACAGCTGCTCCACCAACAAATCAGGTACTGCAGTGTGCAGCCTCTGGCCATTGAGTTCCAGGCCTGGACTGTGGGTGTTATAAATGCCCAGAGGTCATCCTATGTAACAGGTTGTGAGTCCTGTGCTATACCACAACAGCCTATGATCTGTTTCCTGAGTAAATGATAAAATGTTAAAATATTTCACTTACAGGAAGGAAGGCTGTGATTTACTTGCCCCGTTGTAATATATAGTTTTGGTTTTGCTTCTATGTATAGCAATAATAAATTAGGTTAGGAGTGTCCACACTGAATGCCTTAGTCCTCCATTCATTTTGAATTTAACTGTTATATAAGTGAACAAGTTTAGAATCATTGACATAAAGAATAAATGCTGCCCTGAAAATATGGTTCATCTTTGACCTCTGCATACTGGATTTATATAGCAAAGCAAAATTCAAAGAATGCTGTCCGTATCAAATATCTCCGAAATGAAATTGCCATAAAACCTATTTAAACCAACAAAAAAATAAACTTTGGCCTATGCTTCTAGTATGTCTGTTGTATTAAAACAAATTGCATTGTTATTAGTTTTAATTTCCACTTTATATTCTTATTTAGAAGGTTACTTATGTAAAGTAGGCAACAATATAAAACGGGAGCAGAAGTGTAACACCCTTATCTAAATTTTTCCATGTCTAGTCTTCTCAACCTAATCTATGACTATTGCCTTCCCTCTCCTCTATAGTCCTTTCCATATTCCGAACTCAATTAGGTCCTTTCCTGCCTTTCTTCCTATCAAGTTATTATGGCCCAACTTTTCTTAATTTATTCCAGCAAGACATCTGTATTGACAAGACAAAGCATGTTTAACACAGATGCAGACTTTGTCTGGTTATAATATACCTTGCTTAGCTATCCCACTGTGTTCAGTAAAATGAAATGAAAGGGGAAATTTGTGTCATTTAGATTCATTATAGAAGAGACAACCGTTCACACAGTTTTCCAAATTGTTTCATAATATGAACCATAGGAGAACAGAATGTTCATATAGGCCACCTACGCAACAATGTTACACTTTTTTGTTTTAAGATATTTATCAGTAATTTGCAATTCAAAGCCAACTGCCAGGGTAAAAGAACAACAAATGTTTTACTTTTTCAAATTAAAAACCTAGATTATTTTGGAGCTTTATATGTGCAGTAACATAAACAGACACACAAACAAACTATTGTATGTTCTGTTATTTATTGTGGTGTTTATCGAATTTATGAACCATTAGAAAATATATTCACAACTACCAGCAGAGGGCAGTATAAGCAAAGGTTTATGCCTCCTATCAAACATGCAGGAGGATACATAAAATAATCCAGTTTACTGTAGTGTGTTTTGATTGCATCAATCACTGTCACATAGTGGGATTTGGCATCTTTGATGTAAGGTGTTGCAAGCAATCAAGTGTTTTTTAGGAATCAGGCAAGCTGAGAATAAAGACAGAGAAGATAAAGTGGCAAGATCAGAATCTGCTAAAACACTGATTTACTAATTGCAGCCTCTCAGACTCCTAATCACAAATGTGTTTATTAATCCTCCTTTTGTCTGGAGGGCTGAATGCTAAGGAAGCGGTGTCATTTTTTGTTATTTTAGGCACCTTAAATAAATAAATGACGTTAACGATTTAAAACCAATTTTGTCTGAATAGAAAAAACTAGATAATTTTTTTCCCATTTAATTGTTTCAAACTGATTTAGAAAACAAAATCAATTATAACCATTGAATGTTATTTATGACATCCTAGGTTAACATGAAATTATCAATAAATAAATCTGCCTGAATTTTAGATAAAATTTCCAAACTGAATATAAATATTTGTATTTACATTATAATGTTTGACAAGGTATCATTGTTTGTGTATAAAATAATGCATTGGGTATGACTATACTTTATACATATTGTCTATAAACTTAAATTGATATTTTGTAATGTATAATACACTATTTATGTGTCACTAAATACTTATTGTTCGCTGTGGATAATTAATGTATTGCCAACTTTTAAAATATATAAGTGTAAAACTTATTAAAGCAAAAATGGGTCATCACCTATGTTGTTCTGTGCTTTTTAGCAGAAGCCTTTAGCATTAGCCTTTAGCGGTAGAGATTGTTTCCAAGTGTGCAGTTCATCTGTAAATAAGAGAAAATCCTAAATATTTTTGTACTATTACTTAAGTGAAAAGTGGGAAAAGAAAACCTAATTGGTATGTTGTACAAACAGAATGTGGGTGGAATCAAAATCAGTGAAGATAAATTTAAATACCATTTAACCCAGAATCAAATTAGTAAATTATGCCAACAAACTGAAAAATCAATGCCCATATAAAATCATCTACACCTCTGTTTCCCCTAGAGCGCCTTCCAATACTGAAAATGACCATTTAAAATCTACCAATCATACCACAAATTCCCCTTCTCTCCCCCCAGTAATACCACCCTTTCCCCAAGCCCCTTCTCCATTACTGGAAAAAAAAATCAATGCCCATAACTTCAATTGACACTGAATTTAATTGTCATGTGTTGTATCCACATCCCCTGGTCTAATGCATCTAGAATCTCATAGATACCTGCAGAGGTACAGTCACAGCAACATTTATTGAGTGAGGTGAAGCACGCTATTCAGGAGATGCTAAAAGAGGCGATACTCGCTCTAATGGCCCTGAAGTCAAATAGCTGCAGCTGGCTGTTCTTTTCTGCAAATTGTAAGGTTTAAAGTGTGATTTGGAAAACAAAAGTTTTTAAGGGCCCTTAATTACGCGTTTCTTCTCTACCCGGCACAATGTTTGTTTTGCAGAGAGCTTTTCTATGGATAGAAAACATAGTGTTTTTCATTTAAAAAAAAATATTTTACTAATATTATTACTTTATGGTGAATCAGATGTTCTATATTATGGTATTTGAATTCATGACACAAAGATTTTTGGGGATTGGGGGTGTCTGAAATCTTTACACCTTTTCATTAATTTCCAGTTCTCCTGGAGTCAAACATGTTTACCGTTCTTTATGTAGATGATACAAACCTTTTGACTAAATATTTAGTCAACTTTCATTTTTAGACCTATGAACAGGTAGTACCATACTTTACTTATTCTGTTGTTATTCATACACATTTACCCTAGCATTCATACAACTTGCATTGTTATTGAGATGTCATGGTTACGGCATAGCATATATTGTTAAGTGAGACGTGGAATAGATGTTTACCACTAGGGAGTAATATCTTAGCAAAACAATAAGTACTGTAAGTAACAGATATTGAATTGAAGCGCTACCATATAGATACATTATTTGAGGACAACTCTAGGAACTCTAGGAAAACTCTAGGTAATGATGTGAGATCAAGTTGCACTAAAATTCAGCTTGATACTTCAATGAAGCCATAATCTTTCCAAAACTGTTGGTTCATTTTAACCAAGTACACAGCGAATTTACATGAATATAAATTTTGACTTTGAGTTGATGTTGGTATCATATCCACATTCATTGGAACATTGACAAAATGCTCTCTCTCTTCTCATCAGCAGATGGTCTCCAGATAGGAGAATGGGTAGAGAGTGAGCAAAGACATTATTTGACCATGCACTCCAGTGGCTCATAGTTGTCAACAGTTTTGACATGCGTTAATGTGGCCCAGTTTCTCCAACTGCGCATAACTTTGCCCATTTCCTGAAAAGTTTAGGAATGTTCGAGTGACAATGGTAGAGTGTTATGTTGTGATATATAAGTGTAATACGGGTAAATTGTTGATAATTCTTAGGGAAAAGATCTATCAGCTTGATCTGTAATGCACAACTACTCGTAAACTAAGGATGACCTGAAATGTGTTTTTAGGAAAAATACATTACAATGATCGTCTAGCCCAATCATTAGGCCAATAAGGGCCCTAAGCAGATGCCTAGCCTGCTGTTACTGTCACCTTTGCTGACAGGCCTCTTTGTAGCAAGACTGGAAGTTTCAACAAAGTAAATAGGACGTGGTTAGTGAAATTTTTTTGTTAATGAGGACCAAGATATAGGAGCCAAATAAACTGCATGGCATTGTACAACCTGTGAGAGCACCGACACTTAACACCACGTTAATGCTTTAGAATCATTGATATCACAAACTGAATAATTGTTTTATTTCTAAATTGTGTTCATTCCTGTCAAGCTATCAGCCTTTGCTAGGAAAATGGGAGAACAAAGGTTTTGTTGGTAACTATCTATTGGTGTTTAAATAAAGTATATTAATATCATATAAATTATATTGAAAAGTAGTTTATAAATTATATATCTATACATACATATGCATGCATGCATTGGTTGATCAACCATAACAATGGGATAAAATAAATCAGAACATGATGAATAAAACATAAAAGGCCTTTTACCTACCCTGATCCCCTTTTTTAAATACTTGTCACCAGCTGTTTAAAATAAGATAAGACATCTATCTACTTTGATAGAATTAGTTTAGTAAAAAATAATCTGTTTAATTTAAATTTAGGGTATCTATCAGGTAAATATAGATCTACTGTACCAATATTGTATTGCGGGCATGTATCAAAATTAATCCATTTTAGTTAGAAATATATCACGGATATGCAAGGGTTTACCTACATCAATACAAAAGGGCTCCATAAGATTAAATGCTAATGATATTATTAGCAAAGTACCTGTGTTCATTCTAAATGAGTCGAATAAGTTCAAAGGAACTCTAAAGATATTATAGAAATAAGAAGGAACTTAGAAATGAGCACCATAAATATTATACCTTCAATTGCTAATTTTTTTTACAATTGTTGACATTTGTGTATAGTAGTTTATTTTTATGGCACATTATTTACACAATATGGTCCCTTTGAAACCTTGTTGTTTTCATAAAATTGTGTGTGTATATTATATATATATATATATATATTACAACATTTTGTCTTGAAACCTAAAGCATAGCATATATTATTATATTACCACAGTCATTTTCTGTGAAAAGGGGAATAATCATATCTGTGAAAAGTAATAAAATAATCAGTTAGCCCATCAGTAAACACTAATTACATAATCATTGGCTCTTTTAATGTCCATTGTCACAAACAACTGTTGGATAATCCCAGATAGAAATAAAACACTTTAGATTTTAAATTGAGGTTTTTTTTTATTTTTAAACCACTAATATGAAGTGCTGCCAAATGCTGGGAATATTTTTACTTATAATAAACATTTAATAACATTTATACTGTAAAATATATCAATTTAACACAAAAATTACATGTGAATAATATGAATTTGAATGATGTACTAATCAACTTTGCAGCGCATGTAAATACTTATATAAGTGAACCTGAAAGTATCTATCCATATGTCCATCCAAATTCTGACTTGATAAACAGAATAAAATCCCCCAAAAAATAATATTATGGGGCCCTAGTATTTTTAAAATTACTTTAAAATTATGTACTTATATTTTAGTTACCTAAATGTAAATTAGTCTTGAAAAATCATAGCATTAGTGCAAAAAAGTTGAATTACAAATTATAAATATTATATATATGTTTCATTAAAAAAAATCCAGTCGTGGGCATATTGGCATGTGGTCACAAAATGTATAGCCTACCTAACAAACACTGATGTAATGATCCTTTATAACATAAATAATAGAAATAACATTTTAAACATGAATTAAGAAAACAACTTAGAAATGTATAGCAATACTTTAGGTAATAGTTCAGCTTCTTAAACAAACTGTGATGTTCTATTAAAAAAATACAACTGACCTTGAATATTGTTAGAATGTTTACATAAAATACAACTTTTACAGTTTTGAGTCACATTCCTTGTATCCAAATCACCCACACATGCTCAGATGTAGATTTCAGATCAGCAGTTACCTTCAAAATACCATAAACTACAACTCCCATCATTCACAGCCAGCTAAATGTTGATGAGCACGGTGGGAGGTTTTTTGTATTAAAAAAAAAACAACTTTTTAGCTGTTTCATGGTAAAGGTTACAAAATACACCATGTTCAGCTGTTTGAGTTAAGACTGAATCTAAATGCTGCTCTAGGATTAACACCCTCCAGGAGTGTCAGTGATTCTCTATTTCAGCCTTTCATTGAATCCACAATGTTTTTAAATTGTATTAGGTAATCTTAAACATAAGCATGAAGAAATCACACTTTAGGATATACTTTCTCCAGTAAAGGTAAGTTAAATCACCAAAACCCAAGTAAGCTCAGTTATCAAAAATGTACAAATATTAGAAATCCTTCTAGATTGAGGCTTTTAATTATTTTAAATAAGTGTTGCACACTTAAAGATTTAATTCAAACCAACTGACCCAATACAATTTACACAGGACTGAGATGCCTATTTTCATGAGTTATGCTGATTACTAAAACAAGAATCTGGTAAAACTGGAGCAATCAGAGGCAACATTCCACTGGTTGCTATGGCGACTGCACCACTTTTATCAGTTTGCACCAAACTTTTTTTAGGGGGCCCCCCTAAAGCTCATTAATAATCAAGAGATTTAATTTAACACTGATAACAGTCCATGGGCACCATAAACACACAAAAGCTTATCAACACGGATTATAAGCACAAACTGGATCAAACATGCAAAATCGTGTATTTTACTTGTAGAGTGTCTGGGCTTTTTTTTCTTATGTTGATTCCCTGCTCCTGTTAACAGATTGAATCTAATTAGGTTCTGAGATGCAAGTCTTCTTAATAAGCACATGGGCTTCAGCACTTCCCTCTGATTGTTGAAATCCTTTTGGTTTTCCGCTGAATTGCACACATCACTTAGGTGCTAATTCATCTTTAATTACTGCGTGGAAATCCTCTACAAGTGCTCTCCAAAATGCCTAGACCCAAGTAAGTGGAATTAATGGTTGACACTTTGCAGTTTTTTTGGGGGGGAAAGTGGGGATAGTCTTCATTAAAGGCACTGAATGTGTTTAACAAGGAAGCTCGATTGACTGCATTGTGTACTTAGGCAGCACTGGATGTGTTAAACAACAGGGAGGCTTCATTGACTGTTTTATGTGCTGTTGGAGCATTGAATGTGTTAAATAACAGGGAAGTCCCATTGACTGCGGGATATGTTTATGTTGAGTGGTTTATGTAAATAGACGTTTGTAATTATATCATCATAGGATGATCCAGCCCCCCGGGTTCTACCCCTATGTCCAATAAGAAGAGACTGAGGCTGACACCTGCCTATATTACAGTGCGAGAGCCCTAAGTCCAGCACACTCATCCCCACCACAAACGAATATTAAGTCAGTGGAAGGAAGAAAGGAGGAGAAGGAAAAAAAAAAAAAAAAAAGGGTGGTGGAGAAAGAGAGCTGAACATAATCCTATCCAAAAGTACCTAGCTATGACTTCAAGTAAAATTGAGATGCCTGGAGAAGTTAAGACAGATCCTGCTGCCCTGATGGCATCTTTACATCTCTTGCCTTCACCCACGACAAACCTTGAAGTTAAGCACACTAAGGTAAGTGGCTGAAAAGGGTACACCCGTGAGTGAACTTACATTCCCACGCAACGCTGTTCTGCATTCATTCTCTGAGATCCAAAAAAGATCACACGGTACTTTTAACCAATGCATGCATAAGGAGTCATTATTCGTATGGTTCGTGCTGTATATTCTACCCAGGCTGTAGTTACTTTACCCCACCCGCTGGAAATTCCTTTTTTTGTCTCCAGTTTTTATACCTAGCGTTTTTTTGTTTGTTTTTAATCTGCGAGAGATTCATAAATGAACGAACGATTTAGTAACAATCAAAACAGATCACGATCTGTTTTTTCGGTTAGTCATTCTAAATTGGCAATGTTACATTTTAACAAAAATGTATATGTGAGCTAAGTAAGTTTCTAATGTTTTAAAACATGTTTTTAGTTTTAAAGCTATACGACCGTGCATTCGAAACACTAACTGGATTACTATTGTCTTGACACTTTGTAATCTAGAGAATTGATGTAAACCTCCTAATAATCACAGTTAAGATGTAATGATATGACTATTTTATCTGTATAATTCTAAATGCACAATATATAACAATTACAAGTAACCTTAATATGATGTGCCTATTTCTGCATTAATTCTAGGATCGGAATAGTCGTATTTTAACGGTTTGAGTGCTAGGAATGGGCGATTTACAGCTGTTCCTTGCGGTTGCGCTAAAGTGTTAATATCTTGTCTAATCCCACTTAAGTGTAGAACTAGATTTATTTTAAAATAGTTTTTATTTAATAATCCTCCTGTATTAAATGAAAAAGTTAAAACTAAGGTGGCCCAAGGTATAGATATAAGAAATAATATATACAATTAAATTTGCAATGCCAGCCTTACAGATATGTAGACTATTATTTATTTTAACACTCAAGTCTTCCCAATTAAAATCCTAATTTACCTGGAATGTAGCTTTCAAACTCAAACACTACTTTCACAATACTTATCTTCCTGGCTCTATGGATCAATTGTTTTTAACTATACATTTTCCTTAAATTAATAGTCTTCACGCTTAATTACTTGGTTTACAGATTAGTGTGTATATATATATATATATATTGATTAAAACTTATTCATAGGTGGATCTGGGGCTTTTTTTTTCTTTCTATAAAAAAATATATTCTTGCATATTTAGTGTATTTTTATTTTTTTTTTGGTCTAAAAACCATTATTTGGTGACATTTCCTTTTGTTAATGATAATCTCCATGGTTTCTATTCGTAAACATTGTGTGGTTGGGTGAAGGGAATTGTTTAAGAGAAAACTCTAGTGCGGATCTATGCACATGTTGTTGGTGAATAGTTATTTGGAAGAGGGTAAATGATAGACGAACTAAACTAGAGTTAGTTACAGTGCCACTCACACCCTCCCGACACGGAAATGGTTAACTTCAGCGGGATAACCTATTGCCTGCAATGTTAGCCCCATGATTTTCATTACTAAAGTCAAAGGTCTCAAGAAGCTAAATTCACTGTGTTTATTTGTTATTATTTTTTTTTTAACCAAGTTATCAGAAATGTTAATATACCATGTAAATGCCATAAGCTATTACATATAATATATATTATATTAGATGACTCAAATGCATTATTTAATCAGAATTATTGTAATTTAAAATTGTACAAATTATTAGCCATACTTTCCACTGCCAGGACACTTCTGAATGTGTGTAATTAGTCAGTATCTCTATCTGTGTGTTTCCCACAAAAGGATTAGTTAAGAAAGTTTACCACTGTCTCCAAGAAAGAGTTCTAACTGTTTAAGTAGCCTTTTAAGATTCCTCTTAAATCCTGCATACTTTACCAAAAAAGCAGATTTATTATTTTTCCCTGGATGCAGTCAAGTAGTTATAGGTCAGCATTAAAAGAAGACAGAAATGTATGTGCATGCACTGTATACATTTTAACTATATATAAAACACAAGTCCCCATTGAGAAATAACATGTGTGTCCATTAGGGAGCATAAAAGTAGTGAACATATGATAATGCTGTTTGACTCTAGCTGGGCCCCTCGATAATTTGCTTATTGATTAATATATTAGCAACACATAACTGTTCCAGGTAGCTGTTAAGGTTTGCATTAAATTAACCTTTACAATGGATTTTTATTAGTAGGCTCTTAAAGTTATGAGGCTTCAGGGGGGCCTTGTAATTAATACAGCTATTTGCGCTTCTATGTGTGGACAGGCATTTCAAACATCTGGGTGAAAAATGTCCCAGATTAAAGCTACAATGGTGGGTCTAACTCTTCCCTAATTAGGTGTCATTGTGTTTTCAGCAATGAGCATAAATACTGTCATTGAAACAGCAGGGAGTCTAGTGTGGTTTGTGGGTTATAAACCCCCTGCCTTAGCATAATAGGGATGTAAGAATTCCTATGTTAACATGCATAAGGATAGTGTAGAGAGAGTCCTTTTCTGGTTGAAATATTTCTATATCTGCTACTTCAAATGGAGCCGGTCTTTTAAGAAAGTACAGAAAAATGTTCTACCAAAACTGTTTGGCATACAAAATAGCCCGTTCTTCCTGATGTATTGCTTTCCCTTTCAGCATACGTTGCACATCAGGTGCATAGCTAGTTTAATAAAAGCTAAAATAGGCCTGATATTAAGATTTCAACAAACTATAGCCCAACTCTTTTTGCAGGACAAATTATATCTGAAATACAGCCAAATTGTAACTTTGTGTACAGCGTGATGTAATGTTATTGACATTTGGTTGTATTTAATGTCTGTTCCCACTACAAAAAAAACTCCTTAATCTAGAATGCTATTTCTTTTGGTTGTTAGTCTATAAACTGATATTTTACGCATCTACTGCATTTATATGTAGGAATTATTGTTATATTTAGTGTAATAACATTTTGCATTGTGAGCAGGGTTTAAAGGTAACGTTTCACCCAGCACATAGCATTAGAAACATTGTTCCTAGCCTTGGTGTATGTTCCAGCCAATCACCCAGGGTTTCCTCTTCATATGTATAGAAAAGACAGTAAGTAAATAATAAAAAAATTTTTTACTTGCCTGGAAATCACTTTTGTGACACCAATGTTGTCATACAGTAAAGAAACCATCAATGTGTACAGGAAGGAAGTTTAATTTTAAAGGAGGATAAATGTTAGAACAAGAGGTCATAATAAAAAAGTGTTGGAGACTTACAAATAACGTAAAGTCTGTCTTTACTGGGTTATAGACTGCGATGGAAGATCTAACGTTGAGCAACATAATTAAGTAGCTGAAACTCTAGTGTGTCTATTCTGTTGTAGCTATGAACAAGATATATATATCTATATCTAATTTTTTTATTCATTTGTGGGAGTGAAAACAGAGCAGTAACTCATGCGAAAGTAGGTGGAAACAGATTCCACTTCCTGAAATATGTCTGATGGCTGACAAGGGTTTTATTCCCAAGATGGCTTCTACAAGGCCCAAGCTCCTGATTTGCAAAAGACAGCCATTTTTTTTCCCCACTCAACTCTATTCTGTAGTAGTTGAATTTCATGGAGACTGCGGTGTGTGCTAAGGGCCACTGGTAAATGCAAGGAACCTGCAGTAAAAGTGGCAGCCGTAATCTCAGCTTACTGTCACTTTTCATAGACTTAATATTAGAATTGAAATGGTATACTATTTCTAATACTCTGTGCTAACGTCATGCTGCAGCAGCAGGAATTGTTTGCCATTAATCGCATGCTTACCGCAAAACGAAGCATTAATAGTACAATATCTAACATAACAATCTGCGATTATTTTTGCTGCAAAAATATATATTATAAAAAAAAATTTTTCATCAGAAATCCACATTTAAAATATAACTTTAAGCACTGAGTTGTTTAACACGTGTGCGCACATTTTTAATGTAAATTTTATTTTTTATAATAAGATATTATAATAGATAAGTATGTTTTTTGTTATAGTGGAGGCAACCATACAAAAGGATAACATTGACAGAGGAAACCATAGCTAGTAAATAACAGTTGAAAATTTCCCATTCATTTGGTGTTGATCCAAAATAATTTTTCCTTTGGGATGCCATTATTGCTCAGATGTTAAAATCAACTTCCTGTGCTTACAAGAAAGTCTAAAAACATTTTGTGTTTTGTCCATCCCACCGGAGTTTAGCCTTGTCTGTTTGCACACTCGCAGTCATTTGGGTCTATGCAGCTGGGGAGGATGCAGATAAATTATGACATCACAATCCTATATCAAATTAAGAATGTAAATCAACATCATTGTTTCAATAGCACATCGTTTTACGACTGCATTAGTAGAGGAAATGAGATCTTACATTGCCACCAGCTGCTGATGTGGTTTTAAATTAATTCTGTGATCCCACTTGTGCCCTGTTGCTGCTTTAATTATGGGATACTAAAGTAATGCATACACCAGTTACACTTAAGCCCTTAAGGACCACTAAAGTTTTATATCGTAATGGGAATTCAAACCGTAAACAATGTATGGTTTTGTTTTTTTGGGTTTTTTTTTCTTTACATCAGGAGCCTTCGTAGCTGCTGATTGGTGTAGAAATAAGTAACCATTTTGGCCTATGTATTCTGCTTATTTCTTTCCTGCAGTAAAGAGATCTTAAACCAGTATTTGGTTTTGACGTAGATTCAGGATAAACATATGTTTTTTTTCCCCTGCATGTTTAAATTCTCATTGTATTTGTCTCTACCAATTCTGCTGGGAGGCTATTCCAACTATAGGAGCTTAAGAGCATATATTTTTACTGGTGTCCAGTTTTTGTTGTTTTTAATAATTTCAAAAAAAAAAAAAAAAATGTAAACTTAACACAAAATTGGCCTGCATAACACTAGAACTGATTTATGATCACAAGTCGGCATTAATTAACATTGTATCCACGAGCATTACAAACGTGGGTGACTTTTGGTATTGAGTGTGAACAATGGCCTCTCTTGGTACTCTGGGTATGATTTACATGGAAACGAGCTCTGCTTTTCAAAGGGGGTCTCCTTTCTTTGTCAAACTGCGGTCAACCCTGGTTTATATATACTCTTTAGATAGGATCATTTCATGTCACACCGTTCTTCTGATTTACAATCTGCCCTTAGAACAGTCACTATAAATTAAAAAGTGTGTGTAGGGGAGGGGGGCATTTTAAGCTTTACCAAGATTCCTTGTAGGTTTTTTCTTCCCCCCCCCCCCCCCCATGTGTCATCACTTGTCCACTACATGGCATTTTTATGAAGTGACCATAATGAAAGTCAGATTAAATGTGCAGGATATATACATTTAATCAACAACCGCAAGAGTCTGTATAGCTAGAGGAGTTCTAAAAAGCCCCCAGTGAATGCAAATTTATTGCAAAAGTATCTGGGCTTGGTGGTATGGTTGTCTGCTGCCTGGTACTACCTGACACAGAACACTTAAGACTTTCAAAAGTGAGTTATTTAAGTGTAAGGTTTTGCTTGTAAACCCGGCAGCTGGTAGTTTTCAAGACTTGAAACCGTTCCAGACCATTAGATGAGGCACTTTACACACACGCTGTAGTAAATGGTACGGGTTTTATAGCCAATTTAAACCTGATCGACTTGTGTTAATAAGAGCAAAATGGTAATTTTTTCTGTTTAGACTAAAACAAAGGGGTAAAAGTAACTGTGTTACTTGCATGTAATAGAAACGGCTACTGAATGATAGCAATTTGGTGGATGACATTAAGCCTATCTAGTCTGTCCTTATTTGTATGTTTTTAAAACCTCAGCTTATTTGGTCCTACAAACGCAAACTCACCAGTGCTGGTGTGTAATAATGCATAGCTGATATGGAGATGTGTTCCCGCAGTAAATAAACCCCTGGTTTTGCATTTATAGTGCTTTAAAATGTTTCCTTTCTCAGGTTATTTTAAAGTTAAAACATCTTTCTATTTTTTTTTTTTGCTACATGGGAATGATGTGGAAGAGCAGTTTGACTAACTTTCTCATTTTACTTTTCATTATTTTATTTGTAAATATGGAATGGGTTATGTCTTTCTGTTCTAAGATCAGTTGATAAACAAACTGTTTTTTGATTGTGTGGGGCATTGCAGGGTATGCAAGCTCCATAGATTCACTCTTACGTCAGGTACTGGCACAGTGAAGGCAGAAGTTCAGACTGCCTGATCATGGTGAATAAAAATGGTGGTTTAATGTAAAGTTAGTTGTGCGTTTTACCCCCTCTTTTTTTTTTTTTTTTTTTTTTTTTTTTGATCTGTACATTTTATTTCCTCAATACTAGATTTTTATCAACAATGAGTGGCAGACTTCAGAGAGTGGAAAGGTATTTCCAGTCTACAATCCAGCAACTGGAGAGCAAATTTGTGAAGTACAAGAAGCAGAGAAGGTACGTACTATTTAAACTATAAGCTTCTTTATGTATTCATACCTACTGTACCCCAATCACAATGTCTGTATAACTACTATACTTATTGTATGGTGTCACTTATTCCAGCTCCCTTTTCATAAAGTACAAAGTAAATCTGGCGCTCAATAAATATACATAGAAGTACATTGTTGTAGGGTATACTACTTGTTCTCAAGATGACATCTTACTTAAATATACAAAGGTGTGGCTTTACAAACCATAATACCATAAACAAATGTATAGATACTCAGTTTCTGCTTTTCTTCTTTCAATAGGCTGACGTGGACAAAGCTGTAAGGGCTGCCCGCTTGGCATTCTCTCTTGGGTCAGTGTGGAGGAGAATGGATGCATCAGAACGGGGCAGGCTCTTGGATAAGTTAGCTGACCTAGTGGAGCGAGACAGAGCTGTCCTTGCAGTAAGTGGCTGAGACCATACTCCATCCATATCTCGGTGTGCTCACAAAGATGATACTGGGTGTATTTGTAAAAATGTAGTTCTCTATTTTGGTTGGATACTTCACCCAATGAAGTGAAACACTCAAAATCTTAAAATAGTCTAATTCAACAAATCAAGTAATATGGGTCTGTGTGCTGCTATTAACTATTAACTGATTAAAATCAGCCTTGTTGTCATATGTGGTACTATCATATATACAGACTCTAAGAACCTTAAAAACGAGTTGTGGTGTGCCCATCACAGGATGGTCGAGGGAGACCTTTGGAAGTATGATAAGTCTGATATAATGCTACAGAATTCAACATGTTTAATTCTCTCAAGTCTGTATCTAAATATACTTTTTGATCATTTTAGGGAAAAAATCTCTAGTCAAACTTTAGTACATAGCAAGCTGACATTTGGGCATCTACATTTAATTAATCATCGGAGCTGTTGCAAAGTTAAAGGTTATACTATAATGGCTGTTCTGTTTTCTCTGGATTTATCACACATAGCAGTTGTTATGGTAACAACCTGGTGACGTTGCAGGATTTTTTTATTTATTTTTTATCCCGTTATTAAATCTCTGATGTTTTTACTAAAGTACGTGGTGCCCATAATAATTTGCAGATGTTGCGTTCTGTTTTAAGATGTTCAGTGAAGCATGAATGGCAGAACAAAACGTGTCTGGTTAATTTCTGCAGCGTGCTCAGAAGATCTATCTATTGCTCAATTTTATGGACCCAAAATGTTCTACATATTAATATAGGTGTTTTGTGCTATGTTCAGATTGCAATCTGCTATTGTGCCAGACACTTTGCAGCATGAAATACGGTTCCCTTCTCTCCTGGTTCTCAAAGTTTAGTGCCTGGAGACCATTCGAGAAATATGTTCGACCACCTACCTACTCTAACAAACTTAATGCATAGAGACAATAATGGCTTAAATTGAATAAAAATCCAGCAATTGTGCCTCAGTAACTTTTTCCTCCTGTTCCTACTTTTTTTCCTCTATAGACGCACATGCACTCTTTTGTGCTTTGAAAGGTCGTGGAAACCTCTAGTGGTCTGTAACCCATTGTTTGAGGGCAATGTCTTTATGCTATTAAGGTTGATTCTGTAATACCTAGATTTGTAGCCTTCATAGTGAGATTATAGTCTACAGAAGACAGCGGGACGTTGTAGGAGAGACTGCGTTTTACCAGACTTTAGTTTGTTGATTGTAAGCTTGTTTGAGCGGGGCCTTCCTTGCGTCTTGTTTCTGTAAGTTGAATTGTTATGTTCTGCACTGCTTGCTACGTCCTGTTTACCCATTGTAAAGCACTGCTGTATATGATGATTCGATATAAGATAATCATACCACTAGGTGGTCCCTACTGCCGTGTCATCATGAGAAAAAGTTGGTGTTATATATGATCTTTATTTTTAACTTCTGATATTTTGCACTTTACATTGCAGACTCTTGAATCCCTAAACAGTGGGAAGCCATTTTTGCAGACTTTTTACGTGGATCTTCAAGGTGTTATAAAAACATTTCGGTATTATGCTGGCTATGCTGACAAGATACATGGAATGACTATCCCAGCTGGTATGTGGAGTTTTTTCTTTTAACAAACTTGTCACAAATAACCATTCACTGCCCATACTGGAATGCTCCCCAGAATGCTCTGCTGTTTAAGTATTACCATAATTTCACAACAAAGCCCATGTATCCCAATGTATTGTCCTTTTAATGGGTCTAAGGACCACCCGTTGTCCTTAATGGGCTAAGAATTATTTATTGAGCCTTTAAAAAAAAAAAGTAACAGTATAATTTGTATAAAATATTTTTAATGTTGCTGTGTATCCTAGGATACAGGCTTCAGGCACTGGATACAAGATGTCCTGGAACTGAGGCACTGCACAGTTTTCATATTCTGTTGGTGGTCTGCATAGGCTTAAAACCAACCAAAACATGTGTGGAAGGACCCGAGTGACTGAATTTTCCTGTATAAAGTGGCATTGGGAAACCGTTCTTGTAATGTTTTGCTACTCCTCTTCACATCATTTTTTAGCGAGTATAGGCGGTTCTGAACCTTTTACACATTCTAAATATTCAGATGAATGCATAAAGTGTTAGAAAAGGTCCCTTTGTAAATTATGCATATTCAATGTATAAAATGCAACTATTATACTAATCATGCATTGGTGATGAAACTGACTTCTTTAATGTATAGTGTATGACATTTTTATCTAAAGCAATATATCCTTAACACATCTAATCTAGATAAAATAAAAAATGTACCTCCCTGTTCTTTTATTTAGATGGGGATTATCTCACATTTACAAGGCATGAACCCATTGGAGTATGTGGTCAGATCATTCCTGTAAGTAATTCAATGGATTTTTTATTTTTTTTACTGCCTATTAATGTATGAAGTATATTTAGTTACTGAAATACTTACTAAAGCTGTTGCCCTTTTGTATACTAGAACATGCTAAGGTTCTCACAGGGCAGAAATCTAAACTTATTTTAGTTATCTAATCACTAAGCAAGTTTGTTTGTTGTTTGCATGCCAACATGGATGCACTGCTGACATTTTATGAGCCTAGATGTGTCAAGATCTTAGAAAATCAATTTAGTCCACAATAAAACACAGTTGAATGATTACTAATCCACAGTGACTTCACTATTAATGCCATTTCAGATGCCAATTGGTGTTTTATGACTTGATGTGACACACAGTACTACTACATCTGTTAAACTGTCTCTATTAAGATTAGAGGTTGACCAAAGCCAATTAAGGTTTATGAAGGCATGTGAATAAGCACCATGTAAAGTGAGAAATGGGTTTAGCTTTGTGCTTTTCTCTCCCGCTGATCATGCTGGTATACCGGCACTTTATATTTATTCTTGGAGTGTGAAGCCGGCATATTTACGTAATAGAGGTGGAAGCTGTGGGTCTTCGGCACTCGTTCCCCGGGAGGAACCGTGGGTGTGCGGTTACCGGCGGGGTGTACCGGAGGATTGTTGGCCTGCAAGCCAGTTGAGATAATAAAAACCAGCTCCTTCGAGCACAAACTTGTTGGAACGTTAAGCCAGTGGAACGTTAAACCTAATCCGTTTTTGTTTTCTTCACACACCCATGGAAAATTCTTGTGGATGGCTGCAATATCAAAAGGAGTCTGAAACTCTGACTTTGTAAGCTACTATTTCATTAAGAAAGGGTTCCCCCTTGATTTACAATAGCAGTCGAAAATGCATTCAATAACATACTATAACCAGGCAAGTCTATGACTTGCGTATTGCCTTAGTTTTTCTTTGTATATTGAATGGTAAGATATAACTTTTTGGGTCTTGGGAGGTCCACTTGAGAAGGCTTTTGGTTGGCTTCTTGTACCTTTTGAATAATGTAGCATCTTGGGACATATGACACACGCAATGGCTCTCTCTTTCTCGAAAATGTGTTGCTTTACTTATTGTAGCATTGTGTTAACTTTGTTTAAAATATGTACATGGGATGCTTTACTTTTATAGTTGTCATGTAATGGTTGTATTGGTTTCTTTCATGTTTCCCAACCCTAAAACAGTGTCTCTTTAGTCAGTGGTAGAACTGGCAAAAAAAAAAAAAGAAGTATATCAAAGCCACTTGCAGTGGGTAAATCAGCTGTTTTGTAAAAGGAACATTTGTGTATTTTTCCAGTACTGACTGGGGGTGGGGGGTGGAGCAGATGTTTACAAAAATAAAAGGGAACCAGATCTGTATCTGCCAAAAACTGCTTGTAATTTGAGTTTCCTATATTTTTTTTTTTTGTTTTTTTTTTGTTTTATGGGGGCAGCATCCGTTATGGGTTGCACATCAGACAACTATCCAGTAACTAAGGATGCAGAGAGTTGCACTACAGAGATAATGTTACCTGACATTCCTTAAACGTAAAACGGGAAATTTAATTTGACAAAAGTTGAATTTAAGGTCTGTTTCTGTTGAAGCAGTCTGAGATACAGGAGAAAAGTCGAGCAAACCATACATGTAATGTATGGTTTGCACAACTTTTATGGAAATGTGCTATGGTAGATAGAGCAGAAAGATTCATCCCACTTAACAGTGTTCCCAGGCTTTTTATTAGCAGCTTGATATCTTGTGCACAAAGCAACAATGCAATATGTTTCAATTCATCCACCTATTTCATCCTACAGTGGAACTTCCCCCTGCTGATGTTTGCATGGAAGGCTGCTCCGGCACTCTGCTGTGGCAATACGGTGGTAATTAAGCCTGCTGAACAAACTCCACTCACTGCTATGTATATGGGCGCACTCATCAAGGAGGTAAAACACCCACCGATGGTACAACACTTAAGGTGCTTAAACGTAATTGTATTTATACATGCTATTTTCTCTTTGTAATGTGTTTTGTTTTTATAGGCTGGGTTTCCACCCGGGGTTGTCAATATTTTGCCAGGGTATGGTCCAACCGCAGGCGCAACAATAGCCTCTCACCCTGGCGTAGACAAAATTGCTTTCACTGGGTCAACTGAGGTATGTATAGGTCTCTGATCAGACTCCTCTCTGTGATATATATATAATATATATATATATATATATATATATATATATATATATATATATATATATACTAATATCCCCAGAAATGAACTTTTGTCTTACATTTCACAATACCCGAGACCAGACCTTGTTCCATAGCATTTTGGCATGCTGCAGAGAGTTCCAGTCACTTGTGGTGCTGACACGTGCTGTAAAATGAAACCCATAATTCACACGATTGCCATGCTTATTCAGCGCCCACGGCCATCAAATAGTCTTGATAGGAAAAAAAAATCACAATCTGTATCTGATATATCTTATGCCTGACAGACACTTCTAATACTTAATACACTAAAAAAAACCACTATTCTAAACTATCAAGCCTAGTTTAGAATATTATACAGTTCCATTATGTATTTTTTATCCAGAATGCCACTGTTCAAATATATTTTGTATTTACTATATTAAGTTAGATTTAATAGCCCGGTAAAACAAATCTAATTCATAAAAACCATGAACGTTCCTGGGCAGGCTTGCCTCTATAAAATAACTTACAGGCTGCTTTTTACAAATAGGACCTGCTGATATAGGAGAAAATTGTATTTTTAAGCTATGATGGCTTTTTTTTTTTTTTTTTGCTTTTTTCCCCGCTTAGATCTTTGCTTGGAACATGTTATGAAATGTCCAAAAAGGAGCCTTTTAACAAGCATTGCCATTTGAATGGATTTAGTGGCAACGTTTCAGTATTTTTGCAAATTTAAGACTTTTTATGAGTCTTCCAAAAATAACAGAACTCACACCATTCATTTTTACTAATAAGTAATAATCTTTATAAAAGAAGCTAATTTTCAGTAGCACTTTTTTGAACAAATAAACTTTTGATTCTTTGTAGGAAAACCCCTGTCACTCTAAAATTTTTAATGCTAGGTTTCATGTCTCCACAGAGCATTCATTTTTTTTCCTTTTTAGTAGAGTGTATATATTTTCTTTGGAAAATTGTAGATTCAGCAACAAGATCATCCACAAACCTTTGCAAATAATATTTGTATAACTAAGCAAAGAATACAGAACTTTTGAGCTTTTCTTAAGTGAGATAAGTGATCTTATGGTTGATATGGCTGTTTGTATGCAAATGGTGGCTTGTTCCATTGTATTCAATGTTTTGTTTTGTATTGCATGATAAGGTCTGCTGTAATAGTCCACAAGATCACAGTTAAGACAGTGATTTTCAGATTTTTTTCCCCTCAATTGTCAGAGCTGTAGCAAATATCAGAAATATGATAAACAGATCATTAATCTTGCTTATAGAACATTGGGAAACTAGGAGAAATAAAAGCCACGCTGCATGTTCCTTCTACTTCGCGCAACTCCCTTGTACAATACAAGAGCCACCATTACATTACAAGAGATTACCAAATGTTAATGCCAAACAAATGTTTGTGACCAACAGCTGTATTACAACTGATTCTAATTTACTCTGCAGAGTTCTTATTTAAGGGAGATTAATGGCTTGTTATATGATCTAAAGATGGATGTCCTGTCCATCGTGGTTAATCCACTCTAAATTGCTCTGCGTTAGGGCAAGGGATGGGACCTTTCATCATAAATGTTCATAGCTATTCATGTTTTAAAAGCATGAGCTCCTCTGATGAAGACTTTCTGAATCACATGTGCCATTATTACTAATGGATGAGTTGGTCTGAGCAATGATTAAAACACACAAACCAAATATTACAGAATATAGTGCAGGGCAGCTTTTTTGGAACACTTTTATCAGGTTTCAGATTCTCTCTGTACATTACTGTATAGTCATTGTCTTTCTATGTTTGTGTTAACTAGAAATAGAGCTGGATCTGCTTGAGCCATGATAAGTTAGAACTGGGCGGCACATAAGAATAACCGCTCGTACTATTGTTGTAAAAGGTGGAAAATAGAATTAACATTTAATTTATAAAACAAATCTTAAAACTCTTGCATTCCTTGTATAAAAAAAAATAAAACTAAAGCCCTACTGTGTGCAGCATTATCCTGTGAATTAAAAGAACATATGTGCCAATGGCCTCCAAATGTGTAAATATTATATTCTGAATTATCATAGACCACTATTATGTTTGGGTTTTTTTTTTGTTTTTTTGTCCCCGGTCTTAATGTAAACAAAAATCTTTCGCTAATCATGATGTCCATACTTCCCAAGCTGATGATGTTGCAGAATATAGTCGTGGCATTTTTGGTAATTTTGTATCTTTCTTTTTAGGTAGGAAAACTCATCCAAGAAGCAGCTGGAAGAAGTAATCTGAAGAGGGTGACACTTGAGTTGGGTGGGAAAAGTCCCAACATCATCTTTGCAGATGCAGACTGTAAGTATGAGCACTTCCATTTGATAAACCTTTTTTATTTTACCTAAAATAAAACACTGTAAAGTGCATAAATCTTTGTTTCAGGCTTTCTGAATGCATATGTTATTTTGATGTGTCTTGTATAGATAAAACAAGGGTCTTCTGTATAGTCCCTTTGATACCAGCACTGTTAACCACCTGTCAAATACGAAGTGTTCCCTCACATTTGCCTTTTTTGGAGTATAGAAATAGGAAAGCTTTTGTCTATTATGTGTTATAAAAGCACATTAAAGAGTACTGAGTTGACACATGCCTTGTCACATATTCTGGCTACGATGCTTACAATGGGAAATACAATAGCAAATCTAGTGGATACATAGGTAATGTGTGCGGTAATTACAATACACTGCTCTGTTTTGAAAAGCATCTAAATCTTATGATGGGTTCCTAAACCTTTCACTCTTTTTTTTTTTTTTTTTTTTTTAATAAAATTAGGAATTTTGTGGTAAGGTTCAAATATTGGTTTGCCCCATATAAAGTAATGTTTCATAGGTTGGTGTTTATTTTGCAGTGGATTACGCAGTTGAGCAAGCACACCAAGGTGTCTTCTTCAACCAAGGACAATGTTGTACTGCAGGTTCGCGAACCTTTGTAGAAGACTCAATTTACGATGAATTTGTAAGGAAAAGTGTTGAACGTGCAAAGAGAAGGATAGTTGGGAGTCCTTTTGATCCAACTACAGAACAAGGCCCCCAGGTAACATGTTCTAAATTTTTTTTTTTTTTTTTTAACTTTATGTAATTGGTTGTGGTAAAATACCAGGATATAAAGTACCTTTCATTTTTGTTGTTTTGTCTGTTTCATAAATACCTCCTGTTATGGTTCAGCTCTTTTAAGACTTGTGCTATATGGGTTAGCTAAAACATTTGCTTTGCTTCACTACTAATTTATTGCACATGTAACCTTATCTTCCCTTGTTATGTGAGTGAACATGTTCTCTTTTTATTTGGTTTGTTTTATTCCTCCCTTAGAGTGATAAGAAACAATATAACAAAATCTTGGAACTCATCCAAAGTGGGATTTCTGAAGGAGCCAAACTGGAATGTGGCGGCAAACCACTAGGGAGAAAAGGATTGTTTATAGAACCAACAGTTTTCTCCAATGTTACAGATGAAATGAGGATTGCGAAAGAAGAGGTACAACGCTTGGTGTCCAGTGTTTTATAAATGCTTTTTGTTTAAAAAAAAAAAAACAAAAAACAAAAAAAAACAAAATGGGGGCACCAAGAACCCAGGGCCAACCCTATTTACATATAGTTGTTTTCACTCACATCATTCTTGCTTCTGGTATTAAATACAAGGTTCTCGTAGTCCCCACCAGGGCACAGAAATGCCATTGGATATAAAAGGAAAGAGCATAGTAGGCTGCTGGCTGATTGATTTATACTTTATTTGAGCTGCTTTGTTCAGAACTGTATATAAAGAGGACAAACCTTAAACTACCAGGACATTCACTTTTTATTCTTGGAGAAAGCATATAACCTGATAATGTCAATACCTATTGCATCCAGTCTGCCTATGAGTCTGCATGTCACAAAATTTGCAATTTGATTTTTTTTTATTTTTGTTTGTCATTACAAGTTAAAGTAATACAAAATATTAAACTTTTATTGTAGATTTTTGGACCTGTTCAGCAAATACTACGGTTTAAAACAATGGAAGAAGTTATAGAGAGAGCCAACAACTCTGACTTTGGTCTAGTAGCAGCCGTTTTTACAAATGATATCAACAAAGCCCTCACTGTTTCTTCAGCAATGCAAGCTGGAACTGTGTGGTAAGGATGATAATTAATAATGCCTTGTATTTAGCCATAAATTCACACTGCTCCCACTTTCTAGCATCCTACTGTTACATTGTAAGACAATGGGCAGTTGTGTGTATTATTCTTTAATAAGATGTACTGAACTAATTTCATGTGAAATGTACTGCAGTCTTAATTAAAGCACATGCGCACATAAACTGCAACCTTATTGTAAGTCTCACCAGGGTTGGGTCATGTTTAATGTGTGGTTGTAATATTTGTTTGTTCACCACTATTAATCCTGCATCCGCAGTGGAGGAGTTACTGCTGTGTGCACCACCTTTGTTCAATAACTGAAATATTCACTTTTTGTTAAATTACGTGGAAATTCAAGTAACGTACCCCTTCTGTGTTATTAAAGTAAATGTCGGTTCTTTTGCCTGCAAGGAATTTACACTATTTGGGGATACCTTGCATTCCCAGTTATTTACATAATCATATGGCAACACTTATTTTGAAGTCTAGTCTTTTATTTGTAAAAGTCCATAGCAAGGATAGGCATAAGAGTCCATTTTGTTTTCTTTGATGAAGTCCTCTTATGTGTTTATTGACCTTTCAATTTTACTGGAAGATTTTTATGAAATTTCTTTTCCCTTCTTAGGATAAATTGCTACAATGCCCTCAATGCTCAGAGCCCCTTCGGAGGATACAAGATGTCGGGCAATGGAAGAGAAATGTAAGAAATACCTCATTCGCTGTTATAACTACTGTTTTTTTTGTTTTTTTTATTTATTTTTTTATCAATGCAAAATACAAGCATATGGTGAAGAGGTGGGGAATTGTCTGCCTTTATTTTAAAGACAACATCAAAATGTGAAATGTCTTATTTTCCTATTTAACAACTCTTTTTATTTATTTTTAGGGGAGAGTATGGATTGAGGGAGTACACAGAAGCAAAAACCGTCACCATAAAGATCCCTCAAAAGAACTCCTAAAAATAAAATCTAATGTAAATTAATTTACTTTCCACCGAGTGTGGGGCTTCAGCATGGCCTTGATTCCTGTTCACCATCATTTTTAACTGGCTGGGAGTTTATATATGCTGGGTTATTCATCTTTGGTAAAGAATTCAGATGGCCATCTCCTGGTTTAAAAAAATGTATCTGGACCCACCCTCAGGAATACCATGCAACATATCATGATATATGTAAGCAGGATCTGTACCTGTAATCAAAAATCCTTAAAATCAGTTTTTGGGTCTAGACACATTTCTACATAATTAAAACGGAAAATGTTTATTATAATTGTAATGTATTTACAGTAGTAGTTTGTTGTATTTTAAATATGAAGTATAAATGTAAAATACAGAATGGGATTTTTTTTTTTATTATTTTAGGATGTTCAACACAACCACATACCCTTTGTTTCAAGGCATTATTTAAAATTAACATAAAAAAATTGGCTTTGGAATAGAAGTCTCCAAAAACCTAACCACACATGGCTACTCTGTTCAGTCTTTGCTGCTCATTTTAAATGCAATAATTTAATGTTTGAAGGATCCCTTTTATTTTTTGTATAATTTTTTTTTTAAATTGAATTTTAATTGTATAGTTTTTATTAGAAAATGCAAAAGTTTAAACATAAGTTCTAGAGGTTACTGTTTCTGATTACGTCATATTCTGTAAAGTCCTTCTAAATAACATATGGAAGCCTCCATTACTTGCTTTATTGCATAATAAAAACACACTAGATAACTTATGTAGCCGTCTTATTTTTGGGGGGTGAAATGGCTTGTAAACATTTACTTTTTTTTTTTTTTTTTCCTCTCTCTTGAAGATAGCTGTCGAACTCTGTTAGCACACAAAACTACATATCGCTGTACTTATTGCATTTAAGAAGTTGCACAAGCTCTCAAGACCCCTGCATCTTAAGGGGTATTTAGGAATTTTACCTTCATCAGATGCCAATTATTTGCACATAAAGTGGCAAAAGATTATACTGCGTATGTCATTTTATTGAGGAACATTTTATTCTGGATTGGTGCTATTTTGAACTTATTACATAAATGTGTACACTTTATGTCCAAAAAAAGTGTGGATATCGGACCATCACACATATCCGCTTTTTAGACACCCCATTTCAAAACCTTGGGCCTTAATATGGCGTTGAGTCTCCCTTTTTGCAGCTACACCAGCCTCTGCTTTCCTGGGAAGGTTTTCCACAAGACTTTGGTGTATGTCTTGGAATGTGTGCCCATTCACCCATATCACATTTGTGAGATCAGGCACTGATCTCGGATGAGATGGTCTGGCTTGCCATCTGTATTTTAATTCATTCCAAAGGAGTTAAGGTCAGTGCCCTATGCATGCCACTGAACTTCCTCCCATGTCCTCATGGCCCTTGCTTTGTGCACTGGGCCACAATCATTCTGGAACAGGAAACAGCCTTCCTTAAACTGGTGCCACAAAGTTGGAAGCAAACACTTGTCTTAAATGTATTTTGCATGCTGTAGCATTAACATTACCTTTCACTGAAACTAAGGAGCCCAAACCGGCCCCAGACCATTATCCCTCCTCTACCAAACTTTACAGTAGGCACTATGCTATCTGGTAGGTAGCTTTCTCCTGGCATCCGCCAAACCTAGAGTTGCCCATCAGTCTTTCAGCTAACGAAGCGTGTTTCCTCACGAGAGAACACATTTCCGCAATCGCGGATACCATATGGGTGCTGGCAAGGTGACTAAAAAGGGAAACTGAGGAATAGACCACTGCGAGATGACAACCAAGTTAACATGTCAGGCAGGTACACCTATCCTATTCCCCAAGAGCTTCAAACCAGTTGTATTGGCCACCACTGGCTTGGTCTCTCCCAATTTCTGCTGTTGCGAATACCGATATTAGTCTTTAGGGCCGGACTGGGAATGAAAAGCAGCCCTGGAAACATTTGGAGACCAGCCCCATGTAGTTTCTCGTGGTCGAGCTCTTGTACCCACACGCACCCTTTATACATACCCGAGTCACACTATTTGCCATACGAATAACCATAAAACATACTTTTTATCACATTATTTGTATTAAAATTGCAAAAAGCAAGTGTTAAAAGGCCCTAATAAATTGTAAGCTTGCGAGCAGGGCTCTCTGCACCTAATGTATCGGTTTGTCTTAGTCTGTTAATGCTCGTCTTGTCATACCCCTTGAATATATGTATTGTGTTAAGCGCTGCGTAAATTGTTGGCGCTATATAAATAAAAGATGATAATAAATACATTATACATAATGGAATCAAAACATTAGCTACTGCAAAAAATTTAGATGAAAAAGTTCCATTACTAATAATCTTGTACAAAACTTTTGGCTATTAATACCACCACAACTGTTCTAGCACTGAATCATCCAATGAATACCTCATTCCAGATACATTATCATTATTTTTTATTTAAAAACACACAGTTCATGGTGCAAAGTGGTCTGCCAGTAAGTTTATGTAAAATTATTATCTTTTATTTATATAGCACCAACAATTTATGAAAAAATTAATGTCAAAGGTCCTCTCAAGGGGGGAGGCCTGTGAAACCAACAGGAATAATGAAATCAGTTCTTACAACTAAATTGGGTTTCACTCTGAAGATCCCAACCACCATTCAAGTTTCTGTGATTAATCCTTTGTGATAAAATATGCAGATTGAAATAAGAGTAAATAACACAACGCCTTTACTTTTCCTCTCATTGATTTCTGGGCCTAGAAAGTTTTGTCCTCTGAAGTGACTACAAATTCAGCAGGGCGTTTTATCTCTGGATAAGTAAACATTAAATCAATTTATTACTAGAGTAAGTACAGTGCACACACAGACACCCAGACACACACACCAAGACAGCCTCTGCCACACCGACACCCAGACACACACCAGGACAGGTTCTGCCACACCGATATCCAAACACACACCAGGAAAGGCTCTGCCACACCGACACCCAAACACACCCAAACACACACACACCAGGAAAGGCTCTGCCACACCGACACCCAAACACACACAACAGGACAGGCTGTACCACACCGACACACCCAAACACACACCCACCAGGACAAGCTCTACCACACCGACACATTGGAATTAAATTAATTTATATTCTAGAGAAATGTGCTACGTTATCCAGGAAACATGTTGTGGTCTTCAAAGCCTAATTTGAAACCTGCTAGAGTGCAATCCTGTTAGTATGATGCTGTTTGGTCCCTTTCGTTTCTTTAAACAGATTTCATGGTTGATCTGCGTTTGTTTAAAAATTTAGACAAGTGATTAAAAAATGTTTAAATATGTTGATTCAACAGGCTCTCTGTTCTGTTTTGAGTTATTGATGTTGGGTTTTTTTTTCAGAACATGGCAATAAATCTCACTATTCAACCTTTTGTCTCTTTATTAAATACTGTTTCAGAGTTTTACATCACATAGATTGTGGTTACAAGTCCATCGAATTACATATCAAATAGTGCTAGTCAGGGGAGGACTGGCAGCTTTTGACCCGGGGCGCAGGTAAGGCCAAGTGGCCCCTTGCCTCCCAGTAACTCTCATACGCACTGGCACAAATATTTATACACACTCACATTTACACAAACTAACACCCTCTTGCTAACACACACTCACTTGCTTACACACATTCATGCTGACAAACACTTACACACACTCACTCATGCTCACATACACATTCATGCTCATGAACATACATATACACATCAATGTTCACACACACCTACACATACACTCATACTAGCACATATTTATACATATACTGTAACTCTAACATACATACGTACATACATTTATACATACAGTGTCCTCCACTAGCATTGGCACCCTTGTAAAAATGTTGTTGTAAAAATGTGTCTTTTAAACCTTTGATCATTGCTTAAAAAAATGCCCCCCAAATACTCTAGTGGATATCAAACAATTGCAAGTAATAATAATAATAATTTTGAAATGTGGCACAATTATTGGCACCACTATGAATTCATATGAGAAAAGTATATTTGAAGTATTTAACATTTTTTAGTACACCTGGGTGACTAGCAACAGGAATTCGTTCAACCATGGCTTCCTGTTTCACAAGGGTATACAAATTAGATAATACACAGGCCAAATTCTCTTAGCCATTCATCACAATGTGTAAAACTAATGCATATAGCTGTGATGTGCAGCAAAAGGTTGAAGTAGCTATAAGAAAATAGCAGAAGCATTGAAAATGCCCATTTCCACCATCAGGGGAATAATTAAGAAGTTCCAGTTAACTGGAAATCTTAGAAATCATCCTGAGGACATGTGTCTATATTGTTTTACTGCACTGTGAAGAGGATTGTTCGAGTGGCCACAAAATCTCCAAGATCACAGCTGGAGAATAGCAGAAGTTAACTGTGTATTGGGGTCAGAAATTCTCTAAAACTACAATGCAACATCACCTACATCACCACAAGATGTTTGGAAGGGTTTCAAGAAGACAGCCTCTACTGTCAATCAAAAACAAATTATGGTCACATGAAACCAAAATAGAGCATTTTGGCAATAAACACATTTGTGGGTTTGGTGTACACAGAGAGGCTGCCATATGAAAAAGTACCAGATTCCCATGGTTAAATATGATGGTGGCTCTTTAATGTTTTGGGGCTGTTTTTCTACAAGAGGACCTAGACATTTTGGTGTGATACATGGCATCATGGACTTTATCAAAATCAACAGATATTAATTGGACACCTGACTGCCTTTGCCAGAAAGCTTAAAATGGAACGTGGTTAGACTTTCCAGCAAGACAGTAATCCAAAACATTAATCAAAATCAACACAAATTGATCCCTGTGTGGTAATGAGGGTCCTTTACCCACTCAATCACTTCATCCTCACCTTTCTCTTTGGCCATGCATTTACTGCAGAGTCACGTAAGATTGCGTTGTGACCCTGCTGCATGCCTGCCTCCTTGGGCTAGTCTAAAGTTACTCACAAAGGGCTGGCCCTTTTTGAACAATTTCAGACCCGCCCGAGTGAGCAATTGCCCATGGACAATTGGATGAAAATATGGTTCGCTCACCCCTTGGGTGGGCTACCCAAGGGGTGAGCGAACCATATTTTCATCAAATTGTTCACCTTGGCAAAATGATCTTATCAACTTATTTATGCAACAGCTAAGCTAGGATATTATGCACTCTGTGTGTAAAGTTTTGGTCTATTTCATTGGCTGAAAATGCATTAAAGTGTTATTTTGGTTTATATTCCTCAATACCTAAAGATCCCACAATTTTTTAGGGGAGGGCATTAGTGGGAGATGGACAGAGAATATATAGAAGTAGACAGTATTGTAATCAAGTCAGTGTCTGATGTGGCTGGAGGAAAATCTAGCCCTGATTGGCATAGACCACTGTGGAATATGTTACATCTTGAAAGCTTCCTCTCCTATTGATATAAGCAGCAGAAAAAAAACAGAAAACCTTTAGGTGACAGCTAGGTGTTTTTTTCTGCAGGCTCATTTAAAATTATTTTCTGGCCCTTTCCTTGCTTCCTTCAGCACATTGTTTTCCATTTGATACTAGCTCTGAGAAATTATACATTTTGGCTGAAAATGATTAGCTGGAACCCAGGGGGATAACGGTGTGGTAATGGTGGTCACACATTTAAAATTTGTGCTTTCCTGCTCTCTACTGCTTGTGTGCTCTGCTACATTGTTTGCCTTTGGTAAAGGGTAGTGGAGATGCCCATGTGGAGAGCAATCCCAAGTCATCTAGTGGAAGGTTGATTAATTTATTTTCTCCTATGCTATTCTTATCCATGCACAAATGAGTCTTAGGCCATGAAATTTCAAATTTTCACACTGATCCTCTCAATCTAGTGGACAGCAGGAACAAGAACTATGTGCCTAAAGACTATTTAATCTCCCTGGTCTATCACTGGACCAACAGCCAAAGGAGTCATAGGAGGAGTAGTGCAGCTGAGCCCCCTAGGACAACAAGCAGAGTGCAGCAGAACCCTAATGCCATACTTAAGCAATAAAATCTTCAAATGTATTTTCCAAAATTCTAAAAAAAGTTTCCTTGTTTGGGCAAAATGACTCATGAAACGAATTGTTAAAGTTCCTGTCATCTTTCATTACTGATCAAATATCACGGACAATGTGTTGTTCCTCATGAAGCATTTTTACAGCTATATTGAGTTGTTCATAATGAATTTTAGTTGCAACCTTTGCCAGGAAATTAGAAAATTTGTTTAAAGTGTATTCAGCATATTGTTTGAAAAAAATGTTTTTTTAACATTTTATAATACCACTTAAAAGTCAGGTTTGTTTTCATTGTTATGTGCGGTTATGACCTTTTCCTATTTTGAGGGTGATTAAAGTTTGTCCCATATGCTTTTGTTATTTAAGACATTTTACATTAGCTCCCCATAGATTATCAAGGGGGAAATTTCCATTTTTTCTGGCCAAATTTTACTGTGCCTGAAATGTTGGAATATCTTTTTTGGAGATCGTTAGTAAGCCTTTCACTGTATCAGCGGGATTAAAGAAGTTTCATAATTTCAGAGCTTGCTGCATATATTCAACATAATATCTAAACTGTTTGCTTTCAGGAATTTGCATTTAAAATACTTTAATCGATGTATTCTATGGTTCTAATTAAATTTATTTAGCTTTTATGATAAATAACCTGTCAGCTCTGCATACATTTTATGGTCTTTCCTTGGACTCTCTAGATTTGTACCAGAGGTTCCTGATATTGAAAAACCAGTGCTCAAGAAAGAACCGTCAACCATGTTGTTCCTTGTGCGTGCCTAAATATTCTGGCCCTAATATTTTTTGTTTAGAACAGGGAAAAATCCTGCATTTGAAAGTATATTTGAAAAACACATTTGTCTTATTAAGATACATATGAAAAGACACAGTTCCTGTTATCACTGTAGCCCATGACATCATGTAATGGGTTGGGACCAACTCAGAGAGCACCAGTATATTTTGTATAATGCAAAAAATCTTAATATGAAATCTTAATATGAAATAAACTATGTTCACATTTATTTAAATAAATTACTGAAAACAAAGTTATTTAAAACAGAGAAATGATCTTCACAGAGCTTCATGTCCTCCTCCCTCCGCCACCCTCTTACAAAAATGTAGAGCTAAAAATGTAGGAGGGAGGCTGAGGGTGGAGGACATGTGTGAGCCATGGACATATGGCAGGCTGATGGGAGGGGCATGGGGGCTCAGGCGTTAAGCATGAACTGGGCTCCAAGATTTCTGATGGCGACCCTGAATATATATATATATATATATTGCCTACATCTAAAGCTGATTATTTAAAGAAACAAAGTTTAGTCCATTACTTTATCAGACCAACTGAAACATTCATAAGTCGGCCACAAACCTACTTGCAGAACTATTTGTAAGAGAGTATAAGTTTTGTCCTTTCAAATTCTGCATATTAACTGGCTTTTGTTTCTTAAATGATTAAACAGGAACAAACAATGATTGCAAATTTACATGGATTATGCTACCTAAAACTAACAGACAAATGTACTAGTTAATCAGAGATTAAGCCTTTGCATTGATAAAAAAGTTTGTATACTAGCCAGAAGGTTACTATCAAGTAGTTAATGTCACTTATTGCACATATTGCACTCAAGCATGTTCATATAATCAAGAAAATGGAATAAAATGAAAATAACAAACCATTGTTTATTAAATTATTGTATAATAGGACTTCTAAACTCTAGTAGTGTAGAGCACAATCGTCAACCAGGTTGCCGAAAATGTTTTACAATTTACCTTTGCAGAATGTCGCAGCTGTGCTATAGAAAAAGAGAACTTACTAAATCAAAAAAAATCAACAACATATAACTGTGTGAAAGCTTTTCATTACCAATTATGTATGGATTATTTTTCCATCAGAAAACTACCAAGAGTTGTAAATGGAAACATGTCATCGCCTTTATTTCCCACAGTTAAAAAAAGATACTGTGGAGATTGAGACTAGGAACTCTTAGACAGTCAGCTGTTCTGATTTGGCAGTGTGTGCGATAAGATGGAATGTAGCTGTTATTATAAAGTGCCATGGTATAAAGTGTTTACATTTCTAAATACTTGCAGGTGGATTGTGGGATTTAAAAGGGTTATTACTAGCAGTAATGTCAACTCATGGAAATGCAAACTCATTTTTATCCTTATTACTTTTGCCCCAAAATTATAGATAATTTGCAAAGTAAAACAGTATTAATTCTGTGTTAACATTTACGAGATAGAAAGAAAGGAAATTAACAGTAATAGTTTATGGAAAAAGAAGGTAATTTGGTAAAAGTCATTCATTAATCAAAAGAAAAATAATTCTTGTAATAATACTAGATGAGTTTGGCTGTGCTCATTTTCGTCAGAGCTTTTCCACCTAGATGTATTTTTCAAGTATATAAAAGTGAATTTCTTTTGGGTGTTGCCAAAAAGTGTGTTATCACTGAAAGGAATAGTCATAAAAGTATGAGTAATTTCATTACTCAGTATGATAATTTCACTATGGATTCTAAGCTTCTATTTGCTATTTTGCTTTATAATTGCAAAAAGATAATAATGAGATTTTTTCATTGGTGTAAACACTAGCGATACTACATCTTACTAAGATTTTGAAATGCTATACACTGAAAAAGGGCTGGTGAATTAAGGTCCATATATAACGCATCAAATGCGTTTCTGACATATTTTCATTTTTTTGTCCTGTCTGTTGTGAGGCTCATTTTAGTCTGGGCAGCATGTACGTTCACCTAAACTAATTTCTATTTCCTATTTTAAGCACCAATCGAAACATTTTTTAAAGAAGCAGCCAATCAGGAAGTGGGGAAAAGCTCTGAAGAAAAGGAGCACTGCCAAACTCATCTAGTATTATTACAAGAAATTAGATTTTTTTTTTGTTTGATTAATTAATTGCCTTCTCTTTCCATAAACTATTACTGTTAATTTCCTTTCTTTCTATCTTGTAAATGCTAACACAGAATTAATACTGTTTTACTTTGCAAAATACCTATAATTTTGGGGCAAAAGTAATAAGGATAAAAAAGTAATAAGGATTATTTTAAAAAAAGGAAATTTAAAGAAAACAATTATTTTACTACTCCCCAAATGAGACAAAAACGATTCTATTTAATCTTTCAGTTTGTTTTTGGGCAATTTGTTTCAGCCGAAAATTCGGAGGGAGGGAAATTTTTGATTCGGTAAAAAAATTCAGTGCTCTCCCACAATCATTCTCATTCATTTTCTATCTCACTCATGTTCCCAAAATGTCTCTGCCGCCCAGTTCCGGTCCTGCAGCCCGTTTCCGGTCCTGCAGCCCATTTCCGCATCTTCTTTTACATCCTCTATCTTCTGCCAAAATGGCAGTGTTGCAGTGATCGGGGGGAGAGGACAATATGGCGGCACCTGTGGTGACATCATCTCACTGATGAGGGAGAGGACGTCGACACAAGCGCCATCATTTTGCCCTCATGTGAATTGAAGATTGAAGATACTGATAGTTTGTTTATTATATTTATACATGTTTATTATATTTATATGTATACATTTATACATTTGTTTGTGTTCTTGGCTAGGAAAATAATTTCTTTGAATCATTATAAAAAATCTTAAAATTGTTAGAGTTGATCCAGCTTATTTCCTCGACACTTCCCATAATTTAGCTTTTTCAAATGCCAGGTCTGCCCTAAAGTGAATTGAGCTTCAACTCCCATGATGGATCCACTGTCTGCTTGGAGAACCTTTTATATTTTTTGTCTATGAGTTGTTGATTAAACCGGTAGACTCTCAGCCTACAGAATGTGGTCAGGGGTATAAATTAGGTGCTGCAATGACTATGGTTTTTGTACAAAATGGTTTGGCCCCCTTCTCCATAATATAACTGCACAGGTGAGTACTGAATTCACACATGTTCATAGATATAAACCCAGAACTGGGTAATGTATTATTATATACTGATTTATATAGCACCATCATATTCTGCAGCACAGTATAATGGGCATATACCTGGAAAGGGGCTCCTAATGCAGTTGTTAAGTGGGGCAGGGTTTTGTGCTAGGCTACTATGCCTCATGTCATTACTACTTTGTTGTTATTTTTAAAATAGCAATGGGTAATGCTAATCATATGTAATATTAGATTGTGAGAGATACACAAGAATGGAATGAATATGAAATACAACTCTGGTATTCTTTCCCATGGCTAAAAGCCACCACAAGATTGGGTTTCATGATGAGTAATCCCTCAGACCTGCGTTTGCCAAGCTCCACTGCGCTGTGCATTATTTAAACTCCAATTATGCAACTTACATTAGAAAGTAAAAACAGATTCTTCCTATTACTAATATGTTTCAGGCTCTTGTGAACAATCAGAAAGAACATTTACTGAACAGTAACAACCATTATAGTGTTTTGGTATTCCCCACAACCAGTTGTTCTTAAGGAAAAAAAACTTTTAAGTTTATCTCTTATACTATTGATTTATTCACTACAATTGACTCTTCTGGCCAATATACTATATATCATTGATGTACACAAAATCTAAAACATACTCAATACACATCAGTTTTTTGGTTTAAATGTAAGTTAAATTAAATTATTATAAGTGATCTTGTTAACATTAAACAATGCATTCTGTAACTTCCCTGCTTATTTTCTAAAGTAAGTATCTGCCATCCACACAGATATACTATTACTTATGTATAAGTATAATATTTTACTCCAGAAGTACAAGCAGGGGCATATTAAGGTAAGGTGGGGCAACACTATTACATGGGCCCCCCTCCAGTATTAATATAAAAACACATACATATATATTATTACACACAAAGTGCATTAACAACCCATTGGCTGCTCACTACATTTCCCTTCTACAAATCTGGTACCTGTCATGGAAGCGGCTTCTGCCCTTGTGTCGCTACACTAATATACCTCTAGATTGTAAGCTCGTTTGAGCCGGGCCCTCCTCACCTGTTGTCTCTGTAAGTCAAATTGTTTTGTTACATACTACTTGTTTTGTCCTGTCCACCCATTGTACAGCGCTATGGAATTTGATGGCGCTATATAAAACAATAAATAATAATAATAACACATATACACACACGCAATGCACATTCACACAAAGATATCACCTACATGCGCACTGCCTCGTCACGCAATACTTCCAGCCTTGTCACTTCTTTCCAAGAAGAGAGCCATAAAGCTTCTGGTGTAACGGACAGCAGCATGTGACTACAAAGGCTGCTCCTTACTGGCTGATCTTGTGAAATGACAAAGGTAAAATGAAGGAAGCAGGAAGCTGACTCTTCTGTCACTTTTTGTACTCCAGAAATAGAGTCTGTCTGTGTCTCTGAAAATATCCCTGCAATAGAAGAGGTCCCCATGCACCAAATGGGCACCATCTGGCCCCCCACATCACTCAGCACAATGAGTATTGTATATGCGTTATACAGTGCAGACAAATACATGTATTAGACTGGAGCAACTAAGCAGGAAGTGGGGACCCTTGCCACCAGGGGCTGTGCGGCATTTCCATATTAAAAAATGAAACATTGCCAGGTATTAAGAAAGAGGATTAGTTAAGGCATCTTTGACAGCAATTGACTTTTTGCTTAGTGAGACACATCTGAAGCTGGCTGCATTAAAGGAAATTAAAGCAAAGTGTGGGTTTTGTGAAATGTTTTGTTTTGACCCTTTGAGAGCCAGAGTGCTGAGTAGTATGTAATATATTTAGAGTATATGTGTCACAAACAGCACATTGCAATGGGTAGATGAATTTTAGCAAGGAAGAATATACAGGGATATAATTAATATATTATTATAATTATAGTTTGTTGAACCAGTGAGAAATCAGATTGCCATTTTGGAGTCAGTAAGGATGTTTTCCTCTTTTTGAGGTACATTTGGAAATCTGGATCAACAGCAACTTGACAGACTTGCGCCTTTTTTTCAACCTAAATTACTATTGATAGTTATGCCATTTTATTATTTCTTCTTAGCTTCGTATTAAATATATAAAAAGGCTATTTCAGTTTATATTGCAACAACTTCTCAATGCCTGTTTTTGTCTAAAAACGTAGTACATTTTGAATGATTTAATAATTATTTCTGGAAGGGTTTGGGCCTTCTGCAGCAGTAATGATGTTACAGTTGCCCCTGGACTGCTCTGATTTAAAGAATTTGGGCCTTTACCTGAAGCCTTTTCACATGTTCTACATGTCCCATCAGGACATCTAGGATGATAAGCAGTATTTACCTGATGACTGGATACTCTTTGTTCTCCTGTTTATGGACTTTACATACATTCTCTTTCATTAACTATTTTTTGACAGGGCTACACGTTGAGTGTGTCATTAGCCATTTGTGTTTTGGGCAGCTTTTGTTACGAGGCCACTTGAATAGGCATGTCCCTGGGCTGTTAGTTCATATCTTTCAGTTTCAAATGTTTGAACAAGCTAGCATAAGATGTTATAGGACCATGACTGAACAACACTACAGAGCTCACCGGAATCTAATAGCAGTTGTGCCAGAGAATGGTTGCATTTTTGTGGGTTATTGTTTAACAGTTTTGCTGCATCTCAGCAGATCATGCCCAAAATTTCAGTCTGTACATGAGGATATGTTCATTTACAAATGTATGGATTCATCCTTGGCTCTCTTACTGGAGATGGCATTGAAGAATGTTTTAGTTCACTACAAACATAGATAAGAGCCTTTCGGCCAATCTAGTCTACCCATTTGGTCCCAACATGGCTGGTCTTGGTACTATGCGAGTCAGGAAACTGCCTGGGGTGTCTGGACCATGGGGCACTGACAGTAACCCCAGAAACTGCTCCCAAAGTCTGGTATCTGACAGGGGAGTAATGGAAACCTCCACAATGAGTGGAGAACATGCAAAACAAAGATCTATGCATACATTGCTATTCTAAAAGTAGAAATAAACATGGCGTGTACTTGTATGGGATGATAAAGGGGTTCCTTGCCTAGCATGCTAATTGGTCTGGGAGCGGCCCCGGGGTCACAATCCTATTCAGTGCCATCAAACATGACCTAGATTTACAGTGCTAAGAAAATCTCCAAGAACTTTGCTGACTTTTTCTTTGGTAGGCAAACCAAGTCCACCCGCCACTATTTACCAAAGAGAACTACTTAACTGGGGGAGTTTCAAAGGTTGTCACTTATGTTAGACCTGAAAAAGAAATAACTGATTTGTGACATTTCTAGGAAAATGTCAACACAGTTTGATCCTTTTTACGGCAATGGTTTTTGTGAAGTCTTCTGTGGCTACAGAGAAATCATAAACTAAAACATATCCATGGAAAATTGAAAAAAAAAATGCCATGGTAGTTTAAAACACATAAAAGGCATATTTGTGTGCAACTAATTTGCATGAAACAGTTAACGTCCTTTTAACCCTTTGCATGTCAGAAGGCTGTTTAGATAGCCTTTTAAATTTTGTAATAAGTGGGGTAATTTTTTATTTATTGTTATTTATTAAATCATTATACTCCTTCCAGGGCTGTTTTAAAACACAAGTTGCTTCTTTTGGTTCTCCTGACTACTGCAAAAAGAACAAATATAAGAACAAAGGTGATGTCTAAATATATCCAAGCTTCTAGTTTTAATGGTGGTGTTTAGATGTCCTTTACAGTTGTTTTTTTTATGAATCATCAAAACACTGTAGTGCATAAAAAAGTTGGTGGACACCACTTTTTACTTTAGGAAAAATTGTTACTCATTTTCTATCTTAATTACATTGCCCCAGGAAATCTGAACATTTTTTGCATTATATTATTTTACTATAGTATTTTTTATACTCATGTTGTTCGTAACAATGAGGAAAACATATTTCCTGTGTGGAGTTTTAGGGTAATTCATTTCTGGTATAGTCACTGCTCTTGTGTATCTGGCAGGCCTTTCTGGAAAGAAGAAGGATGATACTTACAAAATGAAGCCCATTTTTCCTCTTCAGTAAGTACAAGCAGTAGCTGGGATCGGAAGGCAGCCAGATGTTCTTTGTGGATAGGAATGATCCCTTCAATCAATTCTACCAGCAAGAATATTTGGAGTGGGAATGAGTCCCAGTTTATTCTCCTAGGAAAAAGATTTAACCGTTGTTAACGCTTAGGTGTTTGAACTGCATGTATCAACTTGAGTCATTACAGTTCCCCAAAAAATTAAGAATAATAAATCAGAAACACAAGCCATACTTTTACAGCAAATGTTGCTTATGTTTTATATGGTATGCATAATTTCATAGCTCATGGCCTCATCTTGAATAGTTGTTTCACTTTGTATTTTTTATTTTAAAACATTTATTTTATTTTAAATCTAGAACGAGGAGCAGGTAAAGGCCCACATCGGTTCCATGGCTGGATTTATCATACAAACTAAAATTGGGCAGATCCCCACAGTTTATGTAAGTATACAGTAAAAGGGACTTTGTAATCATAATGGCGTCTTGCCTATAAGATTAAAAAGAATTTTAGTAATAAATAATATCAGACCATAAGATCTCAGACAAAACAATTATATTTAATCCTGCAGGGAAGCAATCTAATGTATATCACATTCCTTAACTAATCATAGCCTGGAAACAGCAGGAACTAAATAACTCTAACTTTAAATGAATTAACAATCAACATGTGCATTCAATGTATGCAGAGTGCTTTAAAAATTAAATAATTTAAAATTACAAATACTGGACCAGTTCATAGTAGAAAAAATAAGATCAACTTCAAAAGGTACAATTCCCAGTTACATAGGTTTCGTTGCTGGTCCATAGCTGTCAGCAGGGCATGATTCTCTTTTTTTTTTAGTGAGAGGTCTCTTTTTTGTGGCGTTCCACCAGAATCCCTATATGCATTTGTGCCTTTCCCCGCCACCAAAGGTTCTTTGTGTTTTTATTCAAGATACACAAAACTACACATAATACTGGTTACCTTGAAATATATTTATTCCATGTACTCATTCCTTCTACTAGACCTTGTTGCCACAAGGCAATGTATTCTTACCTGCAATCAACTAGTTTGTATTCTTAATATTTTTAAGGATATATATATATATATATAAAACCATGCGCCATTTAGAAACTACTGCTGATATGTAAACAATGTACATGCAAAAAGGAACAGAAAGCCTAAGGTCTGCCAACCTAATGATATTGACATCACATTTAATGTGATCGAACATCTGAGACAAGATGTCCATTTAATTCAAATATGTATATCACTGCATTCTGGAAATGTGCTACGTACTAAAAATTAACTGTGCAAAGATTAAGATTATCTATACAGGATACTCTCAGGCTTCCCTAAGCCTTTTATTGTAATAATGTGGAACAAGAGAAAACCGAGCATTTAAGCTGTGAATCATACTCAGGAGTGTTTGTAAAATCAGCTTTTCTGCTGTTTTCAAATAATGTCAAAGAAACAAGTACATGAAGGATAGAAAGCTAGAGAATGTTCCATATAATAAATGTCCCTTAAAATACCTTTTCACAGATCACTGTTTACCTAATTATGTTTTACTTTATTGTTTCGCCATCAAAGTCTAAAAGAAATCCATAAAAAAGTATGTACTGAAATAAAGCAAATATTGTATTCACTATGTAATACATTAAGGGAACTAGTGATGCCCACCCTTGTTGGAGTAAGCTTTTGTGTTGTAGGCATGGTTGTATAAGATGGTAACACCATATCCTCTTCTGGCATACTTAAACCTCTGGCTCAATTATTGGGGTCCCCGGTCCCTCAGTTCCGAGAATCCTTTTTCTATGCGCATCTTACCCACTTTGGGTTCCTCCCTATCTCGAGAGGTTAATTCTCAAAGACCCTTGACAGGGTTTGAAGTAATGTGTTCGTCTCAACGTGAACCGGCTCACCTCATGTCCCAGGTATATGCCCTTTTACTCTCCTCACGCTCTGTCTCCAAACCCTATTACTTAGCTATGTGGGATGTTTTTACTGATGCGATCTGGGATACCATTATTCAGTCAATACATAAGGGGGCAATAGCGAGCAAGCTCCAAGAGGCCTCCTACAAAATACTGGTCAGGTGGTACCGCGAGTCCTCAGAGCTGACTCCGGCCGCTGCCCTGTTGTTTTCATGTGGACTTCTCCATTTCTTCTGTACACTTCACGCCAAGGTAATCTTCTAGACTGTAATAATTGTACCACCTTGTGTCTATTTGTACAACGATTGTCATACCACGCTTCACAGACGTACGCTGTACAACACATTCTCCCACTGTCATAAGTAACTGCAGTTGAAACGATGTATGCTGCCTGTCCTCTGTAGTTATGCCTGACTATTACTGATTGCCTACTTATTTGCTGTACGCTGTGTTGTACTTGGAAATCCGCATGATCTTTTTTCTCAATAAACAGAGTTAAATATAAAATGGTAACACCAGTTAATTTTGAAGGCCTTATTTCCCATGAATGAAGTAGCGTCCAGTTTCGGTACCTCTTTTACAAATAAAAACAAGAGACACTTCTTTATTTCAAAAAATTTATTAAACATCAGATATGGAATTATTTGTCCGCGGTGCGGACTAAAATAACTTCAGCACCGCGACACTCAACCTATATTAATATGTTACAAAGTGTCAAATATTATTAACACAACAAATTTGACACAATATATATCAATAATTTATTGTCAAAACATAACCAATTGTAACCATTTAATAACCACTTAATAACCAAATTAATAACCAAATGAATAACCTGCTGGTATGGGCTTGTCCACCTGTATCCCTGCTGGAACTGCCGGCGTCCCCTAGCGCGGTAGTCACATGACCCTACGATTCACAGGGGCGCATGCCCCTGGAATGTCCTGCACTTACACCTCTGTGCACCACAAGTAACCATACCTAGATGGTTAACTCCTGCACCGTACCAGCTTAAAAACCAGAGTACCCGGCAAATGCCAAAATTAGGGGAGAATTCCCGGGTATGGACGTCTGCAATGCATGCACATGGCCGTCAGACCCTCATAAGTTGGATGTTTCCAAGGCAACTATAGTAGTAACATCAAACTCATTATTTACTAAGAAAGAAGATATGCGTTCTAACCAATCACAATGTTCTCCAATGTTTTCATGGGTGGGACACTGATTTTTAGGACTCAAATGTTGCTGGGTTGGTCCCTACTTAAACAATGATGTAATATATATATAATAAACTTTATGCAATTCCAAGAGTAGAAAATCCCTGTGGGTCTCTATTTGGATAGCCTTTAACTATAATAACATTTTTTACATGCTTGTCTTCACTTTATGTATAGAAACTCGCACACACACAATGGTTGATATTTATTTGACTGTGCTGTTTTTGCAAAGAGATACATAAGAAAAATAATGAAAGTTATTTTTGTTACAAAGTGATGAGGGGCAATTAGTGAAAGAATTTTATAAAAATTCCCAATGCATGATGTTAACAATCCTAAAAATACAGCTTTACATCAGATCTTAGGCAAATTAGCTATAAGTAGTTAAGCATTTGTCAATGCTGCATGCAATCAGGATGGAAAAGCTAACATTATATTAAACGAAAAAGATTATTTTTTTAAAAAGAAAAAAACAATCAGGACTCTGGAAATTATATCCTCATTTAAACATAGCCACATCACTGTCTGCAGATGTATAGTAGATAATGTCAATAAAACATTGAGACAACAAAATGGAATCAGATGGCTGAAGTCTGTTACATCAGTCAGAATCACAACATTGTAGACATTTACACACAAGATGAACATCTGCTGCGGTTCTTCCAAGCATAAGTACTTTAGTTTAAATATTGTTTTAAAGTAAGATGACATATCCACAATACTTCATTAGATAGTCCTAAATCACCGGACTCTTTCATGCTTTAATTGTTTTATTTTTATTATTGTTTGTCACTTCACATGCAGAAATAGTCATTATATACAGTTCAGAGAAACTGTAGTCTGCAGATCAAAGCAACCCTTAAACAAACACAATAACTGAATATATGCAAGTAGTCAAATAAAAGCTTTAACAGTGAAATTCCATTGCATGTGCTAGGGTGGTTATACTAGGTTCACTCCAATGTTGGAAATCCAGGGAAGTGCAAAATACAAAGTGAAATAACGGAAAAAAGTGGACTGCCATGTGAGATTTTTTTTTTATTTTTCACTTATTTTACTGGGATACTTTATTTGACCGTTAGAGTCCACTTTTGTTTGTTTTCTGTTATTTCACTTTCCTACTTTATTTTTTTCCCCTTTTATTTCTACTTTTATATGCCTGTTATTATCTTCATCAGACAGTATTAGTGTATTTTGACACAGTATTTGTATTGATTTTGGAGCATTATTGAATTGCTCATCCTACACCTTTTCTGTTTATTCTCTCTTAGCAACTAAGTATATGCAGGAGGGTACACCGAACATATAGCTCACCTAGAATACTAGAAAGGGCCAGTCCTGGGACAGCAGATGTAAATTTCTCATCTAAAGCATCCTTCTATAATTTCTTGAATATAATCCCTGAAACATGGATGTGTCAGTTAGGGATAGCAATTGGAAAGGGGTTCTAGTTCCAAGGGCCTGAGGGTCACATTAATTTCAAAAGTTCCAAAATATATTGATTAGTAAATATACATGGGCCAGTTCTCTTTGTATTTACAACTCAATGTCATTCATAAACAAATGAAAAATTAATGAAATTAACATAGAATTAAATGAAGAAGCTTTAAGAGTATCTGTTTGGGATTTATCTCTTCATTAGTTTTCTATGCAAGTGCACATGTTATCCCCTAGGGCTAGTTCTTTTGTGTAGGTCAGCCACCTGTGTGGCAAAGTGTCAAATACTTTTGTAAATTGTAAATTTAGACTTCATGTACTACAGTAACTTAATCCTTTCTGCGCCAGAAAGGTGTGCTGTACAGTGCAGAACAACACCAACACTTCCAGAGCTAAATGGGTTAAGTTAACTAGGTGTTTATCTACAGAAGCCATTCATATAAAAATGAGTGACTCCCAGTTTTTCATTTTTTTCACATTTTTGGATATCAGCTATTTGTGGAAAACAAATTATCTAATTTTAATAAAAAATGTGCCCTGGGATTCTTGATGTTGGTTGTTAGATAGAATCCTGGCTTGTGACACTTTTTGAAAGAAAATAAAAAAAAAAACATATTCTGAAACGGAAAGCTATATGTAACGCTCTGTATCCGCACAAAAAAGTCATATTAAATTATGTACATAACAAAGTAACAAGGTGTATGGTTGTAATGTATCAGGGCAAATGGTCAAAAATTTTAACCAAACTTCTTCGCTCAACAACAGAACAAACACATAAAATGGAAAAAAATAAATAAGTGATATAGTGGGAAGGAGTACAGCATGTTGTCTCTACATTAAAAATTGTTTCTGAGGGGGCGTGGTTTGCATGGCGGCCTGATCGGACATGTTTTGCTGGTGCTCTGCGACCTGCCAGCTCTATCGCGTTCCATCCACACGATTTAGTGGACTTTTCCATCTATTTTTATTTCTTTTACGTTTGTCCGTCTATGTCGACTCACCGTGGGAGGAAATCGACTAAAATGCCGAGTTTCTTTGAACCCAAATCGCGGAAGAAAACTCCAGCGCGAGATTCGGGCCTACCGCATGACCAGGATGAGGACTCAGACGCCTCCATGAGTCGCGCTTCGGCATCACACTCAAGGCCTCCTTCTCCTGCATTACCCTCCCAAGAGGACCCTTACCGATCTCCAACAGCCACTTACCTCACACATGATGAAAGCCTTGCTTCGTGAGATGAGAGATCAACTATGCCAGGACTTCCATGAAATAGCCTCTTCCTTGCGGCGAGACTTAGATGCCTTGGAGACCGGACGGATGCCTTGGAGCGCCGTTTAGAGGAATTTTCAGAAGCCCATAATGCTCTTGCTGACGGCCAGGTGTCCACGCAGAATGAGCTCTCACTCCTCCGTTACAAAATGATGGATCTAGAGGATAGATCGCGACGCAATAACATCCGTCTCCGGGGCATCCCTGAATCTGTGGATCAAGCCGATCTTCATGAATATGTTACAGCCCTTTTTGCCGCTCTTCTTGGCGATACCTTACCTGCCGACATTCGCCTAGACCGTCTTCATCGTGTTTCCTGCCCGAAGAACCTTCCAGGATCCCCTCCACGTGACGTGCTGACGAGAGTTCATTTCTTCGATGTCAAATCCAAGATCATGCAAGCGGCGCGCAATCAACCTTCCTTACCATCCAGGTTCCAAGATGTTCAGCTCCTGACGGACCTTTCCCAGCTCACGCTTCAACTACGCCGAGCCTTTGCCCCTGTCACGAGCATTCTTCGTTTGCACCAGATCCGCTACAGGTGGGGGTACCCGGTCCGCCTGATAGTATCCCGGAACGGCTCTATTACTGTCCTTGAGTCACCTGAGGATGGCCTGGCCCGCGTGAAATCTTGGGTTCTAGAGTCGCCCTCCGCACCGGATCCAGCTCGTGCTACCACTCCATCGAAAACCGCTTCCACCCCGAAGAAGCTGAAACGGGACTGGTCGACTAAAGCCTGATCTGCTGACGTTCGTCGACGGGTAACCTCTGGTCGCTTGACTTTTCTGTAATTTTTCTCTTGACCTCTTAGCCTAACAGGCCTTACCTGTGCTACACTTCGCTCTTATGTTTTTCTTTTTATCATTTTTATGCATTTTATCATGAGTTTCTTTTTATCATTTTTCACGTTTTCGCTCACTACACCACACACATAGACGTACCCACTACTACTCTAGGCTGGCTGGCCGCCGTGGGTCCTATTCTCCCAACTTGTTTAGTGCCCCCTCGGTGCTATTTATATCATTAGCACGGTTTTCTACCGTACGTTGCTCTTGGCCATGAGCCGATTTTTGTTACTGGTTTACTGGTTTATTCTTTTTATTTACTTTATCGTTACTCTGCAAGTACTATTTCTGACTTGTCCGTCATTATATACTGTAATGCATTGCTCTCTGGCGTTCTTTAGGTGGTGGGGTGTCTCCCCCTCGGATCCTAATATATATATATTTTTTTTTTTCATTCACTTACATGGTAAATTGTTTTTTTTATCTTTTTCCTGAGGCTCCGGCTGCTGATATTGCTCTCTCCTTCTATTCAGCATCATGGCTGACATAAAGATTCTCTCTATAAATGCCAAGGGCCTTAACACGCCGCAAAAGCGTGCCCTGCTGTGGAATGAGGCCAAATCTCTCCACGCCAGCATTCTCTGTGTTCAGGAAACGCACTTAAAAAAATCATCTTGCTTTCTCTCTGATACATAAACGTGTGGATCCGCGGGGCAGATACCTGATATTAGTGTGTAAACTTAATGACAATGTATACACTCTCGTGTCCTTCTATACTCCCAACACATCACAACTTAGTTTTTTTCGTATGCTTTTGGGGAAGCTAGACGCCTGTAAACAAGGTCGGGTGGTCCTCTGTGGCGACCTCAACACTGCTCTCTCCCCGGCACTAGACTGCACTACACGAAGCATCACTACTCACGACAAACACAAACTCACTCTTGGGTCAGACATGTCCTTTTTGGTCCATTCCCATCAACTCTTTGATACGTGGAGGGTCCTGCACCCCTTGGACAGGGTCCCCACATAATATTTATTCCCGCATTGATTACGTTTTTTTGGACAAACATACACTGCAATCTGTTTCCTCTTGTACCATAGGGACCATTTCCTGGTCCTACCATGCCCCTGTCTTGCTCACTCTAAAAACTGACTCCCCTTTCATAGGACGCGGCTCCTGGCGCTTGAACGACTCCGTCTTACACAATGAAGGCCATAGGTCACTACTCCACACAATATTTTCAGGATAATGCCCTCCCTGACACTCCTATCGAGACCTTATGGAACGCTCACAAAGCGGTCCTGCGAGGTAGACTTATCAGCCTAGCTTCTTATGTTAAGAAGCAACGATCTGACTTGAAACTCCTCTTACTGAGGAAACTATATGACCTAAATATGCTCAATACAACACACACGACGGATTCCCTCACACGCGACATTACACGTATCAAACTTCAGCTATCGGACCTTAATGCACAAACTAAAGCTGACATGCTTCTTCGCCTTAAGCAAAAATTCTATGCCAAGGGTAACAAGGCCGATACTTTGTTAGCACGCAAACTCCGTCATACTACGGCCATCTCTAGACCGCATTACATTACAGCATCCTCTGGTCTACGTGTTAGTAATCCCTCTCAAATGACTGAAGTCTTTGCATCCTACTATGCCAAGTTATACAATCTACAGACCGACACCTCTCTACATCATCCTTCTCACGCTGACATAGCCTCCTACCTGGCACCTATCCCCTTGCCCTCTCTCCCACTGGAAGGCTCTGCCTCTCTGGCAGCTCCCATAGAATTGGGCGAGGTTGAGAGAGCGGTGGCTCAACTTAAAAATAACTCAGCACCGGGTCCAGATGGTTACACGGCCACTTACTACCGCACCTTTTTACCCACACTAGGCCCTCACTTACTTTCCTTATTTCGCTCCTACATGGCTTCTGGAATTGCTCCTCACGAGAATTTAACAGCTCACATTGTCACCTTACCAAAACCAGGTAAACCCATGGATGCTTGCTCTAGTTACAGGCCTATTTCCCTCCTTAATAACGATATAAAAATATATGCCAAAATCTTAGCTAATCGTTTGTCTCCCCTCCTTCCATCACTCCTCCATCCTGACCAAGTTGGCTTTGTTACAGGCAGACAACCCTCAGACAACACCCGTAAGTTTATTAATGTTTTATGGGAAGCCAACAGGGAAAAACTTCCGGGTTTGTTCTTATCGTATGATGCGGAAAAAGCCTTTGACAGGCTCCACTGGAAGTTCCTCGAACTTACCATGCCTAAATTTAATTTTCCCCCCGAATTTATCCGAGCGGCCATGGCGCTTTATTCTTCCCCCTCTGCCCACATTTCCATGCTGGGTTTCCTGTCATCTCCGTTTGGTATCTCCAACGGCACACGTCAGGGATGCCCCTTATCCCCTCTACTCTATATTTTGGCATTGGAGCCCTTGGCGACTTCCATCCGTTCGGACCCATTAATTACGGGATTTCCCATTCCCAATCACCCCCAATGTGTCCTGGGTCTTTTCGCGGATGATATTTTGGTCTCCCTTACTTCCCCATCCCAATCTCTGCCCGCTCTGCAACGCCACTTCTCTCAATACTCTTATGTTTCCTACCATAAAATAAACATACCCAAAACACAAGCTATGAGTTTCCATCTGGACCCGGTCGAGCGCACTCACCTTCTTGCTTCCTATGATTTCACATGGCAGCATTCTCACATCTCTTACCTGGGAATCAAACTGCCCAAATGTATCCATCGCATAAATCATCTTAACATTTTAACTACCTGGCAGAGTGTTAGGTGGCAGAAGTATGAACTGTCCTGGTTGGGTCGTGTGAACGCCCTCAAGATGACAGCCCTCCCCAAACTTCTTTATGTTTTCCGTACTGTCCCTGTCCGCCCTCCGGCTAATCTATTGACTGCGATTCAAAAATTTTTTGTGCACTTCACCAAAGTTAAAACCATCTCCAGGGTGGCTGCGCGTACTCGTGCAGTCCCCAGACTGCGTGGAGGTTTGGGACTTCCACATATTCCCTCTTATTACTCGGCCTGTGCTCTCTCACACGTTTTATGCTCGCACTGATTCCCCGACTTGGGTACACCAGGAGAATGCCATCTTATCTCCCTACACTTTAGATCAACTCCTGTGGGTGCAGGGCCCTTCACGTCCCTCTCTGCCGGATTTACCACCTACGACCTCCTTTATTTTCCAAACTTGGAGTGCCGTCTCCAAACACCTGCCCTCCTTGACCAAACTTACCTTTCTCACGCCTCTCCGCTCTCTCGAATTACTGATACCTGGCCTTAGTCTTGCCCACTGGCTCCGGCCTACTCTCCAGGTCTTGGGTGACCTTTATGGTGGTCGCGACCTACATCCTTTCTCGTACCTTACATCTCGTCATGGCCTCCCCCACCACGATTTTTATAAATACCTCCAGATCCGTCACCTACTCAGCTCCTCGTCTTGCTCTCTGACCATTGCAAAAAAAAAAGTGTTTAGCTGATTTTTCTCTTATTGCACTTATGTTATATTAATTGTCTTATTGTCTTTAGGCAAACGTGAAATAAACCTCAAATCACGTGTAGTGTATATAACAAATGATATAATACTTCCCTGATAAGACTGCAGCAACCCAAAAAAACGACACTCCTCCTCAGGGTGTGAAAATCTCAACAGACCGAACAAGAATGGGGCGCAAATACATATGAGGAAAAAAAAACATAAAACAGATAGTGTGGAGTGTAAAACCAATAATGTGTGTAAATTTAATATTGCACTCACAGAAGAAATGGATGATTCAAGCCCATCTATGTTGAATGCAATATATTCTTTAATATTCTTTATAGATTCTAAAAAATAAACTTGAAATAGTGCAGTATCCGAGAGACTGTTAAAATAGCCAGCAGAAAATCCACTCACATTTTGTTTGTGCACCAAAGTGCTTGAAGAGTGTCAATAACAAAGTCCACCGGTTTCTAGATGTAAAATCGTCCAAGAAAAATACTTCTAAACGCGTTTCGCCGACCTGGCTTCTTCAGTAGAAGTATAATCCATAAAATAGGTCAATGATCTTGTCTCATTCGTTTATTTTTTTATATAGAAACTTCCGTGTATGCGTCATCTCACGTCGTCTCGCGTCATCTCGCGTCGTCCGTTGGCGTCATCTCGCGTCGTCCACCCTCGTCGTTCCGCCGTATATTAGTATTTATTGTTATTTTTCGCTTTCAGTACGTCACCACGCACCCTCGCCAACGCACCGTCGCGGGTGATCTTTATTTTTCGTTCTTTCTCCCATTGTCGTCTGTCTTCTTTCTCCGTACGAATAAAGTTTTATTTTTGTGTGTCTTCCTTGCTCCGTACAAATAAAGATTTAAAAATTTAAAAAAACAGTACGATATACATCTTATATTGTCGGGTTCCATATACCCACGCGAAACCTCGGTGTGCGGCTCAACTTAGAAAGGTGCAGTCATCTCAGAAGTGGAGTTTAAACAGATATACGGTTAGGATCAATTGAATAGGTAAGTAAGAGTATCTTTATCAACTCCGGATTAGACGAGGACACGAGCAATAAACGAAAAATAAAGATCACCCGCGACGGTGCGTTGGCGAGGGTGCGTGGTGACGTACTGAAAGCGAAAAATAACAATAAATACTAATATACGGCGGAACGACGAGGGTGGACGACGCGAGATGACGCCAACGGACGACGCGAGATGACGCGAGACGACGTGAGATGACGCATACACGGAAGTTTCTATATAAAAAAATAAACGAATGAGACAAGATCATTGACCTATTTTATGGATTATACTTCTACTGAAGAAGCCAGGTCGGCGAAACGCGTTTAGAAGTATTTTTCTTGGACGATTTTACATCTAGAAACCGGTGGACTTTGTTATTGACACTCTTCAAGCACTTTGGTGCACAAACAAAATGTGAGTGGATTTTCTGCTGGCTATTTTAACAGTCTCTCGGATACTGCACTATTTCAAGTTTATTTTTTAGAATCTATAAAGAATATTAAAGAATATATTGCATTCAACATAGATGGGCTTGAATCATCCATTTCTTCTGTGAGTGCAATATTACATTTACACACATTATTGGTTTTACACTCCACACTATCTGTTTTATGTTTTTTTTCCTCATATGTATTTGCGCCCCATTCTTGTTCGGTCTGTCTTTAGGCAGTTAGTTTCTTAGACTGTGTTAAGTAAACTAGCAATATAATTCAAAATCCTGCAAATGTATACAGTTTATTTTTGTTCTAATAAAAACAAAAGGTCTACCAATTAAAAAAAAAATAATTGTTTCTGTGGGATTTTTTGCCCATTCATCCAGTAGAGCATTAGTGAGGTCAGGCACTGTTGGATGAGACGGCCTGGCTCACAATGCCCCCTTCAGCACACTAAGACATTGTGGACAATGCTATGCTTCAGACTTTGTGGGGACAGTTTGAGGGAGGCCATTTTTTATTCCAGCATGACTGTGCCCCAGTGCACAAAGCAAGGTCCATAAAGACATGGTTGGATGAGTTTGGTGTGGAAGAACTTGACTGGCCCACACAGAATCTTAAGCTAAACCCTATCAAACACCTTTGAGATGAGCTGGAATGGAGATAGTGAGCCATGCCTTTTCATTCAACATCAGTGCCTGACCTCACAAATGCTCTACTGGATGAATGGGCAAAAAATCTCACAGAAACACTCCAAAATCTTGTGGAAAGCCTTCCCAGAGGAGTCTAAGTTGTTATAGCTGCGAAGGGGGTCCAACGGCATATTAATGTCTATGTATTTAGAATACAATGTCATAAAAGTCCCTGTTGGTGTAATGGTCAGGTGCCCTAATAATTTTCTCCATATAGTTTATTTATAACCATACAGTTGTTTCACTAATAGCACAGGAAATAATGTTATTACTTAGCTTTTAGACTAGCTTGTTTGTGAAATCACATGATCTTGTTAACCATGTAAACAAATTTAGTTAACAAAAAGCAGTTTATTTTGCTATACTTTTGTCTGTATCTCTAGCTGCACATTGAGAGGCATACCTTGAATCTAATTGGTGTGAACCTGACCCTTGTCAGGCATGAACCTAGTGCTTAGGCTGAGTATCTATAATATATTGATTAGAGCAAATTTAAATCCACACAGGTGAGTACGGTTAAGGAGTATAGGGTAATGAATAATTTACCATACACTATATGAATAATTTGTCACTAATGTATTCCACTATGGGATGTAGCACCTGTGTTTCTTGTGGAGGTGAAATCTGTTCTGGCCTGGCATCTGTACAACACTAAGTACAGCAATGAAGCTTCACAGTGGGACCTACAATCCTGAAAATTCATTCTACATTCTCTTTAGTATTAAAGAAAATGTACAATGACAATAGGGAGTGATAAAGAATGAGCATATGGAAGAGAAAGTGCTCATATTTTATTGTAAGAACATCTGCTGATGGAGTTCCTAAAACACTTCCTTCCAGAGCTGACTGTTGAGGTGGGTTGTGAATGCGGTGAGAGTAGGTGCTGAACAGATGTTTCTTCCCATTGTAAAATACACAGAATCTGATCTGGAGCTCAGGCTCTCTTATAAACTGTCATAACATCGATATAATGAGTTGCATGAAAATGTTCACTATATGCATTTATGGGTATGTGATTTCAGGTCACATCCGTCGCAGCATTCATTGATACAAATAGTGAAATAGGTTTGAGGTCCCCTTACTTATAACATCTCATCTTCAAATTAAAAAGTCATAACATGCTGCATAGCAAATGTATTACAACATTAAAAATTAAAAAGATGCCTGAAGGAAACAAAGATACATAATTTAATAGTGGATAAAAACCATTCAGCACATATAGTCTGCCCATATTCCTAATGTAGAGTCAAAGCAAAAAAATAAAAGGTTATCTTACCTATTTTGCTTCTATGAGATGTGTGCAGGTGTGAATCCTGAGCCTGACCTTGTGAGGGGCACTCACATTAACACACACTCAGACTCTTAACACTAATACATACAGCTAGACACTCACACTAACGCACACCCAGACATTCACATTAGCACATGCATTAAGGCACTAACACTCATAGACATTCAACACTTACAATCATGCACACACTCTAATACACATGTCCAGACACTCACACTAACATAACCAGATATGTGCACACACGCACGCATTCCTTTCCGTACAAATTTTATTTTTTGCAGAAAATTGCCTAGTTCATGCATTTGTACGAATCAACAAAAACAAAGGCTATCTCCGACCACACTGACGAAAGTGAACTACAATGATTTGTCGCCATGTGCAGCTGCCATTACAAGCCATTTTGGTGCTCGTTGAAGAGGTAAACTGGGAGGGACTGCGTTTCGGAGGGTACATATAAATGACTGATAAGTAGAAGTAAAAAAAAAATTGGGGTTGGTCTCATTGATTGTTATGGATGTGATTGGTGGGTCCAACAACGTGAGGGAGTTTTTCCTTACTTTTTTCACTCTGGCCAATCAGCATTGTAAAATGGACTTTTTACAAGGGAAAGTGACAAGCATTAGATGACAAACCAGGAATTGTCATCTCTCTTCTCTCATCTACAGGTGTTCCTTTTTTTCCATCATTGCTGGTTGACTTGCTAAATTAATTAATTTATTAGGTATTCCACATTTTTGCATTTACTTCTGCTCGTCATCTGTATCAGTGCTGGCTGCCCTACTTAATTATTTAGGTATTCCACTTTTCAACCTATTCCCTCTGCTCCATCACTTATCATTTGAGGCTCATGCAATCCGGCTATTTAATCTCTTTACGTATTAGTCTTATATACGGTCTCACAGGTCCTGCTTATATCTTTCTTGGCTACTGCCCCTAATGGCTTCCCCACTTTCTCTCCTTTGTCATCCTTGAACACTTCAGCATTCCAGTAGACACCCTTTTGAGTCACATGGCTTCAAAATGCCTTTCCATAACCTCCTCTTCTGATCTCACACTGCATACTTACTCTAACTCCCTTACTCATTAACTCCCCTAAACACTTCTTCAGTACTTTCAATTCCTTTTTTACCCTGCCACTAACCTTAATGCCACATGTGAAATATCTGCAACTTGATGCCTTTTCCCATTGACTCAAAGGAATTTACACAAGTATAAGTATTTTCTGTTTCTAATCTTTTCAGCCCAATCCTCACTGTTACATTGCCTCTTTTCATCATGAGTATATTGTAAGAAGTAAACTTACTAGAAAATGCAAACTTTCCCAGAACTGACTTTTGATATATAATTATCTATAGTCAAAGGAAAAGTCATTTTAGAATACAATCTCTATGTTTAATTGAATGATATAATTGATACAGATATAATAAAGGATTGTGAAAAGTATATTAGTCATTGTGCATTGGATTAATGTGAATGTTTCAGTGGGAAACTGGTTGGAATAAAGCCAACACTAATTTAACCTCTGGTCAAATGGTTAGGAGTTAGCTAGTTTCCTTTTTCCTCTTACATCACTCCCAAAGATTCAGACTAAAATAATATGGTCCAAATTATATGACATTATATGCACCAGGGAGGATAGTGTTGAAATCCCTTGGAGACAAATGAACCCCTGCAAACCGACAGCTGTACGACTCATATAAACAACTACAATATCACTTCCTAGTGAGTTAAATTATAAATGTCGAGAAGCCGATTCTAATATTGCGACTACAAAGCACATATAGAGTACATTTCATAGCTGTTAGGACTGCTAATTAACAAGTGCTATAACCCTCCTAGTTAGAGCCAGAGTTTGGTTGATTTATAAAGGTATTAATTCAGCTTGGTGTCTTCATAAAAATGTCAAAGCATATATATCATCATATACATGATATATTCTTAAGCAAACATATCCTTCCATGTCTATGGAGGGTCTGAGGTCCAAAATAGGTCAAAAACATTTGCCAGTACTATTAATGCGGCAGACATAAAGATGTTATATTGATCCAAAGAGTGGTTTCTCTAGCTAATATCCAAAATGTGCTAGCAAGATAAAAATATCTTAGTGGTCATTACATGAGATGCCAAGTAATAATACAATTGTTTCAAGGTAAATTAAAAATATTACAATTGGCATTTTGTCTCCCCATTGACCATAATTTATATTTTTGGTTTTTAAGAAATAGGTATTAGTAGCTGCGGACTAATTTACCTATCAGTAAATCACGTTATGCATTATTGTGCTTTTTTGAGGGACATTCTGCATTATTATTCTTTTTGATTTTCTTTAAAATTCTTCTGTGTAATAAAGCAAGTCTATTCTCTAAATTTAGCGAACCAAAACATTTATAAGGCAGGTTGCTGTCCACTTTAAAAATGTGCTGTCAAGTTGGACATTGGGTTAACCTGCAGTAAAGTTTATTGACAGATGCGTCAGTTGAGTTCATTGTGCGAGTTGACAGTCAAGTTGGTCACCAGGTTTGGCAGTTCCTATTGAATTTACTGGTTATTGTGTGCCAGCAGTTGTGTTCATCGAGGTCAAGTTAACAGTCAAGTTCACTTTACTTACTAAACAATTTATACTATTTAACCAACTCAAGTGAGTTAGCAGGAGAAACTCAACTAGGCAGCTTAACAAAAGTCGCTTCTTTGTTAATAGACTCCAAGGGTGTAGGAGCAAGGAAGATTATTCTTCTTGTATTACTGTTTGGAGAAACTCATTAGTGGTTCTCATTTTATTGTGAAAGGAGGTACATCATACTTCAAGAATTTGGTTTTCCCTTCATGAGATATATTTAAAAAAAAAATAACAATGCAAGATAGAACATAACGTATATACACAGCAAAGAAGAATAGATACAACTCCTGTTGAATTTGTTTTCCTGAATGCATTGGCACATAGTAAAGTAGAGCAGCAGACACTTCTTTTGTTGAACTATGACTCCCATGAACCTTACTCAGCCAAAAGGAGATAGATACAGAAAGAGTATTTCTGCTACAATTGATTTATTGTTTGCCGGTTAACATGCTAAACACTGATAACCAGATTACTGCTTACAGCAATATGTGCGTGACAGCCTTTATAAATACATGTTCTTTGGAGATTTATAAAGTATACTGTCTTTGTATATTTTTTTTTAACTTTTTTTGTGCCGTTCTCCAGACAATGAGTCTATGTTTATTGTATTTTAAAAAAACAAACATTGTTTCTTTCCTTTGTGTTGGTTTAAAGTGTACTGAAAAACATTTTCCCCTAATTGTGAACTTGACAGATGCTGCAAATAACACATTGTTTACCCAAGAATGGAATATACAATCAGAAATAAAATACAGCTATGTGGTCCTCCTAATCCATTCCATGCAAGTCACTGAATAATCAGTTTTGGGTAATTGTATTATTATTGCACACTATCATTTCTTTGGAAAACAGAGAGCATATTTTGAAATGGGAATTAATTGACATGGTATACTTTTGACAATCCCCATCCCTGAAATTACCACCCCAATGAAGCATTGGAGTGAAAAAAGTAGCTAAGGAGTATTACAAGCTATGGACTGGAGACCAGAACCCAGTCCCTGCAGTGTGAACTAGGGGGCCTACTACACGAGCAATAATAAAAAAAAACAAGAGAGCTGAGACTGCTTTTACTCTGTATTGCTTACAGATAGATTACGTTTATTTATAGAGCGCCAGCAGAATCTGTAGCACTGCAATAACATTAAAATTGACAATATACTATTTGACAGTAAGATTACCAAATGTTAAGACATACTGGTACAGAAGGAGGAGAGGGCCCTGCTCTTGCAAGCATAACATCCACTGGTGGAGATTTATTCTTATCATCTGTGAATTGGACTGTGTTTTTGGTTGTAGCACTTATGGCTACTTTTAATGAATTTTTCAATATTTCCTTTATTTCACACAGAGCAGAATTAATTTTTATTTGTGTGGCTGGTATGTGACTAGGACGACTTGGAAAAACTTATTTATTAATGGACATTTGTGTCACATACCTGGCTGCCGGTGCTTCTGGGTCCTCGGACCGGCAGCCGCCGAGGAGAAGGGGGAGACCTCCCACCGTGCTGCGGCAACCTCAGCCGCCACGGAGAAGAGGGAGACCTCCCACCGTGCCGCGGCAACCGCAGCTGCCACGGAGAAGAGGGAGACCCCTCACCGTGCCGCAGCAACCGCAACCGCCGCAGAAAAGGGGGAGGCCTCCCGCCTTCCCGCGGGAGCCCCAACCGCCGCGGAGGAGAGGGAGACCTCCCGCTTCTCCGAGACAGCCTCCGCCGCCGCAAGGAAGGGGAAGACCTCGCGGTTCCACGCGTCGGTAGTCCTCTGCTGGAGCCAGGTCCGGTCCTGCTGCGTGCACGCGGTCCTCTGCACGCCACCTAGTGGCGCCAGCCGGTACTACGACTCCTTTTAGGATTTTACGATCCGCCAATCCCAAGATGGCCGCGAACCGGAAGTGACATAACGGCACTTTGAATTTTTGGCGGGAATTCGGTAATTGATGCCTGGACTTCCTCGGCCTATATAAGAGCCTCAGAAACATCCCAACCTTGCCTTCTGATGGTTGTACCTATCTTGTATAGTGTCTGCTCAGTACGCGTTTCTGTTGATTCCCCGTTACCGACCCGGCTTGTTCCTGTTACCGATTCCTGGCGTTTGACTCTGGCTACCCTCACGACTACCCTGACTTCTGGCTTCCTGACCTCGGCTTATCCTGCAACGATCCTGACTTCTGGCTTCCTGACCTCGGCTTGCTCATTGGCTATTCTGTGCTGGACTTTTGTGATCTGTCTATTGGACTTGCACATGCTGTTCTACCTGATTACAGGTTCTATTCTACGCTGTGCGTGACAATTTGTTCATGTTTATCCCTTCACTCTCCACTTTGTTCTTATTATTTTATACTAACCCTTGCAAAGAGTGTATCCTCACAATTATAAAAAATGAGACATATTTTATGTAGTTCTCATGTAGCATTTCCTAATAAAATCCCAGGTCCAGTACATGCCGTAATCCACCAATGCTAAGAAATGTAACCATTTCTATTTTCCAAACTGTTAGAGCTCAATCATAGTTACTGCAAAGACCTTATGCCCTCTGCAGCATAACTGGCAGTGCCAATGCTCCATGGGCCAGCTGAGTAGATTTTACTTGTAACCAGCCTCTATAGCAGACCTACTCCACTCTGTGTGTTGTTAAAATGAACTGCTCTTGGATATGACATCATATCCTGATGCTCAACACAGAGGATGGAGGACACAAAGTTGGGACAGCTGGGGTGCTACCCTGGGTCAGGCTTAAGGCAGTAGTTACATACACCACTGTGTGTGTATATACATACGCTATATGGACATATTGGGACACCTGACTATTGCACCAACAGGGATTTTGATGACATTGCAGTCTAAATACATAAACATTAATATGTAGTTGCCCCCCCTTTGCAGCTATAACAGCTTCCACTCTTCTGTCTGTGGGATTTCTTGCCTATTCATCCAGTAGAGCAGTGAGGTCACTGATGTTGGATGAGAAGGCCCAGCTTGCAGTCTCTGTTCCAGTTCATCCCAGAGATGTTCAAGGGTGTTGAGGTCAGGGCTCTCTGCTGGCAAGTCAAGTTCTTCTACACCAAACTCATCCAACTATGTCTTTTGCTTTGTGCACTGGGGCCCAGTCCAAAATGTCTGGGTATGCTACAGGGGACAGTCTGATGGTGTAATGGACTTGAGAGATTTCTGATGCTCAATTAGCCTTTTAAAGATAAACTTGGATTAGCGAACACAGGAGTGGTGAAGATATTCCATTAGAAATCAATAGATTTGAGCTACAATAATCATTTACAACATTAACAATGTCTACACTGTATTTATGATCCATTTTATATTGTACAGGACAACATTTGTGGTTCTGTCACTAACAAGGGCATTTCTAGGTGACCCCAAACTTTTGTTTTGCGCAGTGAGGAATTGTACCTTATTGAACAGATGCCTTTATCTTCAATGTCATTTGAGGGTGAAATGACTAGGATACATATACAAAACAACAGGAATTTCCTTAGTTATAGGCCAGTTGGGGATTTTAGCTCTGGGATGTGTACTCAATAGAAACCTGGATTTTTCTATGCTAAAATGTGCAAACTAAAACATTTTTGCCCATTAGATGTTAAAATTTTATTTTTATGAATGTCAGCGATTAGTCTGTAACATGCTCAGGTGTCAGTATTTACTTGCTACTTAGCTGGACAGTCTTTCACAAGATGACTAGAAATAATCTGGTTCTGTTTCAAGAAAATATTTAGAAGACCTCAGTAGGTCTTCTTACAAAACCTGTGCCGAGTATTATATTTAGCAAATGCAAACAAATGCAAGATAATTTTCACTGGGATATAGTCAGTTTTACTAGTTAGGTTCCATTTCAAAGTATTTGAGCTAATCCTGGCTAATGAAATATGCATAAGTAGTTTAACCTGTCTCAGATTAATGCTACATTGTGTCAATAGAAAATATTCTCTGACAGATTTGACTATATGGGTTAAATCCATATGTCAGAAGATTATATTCCTATCCAGTATCTGTTTCTACCATAATAATACATTCTGGTCCCTAAGCTCTTGCGTGATGCATGGAGCATGAGATACCTAAATATCTTTGTCCCTTTAGGGAAATGCGTGCCCATTTCTATTCTTAACCATTGGACTGGATGTATTTTTCTGTCTTTTTTCCTCAGAGAAGACATTTTTATATTGAAATAGGAGCTAAGGCATAAGTGGAAAAAGCTTCCCCTTGTGGTCATGGTTATGTGGGCTTGAACGTCAGACAGCATGTATGTAGCCCTGCTGGGAGCTGTATTTTTATAAAGTATTCTGATTGCTGAATGGAACTCTAAAATGAATGAGGCATGTACATGTTTGTTTTCGCACATCTGGGATGAAAAAGTTTTGTGAGCTAAACTAATATCCTACAGTACAACATGCTTCTGGTGTGACAAATATTTTGGGGTGTCTTCAAACTGTTCCTTCAGTTTCTGGCAATGTTCTGCTGCTTGTTTAACCACAAATAGCAGGAAACAAGACAACACTGTACAATTATAAAACAAATATTTTATTTGAGGAAGCAAAGCACAAATTACATTTTCTACACTTCAGTGTACCTCATGTTTTTTTCTCCCTCCATCAAGTTGTCACTCAGGCCTGCTTTCTTACCCTCAGCATACATAGAGTTCCTAATATATATGTTTCAGTGAGTGTGGCAAGCATATTCAGTAGTGATTGGTAGTAGAATTTCAGAACCATCAGATTTTGTTGGTGAACAATAGGCCTGGCCATGAGGCACATCTATATCCCCCCTTATAGCCGAACGTTGAGTGACTGCATGTATGTCACTTGGCAGCCACTGGCCTTTAAGTGCCAATGTGGCTTAGTCATTTTGGAGCACACCACATTTAGTATAAATTACAAAGTTACATTCGTTAAGATAGCCTCCAGCGAGTAGTGTAGTGTCTTGTTGCCCACAAGAAGGGTAATGTGGTAGTGTAGTACTGTTGTATCCTGCTGTCCATGGAGTGGCACATTACAGGACTTGCATTCAGAATGTCAGATTTGATAGTATGCTTTGCTGAAATTGCATCAATTTCCATTTGTAAAACCTTAGTTATTTTACAATCGTTACTCGAGTTCTCACATGTTATTTCCCATGGATATAATTCCTGTCCTAGGAATAGTCATTCTATCTGAAATGTTGTATAATGACTAATGGGTGTTTTAAAAAGAGGACTTCACTGGATTGTAGGGAATACAGTCTATTTTTCTGGTAATTTTGCCTCCATCTGCTGTCCTAACAGAAACTTTAGAGCCTCCCGGAAGATTTACAAAACAAGTGGAAATATACAATGGCCACAGGATTGAAATTCATTTTCACTTTTTTTTTCGCTAGTTTGGTGAAAAAAAGAAAGCAAAAAAATCTGCAACACCTTCCTTATTTAACATGTCGATGTGTTTGACATATGTAGCAAAACTATGGTAAGCCATACACATATTAGATTTCGAAAAGTCATTTTTCAAACATCTGTTTGGAAGTGTTAAGGCCCTGCTGAAAAACCTCACACAGATGTGGGCAAAAAGCCATATCTGAGATAATAATAGTTTACACAAACATCCTACAAAGACACCCTTCACTAAAATGGTCTAACATGCTTTTGAAAAACAAAAAATGGCAGGCATACTTACAAGCCATTGTAGCTTTCCCATCAAAATGCATTGTGATGAATTTTCATCAAGGTCATTATACGGTTGTAGCTATGAGTGCATTATTTCTATGTATTGAGAATGTGATGCCATCTGTTGTCTAAAGTCCATGTTGGTGTAATGGTTATGTTCCCCATTACTTTTGTCCATATAGTGTTTAATAGTATGTGTGTGTATATGCACATCTTTATAAATCAAATTTACTTTACTTTTTTTCTATACTCTGTGTATGTATGTGCCATGTTGTTTCAGCTTCATTTGTTTAACTATGCCTGAAGAACGGACATCAGTATTATGAGAGCTTGCATTAATCTTAGCTACATTAGGTATAATTTTTACTTCACTTTTCCTTCTTACAAAAGTACCTTAACTACTGAATTACACTTTGTATAATGCTACACCTAGTATTATTATCATTGGTAAGCATCTACTCTTTTGTAGACTATTTTTTATGGCTAATATCTTGAAAACATTATATCCGCATGGGGATATGAATTTATAGGTACATGGATACATGAATACATATGTGCCAGGAGATAACACACACTCACTTATTTTACATTGAGGAGTTTGGTAAACAATATATTTTTATTATTCTTGGATGTTTTTTTTTTTTTTTTTTAATAAAATGGTTTAGAAGAGTTTTGGGACTTACCCCTTCTTTTTGGCCAGTAGATGGATAAATTGAAATGCTCGACTGACTTTTCTAATCCTAAAATAACACAAATAATACCTTCCTGGCTTTGTATAAGTTTACACACATGATATCATATTCTGTAATTTGCCATAAACTACATCCTATAATTCATGTGCAGTTGCAAAAAGTCCAACTCATTCTGAAGCGTAAACTAGATTTACTCAAGTGCCTGCAAAAGTCAAAGAAACCGAGCCAACAGGCTCACATGGGATACTCTTGTCAAGTTATTTGCATCTAATCCAACTGAATTCAAATGATTAGAAAAGCATGAAGCTTGCTTGTAGCAGTTTGTTAAATGCTTGTGGGCTATGGATGGTTAAGACCAGCATTTGGCAGAAATTGCAGATTTACAACAACAGAGCACAATCACAGCAGGTTCGAGGAACCATATGCTTCTTCCTGCATATCTAATCCATTGCTTACACACATTTGGATAAAATTATTATAAATTATGGATTTCTATATTAAGAAACCTCTAAGGGAAACATAACTATTTTAATGCTGCTCTCTAATCAGACAGCATAGAAAAGATATATATATATATATACATATATAGATATATATACATAAATATATATATATATATATATATAGATGTATATATATAATCTATAATATATTTATATTGCACCAACAATTTATAATGTGCTTTTTATAATCCATATATTTAAGGGGTATGAAAACTAGAATTGACATGCTAAGACAAACCAATACATTAGGCAATACCGTAGATAGAGAGGGTCCTGCTCTCAAGCTTACCATATATAATTAAAAATTTAGCTATATCTTCATAATCATTATTGTTATTATTATCATCACTTTATTTCTACAAGTTCAAATAATACAGTGTACCAATGTGTTTTGTATAGTGGTCTGGTCAATTTGCATCTAATTATTTGCATTCTTTGTTCTGTTTTTCAACCTCCTTAATTTTGAGCTCTCTCAATTTAGGGTTTATCAAGAGTCATTGAACTGTTGCTAAAAACATAGAGGTGTTTTATCACTCTGATCTTCTTAAGGCGTTGACCATGCCTTTTTCCTATGATCTCCAGCTGTGTGCAAATAAACTGTATATTCATCTAACCTATGTGTGAAAAATGCTTGCTGTAGCAACAGTGGGCTGTCTTCTAGATCAATGCATAGTGCCAACTCCTAATCGTTTGGGTGATTACATTAAAATCAACTTGGCAGTTGAGCAAGTTCATGAGGTAGTATGGTTATGAGAATGAAGGACAGCTGAGAATTCCCAGTCTCCTCTACCATGTTTAGATAGATAGGTAGATTGATAGACATTACAGTAAAGTAATGGCTATCTTAACTAAAAATGTTACTGTTTTGTCACACTGAATAGCCATATATTGCTTACCTTCACCACTATTAAAAGTAGTGAAAACAGGAGTAACCAAGTTATCTATCTATCTATCTATCTATCTATCTATCCATCCTTGTTTTTCCCGAACAACAGCTAAGTGCCCCCAAAGTAAGTTTTGTATATTAAAGGGTTGTTTAGGTTGAGGGCAACCACTTTAAGAATATCTTGCCAGACTGGCAACCAGTGTTGGAGAAGTAGTTTAACGTGCCACTATGCATATTATTCAGTGTTGAACAAGTAGTTTGACATGTCACTATGCATATCGTTAGAAGGGAAATTGGGTGACCAAGTTACTTTTATTCATGATGTAAAAAAACATTCACAGAGAAGAGTTTCACTTAGTCATCTTTAATGTATGTGGGTAACATATACCTAGGAGCCAAAGATAACAAAAACATTGCAGACGGCTGTCTCTATTCATAACAGATGAATCATGCATACATGAGAACACTCAGTGAGTGACCCAGATATCTACTTTATTACAAAATGAAGCAACAAAGCTAATGACTCATATAGATTTGTTTGTGGGTGCACCTTTCACCACTGCAGAGCACAGACGTCATGATGTAATGATGTGTGTGCTGGTGTCTAGAATTTCATTATCTTGGATGTTTGCGTCCAGTTCGATAGCTAAGACTTTAACCTACTATGATAGGAAATTATACGCTCTGCTATCCATCAGGGGCTTAACATATGTTGATGTGGAAGGCGGCAGAAAAGTTCTAACACTGCTTGTGAGAATGTGGTCTATCTGTATACGTCTTCTCACCTTCCCTACAAGCCCCAGCTGTCACTCCTTGTTGATCTCCGTTACCTATGGACAGTAGTTTTACTATGCCGCCATCTAGTGACTGAAGTGTGCTGGGTACATAGAGCTGTAAAGAGATAGATCAGTTTTATCTTATTTATATAGCGCCAACAATTTACACAGCACTTCTTACAATACATATATTCAAGGGGGAGGACAAAAATACAATTGACAGACTAAGAGAAGCTGATACATTAAGAGGGATAGATAGATAGATAGATAGATAGATAGATAGATAGATAGATAGATAGATAGATAGTAAAGGTGCACACAAGTCCAATAAATTAATTTACTAATAAATGACATTTCCCTCTTAATTCTGGACTTTTGCCCTTTTATGAGTTGTTAATTCCATTTGTGAAAAAATGGCTCATGCAGTGAGCAATACACTTTTCCCTGTGTCTTCTTTTTCATCTTGCCCCATTGAAAATAGAAACAAACTTTGGTATGGTCAAGTACCAATAACAACATATCTCTGCCCATCTTTTTCCCCACTACAAACACATGGAGACATATGATGCATACGATGGGTTAGTTTTTGTTTTAATTTCCTAGCTAATAAGGGTGCCAGGATCTGAATGTGCTTTCTATAAGACCTGGGGAGCCTATAATTAAGAGCCAAGTGCCCCAGTGCTGGCCAGTTCCACACTCTGTTAACTCAGAGCATGAGAGAATCACTCTATAAATTGTGGGAAACTTGAAAGATTTTGGCAAGTTGTTCTGCGGTATCCTCTTTCCAACTAATCTAAAATACTGCACAACTATGCAGGTCCGTTAAGCCTCTTGAAGAAGTGTTGATTAAATAAACCATCCCAGAAGCATAAATAACGGCTGCTGACTTTACATCTCTATCTAAAGACAGCTATCAAGTGTCCCTGAAACTAAATTGCACTTCTAATGACTAAATATTGTCTCATATGTATGTCCTGTGAACAGTACTTATTGTAAAATATACTTATAATCCATTTTCCCTATTAAAAGGCTGACAGTTCACAAGAGTAGGCCCCTATTCTCCTGCTGTACCAGTATACCTTATGTTATGGTTAATTTTGTTAATTGTTAATTAATTAATTGAGAAGTTTTGTTACAACACAAACAAACAGTGTCACAAGAGTTCTATTGCGGGTACATTAAATCAGAATCTCTGATAAATAGACAGCTTAAGTGTCATACTTATTCTCTTATGAGCAGGGTTGGTTGGTCTCACATCATATGTTTTTTTTTAAATGTTATTATCAATTTTGTATTCTCCTTCAATGTAATAGCTGTGTAGAATCTGGTTGTGCTCTATAAATGAAATAAAAATTCTTATTATTAATAATAATATAAAACTCATCAAAAATATTAAAGAAACAATGTTGTACATAAAGATTGAGCATATCATGTTTTATTAATAATGTAAGTCCATCTGTAGTTCCCAGTTGCTAAGTCTGATTAATAGTGGTGGTATATTTGGCTAACTGAAATACATTAGATCGTAGTATATTAGTCGGTAAATTTAATATAGTAAATAACAAACATTTTTTTAGCATTAATAATTGGTCTGATGGATATTTCAAAATGGTCTCCAGGATGATGCAAAAACGATTTTAAAAAGATGGCAAAATATCAAACATTAGCAAGATTAATGAAGTTGTCTGAAATTTCGGCCAAGTTTCAGTAATATCTCATATTTCGCTTTCATATCTGCAGAGCTTACAAAATGCTCTGGACCTATTTTTTAACTGTAGAGAGGGGTTGTAAAAGAATAATGCAGGATTGGTATATCAAATGGTTTAATGTCTTTATTAGCTAACATATTGCCATAGGGTACACACATTCAACATTAGACTTGAAGCTTGCGATCTAATGTATTTCAGTTAGCCAAATATACCACCACTATTAATCAATGCTCCATTTGGATACCACAGTGTACTACTTAAAACCAGTACTGAAGAACTTGTTTTAAACATTAACAATTAACATTCAAGTTATTCTTTTCTATCAACCCTCCCCCTTACAGAGAGTTATCCCAACACATGCTGGCTTGTCGGCCCGATCATAGACAAATGGCGATTCTGTAGATCACACTATTTAGGTGCTAATCTCCTTGTCTAAAGCATTTTGTTAACTGTATTTAGCATATTCATTAAGTTGTTTTTGATAAGGAGAGGATGGTTATCTGTCCTGTATCTTAGTGGGGGTTCTCAGTAGTATGTTGTCACTTTTAGACAGCTTCCTGGATGGAGGTGTGGAACCATATCAGTAGAAGATGCAAGCAGCTGTGTTAGACCCTGTTAGGCACAGCAAGTACAAGAATTCCCAGCACCCTGTACTCTCTGATTAACGTTTACTTAACATCGCAAAGTAACTTTAACCAGACGGTTCTAGGTGTTTTTTTTACCCTTTACTTTCCCATTGTAATAAAACCTCATGGCAAATGGTTTATCCAGTCATATCTAGTAATATTTCCAATAGATAGCAATACAATTTAATGGAACAGAAGCGTACAGATATTCTTTGACTTACATCTACTCAGTTTACAGAGATTCACATTTATGCCATGCCCTTGTTTAAGACACGTTTTTGAGCAATGTTGTGGTAGAGTAAGACTTATATCATATTTCCTTCTGTGTGCTGCGGTTTTGAGTGTGTAAAGGAATGCTATTTCTCATTCTCTAGTAATATAAACAGCATCATCACAATGCATTGTTATGGTTGTGCTCTGTGTAATATAGCTTTGCCAGTGATTTAGATTAAACGCTCTCATGGACGGGGAACTCCTATTCCTGTGAGTGTGTGTTTTTTAATCTTACATTTTTGTATTATTTTGTCAGTGTATAACATCATGTCAAATGAATATACTGCACTAGTGTGCTTTAGTCCACAATGTGTTTGAATTCTATAAATTCTATAAAGACTAAAGTCACTTTAATATTTGCCTGTTCTAAGAAAGCAACCATATGTATATTATTAAGTGAGCACTTAAGATGGGAAGTATAAATAGACAGTATATCATATGAATGTCTAATCATTGAATGTCTAAATTCATACAACCATGCATTACGTACCATTTAGCCAACACTACTTATTTCTGTTAGTCTAAGCAAAAATATAGAAAAATATTATAATATATTTTCCACATCACTCTTCTGATGCCATTGTATTACCTTGTATTGGATTTAAATATTATCTTTTATTCATATAACTTACGCTGTGCTTCTTACAATATTTATATTGAAGGGGTATGAGAAAAATAATTTTGACAGACCAATACAACCCAATCCATTACATAAAAGAGCCATGCTTGCAAGCTTATCTAGAGCATCCCACATAGTTTTATTCCATGCAAGGAAAGCCCGTGTGATATACTGTAAGACATTTGAAAATGCTGTATAAAATAGTCATACCACTAATATTTAATAAAGCCAGGTCAATTCTCCAATTTTGGGAAAAAATGCTCTTTCAATGAGACATCAAAGCAAAGAATAAATTAGACTGATGTCTTATTATAATACCAGAGTCTCATGAATTCACAGACTTTCTTTGTGATTTTGCAGAAGCAGCCATTGATTTTGAAACACCCTGTTTGCATATCGTGTATACAATGTTCCAGTTTTGGCAGCGCTTCATATCAGCTTGTACCACCTGGTGCCTTCCTCTACAGTCTATAGACATTATCTATGAAAACATCACCTGCTAGGTCAGAAGAGGAATTTAACCTTGTGTAAAACTTTAGCATTATTATACACTCTGAAATATAACCCATGAAGGGCACTCTCATGTAGACAAAAGCAAAGACCATAAACTTTGAAAGATTTTGTGCAGAAACTTATAGATGATATACATATAAACTTATTCTGCAATCTGGGTGGAAAGCATTCCACAACTTTTATATAAAAACTATATATATATATACTAAAGAAAACATAACTTTGACCCTATAAAAAATGTTTTATCCTTAAACTGGTTATTTTAGAATGTTATGAGAAAAATTAATCACATTTGCATAGTTATTTTATAACGTCCAAACCCGTTTGCATGTCTAAACCATCCATTAACTAATGTACAAGAATGCATTAGGTAATATTAATAACTCATTCAGAAAAACACACTGTGAGAAAATCTATGACATTTTTGTTAGTCTAAGGCAGACCTGGGCAAAGCACGGCCCGCGGGCCACATCCGGCCCGCTGAATAGCTCGGACCGGCCCGCAAAGAGTGTCCTGGTGACTCACCAATGAGTCCGGTGTCCCCCCCCCGCCCCGGTCACTTACCTTAAACTCCTGTGTTGGAAGCGTTTGTCTCGGGTGCCGGCGCTTTACGCTGGGCGCCGGCATATGACGTCAGACGCCGGCGATCAGCAGTGAAGCGCCGGCACCCGAGACAAACGCCTCACGCTTCCAACACAGGAGTTTAAGGTAAGTGACCGGGGCGGGGGGGGAGATCCTGAGAAGGGGGGGTTAGGGAGTTAGAGGGGAGATACTGAGAAGGGGGGGTTAGGGAGTTAGAGGGGAGATACTGAGAAGGGGGGGTTAGGGAGTTAGAGGGGAGATACTGAGAAGGGGGGTTAGGGAGGGAGGTCTTACTGTGTGTGTGTGTCTTACTGTGTTTGTGTGTCTTACTGTGTGTGTGTGTATCTTACTGTGTCTGTGTGTGTCTTACTGTGTCTGTGTGTGTCTTACTGTGTCTGTGTGTGTCTCACTGTGTCTGTGTGTGTCTCACTGTGTCTGTGTGTGTCTCACTGTGTCTGTGTGTGTCTTACTGTGTCTGTGTGTGTCTTACTGTGTCTGTGTGTGTCTCACTGTGTCTGTGTGTGTCTTACTGTGTCTGTGTGTGTCTTACTGTGTCTGTGTGTGTCTCACTGTGTCTGTGTGTATCTTACTGTGTCTGTGTGTGTCTCACTGTGTCTGTGTGTGTCTTACTGTGTCTGTGTGTGTCTTACTGTGTCTGTGTGTGTCTCACTGTGTCTGTGTGTGTCTTACTGTGTCTGTGTGTGTCTTACTGTGTCTGTGTGTGTCTTACTGCGTGTGTCTTACTGTGTTCATAGCTTATTCAGTTATTGTAATAAATATTTTAGCCCATTTTTTAGCTCAAAATATTTTTTCCTTTTTTTTCTCCTCTAAAATCTAGGTGCGTCTTATCAGCAGGTGCGTCTTATAGAGCGAAAAATACGGTATGCACTCCGAAGCCTTGTTCATTTTGTTCACTTCTGTGCTGTGCTAATAGTTATTCAGGCCTTACTTATTCAAGCACCTCTACCAATGACGTAGGCTTGAATAACTTTATTAAACAGCACATAAGTTAACAAAATGGACAAGGCTTCGGAGTTTGTAGTTTGTAGAGGTCTGGCCCTCTAAAACCATTCCAATTTCTCATGTGGCCCCATGGGAAAATTAATTGCCCACCCCTGGTCTAAGGGGTTGTTATCAAGGAGCCATTTCTGTGGAGGTTTTAATAACTCATCTAATAACATGGTGACAAAAGTTCTCACGTGAGGTAATACTGTTATGTTGGTTAAGTGCTAAACCATACTATTTTCAATGGTTATACACAGTAATTATTCTCAATTAAAGTCTTAAAATGTCTGCACAATGTCAAGAAGGCAGCAGGAAGTTAGTGTGCTTGACAGAGTCCATTTCGATGTTGGAATGACAGTACTCAAACTCTTTTACATGGTTTGAGAATTACACGAATGCTTTGTCCTACTTAACACTGTTACACAAAGGTTGATTAAACTGGATAAGGAATACAAAGAATATGTTAGCCATAAACAGAAATGAGTGTAATTGTATTCAGAGCACTCAGATAATGAGGTTGAGGAGAAAATGAGGAGAAATTGTAACATAAAACTCAAGAAGTGAATGCTAGGGGAGCCAAAAATAAAACATGCTCGTCTACAGTATAACTAGATTGTTCAATTCACTTCACACTTCGTTAGAATGTTCCTGATTCAGTTAAGGTAAGTTTAGGCTGCACAGTTGATACTTGATACTAGTTGGGAATTATATTAGTATTCATTGTTTGCAAGTAGCAAAGAGAGAGGATATAATGGGGAAGCAGACGTGCTTTTAATGTGGATTTATTTATTCGGATGGTTCATTTGTAGTAACAGACCTTAGAAAACCCTAACGTAACATTCATATGAATTTTCTAATGCGTTATTTTATTCACAAAACAGAGAGTTGGCAACAGAACTGGTATCACCAACATCAACTCACATTATGCCAGTGAGGTTCTACTCATAAATAGCTTAGATGATCTTGTATAATGCATCTTTAAATCAGTGAGATTTCTTGCTGATTGCACAATGCATTATGCTCATCTAGCTCAACCCTTCTTTTAGAGAAATTTGCATGATAGTCCTTTATAATGCATATTGAACTTATGGAGTTCAATATGCATTCTTCTTTGATTGGACTGTCTCAGACATTAATATAGACAGCTGGCCTAGGACAGAAGTCCTAGCTGCTCCATGGCCTGCTTGCATAGACCTCCCTTGTTACTAGCAGATATACAGATTGGATGAATGTGCCACCCAGTACACTGTCCATGGCAGATTTTCTTGGCACTGCGTGTCCTTAAAATGCAGTGTTCTGGGATTTGACATCACATCCCGACACTCAGCATTGAGGATGGCACTCACAGAGGTAAATGGATGGGGATGGCTGGGTAGCTGCCCTGGGTCAAGCCAAGAACAGCACCAAGTGCAGATACTGAACATAAACTTAAAACACTCAGCTAATTCAGAAAGTCTCCAGTTTTGGTGGCAATTTTACATATTTTGTCACCGGGCAGATGTGTTGTTAAGCAGTGTCCAGTGTCAAATCTGTAATATTTTAAAGCGTGGCTGTTTTTGACTGATGTCTGAAATCTAGTAAATGTTGCCAGACTGCTGGTGGCATCTTTATTGCCACATTTTTTAACATTATTTCATATTTAAACACAAAAAATGTGGATAGGTGTGATCGTGTACTTTCAATCATCCATACACTCATGTTTCTGTACTTATTTTACCTTGATTAGAATATTGTATTTAAGTTAAACATAAACAGTAAAATCTGTAAAATATTCCACATTTATATAACATTATATACATTTCTCCTTCTGCATTAAATGACTTGCTCTCTGGATAATGGATGACACCTGCTGGTCAATTATAAGATCAAATCTTCAGTATAGGCTACAAAGTGAGATGGGGTATTAGATTCAGCTTCTTCTAAAAATGTTATCGTGGACTATACTGGAAACTATGGCACAACTGGCTACTGAAATATTTTACATTAAATGTTGTAATAGATTATAATAGTATATTTAAATTAGGATGACATCATCTTGTAACTCTCATAACTGCCCCCTCTCAACACGGATTAACAGAAACATTGCAAAGTATAATTTGACAATAGAAGGCCGTTTGGCAGTCTGTCTGATTCTACCTGTACCTCTGTACCGCTACACATGGCAGATAGAGGATGGAGGTAAAAGTTTGGGCTTGGGGGTAGCGTTTAGAACAGATGCTCCACGGGGCCAGACTTTGGTTCACATGTGGCAGCTGTGAGATAGCTCAGTTGGCAAACGCCCTTACTGCAAAACCTGTTCAAATCTGGGTAGGGTCAACTCAGCCCTTCATCCTCCCAAGGTCAATAAAATGAGTGCCATCAGATGGGTAATAATAACATCTATTATTTAGCTGCTGATTCAGTTAATGCCGAGAGTATGCGCTAAAAGTGATTTGAGCTCTACTGGAAGAAAAGCACTATACAAATATTATGACAAACATGCTTATGGGAAACCTTTATATATTGTCCCTTGAGAACATCTGCCATCTCTACCGGTATCATAAATGTTACAAATGTTGAAAAATCCATACTACGTACATCGACTTTTTGGAGGTGATCCTGCTGTACATACATAATATACATATATATATATATATACATATATATATATATATATATATATATATATATATATATATATATATAGCTTCCATTGTTGTTTATATGACATTAAATGTAAGTAACATTTTATGTAAAGAGATACTTTCTGTTGAACATAGCAAGGATCTTTTAAAGGTTGTAACCATATATTTAAGTTTTAGGCCATCTAGTCATGGCAGAAGAAAGAAACACAAAGGTCTTCTCTGTGACAAATTCTCATTGAGATGATGGATACATTGGTTTTAAAGTGCAGTCATAAGATCACCATAAAGTAATTGGTGCTTAGCAATATCGACTACCATTTCCGCTACGAGGAATAAACCAACTCTACTAAAGTGGAAAGGCAGTAAAGAAACCTGAGACCAAACACATTTAATTAAAAGAGTCGTTAATTATCATGTGCCTTCCATCAGAATCTGAAGCTGGCTCTCCCTTTGTAATGTGCTTCCAGACTTTTAGTGTCAAGGAGTATCATGTTTATTTAAGAAAAATGTGAATGTGAATATGCATGGTTGGGTTACCACTTCATGTCTTTTACAGACAGTTAACAAAACAAATGGCTCTCAAGAGCCCAATGTAATCGTTTCAGATCCCAGACCTGTCACCTGGTAATCAGCAAGCAGAGAAGATCTCAATGAACTCGATTACTGCATATTCAACCAAATGCAAAAAACAGGTTGCCCTTTAGCAGCAATGTTTTGCCATTATACATTTTAATTACAGAACACATTTTACATCCGGCATTTAAGACAGTATGGTACAGAGCAATGAAGTACCACACTGGAAAAAAAATAGCTTTTTTATTGTGACATTAAACTTACTTTAACTTTAGAATGAGTAGATGCCATTGGATGTAATCATGAGATACATGGGTGCCACACATCAATATCATTAAGACACACATAAGGGCCTCCTCTGCTTTAATACCATTAATAAAGGAGTCTACCTTGGGTATAAAAATCAGATTTTACTGTCCCATGCTGTCCCACTAATGAAGAATGCATATGAAACTATTTTCTATGTACTTGAATATGCATTCATTAACCTGTATGTGTAAAAAAAACATCACTTTTGGTTGTTTGAAGCAGCCAGTGACAGTAAAGGGAACCCACTGAAATCAAAGGAGGTGCTTTCTGAGCATGTATGTAGAGGGTCGTGTTAGATCCCCTGGAACAGTGTTGGAGCTGGCTGTGAACCAAAAAAATATTTAAATTTGAAGTACAGACCTGTCTAACACCCATTATTCTATGATGTTGGATGTAATGAATTCATATAGGGCCAGAGATTGATAGGTGTGCACCTTTAAATAAGCAATTACAATTTCTAAGTTCAATGAGATAAACTATTATTCAACCTTGCAGATTATTGAATCTTCAGAAAGTGAAGTTTTCCTTCAACCTGTTGAGTAGGCTCTCAGCTATTAGAAGCATTATTTGATTATCCAATATACATGACCTTTCCGTCCAGTGAAGGTTTAGTCACAATATGTGTGGTCAGTTTTATTATTGTTAATGTTCTATGCAGAGCCATTGGTAGTAAATAGCTAAGAGGGATGGAGCCCCGTTCATCCAGGAAAGGCCCAAGCCTCAAAAATCAGGAACATATGACAACGTTATCAGTGCTGAAGAACACACCAACTGAGTTTTGATCATATTATTGTACCCTGATACTTAACTATTTCCTTTACACATTTTTGACCAACAAACTAAGTTTGTTGTAATAATATTTATTTTGCATAAACTAAGTTTGTTGTAATAATATGTATTTTTGTATATCATTAATTAAGCTCAAGGAATCTAAATGTAAAATATACATATTTTGGGAAGAAATAGTTATACATTCAAATTATTTTCATTTAGTTTGTCTACAAAAATATCCATTAAAAAAAAAATTCAAATGTAATGGTAGATTTCACTCTATGTGGATGCTGGTATTATTGGTGGCATTCAGGGTCCCTGCTACACTGTGTGAGTTGTTTATTCAAGGTCCAGTATATGGGGATTATCCTCCCACAAACGGATAAAAGTTCTCCAATAAAAGTATATAAGTAAGTCGTAAAGTATGCCATCGGAGGAGACTTCACTATGTGTATGGTCCCATATCAGATGTGTAAAATGGAGAAATGCCACTCTTCTTAGAAATATTTATCAAAAATTACATTTTGTCTTAATTCTGTTTCCTTTGCAAACATTGAAAAGTAGTTTTCACCAAAGGTAGGAGTACAGCCACAAGGTCTCAAGTCTTTTACCTTGACCATATCATTTACAATATGCATCAACATGTCATCACGTATTATAGGTGACAGGTCTGGACCACTTATTTATTTACATTGGTTCACCTTTCCCCAAAAGGTTCCGTTTTGTTTGCTTGTCTCCTTGGTCCAGGCTGCTGCTAATGTCAATGGGTTCCCTAAGCTATTCCTGGCAATTAAAACTCACACTTCAATTAATAGATAAAATAGGGTCATATTACTAGTATAACATTTATTGTCATTATAATGAAAAAGTTTACATTTACTCGCCTCAAAATTGAAGTTTTATTTATAAAAATGCAGAGAATTAGTGTGAAAAATGTTCATATGACTTAAAAAAATGTTTACACGTCTGCAGGCAATGACTGAATCCAAGCATTTCTATAATATAGATATGTGTTAGTGTATGGATTGACACTTAAAAAAAGTACAATCATATGGGTGGCTCATTGAGGAAAAAAATGTTCCATATAACAGAAACGGCATGCATAGTTTAGATGAAATATAAAACATGTTTACTAAAATGGATTTATTAACAAAAGTGGGGGTTGACAGGAGATTTTGTATGATAGCTGTGGTTTAACTCTTCATTGTAGAGGACCAATGCTGGAAAAGTATACAACAGGATTTTCTGAGGTCTTCCTGCAGAATGCATGGATCAATCAGTGATGAGACTTGAATCTCGCTGATTTATATATGCTTTATACATACAAGCTATTCTTGGAGCAGAATCTCATTTTGGTTAGCCTGTCGTAAACTAAAGTGACATGAAATTGTAACTCCGCAGCAAGCTGTCCTGTCCTGCCATTTTTTAGTGAACAAACCCAAAAGCCTCATGTGCCGTTCTATAACAATGGGGCCAAAAGGGAGGTTTGACATGTAAATCCCTAAATTAGATACAAAAGAAATAGGACAACAATGCACAAGAGAATTACATCATTGTCCTTTATTTCTCTTACTGTATAGTACATTTTACAAATTTTTATACAGACTGGGTCTGTATTGTATTTGTAGTCTATGCACCGTGAATAAAATAGCACTGAATTTTAATCCATCAAGGAACACTTAGGTATACAAGCTGCCTGTAATACTGCTCATTTTTTCTTATCTATAAAACTGACAGTAAGGGAATTTAATTATGTAAATAATGTATTGGATAGAGATACGGTTTTCCTAAATATAACACAAAACCAAGGGCCAAGTAATGTTTGACTTTTTTACTGGAGGAAAAATGGGCAGACTAGATGGTCCATATGGTTCTTATCTGCTGTCAAATTCTGTGTTTCTATGACATAATTACAAAGCAAGTCCTTAATCTGAATGCAATGTTTTACTTGATAATTTTAATGACTGTTGTGTGTGTGATTTATCAGGGAAGTCTCACTTTTTAGCATAAAATGGCTTTAAAGGTACTGAAAGCATTTTAGATCCATAAATCTTGGTATTGTGACATTACTGGTCTATATTCAAATCAGTACTGTACAACTCAAATTGGTTGCCAAAATCGATCCTGAGATCTGGATCTGAATGAATCACTAATTTCTTCATGTATTAACTCTTAGGTAAAAGAAACATAGTAGCATCATATCATGAAGCATACACCTTCAAAGGAGAGCTGGCACCTTTTGTCCTGGAGGCAAGTATTTTAAATTGGCCCTCCATAAACAATTCGGATCAGGAGGATTTTGCCTTCCTGCCCTTGTGACAGCCCAACACAATTTAGCCCTACCATCTTATTCCAATCTTGAACATGTTACGTGTTTATCTCTTGGCTTGCAAGAACAGAGCCTTTAACACATTGAAACATTTAACATTTTGTCAGCAAACCAAAAATATTGGCTTATTCTAATTGTTGCAAAAAACGAATATACTTAGCTTCTTTTTTCTGATTCTGGCATCACCTTCTTCTTGTCCTGATGTTCTGTAGAGTTTTCACAGGTGTTGTGTACCATGCATCATGTAATAGCCTTTATTTGGATGCCAGAGTGGCTATTTAACCCTGTACAATTCTTTGGGTTCTGAATTACATTTAAGTCACCCAGAATGAGGGAAGTTTATACCTTAATGACCAGAGATTTTCTGCCATTTTTACCATATATCAAGCGCAAGTAAATATTTTTGCATTTTTTTCCAAGATTGCTTATGTAATGCCAAGGTAAGCTATGTTATTATTATTATCTTTTATTTATACAGCGACAACAAATATGGATTGATGGGGTAAATTGCATTGGCCAGCTTCAAAGATACCCGAAATGGTACATGGGGGAAGAATTACCAGATTTGGAAAAAATGGTTTTAAAATAGCAAAACGCTATTGTACTTATTGCCCCATAACGTGCAGAAAAAGACAAAAACATTGGGTATTTCTAAACTCAGGAAAAATGGTAGAATTTATTTAGCAGGTTTTTTCATTAGCTTTTATAGATAAGTAAAAGATTTTTCAAGTAAAAGTCAGAAAAAGTCATTTTTTTTCTCATTTTTCATTGTATTTTATCCTTTTTTTTATAGTATGATACACTCAAAACAATGACATCTAAAGAAAGCCCTTCTTGTCCTGAAAAAAACAATATATAACTTGTGTGGGTTCAGTAAAAAAGAAGAAAATTAGAGCTAAACACAAGCACCACAGAAATGTTAAAACAGCCATTGCCACGAAGGGTACAAAAAACAAAATCAGCCATTGTCACTAAGGGGTAAAATATATTATTTTATACTCTGTAACCTGTTTATTTGTTTTGGAGCTAGCGCATACACCAGAATTTATAGATACTGAATTTAAAAATAGCCAATTTTTTATGGTTGTTTTTGCAAGATATAGGGTAATAAGTACAAGTAGTGTATTGCTATTTTATGAGGGTCTAAAATGCCCCCTTACATTCTACATCTTTTTTCTTCTTAAGGGGAAGAAGATTTTTTATCCCTATTTCTAATGGGAGGGGTATGAGGTGTTTAGAAACCTACTTTTTTAAACAACATTTTTATTAAGTTTTTTCTTAGAACTGGATGGTTTCGTTTAGGATGTCATGGTGACATAATCTTTATTGTTTTTACATTTTGTTTATTCTTTAACTATTTTCAAATTTTTATTATTTTGTTTATATTTTTATTTTTATATTTTTGTTATATCTTATATTTACAGGGCTCAATTCCCTGCTGATTGCAGCACCTGTAATTAGCCTGCAGAGGGAGCTCAGAGGTCTCAGGCAGGTCTGGTTCTGCTCTGTTCTGGACTACATCTGCTGCTATGTCAGGGCGCTGGTATGTGGCTGCTCATCCTTAGATGCTCATCCGGGTGAGTGTAGTCGCCCTGCACCAGGCCCTGTCCTGAGACTCCGCTACTGCATACTGAACTCCTGAACTCCATCTATGGGCGCGCTGGGTCATTACAGTCGTCTGTATTGACCCAGTTCCTGACATAGCAGCAGATGTAGTCCAGAACAGAGCAGAACCAAACTTGGCTGGATGTGGAAATCCAAACTAAACTTGAATCTGACAAAGCATCAAAACTTGGAGATATCCTGCAGGCCCCCTGGAGCAGGCATGACACGTAGCACTAGAATCATGTGCAGGATGCTGCAGGCTGGGACCACGGAAGCTGGGCTGGGATCAACAGAAACATAGCAAGCAAGGACAGAGCAAGGGACAGAGCAACAGGGAGACCAAGCAAGGAACATAACCAGACAAGACATACATGATACAGGGCACAACAAAGGACGGGGAACAAGGCAAGGAACACAGGGGAAGGAGTCAGGAGCCAGAATTCTCAGATGCTTCTCCTTTAAGCAAGGATAGGACTACTTAACTGGGACATGGGGAGAGGAGAGAGGAACCGAAATCCTCAGATGATTCAGGGAAGAAGGGCAAAGGTACATAAGAGAACGACAAACATGAATACAGGAACTAGCCTAGGACTATGTGATAACAATTGGAGATTCCGTCACATCATATGGCCATAGTATGCTTAGCCCACCACTACGCCAAAGTACTCCAATGACGGTGGGTCCTAACGCTAAGCCCTGCATACGAAAGTACTGATAAACAAAACACAGAACCGAGAAGGACAAACCTTTAGACTGCAGACTGAGACAAACAGAACAAACAGGTGGGACACACCTTATAAAGGAAACAGAGCTGAAGCAAAGAGCAGACTGGATTCAAAGAATCAGAGGTTCAGGACAGAGCATACGGAAATCCAGGAGTGGACCACAGCAAAACATGGGAACTGAGGCAAGGCAGGGAAAAACAGAGATATGCAGCTCCACAGCCTGGATGGACCCTGACACACACATCCTAAAACTGTATCTATTATTTCTGCTTGATAAGTGTGTCTTTGCATTCCAACTGAAATGTGAGCGTATTGGAGCATTCCATCTCAAGAATCATATTTTGTTCAATATTACACTATATTTGTTTTTTTAATTATTTGTTCTTAGCAGGGTCTATTGAACACCTCTTAAACCTAATACAAATGTTATTTCAAAGGTAACCTAATATTTAAATGGTTAAAATGCAATAAATATATATCTAATGTGGTGAGACACAACAAAAAATTCCAGATAAATGTTTTATTTAATTTAATATCAGTCTTAAATAATATATTAGTTATAAAGGATCCAACAAAAATGCATGTACATATTAGGTAAGTAGGTAAGTATATATATATATATATATATATATATATATATATATATATATATATAATTGAATAAACATACCCTGATTTTGCTAAAAGAAAATCTTTATCTGATCTTTGTCTGACTAACCATGTTACCAGTTTTACAGTTACTGTATATGAATAACTTTGGATGCTTCATATAATTAACTTATTAGGCTGTTTTCACCGTGGGAACTAAAGTGAAATGTCTTATTTCTTTCTTGTCAATTCAGCCTAGTTCCTCAATGGTTCCCTTTTTCTTTTTCTAGAATGCCTAGTGTATCCTGTTGCAACTTAAATATTTATTAAAAAGAAATGTTGTGTAAAACAAAACCAGACTCCTATTGTTGAAACCAACTCCTTAGCCACAATTTAAAGGTCCTAGTTTGGAGTATTGTAACATAGTTATTTGGGTTGGAAAAAAGACACAAGTCTATCAAAGCAACCTTGTTGCTTAATCGAGAAGAACGCAATAACCCACATTGAAGCAATTTCCAATAGTGCCTCAAAAAAGGGGGGGGGAATCCGTCTTGATTCCAAAATGGCAATCTGATATCTCGCTAGATCAACAAGCTATGACCAATCCTGTCCTTATATATAATTATATCCATGTATATTCTTCTTTACTATAAAAATCATACAGCACATATAGAAAGCCATCTATTGAATTTGATAGCACAACATCTGTGGGTAGCGAATTCCACATCTTTATTGTTCTTACTGTAAAGAACTCTTTTGGCTTTAGTGAAAATTGCTTTCTTCCATCTGAATCGATGAGCTGTTGTTTGCAAAGTCCTATTAACAACAGGTCTCCGGAAAGCAGCTGATATTGTCCTTGTATGTATTTATATAATATCATATGCCTTGTAAGTTGACTCTTTTCTAATACTTGAACTCCCATAGCCTTCCGCTAAGGTTTTTCATTTCTCTTATTAACTTGCCTGCCCCCCCCCAAAAAAAATGGGCTTTTGCCTTGATTGTGAAGTTGGAATAATATATTTTTGCTTAGTTCGATTGATTTTGCAATTATTATCATAACTATTACTATATTATCAATTTACAGAGTGCTTTTCATGTTGCATATAATGTGACACAGACTAAAGGATATATAATGTAAGGGGGTTCTGCTCATAAGCTAACAATGTACATCATAAAAATAATTAAAACAAAAAGCAATTAAAGTGAAGATCTAGTCCCTTAGCATGGGCTTCCTCTTGTGTAGACATCAAGAGTTTAACTGGCCAATAATTACTTTTTGATTCATTTGCTCAATATCCCGTAAAATGTGCAGTCCTTAAATATACTCATGACGTTAATGGTTACGTTGAAATCCTTCTAAACTGTGCTAATTCATCCTAAAAAGAGAGAAGGGTAATAGGTTTATCAGCTGGAAAATGTCACGTCATAAATCTTAACTTTTTTTTTGTCTAGGCAAATGGTGTGTTGCCAGAAAAACACTGGGATTTTTATTTATTTATGTGGTTGATTGGGTTTTTGCTCAGAGAGTGTCTCCACCCAGCTATATCCATTCAGAGAGCCAACAATCCATCAATTCCTCAGTGGGATGCCTTCCAGCTGGCTAGGCTTCATCCTCCTTATCACATATGTGCATAGGATATACCTGTAAATTCCACCACCCTCTCTGAATTCACGGTGCTACAAAATTGCAAGTTTTGAAATGAGAACAAACTTAATTTATTTTCTATGATACGATAAATTACTATGATGAGTGAGTCATATTTTAAGGAATGAGGGAAATCCATTGCTAAAACGGAAAATATGTGATGTGCCTTCACTTTAATATGCCTTATTTTTTTAAGCCACACTAACAGGAGAAGGCTAACATGCAGTAGGGGCAATTACACCCTTGGCCTGCTCTGATGTAAACTTGTATATCCGTTATTAGAAGCCATGTTTAAAGGTGTGTATGGCAAAAAAAAACATTTACAAACTTTTATTGGAGAGAAGAAATTTTATTCATAAACAATGTTATTGTGAAGAAAACAGGATAACTGTCTTCTTTTGAACTTCCAACAGTTGAGTTACTTTAAAACTATATGATTTCTTATGTGATAGATAATTCATTCTGGGAATGGTAGAGCTAGGCAATTTGGCCCACTGCAGTACAGTGCCAAGCCAAACCCAGGGGTTGATTCACCAACCAAACTACCAGCTGCCATTCCTTCCCTACTGATAAACTGGGCCACCCTGGCAAACAAATCTCACCGAGCTTTAATGACATAGAAGACATCACCCCTAGTAACTGATACACATACAAAAACCTTAAATGTACATGGAATTGTACCAGAAAGATGGGTTAAGAGGATCTCAAAATGGTTTAAAACACATCTTACAAATGTATTTGTCGGTCTATTCAATTTAACTTAATAATGGTATTTTTAATGGATGCTGTTGAGTGTTGTTGTATATTGGTACCATCAAGGATAACACAATTTAGCAATGCTTATGTGTTCACAAGTGACCAAGCCAGTGTGAATATTAACAGCTATATGATATTGTAGGAATGCCTTGTCATGCATTTTTTTTTCTTACAAAAGCGATTAAAATACAAGTGTGTTTGTGAAAGTATCTTTTTTAGCAGGAAAATATATTATAGCGTAAGTGCACTAAACCTTTGGTGACTTGGTACTACAAAAGCTGTGCAGCTTGGGTCAGTGAAATGAAGTCTAGGCTCAAAATTTAATTAGTTCATAAAAATATATGTTGGCAAAAAGGTGGAAAAGCCCCATAAAGTCTTAATAATTTAACTTGAATAGAGGAACCCATCAAGTATATCAATACTCCCTAGTCTTATTTTCAATTAGTATTGAATCTTGTTTTTTGCAGTCTGACCTATCACAGTGGGAATTTCTGTAAGAATAGAATATATTGATATTCCTTTTTCTAGAGTCCACGTTAACTAACATTCATCTTCTCGAAACAGGAAGACAAAATGAGGCATAGCTTGAGTTGATAAGCAATTACATTTGAGGTTCTTGTGTAAAGAAATGTAGAAACTTTATACTAAGTGATATTCTATAATGTAACCACAGCCACATAAAATCAAAATCCCATTCTAGCTTGAAAATATAGCTTACTGATAATATTACATAGCTCACAATAATCATTACAGCTATTTGATAGTTAAATCTCTAAAACGTGTTATCTGGTTCAATAAAAACTAACAAAACTCATGAATAAACCAAACAACATTCCAATGCAAATCTAATATTTGCTTCTAATTCTTATCAAATTTCTTTCCTATAAAACAGCCACTTAATCGGTTTGTATTAACTTGTGGTTTTAACCACAGACGAATAAGCTGTCAAGAAGGTAACTCATGTAGGCCCTTTCACAGTTTGTACAGTTTCTCATAAAACCTGCCAGGTATTACCATCGCTGTGGGAACTTTTCTGGACCTAAGCATGAACAAAGACCAGAAACTTATCATTAAAATGTCCTTGCCTTTCAAACTTTAGTGGACTATCATACAAAAACAAACCTATATTTAGTTATGTTCTTAAACCACTATGATGCCAGCTCTGGTTAATACATCCTCGACTGAAATTTGGCCTTTGGTCAATGGAATGGTCAATTAGAGATGACTTGGCTCTGCACGTTAAAGCTAATTCTAAATCAAGAAGCATGATAAACCTAAAACTGCAACACATCTGGTGTTTTAAGAAATGATTGGCTTATTGTCTTATCCTTACTATTGTAATCTTCTAGATTTATAATCATTCTAGAGTATTAAAGCAGGTTTCAGAGTGAATGTCATGACACAATACAATCCATATTTTATTCATGAATACCCACCAGATGATATGAAAGTCTTGTCTTTGATTGGTTGGTTCAGAATATTAGCAGGCTGGCACTTGTCATTATATCATTGTTAAGATATTTTCCCCCACAGAAGTGAAATTGAAAGATTTTTAGAACATTTATGATTTATCTTTCAATTTTTGTGACACACTTATATAGGAATTCAGGAAAATACAACATGATAAAAAAAAAGCAATGTGTTAAAGGCCACATTTTTCCCAAAGTAAGATACAACTGGCCCTAGTACGGAAATCTTTGAAGTTCCTTGAGTTTCTTCCTATTGATTTTTCCTCTCCTCACGCATTCCATGCATTATTCTTAAGTGATATGTCAGTGTGAGTCAATGCTTTTGGAAAACTAGAAATATTCTTTCGGCTTTACAAGCACGGATGAACGTGTTTAATCTTGGAAGAATATTGTCCAAATAGTCACAGCTTGACTGCTGTTTGGCTGCCAAAATAGGCATGATCACCAAAATATTAGTGTAATATATGACTTTTCACACTAGTTTCACTGGTTTTAATAAGTACAGATTTTTCCCACACTGATATCACTATGATAACATCAGTCAGTGACCCGTTGTCTCCGGGTGACATCAGTAAATCTCTGGGTTGTGTCAGCGGCGTTTAGGTATGCCCACTCCCTGCCCTATCCCCCTCCCACCCCATACAAATTTGACGTGTTTGAAGCTAGGCACACCCGTGTATGCTGCTATTCCCACCCACATACAAGGCTATTTCTGCCCCCACAAAGCCACTCGGCCCAAAGAGGGAGCGCTCCGGGTAGCCTGGTTTCCAGGTTTTAATATTATGCAAGAGGGTGACCTCATTCTTAGGTACATGCACACAAAATAAATCTCACGATAATTTGTGTGCACTGCATACAAAGGCATGTATACATTAGGATTAGAGGTTCCTATCTATATAATTAACAAATAATTAGCAATATATCACTCAGCTCCTAAATATCACATTACATTTTATTTATAGAGGGACTGCAGATTCCGTAGTGCTGTTACTATAAGCAATAACAGAACGCATGTTAAAACATTATAGCACAGAAGAAGAAAGACCCTCCTCTTGTAAGCTTAAAGTCTATTAGGAGGTTGAGGGGAGATTAATTTCCAATACATGCAGTGATTTAGTTGCTCGACATGCTTCTCAGTACAGTTTAATCAGCAAAAAGATGTTATGTCATTCAGAATCACTGAATAGAAATTCCAGTATACTTATGTTTATGACATCAAATGTGTGTATGAATATGAAATGATGCAAAATGCAGGTTGTTTCCCAACAGATCACAAAAACTAAACTAGAACAGAAATTGCAGCTGGATTTGGTTAGGCCTCAGTGATATATTGGATATCACATACCAGCTGCAAATAAACAGGTAAATAAGTTTAACAATATTACAAGAACCCTCAAGCACATAAAAGGAATACAGAAAAAATGTATCATGAAGTCATAAATCCTACCTAGCTGTTTGTCATATGTATATAAAAGAATACAAAGAACACATTTTGTATGTATATCAGTATAAATATGACCGTGGGTTTAAGGTTCTTAAACCTTTAATTATCCTGATGTCATTGTGTTTGGAAATTGACCTTAACACCAACAATATGATATGTCAATGGCAAATAAAACCATGAGCATTTGGTATACCTCCCTTAAGGGACAATAGCAACTTATTTCCTTAATGGCAAGCAGCTGATTGTAACATCCTCATGGTCCACCTAGATTTTATAAACTATACATACCAAATTTCAAATGGCCAAAGAAGTACACTTTTGTTTTAGAGGCTATGGCTAGATACTTGACAATGGGTTAGGGCTTTACCACGACATTTTAGGTAAGGGTAAGGCATTACATAAATGTACACAATTTCATTCAGAAACACCTTTTACCCTGTTTCTATACAGAACTTTGATATACTCTCATCCAACAAACATTGTGAGTTCATAAAAAGGGGCAATGGAAGAAGAAACTGGGTTATAGAGATTTGGGTCTCAAAGATGGACACGTAGCAGGTATGCAGATAACATAAACATAAAAAAAAAACCTGATTTGGAAATCTTGAAGCCACTGCCCTGTAGCTAGAAATGTTATACAATGTGCTCATAGCTTTACAATATAACAACCTGTCTTGGCTTATACCCACATGCCAGTGCAGATCATTTCAAGTTCAAATATGCATTTATTTCATTTTGTGACCTCCAGGTATAATATTACATTTTTTTCATCTTTAATTTAAAATGTTGGCATACCTTGGCAGACCAAGAATGTAAACTCCTCTACAACCAGTTCTGACCATCTCATGAATTTGTACATATATTTGTTTTCTACAAATACCTTATGTTAAATTACAGGATGAGGTTTAGGAGACATGGAAATCAGTAAAACTATGGCACCATTTTAATTGTGCTTGTTGTGGAAAGACTAGCTCTTTGTGGTCAGGAATCTACTAGAAGCTTGAGGGCACAGAACTTCAAATAAGGACAGCATGCAACAACAACGTTATTAAACAAGGAGAAAAACAGAGCTCTTAGGAAAACTCCTTTTTCACATCCAGTTGTAAATCTTGATTAAATAGCTTGCAGGTGTCAGGATTAAAGTATATTCATTGGGAATTTAAGCATAGCACCAGCTGGGCTCTGCATTTGCCAGTTGTAGTTTCTTCTTTGTTTTCCAACTGTTGACAGTACAACCAAAAATATTCCTTTGGGTATAGACTAAGTTAAATAACAAGCAGGATGAGTAAGAGAACAGCTGTAGTTATTTTTTTTCTGTGTTTACCATACCTGCCTTTTAGATTTATGGGGCACGTCAGTCATATAATGTATATTCCATAATGCAAAACATTTTTGGTTGAAGCATGGTTGTGATGAAACAATCAGGATCAGGAACAAATACTCTTGACAGGTGTTTGAAAACAAATGTTATATTTAGATACTATCACCATATATGGGTACATTTTACAGTAACACCAGAAAAAGTTACGTATTTTTAAGCTTGGCTTTTGTAACGTGTTTATATGTTCCAGATTGGGAATTGTTCTTACAGAAGCTTTAAATTGGCCAATGTTAAGCTGTTAATAGAAGACTGAGTCTGCTTTGCTCATTATCGATAAACTAAATGATATCCTTACTAGTCCAAGGATTTGCTATTAAGGATAAATGCCGATACAACCAGTGCTAAGTTTACAGCAGGACATCAAACAATGTGGCTAAATGATGTAAATGCATATTGCACACAGGGAAGTATGATTGTGGTCACATTTAGAAATATAGTATCTCTGCCCTGTATACCATTCATAAACTGCTTCTTATTCTAATTAGGAACAATGATATCCAGGTGTATATGTTAATGGTTAAGTGGAAATAAGAGCTACAGATTATCTGCCATGCTCCTTTTTCATTGATGTTCTATATTTAAAAGATACATATACAGTACTGTGCAGAAATTTAAGCAGGTGTGACAAATTGCTGTAAAATAGTAATGTTTTTGTTTTTTTAAATAGACATATTGCTTTAAAATAGCATCAATTATTCTAGGTATCCTTCCACACAGTTATGGAACTTGGGAGGTAGGTTTTTCCAAAAAGCTTGGATAACTAACCACGGCCTCAGTGGCTTCACTTCATGTAATCACAGACACTGGATAGTGTTGATATCAGGGCTCTGTGGAGCCATACTATCACTTCCAGGATTTGGGGCTGCATTTGGGGCGAAACAGATGCCTTCCTGATATTACTGCATGATGCATAATACCTGTCTGTACTTCTCCACATCAAGGAGGCTATTAATTCTGACTAAATCCATAACATTCGCAGAAATGCAGCCCCAAACTTGCAAGGAACCTCCACCATGTTTCACTGATGCCTGCAAACATTCATTCTTGTACCACTCTCCAGCCCTTCTGCAAACAAACTGCCTCCTGCTTCAGCCAAATATTTCAAATTTCTGACTCATCAGTCCAGAGCACCTGCTGCCATTTTTCTGTACCCCAGTTCCTGTGTTTTTATGAGTAGTTGAGTTGCTTGGCCCTGTTTCCACATGGCTTTTGGCTGCAAGTCTTCCATGAAGACTAATTCTGACCAGACTTCTCCAGACAGTAGATGGATGTACCAGGTTCCCACTGCCAATGCTGAGCAGATGACACTGCTGGACATCTTCTGACTGCAAAGGGAAGTAATCATGATGTGTCTTTAGTCTGTTGCACTAAATTTCCTTGGCAGACCACTATGTCTACAGTCCTCCACATTGCACGGTTCTTTGTGCTTCTTCATAAGAGCATGGGCAGAACATCTAGAAACCCTTGTCTATTGTAAAATTTCTGCCTGGGATGCAGTATAGCTACCTTGTGTCTTGTTGCTGTGCTCGGTCTTGCCATGGTGAATGACTTTTGACATTAAAATCTTCAGCAACCTCACCTCGTTACTGAGCTTGGCTGTTCCTTAACAAGTTTGATTTCTCCTACACAGCTGTTTCTGTTTCAGTTAATGATTGTACTTTAACCTACATATTCAATTGATGATCATTGGCACCTGTTTGGTATAATTGTTTAGTACATCTAACTGTATGAATACAAAATCCCAGACTTTTTGCAAGTGTACCTTAAGAATAGGAATTAATGCAGTTTAGAGAAGGGTAGTTACACCAAATATTGATTTGGTTTACATTTTTCTTCTGTTCACTCACTTTGGATTTTCTCAGATGATAAAAATAAGCTATTAACACGTCTACTTTTGAAAATGTTTATTTTTTCAATACTTTTGCACAGTACTATGTATGTACAATACATAGTATATCCTATGGGGACTGTCTATTGCCTACATTATGTATTAGACATACATAGAGAGGCTATTTAGCTGACTTATTCCCTGCTATCTGGCACAGTGTCATTAAATGTATGGCTTTCAAACATGACATAAATGTTAAAAATTCCTAAGACATTTTATTGCATATCCAGTACATTTTGCTAAATGGACTGGTGCTTTTGACAAAGAAAACCCGAGGGGAGAATAAACATCAATTACTGAAAAAATGCATTGTATTTTTGATGGATATTAGACACTCATAGATTAGGTAGTGATATCACCGAGAACAAGAATGCATGCATAGTAGGATACTTTAATTAGAGGGTTTTTTTATTATATAAATATGCAGTATATCTGTATCTGATACATTTGTAATTTACAATTAATGATTCTCTAGGAAATAAAGAAGCTAAGACACGGAGAGGAAATTCTATATATAGGTATATCTGATACATTTATATTTTGCAATACATGTTTATTTACAATTAAAAAAAATAAGCTAATTCTACAATATCAGGAAAAAGCTCAGACTTTTGAATCTCTTCTTCTGAGAAGTCACAGTTCCTTCATGCAGAGTATATGCTGAGAACAAGGTAAGCATCCAGGACAATAGAGTGTAAATGAGGAAAAAAAGACTGATATACAAGGAATACTATTGAAATTATTAAAAATATCAGTAAAGTGTTCTGCGATTATCATATGAAGTTAATTTTGTTCTCTGTGGTCTGCTGTAATAATGTCGAAATGTGACTAAGCCAGCAAAAAGTATTACTGATGAGGGATTTCATTCATATACCTCATTTATTTATCATTATTAACAAAATAATTTAATAAAACCTATCACTGTAACTGTGGGAATGTTACACAACTTGCCATAGAAACTCTGGGCCAGAACGCAACTTATTCCACAGGACAAAAAGTGATATTTTACACAATTTGCTCCTTTCGGCATGAACACTAGAATATACATTTAACATTTGTTGCACGATTTTCAGTTGATATAGATTTTCTAGTCATTGTACTTGCACGAAAAGTAGCACATAAACTAGTATTATGTCATTTAATTCAATGTGACTTTTTATTTGTGAACCTTATTATAGGTGTTATAAAGAGGTGCACGTTCTGTTTGTCCCGAATAATTTCATGTCTCAGTTTTTGTTCTGGTTTGCCCTGATCATGATAATTGTCGGTAAATTAACCTACAATAACCATAACAAATATGGTTCTCTATTTTTACAATTTTGTACTTTACTATGCTTGACTATGTTTGTAATGTTGAGGTAGGACAATTAGGACAACTAGTTTCTTCTTTTACACAGTTATTTGCAATTTTGTGTTTTTTATTAAAACAGAAATAAAAATTGTGCTGTGTTTGTAATGAATTAAGTGCTGTTATATATGACCGGGGATACTTCGGCTTGTCTTTAAACAAGGGGCTATTTTATTACCACCAGTCTGTTTCTGGATTCTTTCACTTTTTTTTTTTAGTTCAGATGTCCTTGTTTCTCTCCAGGCATATTGATTGCAACTATTACCTTGGTTTCAACCATTATTGTGTCTGATCTATTATGACTTTAAAGGCATGTAACCTTTTTAAGGAAGGGGGGAATTTAGGGGATGGCTTTTGTGAACAAAAGGACCAAACTGAAAACTGTGACCAATCTCTGTATGATCTAATTGTTTTTCTAGACAGCGGTTTTGACTTATCATTTTCCATCAAAGAGTTTCTTGTAAGAGGCTTTCAGCTAGGCGATTTATTGGCAGCTAATGGATCCAGTAGACTTGTAATAGGAATTGCTCAAATGAGAGTCAGTTTCAGACATTGCACATAGACAGAGTATAGATTTTCCAACTTTGCTCAATGCAATTTTTTACAAGTATGGAAACAGAGCTTATCATCTGAATATCTGCTTATCATATGCTTTATGCACTCCTTATAGCTTTACAGACACATGGCTAAATATCTTGTTTGTATTTTGATTTGTTTTATTAAAGTAGAACTCTAATATATTAAAATTATTTAAATAATTTTGGCCCTGCAAAAACAAGCATGCAGTCTAAAAAGGAGATTATTTTATGCATTATGCTTTAATTGTATTTATATGTAATAACCAGTGGCGTATTCTCACCTAGGGGTAGGTCACCCTATTGGGCTATTAGGCTCCCAGCACGGCACTTCTTCTTGGGCCGATTGGGGAAATCAAGTCTTCCTTGTCACTGGCCAATATATACTATTGAGCACTGTGCCTCCATAGTGACCTTACTCTGTGCCGCTCATGCAGCGTGTTGTGTTATGACATCATATCTGGCGCAATCATCATGAGAGACGGCGGCCACAGAGCTAAGTGGTAGGGGGCGGCTGGGGAGCCACCCTGGGTAAAGCCTAGGGCAGCACCTAGCCAAGATACATCTCTGGTAATAACACATATGAATAAGATGTGAAATTATGAGCTGCAAGGGTGTGTAGGGTGTACTAAATGTATATTCCAAGCATCCAGTCAACATTTGCTGGAGGGGAACAGGGTTCAAATGCTTGAAATATCATATAAGGTCTAATAGCCAGGGCCCTGTAACCCTTCCATGTTTACATTTGTAATTGCTTGCGTAATTAATTTTATAACACTGCAAAATCGGAAAGCGCTATATAAATAAAAGATAATGTAGTAGGAAGAGTGCAGCAAACACAAAGCATCCTCCTTCTTTCCCTTGGGATCTTTAAAATTGTGGAACTCTACTCACATACCTAGTTTTCTTACTTTTTTTTCCTACAAATATATGCTAAATCGCTACCACTGCCTGCCACACATATGACATAATTATGTGCATGAAAGATTGAATAATATGTGTAACATTGATGGACTTTTTGAGTTTGTTTTCTGTATTTGAGACTGGAAAGATATTGTTTAGTAGACATACAAACTATTGTCTTAACTTTAAGTTTATGTTTGAATGATTTACGGAATAGTTTTCTAATCAGACAACAATCTGAACTCTAAGTGCCATGATACTTTTAGGGTGTAACTTCTTATCAGTTAATAATTTGAAATACATCTTTCCGGAACCAAGCCAAAAAAGGCACACCTCAAAATAATCTCTGGTAGTTAAATGGCATTGCTAGTCACAGCACAGGGCATTTTATGTACCTTTTGGTGGGAAGGTTAACTTTCTCAGGTGGTCAATGTGACCAGGACACAAAGCTGACCTTTTCCCTACTGACTTTTATTAGTAGACATAAGGGATTGAGAAAAGGAACTGATATTGTAAAAAAAAAGCCATATACTGTTAAGATGTATAAATTAAACCAGTGGCACAATGATAGGCTTTGAGAAGGGTGAATGAGAGACCATGGGGGCTATAGCCTATTGTCAGCTATGTACCTAGAGAAATTGAAACATTATGTTGGAAAGAAATAGGAGCTAAGAGTGTTGGTGGCAGACATCAAAACTTGGCCCCCCAACATCTACATATACATATTAACTATAGCATATAGGTAAACCTTGTTTGCAAACACTTTAATATGTTTCCTTGTTTGTGTATGTTAAATGGCCAATCAAACAAATTGTGAAACAGTATATAGTTCATACTATATCACACACAGACAAATAGTTTATGATCATAACATAGGGTTTTTTAATGATTACTATTATTTATGTGAATGCAATAAAGATATCACCCTTATTTCTGGGAACGTCAGCTTGTCACTTAAATCAAATGTACATATGACCTAAAGTTTCAGCAAATGAAATCATAGCCATGTTTGATGTACATTCTAAGTACACTCTGGAGGTTCCTGTGAGCTTTGTTCCATAATTATCAGATGAAAAATGGCTGGGTTTTACCCAGGGTACCAATATATTTCATTTTCAATGTGCACTGAGAATCTGGGAAAGTATAGCTCAATCTTTTCTATTTCTATGAATGGTTTTGATTTTAACGTTATACCACGAACAGATGTATAGATACTGTTAATAGCTCCTTCTGGAAACATTAATCACAGCGTTTCACGAATAATACATTTGCTTCAAGTATTTCAATTTAAAGCACTTACAAGATGGGATATGACTTAAAAGGTGTCACCTTGCTAAAAGTATAATTCATTAATTGAAATGTATGTCAAGAGAAAATTGTGGATGTCCCTTAAACACAGCTATGTGTTTTATTATGCTTTATAAGTAATGTGCATGGGTGCCAAATTAATTACAAATGAATCTTCCTGCACTTCAACCCCCCTGATACACGGACAAGCTCTGAAAAGACTCTAATAGCTCACCAAAGAAATAAGCGTTCTTTTGGTTTATGGAGAAATGCCATTGCAAGAAGTGTTAGATTTAGAATTATCTATAGCATACCAAGTATTGGCTGTCTAAACTAAAACCTAATGTCCTGATTTAAAAAATTTGGAGGAAAAAGGTTTTCCATCTTACCCTTCATTATAGCTATTTTTGTGTCCCATTTCAAGGCCCCTAGGTCCCAAGGCTTTCTTCCCTGAAACATTTAACGTATGCATGGCCCAGATTATAATTGAAAACCACATTGTCCATCAATGCTTACTTTGTATGGAAAATACACTATTTTTAGGCTCTGGAAGATCAGTGAATGCACAGCATCTAGATTATAAGGGACAGGAGTGATTCCTAATGTACCAATTAACTGAATTTGGCCATTCTCGGATTTCCCATGCATACTAGGTTCTGATGTACGCTAATGAGCACACATGAATATCTAGTTAGGTCACAGGCAAAGGCAATGACATGCTTCAACTGCAACCCTTGCCAGGTTGTACCTATTAAAACTCATTAAAAAGCATTGTTTGGATACTTCCACTAGCAAACACAAATTTAATCAAAACTCAATAAAAAAAAAATGTTATTAAGGCACATAGTCAAACACCATGTGCTAACTGCTCAAACTCGAGCACACGTTTAGCAAACATAACTCAGAAATTCCTAACTAATGTTATTTTCAATAACAATCATGGCTTATCTAAACAGATCAAAGTTAGCCTCCAGGCAGCCAATTCAGATCAAATATTTAAGATAGACATAAAGATGGCTCCAGATCCCCTTGATACAATGTAAAACTCATAAAAGACAAACACAACCTTTATATATATTATCATCATGCTTATGAAAAACTGTTTTCAATGCATGTGTGATTAGTAATTATGTGGAAATGATATCTATTTTAATGTAAATACATTCAAACAAGTCGTTCTAAAAAAAGGACATCTTAATAAGTAATGAAATGAGACAAATTAAAAAAATAAAAGCATTAACAAATTAATATGACAATCCACAATGATGCAAATAGTGCTGCCTAGTGCTAGAACTGCAGATTTAAAAGCCAATCCTCAGAAATAGTTTCTAGTTTGTGTAGGCCTTGATTAGCCTGCATTGAATCAATATTAAACAGTAAACAAAATAAAAAAGAGCCAGCATTGCAAGGGTTATTTTAAGTCCAACTTTTTATTGCGTTACAATTTTTAACTTTCATTGCATTATCTAAGAGTCTGTCCTCCAAATTTGTAGACCTACCTTTTCTTCGTCTCTAACTAAAAAGTATCATTTCACATGTGCTGATTTTCTATGGACCCAATCTAATTGCTTAAGTGCAGATGTTTCCATTAGATTTATTTGTAGCATTTTTAGCGGTCGTTGTCTTGATTCTGTCCCTGAGAATATGATTTAAGGCAAGCCATTGAACTGCAAAACGTTAGTTACTCACCTCTGTTAAAACCAATTAAAGTTTTGATGGATCACTGAATCGAATTCAATGTATTTCTACCTCACATATAATAATTTTGTTTTTATTCAATACATTTTTATTATATTTTTTATAGTAAAAGATAAAAATAAAGGAACTTACAATAAAATCATTTAGAGAGTTGATTTGCCTCCAATCTGATATAAATACAGTAGAATCAGATATAATGTACAATTAAAGTAATGATTCTTGTCCAACAATCATGAAGTTCCTGTTTTACTATGTAAAAATTCAATATACTGTATATATCAAGGACAAAGATGGTAAAATCAAACAATATCAATTTTAAATAACTTTATAGAACTAATTTTGCAGTCCTTTTGCAGTGATTTTGATTGGGACACAACAACTTAGAGTACATTACACTGATTGATAGTTCCGTGCACATCACATTTATTGTTTCCAGACACACATTCTTTTGCACCTTAGCCGCAAAGTCATTATATCACAATGATATTTTTCTTTTGAAGCCCAGGGTGCTGGTGCTCCTCTTCTGTCCTTCTTCGATCAAAGTCTGCAGCAGAGCTGGATCTTCATGGTCCCAGTAGCATAACTAAATGGGGGCAGGGGGATCTGTAGTGGGGGTCACTCAAGAGGGGGTTTCAACATTTTTTTTTGTGAGGAGGGGTGCCAAATACTCTAGGTACATCCCTGCTTGGTCCCCTTCATGAGCAAAATCTCCAAGGAGAGACAAGAGCCATAAGGTATTGCCACCTCTCCCAACATAAAGAACTGAATCTTTAGTGATATTTCTGGTGACCATAATCAAAATGTAAGACTCCATGTTTTAGTGATATGCTTCTCAAAAATATCTCAAAATCCAAAACTATGTACAAAGCCCATGTACAGTTACCACACTGATGCACCAATTAAAAAAATGCATCTTATGGGTTTATTACTGTAAACATTTTCAAGGTGATAACTCTACTTTCAGATTTAACAGCAACCCTATTGAGGCCCCCACCAAACAGCATGTCTCTGGAGAACTCCAGGAATGCCAAGACATAAATGGTTATCATTAACCCCTCTTGCATGATGTCTGTCCAGGAGGACTGGTTAATACAAATATAAATGAATATTATGTAAACACATGTCTTGGCAAATATTGCTTAATTGGTTTATACCTTAATAGCTAGCAAAATACCAATCTCTTGGGCTTAGCAATAAAAAATAATAAGAGAAATACATCATTCCTTTAAAAGGCTGTTTTACATCAACCGTTTCAGAGATTACTATTAGTATGGTAATTATTATATGTTATTATGTTACCTATTAGGGGAGTTTTATAGGATTTCCAATAAATACAATCAGATTAAAATTTATTTAGTTCTAGTTTTAAATAGTAACAATATGAACATTCTGGTTTTTAAGTACCCATATATATATGTTAATTAATGTTTTTATTGCCAGAACAGCTGAAGCAAAATTTCCACTTTAATACCCACCCTTAATTCAGTAAATAACTCAAATTCTTTTGTCGCAAACATTTTTTTTTTACTGATATTTTGATATTGTGCGTTTAGGAAAAGGACAATTTTACATACACTGTATGGCGGCGGACGCCCGTTTCAAAAGCGTTTAGAAGGTGATCAACGAAAGGGCACAACAAGTAAAAAACAGCCTGGTCCTTAACCCCTTCAGTCCCAAGGGGTTTTTGGTACCTCAAAGCCTGGAGCAATTTTGCCATTTTTGCGGTATGTCGGTTCAGCGATTATTCTCCTTTCCTGCAAATAGTGTACCCATGTAAGCTATATATTGCTTTTTCAAGGAGAGATAGAGCTTTTATTTGATACCATAGTAGGATGATTAGCTGAAAATTTTGGATGAGAAAAAACTAAATTTTCCCTCTGAATCCTCACAAAATTAGGTAAAGTGATCGAAAATCCCCTCCAAGTTTATCAATTAAGGTGTCCTGATTTCAGAAATACATCATTTATACTTATAGGGAACATACTATAAGGTGTACATTACTCGTAGAATTTTTACATTAGGCATGATGGGATTGCAACAAATAAACCAAAAATACCCACAAAAGTATATATTTCTGTAAAGCAGACAACCCAGACTATCTTATCAGGGGTATTTGGCACTCTTCATGCATCTTTTTGGCCACCAATCACTGTCAAAGGTGGCCGCAGAAGTTATTTCCTGCCAAAATTGTGTAGCTGCATCTCCTGATTTAGATACCCCAGATCCATCCCTTACATATAGTACCCTATAGTATTTTATATACATAGGTATGTTATACTTTTTAGATGTTGTGTTAGGACAATGGAATGTAAGTGTTTTTTTCTTTTTTTATTATTATTTTTTTATATATTTTTTTGTTTTTTTGAAAAAAAAATTTGTATTTTTTTTTAAATGCACTGTTATCAGTGCAGTATGGTTAGAGGTCCTCTTAGGGACCTCTTGAAAATGTTATTAATGCCAGTGACATCACTTAGCTCACTTTATTGTTTTTTTTTATTATTTATTGTATTATTTTAGTTTTGGGTTTTTTTGCTGATTCATTTTTCAGCGTGAGAGAAGAGTAAGAAACATGGTTTCTCACTCTCCTCCCTGCTGGCTGTCTGCTGCACCGATCACACTGTGGGGACTTGCATAGAGATCACAGCGTCTGTGATCTGTACCTCATCGGAGCGATCGGATATCCCAGCAGGGTCTGGACAGAACCTGCAAGGGATATCCTGTCCTTCAATGACCTTCCGGGTGACGTCAGCAGCGACGTGACCTGGAAGGGAATGCCCAATGGCACAATTGGGCATGAGATCAGGCAGCAGCGATGCTGGCTTCTGCTGACAGGGGGGAGTCCAGGCTGTCAAACGACAGCCTGATGTCTCGATCTGCAAGAAGGTCAGGATGTACCGGTACGTCCATAGGGGTTTCTTTAGATGCGTTTTATGGATGTACCGGTACGTCTATAGGTGACTGAAGGGGTTAATGTATATGTACCAAATATATATTTTGGGGACATTGTTTCTTTTTTGTCCATATGTTGTTTACCTTGTAAAGTACATTCTTTTACTGTCCCCCTCTGCCCTCCTACAGCCATAACCTGCCCCTTTTTTTAACCTGAAAACTACCTTCTCTTATTTATCTCTATCTTTCCCCTCTTGTATCTTTCCTGAACTATCGCAAGCCCTCTGCAGACCACCATCTAAAACCAAGCCCTCTGTTCATTTTATTTATACATCATATTTTGCATCTTGAAACCCCTTATTACTGCTACAAGAGAACTAATACTCCCTCTTTTCACCCCTTTTTTCTTTCAATTACCCATAATACTCCCTTAGATTACAAATTCATGAGCGGAGCCCTCATAAGTCCACCATTCCTGCTAGGAACTTTGTATAAGAGTACCAATAAACGTTCTGAAACAAAATGCAAGGAGGAAAGTTCTTGGTCAAGCTTGTTTGAGCCTATATTTTGAGCAATGGGAAAATAGTGAGACTGAAGGGACAAATGTAAAAATAAATACATAAATAGAAACATTTAGGTATAAAAGAAATTGATTATTGAGTAAATGCATACCAGTAAAAAAAACCTGTCTTAAAATTAATACTAAGTAAATCATTTCCATAGATACTTTCTGGTGGATATATAGCATTAATACAAAACTTTTCTAATTTTTTAGCAATAAATGTTACTAATTTAATATACAGTTCTGATTCTTCACTTCATCTTTATTTTTTAAGTGTATATGAAATAAAATAAAAAATAGATTATTTAAATAGCAGCAATCATAACTGTTTGTTTAATGCAAATCCTTTAAAATGTTTCTAAATATGTCATGATAACAACTCAATAATATTTTTACATGATGCTCTCTGTTACTCCCTCAACATCACCCAGTTACAATAACCAGAGTCATAATTATTGAAGGGCAAGGTCTGTGGGCCATTGTAAGCTCTGCACCAGCTCAAACTTTCTTTCCAAACGTAGACAGCTTTGCAGCTGGGTTGTGCTTAGCTACCACCCTAACCCCTGTACATCTGCTTTGGCTGATATTTTCTCCAACACTAGAAGAGCCTCTTCCAGATGTGTGTGCAGGAATTAAATGCCTGTACATCTGGCAATAAAGCTTCATCAACCTCCATCCCACATAAAGTAAAATTGGGTTAAATGCAGGAAAAACAAATCTCATTAAAATTTGTCAAAATACTGTCTTTCTCACTTTGCTTTGATGCGAACATCTTGACCAGCTTGGCACGCATACACATGGACATGTACCCAAGAGGCAATGCTAAAGGTCATGAAGTTGGTGCCCCAGTTTGTTTAGGAAAAGTACTGAGTCTAGGAGATCACTGCTTAGAGGATATTATAGATTATATCCTAAGTCAATACAGCAACAGAGATATATCTGTACAAAAATGTATATTGTGGGTTATGGCATTTGTAATGCATGGGCATTGGATGTATGTGAGTAGTGAGTGTAGAAAGCACAAATAACTGGTTGTTAATGTTCTGTTGAAGCCTGGTGTAAGCTGAAGCCAAAGATGTTGTACAATACAGCAGGCAAAGAGGGCAGACCACACCAATGATGAAAGCTCCTTATTGCACAAGCGCGACTCCACCAAATCCCCATAAAAGTTTGAACAAATTTGAAAGATGACCAGCAATAGGATAAATGAGTGCAAATGTATTCACATTTCCCTTCAATGCAAGCTTCTAATACCAGATGTTACGTGTAGCCACCGTTTGTGAAGTACCTTTTAATTGACAATAGGGCCTATCTTTTTACTTGGAGTATAACCAGCAATATCACCCGATCAAGCTGGGAAATCTTTTGCTGCTACAAACTGTGAGAGTAGCAGGAATGTATACAACAAAAGATTCAATTGAATGTTGCACATGCCTGCTTAAGATGAGTAGAGCTTGAATATACTGAATATATATACAATTATTTTGCCACTAGACATTAGGACATTCCCCAATGTACGGGCATCAAAACTCTAGGATATAAAATGTAGGTGTACAGGAAAATGTTAAATACATTTATACTCCTGGTAAATACTTAAATTTGTCCCCTTGTTTATGAATTCTTTTCACTCAGGGTGAAGGTACCATGGACTGGACTGCTTCTGGTTTTGAAACTTTTCCTTTAAGTTGACTCTTTTAAAAGGAACGTATAGAAAATGGTCTTAAATGGTATAAAGGTAAACATAGAGTGTCCGAAGCTCTATAATACTGAAAAGGACAAGTGCATATTATAAGGATTTGGATCCCAACACCCAGTAGTGACATATGAGAGTTCACAGCAACTACTCAGCAAATGGGATGCTAAGAGGAGCATTACCAACCTTTACTAGGGTGGATATTTTGACACATGATCTCAAAAAATGTTTATCTATGGCTGAATCAGGGCAATAGTAGTAATACAGTATTTTCAGCAATCAAGGAAACAAGAAATTTGGGTTATAAAGGTTTTACTTTTTCACAGCTACTTTACGTAGTACTCTTGGCAAGAGTCTAGCCTGGCTAACAGAAAAAAGTCCTTGTGTTGAAAATTGATTCTAAATTATCACTACCTCTAATCTTATGTATGTGTATAAAATATGAGAAAACATATTGCAAAAATAAGAATGTTAGCAAATATAGTATTTAATGTATATCTTTAAATTCTGCTGATTTACATATGCACTTTAAAATACGAGGTACTAAGTTTATTGCACTTTAGCCTCAGTCCACTTTGGAGATCCTTATATTTTTTTCCTGGTTTTAAATAAAACATTTCAAATCAGTTGATGCCTAAAAATCTTTATTCCACTAAAAATAATTTCTGCCATGTGTTTTACAATGATGTTTGCCAAAGAAAGTTAATTAAACAAATATGCTGAAGTGTGTATATTTACAGAGCGCTTACAGTTAATAATATAAAGTCATTCTGCATGGTTATTTTTCTCACATATGTTCTCTAGCATTTTATTGCCTTCCTTAACATAAAAAGAAATAAAAGTATTGACTTTAAGTCGCCGAAAAAAGCAGAGCTGATTATTCTTAAGCGCTGTATATGTTTACTTTACTGACGCGTAATTAAGTTGATTTAAAAAAAACAAAAACAACAATGTACGAAGCAATAAGTAAAGTGCTTAATCAAATCTCCACAATCAATCTTTTTTAACAAAAAGGATTTAACATGATCTAAAATGATTGTTTTCTTTACTGATGTTAATTGTGTCCTGTTCCACGGGACAAGGCATGAAATTGCCCTACAGGAAATTATTACTCATTCAAAATATGCAATTAACACTCAGATTCTCACCTGCATACTAGAATAATGTACTCGGTCTAATGCTGCATGACATATTAACTATAATGTTACTTGAACCAGTGAAATTATTTTAGCATTTTTAAGCTCATAAGAGTCTGGTATAATTCCCACAGTGGATTTCAATTAGCAGTGTTTAACTCTAGGACTATTCAAAATAGGACGTTCTACCAAAAAATTTAATATGTTTTAACTATTTCAGCAGGTAACCATGAATTATATAACTGCATGCTTGAGTTAGTAGTTGAACTTCTTAGGTTCCATCAGCACCTCAGCTCAGTTAAATGTAAATTTCAACTACACAGCAGTTTTTAACTTACAAAACTAAGCACATATTTAAACTACATATTGTTTGTACTTCTTGTTTTGTAGTCAGTATAACTGTTACTTTAAGGAAACTATTGTATAAAATGAATTCCCTGTCCTAAAGTTGTCTCCTCTCTCCTGCAATTATCTAACATCACACTACTTGGCTGTCTCAATGATTTCTGATCACACTATTGATAAAAGATGAGAGTTGGTACCGTGTTAGCCGTAGAATTACAGGAGACAAACTCCACTTGTCTCCTGATCACACTATTAGAATACAACAAGAAAAAAAGATTTACAGGGTTGGTATGACATCACTGAACCATGCTGAGATTCTATATATTCTAATTGTTTAGTTATTTTTATTGCCTAAGTTTTATTATTGTATACCACTCAAGGAAGTTCTTAATTAAATAACATTTAATCCTCGATATTGTAAGCTTGCGAGCAGGGCCCTCTTTACCTAATGTATCGGTTTGTCTTAGTCTGCCAATTCTGGTCTTGTCATAACCCTTGAATTTATGTATTGTATTAAGCGCTGCGTAAATTGTTGGCGCTATATAAATAAAAGATAATAATAATAATAATAGAAATGCCAATAATATTTTATTTAAAGCTGTGTTTACTATGATCTGCTTTGTTAAAAATGTCACACTGCAACTTTCACAGTTCACCTATTATGATTCCAAATCCAGGCCTAATCAATAATAATACATATATATATATATATATATATACCGTATTTGCTCGATTATAAGACGAGGTTTTTTTCAGAGCAAATGCTCTGAAAAATACTCCTCGTCTTATACCCGGGGTCGTCTTATAATCAGACCTCAAAGTCTGACTATCAGACGACTAAGATCCAGATCCCCGCAGCTGCAGGGGATCTGGATGCTCCTGTCTCAACCCCCCCGCCCCACTTACTGGTACTTCAGAGACCTTCCCCGGCTGTCAGAGAGAATTGCCGCACCGGTGCCGGGAACTCTGATCTCTGACAGCCGGGGAAGGTCTGCGCGATGGACACAGACAAGCCCCGCTGCTAGCCACACCTCCTTCCGGGACTCAGAAGCACCGGTAAGTGGGGGGGGGTCCAGGTCGTCTTTGGATCTTAGTCGTCTCATAGTCAGACCTATTTGAGGTCTGATTATAAGACGACCCCGATTATAAGACGAGGGGTATTTTTCTGAGCATTTGCTTTGAAAAAAACCTCGTCTTATAATTGAGCAAATACGGTATATAGCCATCAATAATAATAATATATATATATATATATATATATATATAGCCATGGGGACCCCCCCTTTTGAATTTTATGGTTTTACATATCAGGACATACCGTATTTACTCGAATATAGGCCGTACTTTTTTCCCCCACTTCAAGTCTTTAAAGTGGGGGTGCGGCCTATATTCGGGGTTTAGTGCAGGAATGCGCAATTCGTATCGCCCGATGCCCGGGACATGCACTTCCAGGCGCTCAGCAGGCAGCAGGGTTAGGATACAGATCCCCCGCAGCGGTGCAGGGGACCTGTATCCTACTCTCCGATATGCTCAGACAGCCTCCCCTGTCGGCACTTTCCACAGGGGGAGTGCCGGCACAGGAGATTGTCTAAGCGCATCGCGCAGACGTTCACCGGCAGCGGCAATGCGCGTAAACAACCTCCGCTGCCGGCACGTCTGGTCGGTGTGCTTTAACAATCTCCCTTGCCGGGAATTCCCACGGGGGAGTCCCGGCAAGGGAGATTGTTAAAGCACATCGTGCAGACGTGCCGGCAGTGAAGGTTGTTTAGTGTCACCGGTGAACGCCTGCACGGTAAGGTTTAAGAATTCTCCTTACCAGTGCAGAATCCCGGAGTCCCTGATGTCTTGCGGGGCCGGCGGGGGACATCTATTCTACGCAGAACGGTATACAACTTCTGGTGCCGGAACTTCCGGTGCCGGAAGTTCTATACCGTTCTTCGTAGAATAGACGTCCCCTGCCGGCCCCGCAAGACACCGGGGACTCCGGGAGTCTGCACTGGTAAGTCTAGGGGGGACATATCTCGGGGGGGGACACAGAGTGGCAGCATATCTCGGGGGGGACACAGAGTGGCAGCATATCTCGGGGGGGACACACACAGAGTGGCAGCATGTCTCAAGGGGGACACACAGAGTGGCAGCATATCTCGGGGGGGACACACACAGAGTGGCAGCATGTCTCGGGGGGACACACACAGAGTGGCAGCATGTCTCATTGGGACACACAGAGTGGCAGCATATCTATCGCACTTTAAATTACAATTTTTCTTTAAAAAAGCACCTAACTTTTAGGGTGCGGCCTATACTCGGGTGCGGCCTATACTCGAGCCAATACGGTAATAACAATCATATTTTCCTTAGCAGGTCTAACAATGAGGTACAACAATACATAACATTACACAGTGCCATGCTTTATTCAACAAAAATAAAGCAAAATCAAAGAAGCTATGCATGAAAAGCTATGTACACACCTTTGCTAAGATGCTAAGTAGCAGACAGGTGCTGTTTATCAAATGTCCTTGATTAATTGATGATCAGCAAGTGTGACCACCTCTATAACAGCCGAAGTTATAGCAGTTGGCTGCTCCGGACTCATTCAAGTGTTTGTTAACACAATGCCAAAGAGGAAAGACATCAGCAATTATCTTAGAGAAGCTGCCCATCAATCTAGGAAGTGTTATAAAGTCCATCATTCTACAGTGAGAAAGATTATTCAAGAGTGAAAAACATTCAAGACAGTTGCCAATCTTCCCAGGTGTAGACATCCCAGCAAATTCACCCCAAGGTCAGACCATGCAAAGAACACAGGAACTGGGGTGCAGAAAAGGGGCAGCAGGTGGACTGATGAGTCAAACTTTAAAAATATTTGGCTGTAGTAGAAGGCAGTTTTGTTCCTGTAGGCAACAGTGAAGCATGGTGGAGGTTCCGTGTAAGTTTGGGGCTGCATTTCTTCAAATGGAGTTGGGGATTTGGTCAGAATGGTCTTCTCAATGCTGAGAAGAAGTACAGGCAGATAATTATGCATCATGCAATACCATAAGGGAGGCATCTGATTGGCCCCACATTTATTCTGCAGCATGATAATGACACCAAACATATAGCCAAAGTCACCTATGGCTCGTGGATCTTATTAAGAACTATCTTCAGCATAAAGAAGAATACAGAAACCTGGAAGTTATAGTATGGCCCCCTCAGTGCCCTGATCTCAACACTAGAGTCTGTCTGGGACAGACAGGGAAATGTCTTGAAAATCATATGTTGTAAATGGAAACATTCTCATATTTTAGAATAAAATCAAAATAAAGGACAGGGAATTTCTAGCAAGTGGAACTTCCTCTTTAATCATGTGAAACTGCAGCCAGGGATTGATATTTAGATAATGTTCATGTTTTAGATATAAAAAGAGCCAACAATGTGTTTTCACATAGTACTGCGTCTTTTGTGACCACCTGTGGTTTTAAGATGATCAAGCAATGAAATATGCAAGGGTAAATAAATAATAGGGGACGTTGCCAACATGTGCATTTTATTATACAGTTTAGGGTGAGCTGGGATTACGTGGGTGTGTGGCCTTGCTGTTAATTCAGAAACTAAAGACATGTACCATATGGAGAGGTAGGGAATATCTGTTACCCTCACTGTCTTTCTGAGTTATCTTTGGAAGAAGAACAAAGAAATACACTGAATACATTTAAATTTGTGATTATTTTTGTTGGACATTTCCTATAGGGGGGCTAACCATTTGGGACACATATATAGCTTCATTAGTATGAGCTTTTTCTGCTAACATCTCTATTAATGCTGGCTAGGCGGAGAAGACTGATAGGCTTTGATAAATTGTGAGAAAACATAGCAGGGTACTACTTTTCTTTATTTCTGTAAGTGTTTTTTTTGTTACTGAAACATTCTGTCTTAATTAGAAACATGTTATTAATTTGGGATTCTTACTCTAACAAAAGTGCTTATAAATAGACTTGTAGTAAATAAGTCATAATTCAAAACAAAGGTTAGAATATATACAATTTTAATTTTATTGTAATATACTTATTGAAACCATAAACACAGTATATTTGGACACAACCTTTATCTATAAAGAACATTCCTTCTTGTTTACTTAGCAGTCCTAACCATGATAGCGGTGGACTTAGAGCAGGTGGAGAATAGAGGAGAGTGAACATGAAGAGCATCTACTGTACTACATTATGCTATGGCTTATGAATTTCTCAATTTGTAATTTTCAAGGTAGAGTGCACTATTGCTTATGTCCAAAGAAAGTATTTTCCATAGGACCAAGCTGATGATGGAAATAGGCACTTTAAAGCCAACGGCCGATAAGTGTCATGTGTAGAGCCTCTTGCTGGATACAAGTGGCTGCACGCTCTACACTTACACTTTTATAGTGAATTTCTATGAATAATATTTTATTAAAAGCTGTGCTAAGCGTGATCTGCTTTGTATAAGTTAACGGTATTTCCACTCTTTTTTTTTAAAGTATATATATATATATATATATATATATATTGTGGTAAAGTGTATGGGAGAGTGGTTGATGGGATATATATCTCACCTGGTTTCCTCAGCCAGGCACGGTAGCAAACCCAGGAGCCCTCAGGTGAGGCTTCCTATCCTCATTACTGGGGAGGAAGCCTTAACCCCTTCAGGACCGGGATTTTGATACTAATGTGTCGCTAAAGGACCGGAGCCGTTTTTGTGTTTTTGCCATGTCTTCCTTCAACTGTAATTTCTCTCTTATCAATTGGTGCACCCACACAAATCATATATTGTTTTTTTCAGCACAAGTAGGGCTTTCATTTGAAACCATATTAAGCTGGGTAGTACATTGTTTTGTTTGAAATAAACTGGAAAAAGTGGGGAAAAAATGAAAAAAACGCATTTTTTTACAGTTTTGTATACATACAAATTGTACACACATTGAACCAATGGGAAAAAACTATCCCAAATATATTAATTAAGTTGTCCTGATTTGGAAACCACCCAACATGGCCAGGATTTGTATCTATTTTGACCAGTATAGGGCAAATATTGCAAGGCATGCATCATGTTTTTGAAATGTAATTTTTTTCAAATTTAGCTTGGTAGTCTAATAACTGCAATAGTTGTCACAGATACTGATTATCCCCCCAAAATTATATATTTATGAACAGTAGATAAGTCAAGGTGTACAACTAGGGTAATTTTGACACTTTTCAAACAGGGATTTTATCGCCAATTGCTGCCAAATTTTGAGGTATTTTTATATTTTTTGGGTTTTTTTGCATATGTTGCAATGTTACTTTAGATTTTATATTATATTTTGTATAGAATATGTGCAACTGCAGAAAAAAACAACAAACTGTGTTCACCAACATCCCCCGGTTCCAACAAGGCCTCACATGCATGGTTCAGGAAGCTATGAGGGAAAAACTGGAACATGCGCATTTTAGTTTTCAAATTTGGAATTTTCAGAAATTGGTTTCCTGGGCCCATATCCCATTTGGGACATTTTGGAAGCCCCCCACTGTAAATTACACCATAAAAGTATATATTTATGAACAGTAGACAAGTCAAGGTGTTCAACTAGGGTAGTTTTGACAGTTTTCAGCTAGCCATTTCTTCACTGATGTCTGCCAAAGTTTACGGAAAATTTATTTTATTGCGTTTTTAACAAATACATTTCAATGTTAAAATTTATTTCTTGCACAGCATATGTGCAACAGTGGAAGAAAACATCACATTTTGTTCACCAACATCCCATAAGTCCAACAAGGCCTCACATGCATGGTTCATGCATTTTTTGAGGAAGCTATGAGGGCAAAACTGGAACATGCGCTTTTTCGTTTTCACACTTGGAATTTTCAGAAATTGGTTTCCTGGGCCCATATCCCATTTGGGACATTTTGGAAGCCCCCCACTGTAAATTACCCCATAAAAGTATATATTTATGAACAGTAGACAAGTCAAGGTGTTCAACTAGGGTAGTTTTGACAGTTTTCAGCTAGCCATTTCTTCACTGATGTCTGCCAAACTTCACAGGGAAATTATTTTATTGCGTTTTTAACGCATACATTTCAATGTTGCACTGAATTTCTTGCACACCATAAGTGCGACAGTGGAAGAAAACACCACATTTTGTTCACCAACATCCCATGAGTCCAACAAGGCCTCACATGCATGGTTCATGCATTTTTTGAGGAAGCTATGAGGGCAAAACTGGAACATGTGCATTTTCGTTTTCACATTTGGAATTTTCAGAAATTGGTTTCCTGGGCCCATATCCCATTTGGGACATTTTGGAAGCCCCCCACTGTAAATTACCCCATAAAAGTATATGTTTATGAACAGTAGACAAGTCAAGGTGTTCAACTAGGGTAGTTTTGACAGTTTTCAGCTAGCCATTTCTTCACTGATGTCTGCCAAAGTTTACGGAAAATTTATTTTATTGCGTTTTTAACAAATACATTTCAATGTTAAAATTTATTTCTTGCACAGCATATGTGCAACAGTGGAAGAAAACATCACATTTTGTTCACCAACATCCCATGAGTCCAACAAGGCCTCACATGCATGGTTCATGCATTTTTTGAGGAAGCTATGAGGGCAAAACTGGAACATGCGCTTTTTCGTTTTCACACTTGGAATTTTCAGAAATTGGTTTCCTGGGCCCATATCCCATTTGGGACATTTTGGAAGCCCCCCACTGTAAATTACCCCATAAAAGTATATATTTATGAACAGTAGACAAGTCAAGGTGTTCAACTAGGGTAGTTTTGACAGTTTTCAGATAGCCATTTCTTCACTGATGTCTGCCAAAGTTTACGGAAAATTTATTTTATTGCGTTTTTAACAAATACATTTCAATGTTAAAATTTATTTCTTGCACAGCATATGTGCAACAGTGGAAGAAAACATCACATTTTGTTCACCAACATCCCATGAGTCCAACAAGGCCTCACATGCATGGTTCATGCATTTTTTGAGGAAGCTATGAGGGCAAAACTGGAACATGCGCTTTTTCGGTTTCACACTTGGAATTTTCAGAAATTGGTTTCCTGGGCCCATATCCCATTTGGGACATTTTGGAAGCCCCCCACTGTAAATTACCCCATAAAGGTATATATTTATGAACAGTAGACAAGTCAAGGTGTTCAACTAGGGTAGTTTTGACAGTTTTCAGCTAGCCATTTCTTCACTGATGTCTGCCAAACTTCACAGGGAAATTATTTTATTGCGTTTTTAACGCATACATTTCAATGTTGCACTGAATTTCTTGCACACCATAAGTGCGACAGTGAAAGAAAACACCACATTTTGTTCACCAACATCCCATGAGTCCAACAAGGCCTCACATGCATGGTTCATGCATTTTTTGAGGAAGCTATGAGGGCAAAACTGGAACATGCGCATTTTCGTTTTCACATTTGGAATTTTCAGAAATTGGTTTCCTGGGCCCATATCCCATTTGGGACATTTTGGAAGCCCCCCACTGTAAATTACCCCATAAAGGTATATATTTATGAACAGTAGACAAGTCAAGGTGTTCAACTAGGGTAGTTTTGACAGTTTTCAGCTAGCCATTTCTTCACTGATGTCTGCCAAACTTCACTGGGAAATTATTTTATTGCGTTTTTAACGCATACATTTCATTGTTGCACTGAATTTATTGCACACCATAAGTGCAACAGTGGAAGAAAAGACCATATTTTGTTCACCAAGATCCCCCGATTCCATCATGGCCTCACATGCATGGTTCATGCATTTTTTGAGGAAGCCATGAGGCCATAACTGGAACATGCGCAAGTTTTCAGGAATTGGTTTACTGGGCCCATATCCCATTTGGGACATTTTGGAAGCCCCCCCACTGTAAAGTACCCCATAAAAGTATATATTTATGAACAATAGACAAGTCAAGGTGTTCAACTAGGGTAGTTTTGACAGTTTTCAGCTAGCCATTTCTTCACTGATGTCTGCCAAACTTCACAGGGAAATTATTTTATTGCGTTTTTAACGCATACATTTCATTGTTGCACTGAATTTCTTGCACACCATAAGTGCAACAGTGGAAGAAAAGACCATATTTTGTTCACCAAGATCCCCCGATTCCAACAAGGCCTCACATGCATGGTTCATGCATTTTTTGAGGAAGCCATGAGACCATAACTATAACATGCGCAAATTTTCAGGAATTGGTTTACTGGGCCCATATCTCATTTGGGACATTTTGGAAGCCCCCACTGTAAAGTACCCCAAAATAGTATATATTTATGAATAGTAGATTAAGAACAGTAGATTAAGAACGATTAAGAAAAATTAAGATTAAGAAAAAATGAAATTATTTTTTGTACCTGGCAACTGTAAGAAAGATTAAGATTAAGAAACAATTAAATTATTTTTTGTACCTGGCAACTGTATGAAATTCCTTAAAACAGTTGCCAATGCACAGACCGGGCTTATCAGGGCAACCAGAACAGTAAAATACTGTGTCCTTCCTGTGCCCTTTGGCATAACACACCCTGCACCGTTTTTGTGTTTTGGATTTTTTGGAGGTTGGAGGAAATTTGAAGGGGAAATGTTCTTCCTGAATTATCAGAGACGCTGAGGGGTCTTGTTTAGCTGGAGCCAAGATTTCCTTGAGTAACAAAAACTGAAAGGATAAAAATTCTCTGGACCTGAGTTTTGCCCCGGACAGGAACAGGAACAGTGGCATCGTCATGAATTGTGCTTAACATGCACACATCTTTCTTGTCCCTATATTTTACAGCCAAAAGTTCTTGTTGGTGTAAAGCTAAGGATGCCCCAATTTTTAATTTGGTTTCTCTAATCTGTTTTGGGACCCCTATTCTGCTCTGCCTTATGGTGCCACAGGCCAAGGTGTCCATACAAAACAACAACTTGAACAAAGGGACACTTGTATAATAGTTGTCCATGTACAAGTGGTACCCTTTGTTCAGTAAGGGGCAAACAAGGTCCCAGACAATTTTTTCACTTATGCCCAGATGGTCTGGGCAACCTGGTGGGTCAAGCTTGGCATCTTTCCCCTCATAAACCCGGAAGGAATATGTGTAGCCACTACTGCTCTCACATAATTTATAAAATTTTACCCCATACCGGGAGCGTTTAGAGGGAATGTATTGCTTGAACCCTAACCGGCCTTTAAATTTCATTAGGGACTCATCAATGCTAATTTCTCGCTTGGGGGTATAAACGGCAGCAAATTTAGTTTGGAAGTGAGAAATAAGGGGGCGAATTTTAAAAAGCCTGTCATATGTGGGGTCATGTTTGGGAAGGCACTGGGTATTGTCATTGAAATGTAAAAAGCGGAGGAGGAGTTCATACCTTCCCCTTTTCATGGTGTTGGAGAAAATTGGGGTTGAAATAATGGAGTCTGTGCTCCAGTACGACTTTAAAGTGGGCTTTTTTATTATCCCCATTATCATGGTGAGTGCCCAGAATGTTTTTAACTCGCACACATCAGTGGGAGTCCATGCCTTTTGCTTGTTTGCTTTATTTCTAAATTCCTGGGCAGCGTACAAGTTAGTTTGGTAAACTAACGCCTCCCAAAACTCATTGCCCATGAACAGCTCCATAAACTGGCTTGGGGTATATTCTGCGACATCCGGATGAATGCCGGAATTGGCAGTGAAGGGGGGAACATCTGGAAAAGTGCCAGCTGCAGGGATCCACTCATCAGAGGGATCAGGAGTAGTAGTAGTAGTAGTAGAAGCAACACGGCTCCTTTTAACTGGGGGTGCAGCATCATCAGAGCTGCTGCTAAACTGGCCCACATCAAAATCTGACGCAGTGTCAGTGGCAGAGTCTGACGCAGTGTCAGTGTCTGAGGCCAACATTTTATATGCCTCTTCCACCGTATAAAACCTATCCATATTTTTTTTTTTATTATTATTTTTTTATATATATATTTATTTATTTATTTATTTTTTTCTCCCTACCTAACCCTAGACCCTAACCCTAATCCCTACCTAATCAATTCCCCACTAACTGATAAATTTCCCACTAACTAATCAATTCCCCACTAACTAACCCACCCACAGCCACCCACCCACAATTTTAAGGGAAAAAAAGAATTAACCCCTTAGGGTCAAATGCTGCTGATCAGAACACTGATCAGCAGTGAAAAAATTATATAAAAATTATTATTATTTTTTTTTTTAATACAAAATGCTCGGGACACTCTCCAACAACGTATTCTGTCTCTCTCCAACTCACAACCACGAGTGAGGAGGAGGGAGACAGGGTAATATAGGCAGATACAATGTTTACAAACATTGTATCTGTCAATTTTCAAAATCATGCATGTGATTCGCTTTTAAAGCGATCACGTGCATGAAAGTCACGCCGATTGGCTGCTGCACGATCGCTGGGGTCGCCCAGCGGTCAGTAGCAGCCAGCCCTTCGCGATCCCGGCGTTCAGTGCGACGCGGGACCGCTTTTCGGCGGCGACGTACCTGGTACGTCCCGGTCTACCGGCGAATGTTAACCAGGAAGTACCAGGTACGTCCCGGTACTGAAGGGGTTAAAAGAGAGGGCTGTTAGGTTTGCAGGGTGTAGGAGAGACTGAGGCAAGGCGCAGCTAGAGCCAGCGCTGCAGCCCACCAGGTATGAAGCTTTACCTAAACCTGTTACTTTGCTTTGTGCCAGACCTTAGTCTTGTAGAGAGGTATCCGGATGTTTAGTTAGAGCCGGACAGGCTTAGAGTTTCTTTTATTTGCAAGGTGCTCTGTGCCTACATCATCTAAATAAACACGCTTGACTTTTGAAACCTGTGTGAATACTGTCATTGCCGCCCCATGTGTGAGCTGTCCCCTACAATATATATACATACAGTATGTTCATGTTGAGAAAGAAAAGTTTTAAATTGGAACACAGTAAACACCCAGGACCTCCATGCCAGTGTGGTCGTATGTAAAAAGATCCAGGTTTAGTGAAACACAAGGAACTCATTTTTTAAAGCAGAACTAAAGTCATTCAGATAATCATATATGATAACCTGACTGCATTCATTATGTTAACGATCAACACTGGTTTTGGTTGACAGCCAGTAAATAGTCACCTTCTTGTTACCAAATGCATTACAGGCCAAAAGGGAAAAAAAAGGGGAAGTGGAAATTTGCATGTATGTTGCTTCTTAAAGTTGTATGTTGGTCTGGAAGGTAGGAAGCAAAAAAACAAGAAAAAAAATTCAAATTTCATCTGAAAAGGGATTAAACATTTCGATTTTATTCATATCAGAATGCCTTTATATGAAAACCTAAAATGATTGGGACTAGATGGCCCATTTAACCCATTGAGTGCCTTTGGTCACATTACTTGTTGACCCATGGGAGATAGCGTTCCTACCCATACTGGTGAAAGTTTGCAGAGGCAGGAGTTCAACAGGGTCACGTAATGTTGTGTTACATGATCCTGAGGTTGAGGTGTGGAAGGTAGGCTGAGGGTTCATGCAAGGTAAGGTAACTGCATGATGGAAGATGTGTGTATAAGTTATCTTTGTGTGTGTTAGTGTAAGTGTGTATGTTAGTGTGAGTGAGTGTCTGTGTAGATGTGTGTGGCTCACTTGTCTCTAAAGTCATCCTTTTTTCCCTTCTTTCTTCTCTCCTTTTCTCTCTCCCCACCCCTCATTTTGCTCTTCTATTCTCTCCGTTCCTCTTACTCATTTCTTTCATGTCTTCATTCCATTTCCTCTCATTCCTCATGTCTCTCACCTCCCTATTTTCTCTCATCTCGCTCCTCTTCTTTCCTAATCTCCTTTTTTACATCTCTTGTTTTTTCTTGTCTTCCTCTCTTTCCACTTGTCTTTCAGTTTTTCCTCTCCTTTCTCTCTAATGAACAAAATGCAAAAAACATTTTTGTTATCAATTATAAAACCACGCCCCAATCACAGCTCCTTGAGTAACACTTCAAAGGTGGCAATCATGGTGGGAGGCCAGGACAATAGTTTTGCCTATTATACCAAAGTTAGACAATAAAGTTAAACTATTCAGTGATATTAAATTTAGGGCAAACCATAGACTAAATAAGATATAATGGTAAAAATATAATCTTGTTAGTAAATTTATTCAATAGATATGGTTGTACATGCAGGTAGATTACACACATAGTCCATGTAAGTCACAGTACACAATATACACCGGTCAGCCATCACATTATTGTTGTATATACAACAATTATGACCACCTGCCTAATATTGTGTAGGTCCCCCTTTTTCCACAAAAACAGCCCTCACTCATCAAGGCATGGACTTTACTAGACCTCTGAAGGTGTGCTGTGGTATCTGGCACCAAGACATTAGCAGCAGATCCTTTAAGTCCTGTAGGTTGCGAAGTGGGGCCTCCACGGATCGGACTTGTTTATCCAGCACATCACACAGATGCTCAATTGGATTGAGATCTAGGAAATTTGGAGGCCATGTCAACACCTTGAACTCGTTGTGTTCCTCAAACCATTCTAAACCATTTTTGCTTTGTGGCAGGACGTATTATCCTGCTCAAAAAGGTCAATACCATCTGTGTCCATGAAAAGGTGTACATTGTCTGAAACAATGTTTAGGTAGGTGGTATGTGTCAAAGTAACAAGGTTTCCCAGCAGAACATTGCCCCAAGTATAACACTGCCTCCACCAGCTTGCCTTCCTCCCATAGTGCGTCCTGGTGCCATGTGTTCTCCAGGTAAGCGATGCACATGCACCCGAACATCCTGTGGTCCTGTTCTTATGCTCACGTGCCTATTGTAAGCACTTTCGGCAGCCACTTTGCCCCCTTGATATGCCACTCTGCCCCCAGACTTACCAATGCATCCCCAGACATGCCCCTTGTGCGCATAGACAACCTCTGCTGCTGCCCGACACCATCGGGCTTCTATGACTGAGTATCAGAAGGTCATGTCAAGCTGGCGCTCTATGATAGAAGCCCCAGCGGAAGTGCCAGGCAGCAGTGGAGGTTGTCTGCGCACATCGCGGAGATGCCAACCGGCTGCCAGAGAGTATCATCCGGGTAGTCTGCAGCACTGCTGAGGATCTCGTATCTTAGTCTTATAGTCAGACCTCTATTTGAGGTCAGATTATAAAACGACCTTGAATGTAAAACAAGGGGTATTTTTCAGAGCATTTGCTCGTTGTCTTATATTCGTGGAAATACGGTAATTTAAGTTGAAAAAGTCCATCAAGTTCAAACCTTCTACCTATCGTTCCTGCTCTTGATCCAAACGAAGGTAGAAAAAACTCAATTAAGCAATTTTTTTTAAGCAATTCTTTTATAGTCTCTCTTCATAAATAAGATCTTCTAATCCCCTTATTATTTTGTAGCCCTCCTTTGTACCTTTTCTAGTTTCAATCATGCAAAACATGAACAAAGTATAGGTGGAAAAAACACTTTATGCCAACCTTTTTACTCTTTGGGTGCTCCTTTATCATCATATTATCACACTTTGTTTAAAAATCATTGCCTCTGTGGCAAGCAGGGCATCTGTGAAATCACAACTTCTGGAGTCTTTATCCATCCTATTGAAAAAAGTAGGAGCACCCTTTAACAATACATTAAACCAATAGAATAGAAACCCTAATTGGTTAAAACCTAAACTTAACTTTACTATTTGTATAAACACCTCAGGAAGAGGTTAAGTAGATAACCCTTAAATAATCCTACGTATAGTTAAACATTTTGTGCACATACTTAATCCCTTAAATAGGGATCGCACTTTAGCTAGTTAATTCTGAGGGTGATTACGTATGTGCAAAAAGTTTTTATTATAGGTAGGGCTATTTTACCCTCTTTCTAGGGGTGTTAATATGAATAATAAAATAAAGGATATTATTAACTAATTCGAGCTCCTATTGTATTGGTTTTTCCCTTTAGCAAATAGCCATGTTAGCCTACCTGCTCCATGGGCCACCCATATGCAGGCAAGAGCAAGGTTGCTTACACAGTGTTAGTGAGCAGCCTGAAAGAAAGCTGCGGGCAAGGTAAGGAGGTGAGTAAGTGAGTGAGATGGTACGGGAGAGAGTGAGTATGTATGTATGGATGGATGTTCGAGTAAGAGTGTATGTGTATGTGTTAGCATGAATGTGTAATTGTGTGTAAGAGTGAATGTGTGTTAGCATGAATGTGTATGTATACATGTAAGTGTGTGTGAGAGGGAGTATGTGTTATCATGAATTTGTAATTGTGTGTTTTAGCATGAGCATGTATTAGTGTAAGAGTGAGTGTGTGTGTGTGTGTGTAAATATGTGTTCCAGTGTATATGTGAGTTACCAGGGGTGACTCATATACAACATTCCTGATTTTTTATAAATCTGCCAATATACCCTGTATTAACAAATGGAAGGTAATAAGACCCGTTACCTGTTCTGGTTAATAAAAATAGTGTGTGTGCTGGAAACAATGGCCATTGTGGTTACTCTAGCCTTGACACCCTTAGGCTAGGTTTCCACTTGTTTTTTTTTAGCTAAAAACGCCCATAAAAACGCCAATAGCGCCACCTGCCGTTTTTTTAGTGAAAAAACGCAGCAGCCAGATGTTAGCTGTTCTTCAATAGGAAATCGCAGAATGCCATATCCACTTGGCGTTTTTTTGTTTGGCGTTTTTTCAGTCCTCTTTGGCGTTTTTCTGCTTTTTTGGGCTCTGTGGCAGTTTTTCAAAATCGCAGCATGTTGACACTCTGGCGTTTTTTGCAAGGAAATCTTGGCATTTTTCTCCAATAGAAGTCTATGGGAGAGAAAAAAAGCCATGAAAAAGCCATGTGGGTTTATTGCCTTGGCGTTTTTTATGGCGTTTTTTCCACAGTTACAATGCAGAGGATGGACCCAGTATCTGTGTGTCCTACGAGAAATAGGCTGGAAACAAACAGTTTGACACAAAAAGTTCATATTGAATTCTACACCATTTGGAACAAACATGCCATTACAAACAAACCAACTGGATCCTGCCTGCCAAAAGCAACCGCAAACAATTTGCACCATCATTTGGGGCCAATCTTCCTAGAGGAGCAGACATTCGGAATAAAGCAGGCCTTACAAACCACAGAAAAGTGACAAAAGGGTCCGCCGGGGCGTTTAAGTAGAACTCTACCAAGTAAATGACATCAGGGGGCAGATACTTGCCATTTATCCGAATCCCTTTTAGCTGGGTGAAACTTCTAACTTGTAAAGGCTGGAAAAACTGCCTAAGGTAAAAAAAAGCAATTTCCACAGAAAGGCTAAAACGCCAGAAAAAACTCCAGAAAAAAACGCCAAAACGCAGGAAAATGCAGTGGCAGTTTTCTTGGCGTTTTTCATCAAGAAAAAAAACGCAGGACAAAAACCCAAGTGGAAACCTAGCCTTAGACCCCCCAAAAATGCTCTTATGTAATGTAAGGTAATTGTAACTAAGTATTCCCTGGATTTCACTGGAAACGACTATACAAAAAACACTCTGCATGGCAGCAACAATTTTAATACCACCCTAGATTATACCATTACAATAATACATCCCAAATTACAGGGGAAATCTTATTATACTGTCGTACGCACATCAGCCTTGATGAACTTCCATTTAAGTGTTTCTAATTAACACACAAAATGACTAGGTATTCACAAATTACAAGACTTTTAACTCTTAAGGTACTCATTTTTTTTAACTAAATGTTTATACTGATACAAAATGTGTATTGACAGTTAATTTCTAAAATATTATAAATACTTAGTAGTGTTTTAGAAAAAACAATATTCTGATATGTTGTGTCAAATGGGTTAAAACCATCATGAGGATATGTAATGGGTGTTTCTAATACATAAAACAAAAGGCCTTCTTTTCAAACCTGGCTCCTCGAAACCACAATTACCACAGCAAGTATATCTTAAGTAATGCATCTTAAAATTTGCAGGCAATGTTATAAACACAGCTGTGCAAAAGGTTAGCATATAAAAAAGAATTCTATCCAATTAGCACGCTCCTAGCTGTTTAAAAGCCCCTTTGGCACTTTTACTTGTTTTGGTCAGGAACATTTAAATGTCTTTTTTTTCTTTACTGGTTTAGATTTTATGCTTTTATGAAAAATGAATTTTCCGTAACATGAATGGATTTCATTTCCATTTGAATTGCATTTTTACTATTTTTCCACTAAAAAGCCCTAGATGCTTTTACATTATTGTATTGTAAGGAAACAATTGCCACAGGTGCAGAATTAAATAAATAATTAGTATCATTGTTGTTGTTGCTCAAAGAAAAAACAGAGATACACACTACGGCTGAAATGCATCTTCCAGATATGTCTATTTATAATATTTTTCCACTGACATCACACTTGGGATAATATTTGTTCTTTTGCATGTTCTTTTTTAAATAGTTATTAATGATTAGAATGATAAGCTCTGTTTTAGATCAAGATTTTTGCTTTGGTAATGGCATTGTTATAAGGCATTGAAACCAAAAAACTCCATATCGTCAGGTGACCCCGTAGAACAGCTGTGGTTCTCTAAATATTTGGTTTCCTTCCAATTCTGGATTGCTGTGTAATCAAGTTTGGTTTGAGTTAGAAAGTCGCTGGTGTATTCAAAAGTGAGTGGTCCCCTAAGCCAGTTTTTTAAACAGCAGTGTGTGTTTTCAGGATCTCCTTTCTAGAACACAGGTGGATTAATCGTTGTCCTAATCTTTGTGACAAATGCTAAGAATTGTAGGAGATTGGTACCACAAACTGGCGGTACCACATAATTTTCTGGACTTATTTGTGTCTACATTTAGGTAATATTTAGGCCCTGCCTCAATGCTCTCTCACCTAAGAGAACAGAAGGCTACAGGAGTGCACTGAAACTCAGTCGCAGAACAGCTCACAAGAAGGGGAACTGATTTGTGTGGTAAGGGGGAGTGGGAAGGGGAGTAGTGTGTGTATTTGTGTATGTATATATGTGCACTGTACTGTAGAACATTAGTTTAATATATACACAGCCTTCTTTGCTGTTATTTACCAAGGGTGCCAATATTAGTGGAGGGCACTATACATATATATATACATATATGGTTTTACATATCAGGACATAATAACAATCATCTGTTCCCTAGCAGGTCTAAAAAGTAGGAAAATACAAGCTCAGATGAACAACACCACATGACATATTACATTATGTCATGATTTCTTCATAAAAATAAAGACAAAATGGAGAAGCCATGTGTGAAAAACAAAGCAGTACGTTACTGCTTCCACAGGAATTATGATGCTAAGTAGCACACAGGTGCTGCTAATCAAATGTCCTTGATTTATTAATCATCACCAAGTGTGATCACTTAAATAAAAGCCAAAGTTTTAGCACTTTTGCCTTGTTAACACTTTTTTTCAATAAAAGTATTTTGAACAAAATTTTTGTTTGTGTTTGGTTCCTGGTCCCTAACAAAGCAAAAAAGAATGATCTTAGAAAAGCAATTGATGCTGCACATCCATCTGGGAAGGATTATAAGGTGTCCATCATTCTACAGCAATAAAGATTATTCAAAAGTGGAAAACATTCAAGACAGTTGTCAATCTTTCCAGGAATGGGTGTCCCAGCAAATTCACCCCAAGGTCAGACCGTGCAATGCTCAGAGAAATTGCTAAAAAATAAGAGTTACATCTCAGACTCTACAGGCCTCGGTTAGCATGTTCAATGTTAAAGTTCATGACAGTACAGTTAGAAAAATACTGAACAAGTATGGTTTGTTTGGTAGGAGAAAGTATCTTCTCTCTAAAAAGAACATGGCAGAACAACGGCTTAGGTTTTCAAAGTTGCATCTGAACAAACCACACGACTTCTGGAACAATGTCTTTTGAACAGATGACCTCATACCAATTGTCAAGCACGGTGGTGGAGGTGTGATGATTTGGGCTTGTTTTGCAGCCACATGACCTGGGAACCTTGCGGTCATTGAGTCGACCACAAACTCCTCTGTATACCAAAGTATTTATAGGAGTCAAATGTGAGGCCATTAGTCTAACAGCTAAAGCTTGGCCAATTGGGTCATGCAACAGGACAATGATCCCAAGCACACCAGCAAATCTACAGCAGAATATGTTAAAAAGAAAGGGATCAAGGTGTTGTAATAGCCAAGTCAAAGCCCAGACCTCAACCGAATTGAAACGCTGTGGTGGGACCTTAAGAGAGCTATGTATAAACAAATGCCTGCAAACCTCAATGAACTGAAGCAATGTCAAAAAGAGTGGGGAAAAATTCCTCCACAACCATGTGTGGGACTGATAAAGTCATACAGAAAATGATTACTTCAAGTTATTGATGCTAAAGGTGGCCCTACAAGCAATTGAATCATAAGGCGTACTTGGTTCTTCACACATGACTTCTTCATTTTGGCTTTATTTTTTGTTGAATAAATCATGGCACGGTGTAATATGTCATGTGTTGTTGTTCATCTGAGCTTGCATTTACCTAATTTTTAGACCTGCTAAAGAACAGATGATTGTTATTATGTCCTGATATGTAAAGTGCTAGAATCAGTGTGTGTGTTAATGTATATTGTTGGATGGTGTAAAATAGTATGGTGTTAGCATGTGACCATATGGTGTTTACTGTAAGACATTAATGTGAATGTGTCAGCATATAGTGTGTGTTGTAGTGTATTATTATTATCATTATACTTTATTTATAAAGCGCTGACAGATTCCGCAGCGCTGTACAACGATGAAAATGTTACAGACAATACAGCAATTGACATACAGATACAAGAGGAATGAAGGGCCCCGTTCCCGCAGGAACGTACAATCTAGGTGGATAAGGGGTGAGAAACAGGAGGTGAGGACTGCGTGGTAGTGAATGATAACATCAAATATTGAAGTACTTTGGTGTAGTGGTGGGCTAAGCATTCTATGGCCATATGATGTGATGGAATCTCCAATTGTTATCACATAATCCTAGGCTAGTTCTGTATTCATGTTTGTCTGTCTCTTATGTGCCCTCTATTCCCTGAATCATCTGAGGATCTCCTTGCTTAAAGGAGAGGATCTCGGCTCCTTATTCCATCCCCTGTGTTCCTTGCCTTGCTCCCTTGTCCTTTGTTGTGTCCGGTATCAAGTATGTCTTGTCTGGCTATGTTTCTTGCTCGGTCTCCCTGTCCCTTGCTTGCTCTATCCCCCTTGCTCGCTCTGCTCCCCTTGCTCTCTATGTTTCAGCTGGTACTCTGCTTAGCTTCCATACTCCCAGCCTCCTGCACATGATTCTAGTGCTATGTCTCATGCCTTCTCCAGGGTGCCTGCAGGATATCACTTTGTTTTGTTCTGGACAACATCATCTGCTATGTCAGGGTGCTGGTATGTGGCTGCACAACCCCAGGTACTTTATTTAACGCGGAGGAGACACAGGGGAGCCGAGCGGTTGCTCATGAAGTTTTCAGCAACTGCTCGGCGGCCCTCACTCTCCTACGCGAGACATCTTTCTCTGTCGCAGTGCCGGCGTTTCATGCTGAGCGCCGGAATATGACGCCAAGGATAATGAGAAGTAGGGAGAGGGGGTAGATAGTGAGAAGGGGAAGTGGGGGGAAAGGCAGTGAGAAGGGGCAGAGGGGAAAGACAGTGAGAAGGGGCAAAGGGGGAAGGCAGTGAGAAGGGGCAGAGGTGGTCGATAGTGAGAAGGGGCAGAGGTGGTAGGAGGAGAGGGGGTACATAGTGAGAGGGGATAGATAATGAGAAGTAGTGGAAGGGTAGATAGTGAGAAGGGGGAGATGGGGTACATATGGAGAAGTGAGAAAGGGGGTACATAGTGAGAAAGGGGAGAGAGGCAGTGAGAAGGGGGAGAGGGGTACATAGTGAGAAGGGGGTACATAGTGAGAAGGGGCAGATAATAAGAAGGGGAGGGGTAGATGAGGAGAGGGGGTAGATAGTGAGAAGCGGGAGAGGGGGTAGATAGTGAGAAAGGGGAAAGAGTGGGTAGATAGTGAGAAAGGGGCGAGAGGGGGTACATAGTGGCAAGGGGGAGAGGGGATACATAAAGAATGGGATGGGGTAGATAATGAGAAGGGGGAGAGAGCGTACATAGTGAAAAGGGTAAGAAGCGTGAGAGGGGGTACATAGTGGGAAGGGGGAGAGGGGGTACATAGTGAGAATGGGATGGGGTAGATAATGAGAAGGGAGGAGAGAGTGTACATAGTGAAAAGGGTAAGAAGCGTGAGAGGGGGTACATAGTGGGAAGGAGAAGAGGGTGTACATAGTGGGAAGGGGGGAGGGGGAGAATTGTAGGAGGAGGTAGACAGTGAGAAGTGGGAGAGGGGGTACATAGAAGGGGTAGATAGTGAGAAAGTTAGAATAGATAGTGAGAATATTGAAATAAAAAAAGAGTGAAAATGAGTGAGAGAATGAATGAATTAATGTGTGGATGAATTGTGTGAATGCGTACGAGAATGAATGAATTAATGTGTGGATGAATTGTGTGAATGCATACGAGAATGAATTTATTAATGTGTGGATGAATTGCTTGAATGATTTGTGAGACTGCATTAATGAATATATGTAAGTGATGTGTGTGAATGAGTGAGTAACTGTGTAACTGTTTGTGTCTATCATGGATGTTTAAGTGATTTGGGGAAATGCAAAGATGGCACATGAAGGATGGGCTGTTAGCCGACAAAGATGTCTTACACTGGGCTGTTTGGGGACAAAGTTGGCTCAGGCTGGGCTGTAATATGTGTGTAATCTGGGTACTGATCAGGTTCTATGTGGGCAATGTGGACACCAGGGCTGGCTTTGGGGTGTGCAACCTGTGATCTATGCCTGTAATTTAGGGGGTTATCTATACCTTTAAAGTTGAGTTTATCTGTGAATTCCAATTGATTTATACCTGAAAAGCTGGGTGTGTGTTATTCTGTTGATCTGTATCTGGTACGCTCTGTTTCCATACATTATTGTATACCTACAAATTGAGGGTTTGTATGTCTGATTCTGTTTATTTGATCTATACCTTTACATTGTATATCTTGGTGTGCCAGTTCACTTAATTTGTATATTGTACAATTAAATCAAAATCACATTAGTGAATGGATACGTTACCTCAGTCAGTTTGTGAAACATATCCTTAAGTGGCAAGATTCACCATTTATTGGATACATGTCAGCTCACTTAAACATTCAGAGGCAATTTTCGATTTAAAAGATTTTTATTGACAACCAGGCACAGCGTGCGACAGAATAAGCAAATACATACAGATCAGATCAGACAGGAGCGGCGCCTGGACGCCAGTTTTTTTTGTTTTTGTTTGGTCTTAGTCATGTGGTAACAAATGTAACACGTAACATATGCAAACATAGTGGAACATCAACAGTACTAGTATTGCGAGAGATCACGGGCCTCATCTAACTGAGGTGTCGAGGAGAAGATAATCGGGGGATGAGGGCCCGGAAATGGCGTCACAATAAAGACTAGTACCGCACGTGTAAGACAGGAGCACGGTAGCGTGTAGTGTAAACAACCAAGGGGAGGGAAACCCCAACAGGTAACGGGCCATCCCGTAGGCAGAAACCCCATATGGACAGAGATTAAGCCGCTGGGCAGCTAGAGATAGGGGTAGATCGGCCCAGTTGGCAGAAGACCACCGAACAGGAACCGGGGGGAAAGGGAGTACCATGGTGGAAAGTGAGAAGGGTCAAACGGGTGGCATAGGCACAATAACCAAAAGATGGCACTGAACCCTGTCTAAGCAGAGGCAATTTTCTCTTGCCATAAATTATGTGTCTGAAAAGTCTGAAAATTTGACACTCAGTTATTATGTTTAACTGGAAGACCAAAAACATGAAGACAATAATTTATTTCAGCCAACAATCAAAATGTATAGAGAATTCAGGTAGCCCCCATATAAGAGAGTGAAAAGAGTCAATTGCATACTTGGTTTGTCTGATATAAGAAGTGCAAAAATCATCTCAAATAAATGTTGTAATGAAGAATTAAAAAAAAAAAAAAGATCTGTTTCTTGAGCAGAAAAAAGTTATCATTGACAACAATCAGGTTTTATCTCATTTTCTTCCAATAAGCTTCCTTTGTCTGATAACCAGGAGGTTGCCACTGTTGTCAGCTTGATGTTTTGGGAGACTTTCCCTACGCAAACGCCAAACTGAGCTGTTTTTTTATGGCAAGGCTAATGAAGTCTTTTCCCAGGGGAGGGCTGGCACCTACTGGCCCAGGGAACACCAAATGGCCTCATAGACATTTCCATTACCCAGAGTGCATGGGTGAGTGATTTAGACTGAATCATTCTATTGTTTATCTTAATCAATATAATTAGGAGTCAGGGTGTTTGTCTAATAGATGGGCTTCAGAGTGTGCACTAGCACACACATGTACAAACCCACTAACACTCACTCTAACATACACTAAAACACATTTACACATACACACACTTGCATATACACACTCACTCTAACATGCACACAAATATATTCACTCTGCAACATATCACATTTCAGTCTCACACTTTCCACCTCACTGATTACTCTAATTCACACCTCGCGTCCTTACCTTGTCTGGATTGACTTTACATTTTTGTTAAAATAAATATTTGTTAAGGTGATGTTCTACCCAGGGCTCAATTAACAGTCACGACCAGGAGTTATTTGCATACCTGGGAACTCTTTTCATCCAGAGACTCCGAGAGAAGCACCTCTTTTCCGGTTCTCCAGGTTGACAACCGAATCTTCCAGGTCGCCCATGACGTCAGCGGGAACGCCCACCAATGTCAGCGGGACCCAAAAGTTCCCAGGTATGGTCATGTGCTACTTGCGAACAGTCCTGTCCAGTGTTACAACAGATGGGCACTTCACTGGCTGCACATGCACAGTTGCCTATTTTATATTAAAATATGGCTTGCACATGCACAATGGCCAGGCCTTAGATTAGGTGAGACATTTGTGATGCCAATGCTTACTAGGAACAGGGTGTTTCATCATGAAGGAATGTAAATAAATCTGCAATAAACTGTTTTTTGTTTTTATTGCACATTAATTATGTTTTATTTGTGTTGACAAGGAAAAATAGTTGGGCACGAGAAAAGAGGGGCACTTTTTGTGTAAGTGCTCCAGGGCCCCAAACTTCTAAGCATGGTTTTGGTCATACCTACTGAATTTACTTATTTTGTAACTATAATAAACATAATTCCTAATATAATATAATTTTACTAATATAAAATTATCTAATTCGTCATTTTTTGCCAGAAACACAAGTTGTGCCAAATAAAAGTAGCCATTGTTGATATGTTGTTGCCATAGAAACTTTAAAAAAAATTATTTGAAAGTTTCACTGTTGTTTTTATGTGATTAAACCTTCAGACAGTCAAAAATGACAAAGCTGCTAAGTTTACAATTAATGTTTTGTCAAAGTGGAACAATGCCTTTAAAGTAGCCAATGGAACTAATTCTAGAGGTTTTACCCCAAAGCATTTTTTTCTGGATAAATACAGTGCATCCTCAAAGGCACATGTTTATGGCATTACTGACATCTGCTGGAAATATAAAATAATATAAAGTAATAATAAAGTAATATAAACATATTAGACCCAATGGTCAATGTGACCAATTAGAAACCTGTAAGGGGAGAATAATTCTAAAAGTTATTTTTAATTACACATGCTTATTCAACTTTACCTCCATATAAAGAATATTTACTCCAGGAATCATTTTTGGAAATCTCGGGAAAAGATACACAGAATTTGTGGCCCTCAAGTGCTGGAGTTTTGTAGCCCTATAGTAGCTCTTGTCACTGCCACGTTACCTAAAAAAGGGTGTAACACTGGCATAGATACCATCATTCTGTTTCATGTTGTATATCGATATAATGAGCTGTGTTGTAATGTTACTCTTTGTCCACACTGCATTTCAGTACAGTGAGGTAGCCTCCATTGTTTAGAGATATTCTAAAATATTACTTGGCGTCAGCACATTGGGCACAAATGTATTATTGAATGGTTTACTGCTATAATGTTTTATTATGTAATGATCAATAACCAAGATACTGCTAGCCTGCATATCATATTCATTTTCCTTTTTACTATTAAATGTATTTTTTTTCAAATCTCTTTGCAGACCTCTGCTAGACTGCACTACATATAATTTAGTCTTTAGCAAACTGCTTACTATGTTAAAACATTCAAAGTATGGTATATATTTTTGTAGCTGCCGGATTCACCTGCCAAGAAATAGGTCTTCCAGTGTGGACCCTTTGATCACGAGTGCCCATATTTCCCTTTGGATAAAGTGGCATTTCCTAACTTCCAGTTATGTCTAAATGGACTTTCAGCACAGAGAGGCCACATTTGGCTCTGTATTAAGAAGGCATATTCACAAAAAAACAAGAAGCAAGAGGAATAAGGGTGAGTTGCCCATGCTAGGTCATTTGGCATGATGGGAGAAAAATATTGGCAACTGTGTTTGCTCAACTCCAAAGAAGCCAAAAGATGTAAATCAGACTATTTTGTCCATGTCATTAACAGACCCACTAACATCCAGGAATTTGTCACAAAGCATAGAAATGTAGCATAGAAGTCAGCAACACCCTGGAACTCAAATACAGAACACGGAGGACTCCATGACTGTAGTGATGTAGCAAAAACGGTTGTGTTAAGAAAACTAATTTGCTCCTGTTTACATCATTTGGCAAAGTCACTTCATTATAATGTCTTTAACGTTCATTCAAGCTACGATTATTTGAATCATAAGCCAGTTATTTAATTGTTCAAATCCCATTCTTGTCAATGGTAAAAATAAGTAAGAAAACAAATTTCAGAAACAACCACACATTCATATCCTTGATTTTATTTTTACTCAAATGGCAATGTAACCTAGGAAAAAGGCAATAATGAAATGCGTGAATGTAACTTGTGATGTTTTGACGAGTTTTCATTAAGAAAAGCTCAGGCAGTTTTCTTTTCGGCAAACAAAAATTCTTTTGGAAATCCTAAACTGTGAGATTTTATACTCATTACCAGGGATAATAAGGTTTTACCATTATTGGCCTTAAAGGCAAAAGTCACGCTTATTGCAGTAACGCTATAAAATATATTTTATGGTCATTCCAAAAATGCAGTAATACTTGCGTAGCTTTTTTGCCTGTTTGCACAATATCCTTTGTAAGATACTTTGTAACTTTTATACTATGCTCAACTGAGTCCAAATACATGCGCTCTTGGCATGTTAATTTCAGATACATACAAACAGACTAAGAATGCTGTGGATGCGATGGTAATGGCAAGCAAGCATTGCGACCATGCAACATCATGCTAAAGCGGGCTATGAGGCTTTAATGAGTAAATAAGTGTTGTCTATGTGCCAGTTAATACTACACAGCATAACTGCTAAATATAGAGAACTAATTACGGTTCCAAAACGGTTCCAACAAGATTGTACAATTTCTGCTTCTAGAATGGCTTTATTAAGATCAATTACAAACTCTATTTTGGTTCAAAAGAAAAATAGGAATTCCAGGTTCTCTACGGGTTCAATGTAAACCAATTTCAAAACTGATGCAAAATGGAACAAGTGTTGTATTGTGATCACCCAGACAATTTATGGTGTTTTAATCTGTTACCATGGCATTGGGATAGTGTGTTTCTCTTGTGACTCTGGCAGTTGGAAATGAGTTATGTTGCCCCCTCTATATTATAATAGAAAGTGAGATGTCTAATTATTCTTGTTTAAGGTGCAGCTATCGATCTGATAGATTATCAAGTGAAGTGCCTCTGATTATTGTGATTTATGCTGTCTCTTTTTCAAATAATAACAAAAGAGCTGCCGCCGTAATTCTGACAGTTAGTGGTGGAAGCTTGATTGTTTATAAGCCCTATAGTATTTCAAATGCATTTGTGAAACAAACAACAATACAGAACTAATCGTTTCTGATTGATTTACGGTATCTGCTAATTGTTTTTGTTACTACAGGTTCTTCGTTATAGTTGTATTTGGAATGTAGGTTGTCATAACCTTTTTGATAGATTTTCATGTAACGTTACAAAAATAGAGGAATTGGAATTTCATGCATGCTTTTCACTCCTTTAATCTGCTCATACAGGTGCAAAATCCCTTTTGATGTAGAGAGCATTCCAAATCTAACGTAAAGATAGATAGATAGATAGATAGATAGATAGATAGATAGATAGATGATAGATAGATAGATAGATAGATAGAATAAAGAAGTTGTGGACCAGCTATTCCTAGGGATACATTTGTTGTATGATGGTTAGAATCATTCGTTCATTTCTATGAAACTAGAATTCAAAAGTCTCTAAAGAATGTCAGGATTTCTACAAAGTTAGAAATAGTTGATCCCAAAGATTAGTTTCAGTTTGGCTTTTCCCAGAAGAGCAAAATGATTAGAAAAGTGCGCTTGTCAGACTGAATACCAATGTGAAGTAATATTTATAAGAAAACACTTTTAGAAATATATTGTCTATCTAAAGTGCACGGGGGAAGGAAGATGCAATATTAAGACCAGATGTCTGAGATATGAAGAAATGCCTTTACTCAGACCATACATGGGACGTAAAACCTGTCCACAAAAATAACATTCCCACTGGGCTGTGTGAATCGATGTGATTAACTCAAGCTTAAAGATCACTATATTTATATTTATCGTGACTTGCCCTCTAATGTCATTTACCTTTCTGTTAACTTTTTTGCTGGATTATATTATAATACATTATAGACCCGTTGATTGATAAGAACATGTGGTGGAAAATATGTATACCAAATAGGGAATTGTTATTTATTCATTTATATATTGCCATCATAGTCCACAGCGTTAAACAATTGGTTAAGCAGGACATAAAAATTAGTGCTTAACATGACAATATTTACAGAAACAGTTTTATTTATTTATTTACCAATATTTTATAGAATCTACATAGTCCTAGCTAAAGCTTTACATTTGTAATATATGCAGTTTAGAAAGAAAATCATCATGAAAACTAAGAGAGGTGTTTGGAAGCTATTTTCTAGTATCGCTTCATTTACAGGGAAGCAAAATGTTGTATGCAAAGACTATTCACCAATTTGTAAAGTAATTCATTTTTTATTCTTCCGGAAGAAATACTGCCACCTAGTGGTTACAAATAATTCCCTAACCGATTATGTACAATTTTGTTCTACTGTTTATTGTGATTATACTAAAATACAGCTTAATTTATACTTTCCTTAATTTTTTTTTGATTTTATATATTTGACAAATAGCGGATTAAATAAGTGGAGAATGTATTGGGAGTATGTGAATTGAAAAACTTGTTTACTGACAGATTTCAGCTTTGAGTTTTCAGGTAACTGAGCTAGTAGAATTGCTGCCCTTTTTGGATGTTTCATTTAAAAGTAGTTTTCATTTTAAACGTTTGTTTTCTAAAACCGAGAATAACAATTCTGTGTGATGTAATCCCAAATGTATTGGTTTTTCTTAGTTCTAGTTTTGTCAAACCCTTTGAATGTAGCCTATTGTAAGGAATGCTGTGTACTTTGTGGGTGTTATATAAATAATAATAGTAGTAATAATAAAAATAATAATAATGTAATATATACATACATGCTTTAAGAGAACAAAAACACATATCCTGAATTTGTTAGATTGTAAATTCTTATTACGACTTCCTTACTATTACATGCTGAGCGCCGTGAAGCAGCGGGCACCAGTGAGCGGTTTTTAAACGGTGTCTTTTTTTTTTTTTTTTGACACGGGGGAGAACGAGGGGCGCCGAGCGGTTGTTCTCCTCCGCATGAAAAAAAAAAGCGTTTAAAAGCCGCTCGCTGGTGCCCACTGCTGAGCGCCGAAATATGATGTCATATTACGGCGCTCAGCATAAAATGCCGGCACCGGGATGGAGGTAGAGGACTCGTGGAGGAGAATGAGGGGCGCCGAACGGTTGCTAGGCGCCCCTCTCTCTCCTCTGCATAAAAAAAAAAAAAGACGGCGTTTGAAAGCCACTCACTAGCGCCCCCCTTTCAAATGGCGCCTATGGCATGAGTCACAGCTGCCATACCATAGATACGCCTCTGCTTACCAGTCAGCACAGCATACAAATGGGTTTAATGTTGGGATAACACATACAGTTTTTAAAGCATTTACTAATACAACAAAGCAACAAATCAAAGCACATCCACCAAATGCTTACACTTATTATACTTAAATTGCTTAGCCTGCCACCATATATATATAAAAAAAACAATTTTGGTGAATCCTATCTAACCCTAACATTACTATTACCTACCATGAAATGGAATCAATGACACTTTTAACCCACTGAGATTCTCCTGCAATTTTGAGTCTTATCTGGACACCATTAATGAGGAATCTGTGTGGCAGGTGAGGTGCTTAACCATGGAGTCTAAATATACACAAATACATATTTATTTGCTTTTTATTGTATTTACATGCTTTTTATAATGTGCATCTCTTTTGTTTGTGTTTATTAATAGATTCAAAGATGTTTGCTGTGTGTCATCCGGAGGGACCTTTCAGTGTACAAGATAATCCAAACAGGGTAAAGCTCAATTGGCAATGAACCAGCTAAGCCAAACAAGCATAGAATCTCCTATAGTAAGAAAGCTAAGGCTCCCTCTAGAGTTGAGTCTGTGGGTACATGCAGATAGATTTATATGTACTGTTTAATAAAGCTTTTTTTTCTATCTGGTATGCTAAGCAAATAAACTATACAGAAGCTTTTAATAGCTGTTTCCACCAAATCTGTGTTCAAATTATGGTAGATTTTATGAGATAAAATAACTATTTCTGGTAAGGTTTTAGACATTCAGCAGTGCTAGAATAATTTTTGTCTTGCAGCTTTGCTTCCATATCTCGCATCTTCTTGTTCTTCATCTTTTTGTTCTTCTCTCTTTGTCTGCAGAACGGCGGAGCTTCCGGTGAAGTCCTTTCCCCCCAAGAATGTGTAGAATTTCTCATTATGTTACTAAAGTGTTCCATTCAGCAGAGCAGGTGGAATTGCCCAAAATTGAAGGCATATATTTGGAAATGGATCATTTCATGAGTTGATATAGCGTAAGGACATATTTTCAAATTTTGCACCAGAATCACTTTTATGAAACTTTTATGTTATCGCTCAGTGTCCTTTCCTACTATTATCTATTATTTTCTAATACTGATAAAAAATGGTCAGTTCCAAACTTTCAGACTTCAAAGTTGTTTATTCTATAATTAGAATGTATCATAATTACAGAGAATTTAGGGTTACTACTGTGTATGTCTAATTGATAACAGTAACAGTCTTCGTTTCCTTTTAGCAAATTCCTCTGTAGCAGGAGTGGCCAGGTCCTAAGAAATGATGAAGTGCATTTCTGTAGACTACACAGCAAAGAAATATGTTAATAATTATATGTTTCTAACTAGCAAATAAATTGTTTGAAGAAGGACACAGCAGTGCATCGTTAAAATGATAAATTGTTCTGCCATCAGATAATTTATGAGGTGAAGAGATGAGAGAGGAAAAAGCATCATTATATCAAGGGGCCTCCTCTTGTCTAGATTGATGTAATAGACTTAAGGATTATTGCATCCTGCATTTATAAAATTGGGTTTTTCGTTAGTAGTATGAAAGCAAGTAAAAAGTATCACATTTTATTTCTAATGTATCCATCTTATTGCTACCCCAGTTATAGACCAGATAAGGGGCAATTATAAGATCATGCATAATCAAAACCATTAATCCACAGCTTCATGGTTTATAGGACTATTCTCTAGTAGGCCACAGGTGAACTTTGTCACACATGAGACAAGTGTACTGGAGAGATCTAATTCATCATTGTTACCTTTTACATCATGTTTGTATTAAATAACATAACTTCAATGTTTTCTTTAGTGCTGAAATAAACTTCTTAGGTGAAGCCTTTTGAAAGAATTGTTTATAGCCAAGTAACTAAGTTTTTTAACTCCACCTCCTTACTTGACCCTCTTCAATCTGGTTTCCGCTCTCGAAATTCTACTGAGACCACCCTAACTAAAGTTAATAATGATCTACTCACTGCTAAATCTAATGGCCACTACTCCATGCTAATCCTACTGGACCTTTCTGCTGCTTGTGACACTGTGGACCCTCCTCTGCTCCTTCAAACTCTTCATGATGTCCGTGACACTGCCCTCTCCTGGTTCACATCCTACCTTTCTGCTCATACCTTTAATGTCTCTGTCTCCAGTAACACCTCCTCCTTTTCCCCCTCTCAGTCGGGGTATCCAAAGGCTCAGTTCTAGGACCCATTCTGTTCTCCCTTTACACTTCCTTACTTGGCAAACTAATCTCATTGGCTTTCGATACTACCTGTATGCTGATGACACCCAGATCTACCTATCCTCTCCAGATCTCTCTCCTTCTGTCTTAGATCATGTAACTAACTGCCTTGCCTCTGTGTCTACCTGAATGTCTGCACATTTCCTAAAACTCAATCTCTTCAAAACTGAACTCTTTATTTTCCCTCCCTCCCATACTAGCATTCCTTCATCAGTTTCCCTTAATCTTGGTGCAATCATCTCCCAGTCCCCTCACTCTCACCCTCACCCCTTGGTGTCACCTTTGACTCTGACCTCTCATTCATCCCCCACATTCAGTCTGTCTCAAAAAACTGCCATCTCCATCTTAAAAACATTGTCTGCATTTGTCCCTTCTTAACAAAAGATGCCGCCAAAGCTCTTGTCCATTCCCTTACTATCTTCCACCTTGACTGTTGTAACCCCGTCTTAGCTGGGCTCCCTCTTACCCATCTTGCCCTCTGCTGCCAGACTTATCGTCCTCCCCCATCACTTTACTAAAACCTCTCCCCTCTGTCAATCTCTTCATTGGCTGACTGTGCGCTTCAAGTTTCATTTCAAAATCTTGACTCTTACTTTCAAAACCCTTTATAGCGGTTCTTCTACTTACATTTCCTCACTCATCTCGAAATACTCGTAGTCGTTCTCTCCACTCATCCAATGATCTACTTCTGATCATGATCTCCCCTCTGATTTCTAGCTCTCATGCACACTTTCAAGATTTCTTAAGGCCTGCCCCTGTCCTCTGGAATGCCCCTCCTGGCCTATCCGTCTTTCACACTACCCTCATTCCTTCAAAAAATCCCTGAAGACCCACATCTTTAAGGACGCCTACACATTAAAGTCCTTCCTCCCAAGTTCCTTTAGCTCACCTTTCCTCTAGTCCCTCTCCTCCAATACTTATACTAGCATGGCTGGTTCTTCCCTAACATTGGCCCCTTTACTTCTTGCGTAATACTCCAAATAGATTTTAAGGTTGGCCCTCCTCACCAGTTGTTTCTGTAAATCAAATAGTTATTTTAGATACTAATTATTACATCCTGTGTACCCTACTTGTACAGCGATATGGAATATGATGGCGCGATATAAAACAATAAAAAAATACTACAGTTCCCATTACTCTCAGACAATGTATGACGGGCTGGAGATAATAAATAGTTGTCGAGAACTCATTATTCTATAGTAAACGGTATATCAAAAGGTCCAAATGGCTGCTATAAGACCAATGTTCTATATTACCTAAATCAGAGAGGACTGGGAAAAAATGCAAATGGAGGTCTCTAAGACCCTCTCAATTTTTAGAAGTTACACATAAATAACCACTTAATCAGAGATGATTGAGTCGTCCAATATCCAACAGGATTATATAGATAGAAACACATGTGTGCAATTAGATCGCTAAACAACATGGAATAATAATGAACAGCTGCATTCAATTCATTACATCACAAACACAATGCAGCAAATCATTCTCACAAATTTTGGTCCTGCACAACTCAATAATAAGAAAAACAAGTATATACACGTACAGTATATAAATATTCCTAAATAAAAATAGCAATGATTATAGTATTCTAAATCCCTTGCTGTTCTCATTCTCTTTGTTAAAGCACGAGGATATTCACCTTCTCTATGGTACTCATCACCTCTAATACTTTGAAATCAAGACCAAATTATGTTTATAGCAATTAATGAAGTGTTGAAATTTATGTTTCACACATTTTAAGTGTAATGCGATCCGAGTGTACTTTTATGCACATTTCACAATCAGCCTTGGTTTATGTACGGTTGGACTATTTTTATAGACTCTGTATTTATATGTTACCAGTTTAATAACAAGACTTTGGATGTGGCTTTCTAGTTGAACATTAGGAAAAAATGTGAGAATATGTTGTGGTAACAGTCTATTGACAACTACAAATCCATGGCAACAGATAATAAATCTCAAATAAGTACACGTCTAGCTACATCTGCATATATTAAAGTTACATTAGTGCAATAAATGTATATTTTTAATCAAGTCCTCATGGAAACAAACTTTATGAAACATTTAGGTACCAATTACATTGATTTAAACATTTCACGTACGGTAATTGAGTTGAGTAGAGCCAAGATGGCTGTTTCTATACCTGGGCTCAATGGATGACCCCATGGTATTCATACCTTATAAAACAGATGTAAATTCTACCATGCTCTTATATTTTTGAGATTCTATTTGTAGACACAAAGGTCAAGCACCACACACTTTCCTTAACCACAACTGGTAGCAAAATAAGTTGTGATGGTAGTATGATGCCTGATTTACCCCACTATCAAATTGGGTTTCAGGGATTTCGAGGAACTAATGAACTAATTTTACAATGACAAACTCCTACTCATCAACATTGTAATTTATCTACATACATTACTAGGCTAAATCTAACTGTAGTTAGTCTTGCAGCCACAGCTTGTACTGGATAATTACTACATATGATATGACTGTACGGTGCTGTGGAGAGTAGATGATCACATGGGACAGGATGTGCTATAGACATTTGTTGTCTCTAAACAAAAAAGGTCTGGGCATCTCTAACAGAAGCAATGTATTTAATTATATACAAGCCGACAAAGTTAAGAGTAGGGAATGATGGAGAGACCAAATGATAAGATGGGAAGGGTATTGGCAAGGGGAAAGGAGATGGAAATGATAATCGCAAAAAGGGAAGAAGTGGTGCAGAGTACAAAATTGGAAAGATACTGGGTAACATCAAAAGAAGGAAATTGGGGAATGAAGTAACAGAGAAAAAGAGACAAGACAAAAGAAGGTATACACAAGATAATTGAAGAAAATGGCACAGGGACCAAGAAAGAGGAAAGGAACATGAAACGATAATGGCACGGGAGAATATATCAAATAATGAATAACAAAAATAAAATGTTTCCATATTGATGTAATATGAAACCACACAAGGACTTATTATATCAACAAATATTAAGTCTTTTAAATTATACTTGGGCTAATTATATTTAAAAAATCACTCTTTCCAGAAAATAAAAAACTTTGCTAATGCTATCATATGGGCAGAAGTAAAGCAAATGAAAATTGGTAAGTGGTACATTTCTAAGATAGGCTGTTTTGGGGGGTTTTTGACTGCCCAGAGGATCTTGTTTATTACGAATAGAAAATGAAGTCATTTAAAACAGGAATATAGAAGAAAAAAATTAATATATCTTCAAAAGAAATTCTTGCCGATCTTGATTAACCGTGCTGTATTTTAAAACCTAAATAATTGAAAACAGGATTTGAGATCAGTTAATTTAGATTGTGCTGAAATATTTATTATTGCAAGTCCAGAGGGTTTGTCTGGTGTTTCTCAATGAGACTGTCTAAACTCTATGTCCAGATGTTTGTTTAACTTGTTCCCACATAGTTCTAATGTCAATTAACAGAGGTTATCAGAGAGCATCACAGTGTATCTTCCTTGGATAATATTCTGATTACTCCTGAATCTTTGAAGGTGTTTCCCATTAAAATGTGTAGCCGACAGTCACAAAATATTAGTTTGAAGTTTATGTAAACGTGTTGGAAAGAATAATAATGAATCATATATTTCACTTATTTTAAATCAATATGGGTTTAAGATCATATTTAATTAAATAGATTGTCTGGGAAAAAAATAATAAAATATGAAAATTCTGTATGGAAATCAATCCACATCATAGGTTGTTTACATTTATAAAAATAGTTTATATAAAATAATGTCAAGAAAATGAAGTTAAAAGGATGGGTCTTTTATTAATAACTGTGCAATTTCCCTTCAAAGTTGTTTTATAAAGTGGATTTGCAATTTCGGGCACAGTAGTTATTTTAGGCATCTGAAAGTCAAAATACTTTTAAAAGAGGTGGAGATGTAAATGTTAGCAAGGTCTCAGTCTGCCATTTATAAACCTCTGGCAGCTGGACTTATGAACAGTTTCAATAGTTCTATGGAAACCACCAAACAGGATGGCCTGCCATAATTCTCAACTGAAAAACATGAAACAACCCAAAAACCAGACTCAGTAAACCTATGGAAAATCCATAAGGAGAGCAACAGGCTCAGTAACACTATATAATGACTTATAATAAATGTTATTAATGATGAAAAGTTGAGTGAGGCAGACCTTTATGTAGAATCAGTAGCAGTTACAATGTAAAGCAAATCTTTTTTAAAGTCCTGTATGTGTATACCAACGAAAACAGCTGTCCAAGATTCTGTTCACAGATTTGGATACTTCCGCCCTCAAATCCATTTTAAGATTGTAACATAGAAAATGTTTTATTAATTGTTTTTCAGTTGGACCTGTAAACGTTACACATCTTCGTGGTGGCATGTAGCAGATTCATTGCTCGTGTACAAGGAACATGTGTACCAGAAACCTAGGCCCATGTAGCCCACCGGAGAAAGTAAGACAAAAACAAGATATTAAAGAAATAATTATCCTAAGGTAAAGTCCATAAAAATGTTTCTCATTCATACTGAAGACGACAACTCTTGGAAAAGATCAAATGTTCATAACATTTTTTTTGTGACAGTACAAAACGTAAAGTACATTGGTTATGTATAAAAAGAAGGGTAAGTTTTAAAAGTGGTTTAATAACCTTGGCAACCATTGGGACCATCAATTAAAGGACCAAGTTTAAAACTTTGCACCAGGGTTGCTGTTTATACAGCAAATAAATATTTAATGGGTGTTTATTGGCCAGTTTATCTACAATCCTTTTTTACTTTTTGAAACACAGTTTGCAATCAACTTCCAGAGGAGAGCAATCATGTTTTCTGGTTCTAATTTCCCAAGTTTTTTAATCAATGTCTCTTACTATCTGTATCTGTATTACACATTCACTCAGAAGAGGTTACATGCGTAGAATTATAAAAGTGATATCATCCACCAGGATAACTGTATTGTAAGCGACTAACTTTTTTAATTAAGAAGTAAGCTATGGGGTTTAAATATTAGGTAATGAACTTATGTATCACCATGTAAGTAAGAAGTGAAGTGCCCCAAAATCTTAGTATGATATAATGAAGTGCAAGACAACATTAACTGATTAGTAGAACCAACATCGACAAACCCCACTGGATATAAGGTTGGGAGGAATGGCTGGCAGGAAGATATGTAAGCTGTTGCCTCCTTAGATAAAAACTGCTGATCACTAACATCACAATGCTTATGTTTACACTAATGGGGAAGATAAGTTATCTGCTTAACCATCCCATCTGGGGGCTGTGAATGTCAAGGCAGAATCTTGCCTACATCTTTCTTATCTGACTGTCAATGCTCTACTGTCATTAATCAATCCTTTTATATATTTACCTACTAATATTTACTGCAAGTTCAACCTAGACTTATAATAAGACTAATCCAGAGACTAATAATAAAAGTATGTTAACACAATACAATATTTATCCTTTCATTGATGATTGATGATTTTTTCTTAATCTGGATGCATACCAAATACTGAAAAAAATTCATTCTTTTGGGGCATAATCTTTGAGTCTCCGCTTAGAGATGTTGTTTTGTATCGATTATTATCTTGATTTCATTGCTGTATTTAATGATGATGCTTATGAAATACACTAATACTGAACTGTTTACATTTTATAGTGTGCAGAGCATCCTTATGCTACCTGTGTGTTCAGTGACAGATTGACGACCAGTCATTTGGTATTTTTTTTATTTATTGCTTAGAATTAGCTGTGTGTCCTTGTAAATTGTTTTGTTTCTTGGTAAAAATGTGGTAAAATGATTTAAGTAATAATACTATTGTAAACTTCACCATCAAAACCAAAATAGAGATTATGAGTTATCAAAAACAAAGTAGGTATTTTTGAGACCTAAAAGTTAACTCATCTAAAAGTTGCTTTTTAAATAGTTTTGGTTTTTTATATTTCTTTTCATCTTTATTCAAAACAATTGTTATAACACGTCAGAAATAAGCAAAAAATATATTACAAAAAAAGGAGCATCAATCCATTATATCAGGGCTTGACAAATTTGTTGTGAATCTAGGCGCCAGCTAAAAAAGTTAGGAGCCGGGATTTATTTTTTTTAACTAACAGTTGGTCAGGAGTGATCTGATCATCATCAGCCCACTTACTAAACTCACAACATTTGACCTGGAAGCACCCTGGACTTTCAGGTCAGTGCTGTTTTTTGTTGTTTTTTTTAATAATGTTTAAATGTTAACCCCTGCAATGCCACGAATGTGTTATACACAATTGTGGAATTGAAGGGGTTAACGCTGCACTGACGCTCTCATGGAGCGATCAGGCAGCAGGGGGGTGTTGGGGCTGGTCTCCACATGAGTGAAGAACCCTCTCCCCCTGTCCCTGAAGCTGCCTCTGGCAGCTGGGACGTAATTGCTGGTCTATAGACGAGCCATTGCAGGGGGAAGTCTCTCTGATGACTGCTGTAGGCTTCCATGCCTACAGGAATCATCAAAGGGCTTGTGGGGGGGCTCGTTTTTGCTGTTACTGGCCTGCCTGGGCTTCCAGGCAGACCATCAGCAGCAGAGCCCCGTACAAAACGGGAATTAACCCCTAAAATGGGGCATTGAAGGGGTTAACGCTGCCCTGACGCTCTCATGGAGCGATCAGGCAGCAGGGGGATGTTGTGTCAGGTCTCCACACTTGTGTGGGGACCCAATCAACACTGAACCCCCTTTCCTGAAGCTGCCTGTGGCAGCTAAAAACGCTATTGCAGGTTTTCCTGCAATCGCGGTTTCAGCCTACAGGATCACTCCGTGGGAGTGTTCTCAGGCTCGGGGGCGGGCTCTGAGTGGCTGTGCTGTCTGCCCAGACTCCTGGGCAGACAGCAGCAGCGCCTGGGATTTGTCGAGCCCTGCATTATATAATATCCTTACATTTGTAGACATTGTTAACAAATTAAAGGAAAAAGGAAAATATCAGATTGATAAGTAAATAATGCTTAAAATCAATAAGAAATCCAATTCAGGTTTTTCTTCTTTCTTGTTTTGTACAAGTGGTAGGAGTATCTGCAAGTAAACAACTTTATGTACTTTAAAAGTAACAGCCTCTTCTGTAACATACAGACCAGGGGCGTCCAACGTGCAGCCCGCGGGCCAAATGCGGCCCACCAGACTTCGAGTTTCCTGGTGGGCCAGTCGGTCCGTGGGCCGGCAGACCACATTCCATTTCAAAGCGGCCGCCCGGCAGCGAAGTTCAAAGCAGCTGTCGTGGGGCTGTAAGACCGCCTCCCCGGACGCTTTAAATTCATTGAGCGGCCGGCAGAGGCGGTCTTACAGCCGCACAATGGCTGTTTTGAACTTCGCGGACGCTTTGAACAAAAAGGGGTATAGGAAGCGGGCAGCATTTGTTTAAAATGAGCATCGGTGGCCATAACGCTACCCATTTTGCATCCTTTCTCCTAAACAAAATAGCTCCCTAGGCTCACGCTCAGTGGGAACTGAAACCATGTCAATTGAGGGTGAAGGAGAAAAAAGCGAATTCAATTTGTTTCTCTGAGATTCTTATAAGAATCTCTCCGTGTCTCTGGGAGACTGCCCATTTGCTGTCACGTGGGGAGGGGAGCGTGTAGCCCAGGTACTTTAGACACTCCTAATGAGTTGTGTCGTAAAATCTGCTAACAAACTCTTGCCTGATATTTTATTAAGTGATATTTTGTTGTTATGGTACCTTATAATTGATAAGTCTTATTACAAATCTACAAGGACCATACAACCCATTGTTATTTCTTAGGCCCTGATTTCTATCATTCTGGAGGTTACACTGTCAGTACACACATCATCTTCATGCTTTGATTCCACTATGGAAACATTTCTCAAGCATTTCTCAAATCATAACTCTGAAGAGATGCATCCCATGTAAGATTTAATGGCACCCAGCACATGACATCTATCTGGCATCCTTTGAAGATGCCCTGCTGGCAGCTCCTCCATGCTCCTCTGAGTTTATGGTGGGGTCTGGCCAGATTTCCAGATTACATTTATGGCAGGATGTGGACTAAGAAAAAGTTGCATTTTCCTCTTCATGCAAGATACCTTGTTAGTTCCTAAACATAGGCATTTTGTGTGACAGGATATAATTGCTTAACCCCATTCATCATAGAACTATTTTAGTGTTACAGAACATAGGCAGCTGACAAATGTTGACAAACAGGGTTTTCAGAATGCTCATAAATATAACAGCTTCCCCCCCAGGTGGATCTTGCGGGTGATGATGAGCCTCTGTCGGCTTTTTCTTTATTACCCTATGTATGTTAAGTTTTGTTTTATTTGATTTCATACGTCAACATCTATTTTTTTTTTCTTGTTTGTGCACAATCTCAATTACCCTGTGGATGTCTTCGTTCTGTTTATTTTTTTTGTTCTCCTCGTCTCAATAAAAATATTATTTATCTGAATATAACAGCTTAAAAACCTAACTCCCATTTTTAAGGAGTATGATAGCAAGAATGAAGCAAGCAAGCCATCAGGTCATTAACATTTAGGTCAATCTAAAGTAATAAATACTTTCCATTTGTGAAGTACAAATGTTTGAGAAATTTGAGAAAACTGAAGGCCTCTATTTGTGTATCCAAATCATTTATAACCAATGTTTACATGATTTTTTCCTTAAATATTATAAATGCAAACACACAACCGCATATAATAAAAACCAAGAACATGATTCCTTTGCTGGCCAATTAAGATGACCATGTCTACATAGCCAATAGGAAGCCAAGATTTGGTGACTTCCTGTGGAAATGGAGACAATAAGCAAATGTGGAACTTTACAAAGAAAATCATTGCAAAAAGGGTCCCTAAAATAGCTTTATTTGGCATGCTTATTGCTTTCGGATGAAGATTAAATATTTTATATAAATTAATAAGAAATTAGGTAATGGATTTCATACAATTACTAAATACATAGACATAATCGTATATTTAAATTTGCAAAACGGCATTAAATATCTTATCTCTAATAGATGTGATATGATTGCAGGCACATTGTTATAGTTAAGTCCGTGACAGCAATTTGTTATTTTATGTCAACCAATCAACTGGAAAAAGGTACTCCAGGGACGTTAAAATTCAAAGATGAAAAAAATTGTAAGTGGGGTATTGTAAACATAAAAGGTCTTTTCTCATTAGAAAATTGGCAGATATTTTGTGGAAGGTTTCAGATACGCTCATAACAGTACAGAAGATAATGTGGAAACACTTTCTTGGAACAGATCAGAAATCTAAAACTTTGTTTAGAAAAGATAAGCAAGATTCTTATCTAAGAACTCCCCCCCCCCCCCCCCTTAAGATAAATCCATACAAAAGTGTTAAAATGCATTTCTGGTATATTTAAGCAGTTTAAACCTTATTTTGTTAGTTGTAAAAACCTGTAATTTTTTTTCAAGCGTGTTTCCTGGAAATGTAAAAGTAAAAATATGTTTTACCTCTAATCTGTTTCTAATCTAGGCATCTGCACAAATATGCCAATTTAAACATTTTACTTTAATAACAACCTATTAAAATGCCATTAGAAGATTTCATGTACGAAACTATGCTTTTAGATATATAATGTCTGTATGTCGTCTTGTTATGTTATATACTAATTGTTATGTCCTGTCCACCCTTTGTACAGCGCTGTGGAATCTGATGGGGCGATATAAAACAAATAATACATACAATGCAGTGAAAACATTTCTTCTATTTTTTGCATACTTATCACACAGATGTTTCAGATCAAATTAAAGTTCCCTAGCTTTTTTGGTATTGTATATAGAATAGAATCTAATAATTTCCCTGGGTTGTAAGAAAAATCAATTTGGTTCCTAAATTGTATACAAATTTGTTAACCCCTTAATTTATTCTTTAGTTCTTTCTCAGAATGGCTATTGATAAAATAAATGTAATAGTCACAATTTTTTTTAGGAAAATAGATTTATTTTTTTTATTGACATTTACAGCCTTTAAAAAAGTCAGTATTGTCACACAGGAAGTGAGGGAATAAAAATTAAGCATTAAAACAAGTTCTGTTGGGAAAAAACAGTCTGGCATATAGCAATGTGCACAACAAGTGGAACAAATCTACCTGCTGTAAAAAAAAAACAAAAAAACTTTTAGAATTAAATGCAATGTAATTAGTTTACTTTACGGCAATCTGATTAGCAGTCCAACTATAGAGTTCAGCAATTTGAAAGAACTGCTTCAGTATCAGCGTGTCTTAGCATTTATATTAATCTTTCTGTGGGATTCTATCAATTTTTACATTGGTAATTTTCACAATTCGACTTTGTGCTCTGTACATTATTACCGTATTGGCCCGATTATAGGCCACACTTTCCGTCTATATTCGGGGTTTAGCGCGGGGATGCGCAATTTAGCACTGCTGCGGCCAAGAGGCTTCTATGGCGGAACGCCAGCGTGACATGACCTTCCGGTGCTCCGTAAGAAGAAGCCCCTGATGCCGGCACTTCCGCCGGGGCTTCTTTGAGCTTCATCATAGAAGCCCAGGTGGAAGTGGCAAGAAGCAGCAGAGGTCGTCTGCGCAATGCATGTAGACGCCCACCGGCTGCCCCCGCTAGACACCATGGAGTCTGGGGGGCAGACCAGCATATCAGGGTGGCATAAAGCATATCAGAGAGCAGAGTGGCATATCAGGGGTTTTAAAGTATATCGGGGGCAGAGTTTATATCTGGGAAACATCTAAAAGTAAGGTGCATTATGAATTAAGGGGGAGGACCTTAAAATGGCTATTGGCTTTCCAAATTTCAAAATATAACCTATACTAACTGCATAATATTTTCAAAAATGATGAAATACATGTATTATTGTTCGTTAGATAAAATACTCCTTTACCATTCCACTCATGTGTATTTTATCTCTAAAATAGCACCAAAGTTTAAGGGTGCGGCCTATAATCGGTATTACGGTATTACTTAATGTAGACTAACGGTACCTTAAAGATACGAAATTGCTAAATAACAGAGTGATATAGTGTAGTTAAAAAATTTAATTTACCCAATTATATATTGTAAAATATATAAAAATATTGCAAAATGTATAATGTTCTTATAGGGTAGTTCCAGGACTATTTTTTATGCATGAGGCATATTTTTACCAGGATTTTTGTTAATTGAAGTTTTTTTTATGGGTGTCCCTTATTTCCTACTTTCCCAGTGTTATTTACCTGTAATAAGTGAGTAGTTGAGTGAAACACAGTAATAAATAATACAAACTATATATGACCATTCAAATGTTATGGGTCACTTAGAAATATATGTGTTTTTGAAAGAAAAGCACATCTTGTTCTTTAAAATAACACTAAACTTTATCAGAAAAACAGTGTAGACGTTTTTAATGTTATAAATGACTTTTGTAACTGGAAACAGCCGATTTTAAAATGTTATATTTTCATAGGTGTACAGGGGTCCTTTATCCGCAACCATCACTCCTGTGTTCCAAGGGCACATTGTGTTAGTTAATCCAAGTTTAAAAGGCTAATTGATTAGAAAATTTGCAATTATGTTAAACAGCAATACATTTCCTCATTTTAAATGAAAACAGCTAAGTGACCCAAACTTTTGTGTGTATGTGTATAATTATATATTATACACATATAAATATATTCCTTATAATCATGACAATAACACCTTTATAACTAAATACATGATTAGAAACATCAGTAGTGATGAAAGCACAAACACTTATATACTATATAAATATTCATTAACCACGTGAAATGTTACCTGTGTTCATAATGTTTGAGGGAATGCCAAGTTATATGCAAGCAGTTATGGATAGGCAGCTGTCATTCAATACTACTACTACTACTACTACTATAAGCTTCTTAAAAGTTTGCTTTGATTTTTGGTGATTAAACCTTTAGAGGAAAGAATATAACAAAGGTTTAAGCTAGAGGGCTCAATTACCTTTTTATACAAGAACAGTGCATAAATACATAAATAATGCTTAATGCCTAAACAGTATTCCACTTTCTTATGCAATTGATTTTTATATTGTTTTTGTGCATACAGCTTTACAAATGACAATATCTTCTATCAATCAGTAAAGAGCAATTCTCTATTAAGAGAAATTACAGCATAGTGTAGAGAAGGTGGAACTACAATACCAAGGATGCTCAGCTAGCAATATTCAGAAAAGATGATTTTAGTTAGTCATCACAGTCTTCATTTTCTTTTAGATCCCTGTATTTCGTGTCAGAGTCCCCCTCCGGATTGAATGTTACCATCTTAATGTTGATTTTCTCAAATAGCTTTTGTGCCGCTAATTTAGCATGTTTTTCCTAGAAATAACAAAAGGAAATATTAATGGTGGCATCAATTATGGAAATTCAACAGTTATAAGCAACGTGCTAGCATTTCAATCACCAACTCTGTTCAAAAGCAAATACAAATATCATATCAAGAGGTGATTTAGTTGTTCTCAATCCAGTGGTGTACAAAGTAGTAATACTTACCCGTTTTTTCTTAACTGTATTCTGAGATAAATAGATAGATAGATAGATAGATTTTCCACACACAGTATGCAGACTGGAGGAATAAGTTAAATGGCAAATTATTTAGGAATCAGATGAATAGGTGGTTAGAAATGAGTCTGGCAACTGCATTCCAATGTAAAACAAATGCTCTTGGGATATAAAGATCGAAAGCAAAATTTTGTAAGGTGTGTCTTAACACCTTAAAAAATAAAACTAAGTACATTCAAGGATGTAAGGTTGTAAAGGCAGAAGGACCGATAACAGGTAGAGATGTTTCTCCCATAGAACCTTTTAATATACCAGGATGTGTATTTCACAAATACACCACCCATCCAATAACCTATAATAACCTACAGCAAACGACTGTCATTAAACATGTTCTTTTTATATTATATTTATGTACTAACATTTGTGTGTGATAATCGCTGTTACAAGTAAATGTATCTGAATTATATTGAGCTCAATGATTTCTTACCTCAAAAATCTTCTTCTGCTCTGTTTGAAGAGCAAGGGATTCGTCCAAAGTTAGCAACTGGGTTGGTGCATGATGAAGTGGTGGAAGTGTGGCAGCTGTGATGTCATTTAGGTGTTTCCTATCCTGCTTTCTTCTTTCTTCTAATGAGAGTTTAGGTGTGCCTTCTGCTGGTGACTCACATTGTGATGAACAATTAGAACTTGAAGGCAATCTGAAATAGAAATTTAAAATGTTCATATAAAGAAATGTATGTCTCATGCAGTTTAACGATGGATTTGATATACATTATTTGGACAAAAGTATTGGGACTCCTGACCATTACACCAACAGGGACATTTATGACATTGCATTCTAAATACAGACATTAATATGTAGTGGGTACATATATAAGTTGAAAGCATCAAATTGTCCAAAATGTCTTGATATGTGCCCTTTAACCATTCTGGACAGCTTTGTGGGAACAGTTTGGGGAAGGGCCTTTTCTATTCCAGCATGACTGTGTCCCTACCACAGCAACGTCCAAATACACAGTTGGATGAACTTGGTGTGGAAGAACTTAACTGGCCCGCACACAGTCCTGACCTAAACCCCATCGAGCGCCTTTGGGGTGAACTTGAACGGAGATTGCGAGCCAGGCCTACTCGTCCAACATCAGTGCCTGACCTCACAAATGCTCTACTGAATGAATGGGCAAAATTCTCACACAAACTCTCCAAAACTGAAATAAAACTTCAGTTAAAGAAATGCTGGTCATTGTGGCAGGTTTGTTAACTGAGCCTTTTATTGGTGAGTTATACCATAATTTACCACTTTGCGACCCTTAGAACATAGCATTACATCCTATAAAACATGTTGTAGATGACAAAAGATGTAATAGAACATTCATTGGTTATTGCATTGGAAGGCCCATTACATGGGAGATGAGGCTGCTGCTATTAGTCAGCAGGAGCCAATATTTATTGTTAGTTTCCTGCTGACCGATGTGGTATAACGGAGCTTGATGCGAACGATGCTTACACTGGAATAAAGGAAAATCCCTGAGGTGAAGCCCTCAAAGGGATTTACAGTCCAAATTTAAAAATAAAAAATAAATTAAAAAAAACACAAAACCGAGAAAAATAGGTACCCAAATACTTCCTGCTCCTCACACTAGAAATATACATCAAAATATACCCTTCCTTGTCCCTAATCCAAAGTTAAAGAGTTAAGAAAAAAATAGTGTGGTATGTAAGGAAGATATGAGAAGACTAAATTACATACTAAATGAAAGGCTTTGCAAAAAATGTCATAAAGAGGAAGCCCTATCCTTGGAAAATCAATATATAATTTGTGTGGATGCACTTAACATGGAAAAGGGGAATCATGGCAGCAAACACATGATAAAAATGGCAAAAAGCTACAGTAACATGGGGGGGAGCAAACCCCTGGTCACAAAGGGGTTCAATGCATCATTAGAACTACATATAGCATGTATATTTTGATCAATCACTATCCTCGTTCTTGACATATTCAATGTACAACTTCATACCAAGGTCAGGATACGAGGCTGAATGTAGGACATTGGCAGGTAATATTTATGGATGACATAAATAATGAAAAGTTGAAAATGTAATTATAAATTAGCAATAAACCAATCTTCTATAGTGTTTGTAAAAGAGTTAAGAAAGCATTTTAAATAACCTGAGACATACTTGTTAGTTCTGAATTTATCCTTTGTACAAACTGGGCTCGTGGCTCTGTTTTCAATTACTTCAATGAAGTGAGACTTCCTTAGTCCAGAAGGGAGAAAGGGATTTTTTGGTTGAACAGCAGAAGTTTGCAAAGAGTCACTGCTTATTTCTTCATGGCTGTCTTTAAGCGTAATCTTTCTTAGGTCATTCACCAGTGTATCAGCATCTGAACAAACATTAGCCGTACTCTTAGGCAATATTTCAACCATCCCAGAGTCATTTCCCTGACTTGTTTTGCCATTCACATAAGACACACTGTTGTCATTTAGCTCCTCAGGCAGCAAATTTGCAGATACAGCCTTAACTTCCATTTTGTCCAGCTGTTTGTTTGCATGGAAACCGTCCATTTCCGTGTCACTAGTCACATTACTTTGCTTTGCTCGGAATTCCGATCTGAATACCGACAACAGCTCTTTTCTCTTGTTTAATTGTTCCTGTTCAGCAATAGCAAGCCTCACTTTTTCGGTGAAAGCCATGATCTTTTTCCCTTGGTCTGGCAATTTGGTGATGAATTTCCTAAATAAAACAGAGAGAGAGATCCATTGTGGATTAGCAAGTAAATCATAATAAACGTGATCATGTGTAAAAATACAATCCTGCCTTTATGACCAAAAAAAATATTTATGATCCAGTCTGCTGACACAGTCAGGACTAAACAGATGTATTTAGTGCATCAATGAGTGCAATTCTCTTGGCCTAACTATGGCTGGGAAGTTAATAATCACTGTCCCTTACTTTGGGATACCGCTTTGTTTTTACCTGTATTATTCCTTTTGTATCGCATGCCCATTAGACATAAGATCTAGAGAGCAGGGGCTTCCACATCTTCAGTCTGTATTTACTGAAACATCATTTTCATGTATTTAATTGCACAGCACGGCAGAATTGGTATGTCATATACAAGAGGCATACATGTTTTAGTTAGCTATGTGACATTCTGACTTGAGCAACCTATATGTCACCCTGACATATAGGTAGCCTACTAGCATGCTAGAAGTGGGCAACTGGCAAAGTAAAAATGTACTACATTACATTTATTTACATAGCGCCAACAAATTCTGTAGTGCTGTACAATACATGAATTGTAGCAAACATAATCATGTATAATGCCAGTATATATATATATATTAAGGAGCACGTCTTTTTGAGAAATATCAACAGAATACTTCTGATGTGGCAGGATTTACAGTAGCTGCAGATGATTATACGTCAGAACTAGAACGCAGTAATCAAGGTGCTTAGGTGATAAAATTGCAAAGAAATGCAGAGGCTGTCATGTTTAACTCGAGCACGGCATCTTACTTATTATTTAGAAGTTTTTCCTGTCTTTCCAGTATCTCCTTAAGCTCTCCGATACTCTTTCCCCGTAGCTCTGCCGCGGGACTTGCCTCCCCGTGTCCCCCAGAGACCGACATTTTTCTCTATCAACAAACACCCAGCTTCAGTGCCGAAAAAATCTGGAAGCTGCCATTGCCGCGCGTCACATTCAAATTACAAAACTTTATTGACAAAAGCAACAGTTCTATACATAGTGCGCTACCAGTGATATACGAGTGGATCTGTAGGTGTTTTGAGTTTCTGCCGAGAAAAATGCCGTTAGATAATTGAAATAAATACTAGCTTGTTGGAAACACCGGAGCAAACTAACTAGCTGTATTACTGGCTGACAGGTATAGAGTAACTTTTTGTCCCCAGGGCTTACACCACCTTGCGAATGATTTTTTGCGCATGCGCAGTCTTTATTCGTTGCTACCGATTGTGTTTTTATTGTAGGACTTGTAGAGTTTTTTGTTTTTTTCTATCGTATTTCAGAAGACGTGTATCGTAAAAAGTGTGGTATGAAAGAAACAGGGTATGGGTCTTATAGTCCCAGGAGTGTTCCCTGTACAATACAAGGGGTCTCTACAAAAAAAATAATAATAATGGGACCACTCATCTATCATATGCATTAAATTAAATATGATGTCTGAACTGTCTCTTAACAATGGGTGACACTAGTCGCCTTAACCCTCTTACTTTACTCAATCGTAACAAGACATTATTTTCTGATATTTGAGCCATGACCTATACTAGAGAGTATTCTCTGGCTATTCCTGCAGCCACAACACTATTTTGGAGCATCCACTGATTATTTTGGCAGATGGAACATTATCTGGCCATGAAGGCAACCAGAGCACTATAGTAGAGTGTCCGCTGGGCATTCTGGTCAAAACAATATGGTGGAGCATCCACTGACTATTCTTGCTAGTTAAAACGGTATGCTGGAGCTTGCATCGGGAATTCCTGCATTAGCCTCTTCAAGCCTAGAGAGAAGGGCAGGCCTTCAAGCCATGGTTCCCCAGAGGAAGTATATCAAGTAAGTTGGGGGAATCTGGTGATTTTGATTATGATGGGATATAATGAAAATCTTGAGGAAAAAGAGAAGAAAAAGCATTGGCAAAGTTTACAAAAGTATTTGCATGCTGTCCTGCTGTCTCAGGGTAAAGGAACAAGCAGAGATCTCTCTCTGGCTGTTGTAGAACTATAGATCTCCTGATTTTTAGAAGATCATAGACATGCTGGCTGTACTTATAAAAGAGTCTGCTGCAGTTTAACATTTGCGTAAAGACAGGATCTCAGCAGTAGAGATCGGACAGAGATGGTCCACGGAACCTGGAACCATACTGCTAGGCGGAGAAGAATCAAAGAATGAGCCAGGTCAGAAATCTGAACGGGAAGCACTAGATACCAATTTACAGAGATCAACACCGTTAGACAAACCAGGTCAGGATACCAGAAAACAGGAGCGTCAAACAGAATCAGGAACCAACAGCACAGTCAAATGGGAAGTCGGATTAAAACCTTAAATTCACAGATGGATGGAGCAGAGCTGAAAAGCATTCAACAACCAAGGGCAATGATTAGGAGAAGGCAGGGTGTTTATATAGGTCTCTTCTGGATTAATCCGAAGTCAACCCGTTTGTGGGGGACACACTACAGGCTTCAATTATGTCATTCATGCGCATGCTGTCCTCTCATTTGCACGCTGCCCTCTCTGTCCTCATGAGACATTGCGGGTACAGAGGTAAGTCCTGACATACAACCAATTCTAATTAAGAGTGAAAGAAAAAGAGAAGGTACGCTTGCCCCTGGCCCTGGGTTTTCATTTACATTCTACTTAGTTATGAAGCATCCAAGATGTGTCCACCTGCTTTCCTCTAGACACCAGCATGTTCCCCATTGCCCTGAGTGTTTCTTATACCGTATTTGCTCGATTATAAGACGACCCCCCAAAATCTGAATATTAACTTAGGAAAAAAAGAAAAAGCCTGAATATAAGACGACCCTAAAGGAAAAAAGTTTTACCAGTAAATGTTAATTCATGTAAACTATTTTTTTAAATAAAAGCTATGACTGAGAAAAATATTTTTTTTGTTTTTATTTCCTTGTATTTTCCAACCTGTCCCCCAGTTACGCACATCTGCCCCCAGGCTTGCCACACCAATATGGCACTGTGGCCCATGATATGCCTTTTAACCCTCGATATGCCACTGTGCCCCATGGTATGCCTTTTGACCCCCTATGTGCCACTCTGCCTCCAGAAATGCCTTATACCCTATATGCCACTCTGGCATTTAGGGGGTTAAAATGCATATTATGGGGCAGAGTGGCATATAGGGAGGTATAAGGCATTCCAGGAGGCAGAGTGGCATTAAGGGAGCTAAAAGGCATTGTATAGAGCACTCTGCCTCCAGAAATGCCTTATACCCCTATATGCCACTCGGGCATTTAGGGGGTTAAAAGGCATATTATGGGGCAGAGTGGCATATAGGGAGGTATAAGGCATTTCAGGAGGCAGAGTGCTCTATTAAATGCCCCCTTAACGCCACTCTGCCTCCTGAAATGCCTTATACCTCCCTATATGCCACTCTGCCCCATAATATGCCTTTTAACCCCCTAAGTGCCAGAGTGGCATATAGGGGTATAAGGCATTCCAGAAATGCCCTATGCCCCCATTTAACACACACACACACACTTACCGGTGCTTCCAATTTCCTGCTGTATTGCCGGGCAGCGGGTTGACGTCTCCTTCCGCTGCAGCCGGAAGGAGGTGGAGTTGGCAGCGGGGGTTTGTCTGCGTCCGTCGCGGATACCTTCCCCGGCTGTCAGAGATCAGAGTTCCCCGCACCGGTGCGGGGAACTCTGATCTCTGACAGTCGGGGAAGGTATCCGCGACGGATGCAGGCAACCCCCGCTGCTAGCCACACCTCCTTCCGGCTGCAGCGGACGTTGTCTACGCGGATCGCGTAGACGTTAGCCCGCTGCCCCGGCAATACAGCAGGAAGCTCCGGTAAGTGTGTGGGGGGGGGGGGACAGGAGGATCCAGGTCCCCTGCAGCGGTGCGGGGGATCTGGATCTTAGTCTCATAATCAGACCTCCATTTGAGGTCTGATTAGAAGACGACCCCGATTAGAAGACGAGGGGTATTTTTCAGAGCATTTGCTCTGAAAAAAACCTCGTCTTATAATCGAGCAAATACGGTATATAGAATTTGCAAGCAAATAAGTACCATTTGTCCCATCTAGTCTGCCATTTTGGTGTAAATATTCAGACCTGAATCTGTCCTTGGTCTCACTTTAGATTCAGGATAGCTTTATGCCAATACCATACATTTTTAAAGGTTTTGGCAGTCCTACTATAAAACAAATGCTTTCTCCGGACCAGTCAGTCAAGAAAAACATCTATTTTACACCATTAAAAGACCCTTCTATTCAGTCAGAATAAAAGTTTACTTTGAGGTAGTAAATCATTATTTATTAATTCATTTGTTGCTTGTCACATATTAAGAATGCAATTGCAACTCAGAAAGAAATCAATGGAAATAAAGAAATATGAAATAGGTTACCTTAGTCTAATGGTCATATACAAAATTTCCAGCAGATATTCAATAAGACTTGAATTGTTCTGAGGGTGCAAGAGGGACAGCTGAGCAAGGGTGCAAGAGATTGTTGGTGTTTTCTCTGAGAAGACTTGTGTTCTTCTTGGTATCGAAGAGGTGACTATTAACCCACAGTGTAATTTATGTTCACTAGGCGACGGAATTAAATGTAATAATCGGTATGTTTGTGTTAGTGTGCATCCCTGTCTCAGACTCCCTCTCCCTTAGACATTTTTTCCTTTCTTATTCCTTCACCCAGTTATTTTAAACCTCTGGTTCTGTTCACATCTACTCTTGTCTTGTTCTTTTTCTGACAAGCACCATGTATCCTGCTGTAATTCAAGTTGTTAAACACAATCACCTTCACTTAAACATTGTGTTCATCAAGTTCAACACATTCCCTCAATCATCTACTGCCCATGTAAAAATTAGACTTGCAGGGTAAGTTCTAGCACTGGGGTTTTAAAAGTCTGTACGAGCGACCAACAGAGTCGCCTCCACTGGCCTCCCTGTTCTATCAGTTAAATGTCCGTACGAGCGACTTTATTGGTCGCTCGTACGGACATTTAACTGATAGAACAGGGAGGGAGACCAGTGGCATCTGCAGGGTAAGTTGCAGCATTGGGGTTTTAAAAGTCTGTACGAGCGACTCTGTTGGTCGCTCGTACAGACTTTTAAAACCCCAATGCTGCAACTTACCCTGCAGATCCCACTGGCCTCCCTGTTCTATCAGTTAAATGTCCATACGAGCGACCAATAAAGTCGCTTGTACGGACATTTAACTGATAGAACAGGGAGACCAGTGGGATCTGCCGGGTAAGTTGCAGCATTGGGGTTAACTTTTTAACTTTCATTAGGGGTTAACTTTTTTTTAAAGGGTTAAGAGGCCGTGCGAGTGAGCCTATTGGTCGCTTGCACGGCCCTTTAACCTACGGATTTCCGCTCCCGTTATCTAACGCAGCATCGAAGGGGTTAACGGGAGCGGAAATCCATAGGTTCGCTGTCAGGGGTTACAACTTACAAAGGCCGTGCGAGTGAGCCTATTGGTCACCTGCAGGGTCTTCCTCTGGCATCAACCAATTGGTTGATGCCAGAGGAGGTCCCTGTAGGCGACCAATAGGCTCATTTGCACTGCCCTGTAACCTGTGACGGCGAACCTGCGGATTTCCACTTCCGTGAACTGCCGCAATGCTGCGAAGACAAGGTACGTTAGAAGGGGGGGAGAATGGAAGACGAAGACGATCACGAAGATCTTCGTGGTGTGTGTCTTCGTCTTCGCCTATGTTTTACCACCGCTGTCTTCTCTTCGGCGTGTCTTCGGAACGAACACGAAAACGCACTCTTCGTGTTCGTTTTCATGTTCGCCCGAAGACGAATGCACAAGTCTAGTAAAAATATGATCTCCCAAAAAAACTTTGCCCACACATTTTAATAAAGTCTGTATATGCCTTCTGACCAAAATTATTAATTTTGTATGGATTTCAATTAAAAAGAAATTACTTAGATTAATGTATAGTAATCCCAGTTTACACTAGATGGCGAAGAAAGACCATGAAATGATTCTGCCTGGCCAGAGAATATTTTTGACACTTCATACTGCTATGGTATCTTTACCCAGCAAGTGTACTTCAGTTTTGTTACCTTCTGCATGATGATCCTATCTGAAAATACAGAAATATACAGTGTACCCATCTTCTGATGGCTACTTCCAGCAGAATAATGCACCATGTCACAAAGCTCACATCATCTCAAACTGGTTTCTGGAACCATAAATTCACTGTACTCCAATGGCCTCCACAGTCACCAGATCTCAATCCAATAGAGCAACTTTCGGATGTGGCAGAACGGGAGATTTGCATCATGGATGTGTAGCCAACAAACTGCAGCAACTGCGTGATGCCATTGTGTCCATATGGACCAAAATCTTTGAAGAATGTTTCCAGCACCTTGTAGAAAGGATGCCACGAAGAATGAAGGCAGTTCTGAAGGCAAGAGGCTCCAACCCAGTACTAGCATGCAATGTTCCCTCTAATTTTTCTTAGGTGGTGTGCACAGAATTTCTCTTGTGCAAAAATTTTCCCAGAGCCAAAATTTTGTGCGCACAATATGCTTCTGCAAATGTTAAATTTAAATTGTTATTCTATATTTTTGGTACAGCTCGCTCATGGTTAATAACACTACATTATAGTGTGATAATGTAGTATTAGTTACACAACAGTATTATTACTGTAATGTTTTTTTTAAAGGTGAAATTCTCACTGCATAAGTAAATTATGAGCGAATCACGAGCGGAGGCTCCAGGCCGCATAAAGGATCAAAAAATTGGGAAAAACTGTTGTTCGCAGGGGCGTACTTAGAGTATTTGGCACCTGGGGCGGATCCTGTACGTGGGACCCCCACACACACACTTTAAAACTGCATAGCTTCTATCCTTAGGCAAACATTGACAGGGGTACAGCATAACTGTTATCATTATTTACTAAGGCAGACATTGACGGTGGTACAACATAACACCTATCATTATATACTGAGGCAGACATTGACGGTGTTACAGCATAACTGTTATCATTATATACTGAGGCAAACATTGACGGTGGTACAGCATAACTGCTATAATTATATACTGAGGCAAACAGTGACGGTGGTACAGCATAACTGCTAACATTATATAGTGAGGCAAACATTGACAGTGGTACAGCATAACTGCTATCACTATATACTGAGGCAAACATTGACTGTGGTACAGCATAACTGCTATCATTATATACTGAGGCAAACACTGACAGTGGTACAGCAGAACATCTATCACTATATACAGAGGCACACATTGACCGTGGTACAACATAACACCTATCACTATACATTGAGCCAGACATTGACAATAATGCAGCATAACCCCAATCACTATATACTAAGCCAAACATTGATGTGGTGTAGGCCTACCACTTTAGTGTCTGGCCTAGTATATACTATATATATCTATATAGGGATGCACCGAAATGAAAATTCTGGACCTGAAAATGTAGCATTCACTTGACTGAAACCGAAAAAGACCCCCCCACACACACCTTTAAAAAAAAAACAAAAAAACACTTTTATTAAAAGTAACACACCAAAATTAGACAAGAAAAATCAATAACAATATATATATATATATATATATTATGTGACAGTGTAAACCCCAGGGAGATGATTAGCATGGCATCTGGGTACAGCTCCTATGCAGATTATACAAATGGGTCCCTGGGGTGGAGTAATTGGAGAGCAGGGTGGGCCAATGCTCAGTTTCCCCATTTTGTGAAAAATCCATGCGGGGTTTTCCAGGAGGCAAGAAGTCTGCAGGATCCAGTCCGGGATTTCTATGAGGCCGGCATCAGACACAGGTGCTGAGCATTAAAAACCCCTGGAGCCTGATACTCAGAGAGACCGTTGGGGGAAGAGGAAGCTTCCCTGTGCTCCCAGGGTAAGGAGAGGCCCTGAACAAGACCATCCCTGAGCCAAGTGAGGCAATACCTGCCTGGACATTTTGTGTGCTGTCTGGGGGAGGTTTTCCAGAGCCTGGCGTAGCTGGGTCTAGCTGGGAGGTTGAGTTAGTGGGTGATAAGGCTGGTCAGTCCGGACCAGCATAGTTCAGTTAGAGAGGGCTGCAATTGGGAGCTAGGTTTTCGTTTTATGATTTGGTTTTTGGTGTTTAAGCGGTTAAAATAAAGCGCTGTTTTGTTCAAAGCTGCTGTTCCTGACTCTGATTGCCCTAGAGGACTGCGCTTAGGACCCCTAAAAGTGACATGTATGGCCCTCATGCTATAGGGTTTGTCACATAATACAGGGCTTGACAAATCCCAGGTCGCCATGGCGACAGAGAATTTTGTCCTGGCACCTAGGTGTTTGTCAGCCTCTTACATCCAGCCACAGCCACTCCGAGCCCGCCCCCGAGACTGAGATCACTCCCACGGAGTGATCCTGTAGGCTGAAAACACGGTTTCAGGAAAACCAGCAATCGTGTTTTCAGCTGCCACAGGCAGCTTCAGGGAAGGGGGTTGTGTGTTGATTGGGTCCCCACACAAGTGTGGGGACCTGACCCAACACCCCCAGCTGCCTGATCGCTCCATGCAGCGATGGCGGCATTTTAGGGGTTAATTCCCGTTTTGTACGGGGCTCTGCTGCTGCAAGCCCTTTGATGATTCCTGTAGGCATGGAAGCCTACAGCAGTCATCAGAGACTCCCCCCTGCAATGGCTGGTCTATAGACCAGCAATTGAGTCCCAGCTGCCAGAGGCAGCTTCAGGGACAGGGGAGAGGGTTCTTTGGTCTCCCCATGAGTGTGGAGACCAGCCCTAACACCCCCCAGCTGCCTGATCGCTCCATGAGAGCTACAGTGCAGCGTTAACCCCTTCAATGCCACAATTGTGTATGACACATTCGTGGCATTGCAGGGGTTAACATTTGTCCCCACAAGCTTGTGGGGACTAAATATCAGTCAATGCTGTGCTCCAATGGAACATCAACATCGCAAAAGTAAAAAAAAAAAATAAAAACGGCACTGACCTGAAAGTCCAGCACCCAGGGGGTGTTAGGGCTTCCAGGTCAAAACGCTGTGAGTTTAGTAAGTGGGCTGATGATGATCAGATCACTCCTGACCAACTGTTAGTTTAAAAAAAATCCTGGCTCCAAACTTTTTTACCTGGCGCCTAGATTCACAACAAATTTGTCAAGCCCTGACATTATATATATAATTAACAGCAATCATACTCCTATCATGCCCAGGTTGTAGCATGTACTGGTTGCTTGGGCATGATAGGAGGGGGATTGCTGTTAGCAATCATATATATATATATATTGTTATCGACTTTTTCTGTCCAATTTTGGTGTGTTACTTACTTTTAATAAAGGTGTGGTTAACACACCAAAATTGAACAAAAAATATATAATTGCTAACAGCAATCTCACTCCTATCATGCTCAGGCAGCCAGTACATGCTGGAACGTGAGCATGATAGGAATATGATTACAGCCTCCCTATGCCATGCTAACCCCCCACACACTTACACATCCATGCTATCACACACACACACTCATTCATTCACAAACATTCAGTTTAAACTACAGCATAACACCCATCACTCTCACACACTTACTAATTCACTGTCACAGAATGTTTTCCTACCTTTTCTCTGTCACTGTCGCTTTTCCTCCTCTTCGTTCTTCCTCTTCTGTGTCCTCTCCTTCCAGTGCAGTGGAGGCGATGGGCATGGCTTCAGTGCTGTGCGCCGGGATATGACATGAAATCCCGACGCACAGCATAGAGGGAACACTGCTAGCAAGGTGTACCTAATAAAGTAGCTAGTGAGTGTAGAGACTTTGTTGTTTCATTTGCAACAAAAAATAAAGTTTTAAAAATCAAATTCTGCCCTATTTAGTTATATTACTGTATTCTAGTTTATGTAATATAAGTTATGTCTACCATCTTGTTTCCAATATGGCAGACATTGTCTGTTCCTCTTCTTTCGAGTACTGTTACATTAATAGGCATTTAAATGCCTGAACAGATTGTATGGTATTCCCTTCTTAAGGTGGTACTACTGATTCGGCAGGAGGGATCCCTCAGTGTCAAAAAGACCCTAGAGGGTCTACAAAACCTACTACGGTGTCTGATGATGACCCTTCAGCTGCAAAGCCCTGCTTCCCCTTTACTGTGTTATTATCACGCAGTGAGAACAGAACTAAATTAATCAAAATACATTTAAAAACCATCTGGGGGGAGTGTACCTTTAAAGGCAACAAAACTCTTTATTAACCACTGTAAATCAGTTTCACCAAAACCTTTTTCCTCAAGAAACCTCAAGTTAGAAAGTAAATTGTATATCAAACTGGCAATTACATTGTTAAAATAGCACTTCTCAGCTTAACAAAAAATCATGTTTTTAACCTAAAGGTTAGCTATTTCAAATAAGTACAAATGTGTGTACATAATTATTTTTATTATTGATAAAGCAATGTTAATCTTACATCATTCTCCTTTACATCACCAGTTTAAAGACAAAGTACGTATTTCCTGCATTTAAAGTACATTTTCTATGTTTTTTATTTCTTTATCAAAGTATGTTTTACAGCTCAGGTACTGAATATATGAACACACAAGAAAAAAAACAACTCTTTTATATAACACTGAGGAGAACCTATAGCCAAAACGCATCATGTGAGAATACATTTTAAATATAAAAACAATGCATATTACACCTTAAGGCACATGGCAGTATTTGCATATATATATGGTATTTTAATGTATTAATTGTAGCATTTTTGAGATTATAATTTTTTTAGAAAATAGTCACATTAACAGAAAATAATATAATATGAAATAAATATACTGCATCAAAGGCACTATTGGGAGTAAAATGATATTCTTAATCATGAAACGAGAGATAAGTTATCAATACCATTTTTTTCCATGTATTATTTCTGCACATTTATTTTTTTTAAAAAGACGATGACAATATGAAGGTAAATATGTATAACAATAAAAACTGGGATCGGAATACCAGAAAGAGTAGAAATGTTATAAATAGTAAGACCAAAATATATAACACGTAAGTGCAAGAGCCCCTTAATGGAAAAAAGGATACAAAAGATTTGTGCAGGTACATTGTTTAAATTAATTTAGAAGCATTTATTCTTCCTTGTAATGTCTGGCTTCTTTTAAGGACATGGTCACTGACATCTATCAGGATGTCCTACAAGGATTCTGCAAAGTGCAAAAGGGAAGTAATGTTTAAGACAAGAGGTCATACTCTAAAACCAATGGCTCAGATGCAATGTTAGGAAGTGTAACTTCACTGAGAGGGTAGTAGATAACAGCCTTTAGTTAGTAGCGGCTAATACACTGAGGAATAGGCATAAGACAAGACCAAGGATTGAATAATGTTTGAGGGTTTACAGCAGGAAAAAAAGGGCAGACTAGACAAGAAAGATTCTTATCTGGCATAAAATTCTATTTTTCTATGTTGTGGCGATACGATGATCGCCATGAAGCAAGCCTCTCCAAGAATCAGAAGGACTTGACAGTGGCGCTGTTGACACAAATGCATTAAACTGTAAGTTGTAGGTTGGTTGGAATGAAGCTGTTTATTTCACTAGCCTAACAACGCCACTATAGTGTTTATCCATAATGCACAGTTAAACCTTTTAGCACCTACAACCATTTAGGGAATTAACCCTCCGAGTTTTCAATGTAAGTGAAAAAATGTAGTGTTTCTCATGTATTTAAACTTTTCAGTGCTTTAGTGGAGAAAGTCCTGCTTAACCCAATATTTTAATTATTTATTGATTTATACAGTGCCATTATACTAAGCAGCACTGTAAAATGGTTAAAGGGTACAAAAGTAGCATATCACATAATTTGGATTGACAGAAGCAAGAGGGCTCATTAGAGTAGAACACTCCTTATTTCTGCTACATTATAGAAGGTTCTATATATATAAACAGAATCTTTTTTTTACATTTACATTTTTTAAACATTTTCCCAATAAACATTAACAAACATTTCAACCAAATACCAGAGCATGTAGATTAATAAAAGTATTGCTGCCCAAGTTTTGAAAACCTGTACATAATTTGTACCAGGAGTGTAACTAACCTGTTTATTGTTTCCACTGTATTTCTTGCCTGAACTGCCTCCCTACCCCATAACATGCCATTTATGTCAGTCTACCAAACCAGTTACAGTACTCAGTTTTTTAGACAAGAATGCAAGCAATTGCAATTTGGGCCCAGTGTATTGGATTGGGTGCTGCTACCTAATAAGCAGTTGCTTAGGAGACGTAACATGTGGGTCCCATAAAAATGGAGCGAAGAGACATATAGTGATATATCATAATATTGCTTCATTATAATGTATTTACAAACAACTGCATATATTTATTGTGCTGGAGAATATCACATCCAAATGCTGGGTTTGAAATGGATACCTAAAGAAACTCCACATTGATATCAGTGCATGAATCATACACAAATAAATAAACTCTTAATAAGTCAAGAAAGCCAAAGCCAAATAATTTGTTGACTGATGTTACTCCTCATCTTCTTTGAACAAAGTTGACTCTTTAAGACACCTTATTTTTCATACTTAATTGAAGGACTCTCATGTAAGGAGTGTATGATCTCTGGTTGGGACTTCCAGCGTCAGTTTCTGTAGTGCCGAAATTATTTCTGCTGTCAGAAAATAAAAATAAAAAAAACAACTTTATATTTCTCTTGAACTTTCCCGACTGCATTTATTTCTTACTACCCCCATATGTGTAACCAGGGGTAGACAAAAAGTAGCTGTGACCCTATGGAAAAATAAATGTCTATGTTGCTCTTCAAAGCAAAACGAGTGTGGTTGTTGCTAGCTTAGCATTACTGGAATTCTAGTTTCACAACAGTTGGTAAGCTCTCTGTTGACTGCCCCTTTTGTAATAAATTATATTTGTAAATATACCTTTTGTATACATAGTCTTTTGTTGAAGTAGCAACCTTTTAATGGGTCAACATAGAATAGCTGTGGAGTCACCTAAGCTTTTGGGACTTTGATCACCTTAAAGGTTTCTTCTACTTCTGAATGCATTAATTAGATTAGTTCAGCAGTTTTTAAGACATATTAAAAATTGCAGTAAACCCCAATTCACTTGGTTAGGCTCAGTTTTCAGTATTTTCATGTTCCATGTATCATTTCCATGAGAAAAGCTACTACAGTACTCACCTACCATCACCCATTTGACATCACAGGTTCAGAGAATGAACCCAGTCAGTCAGATGGGCACTTTGGCTTCTGCGACTCATCTGCAGTGCAAGCATTGGGAGATTTGCGCGTTGAAACCAGGAGAGGCAGCGGGGCTAGAGTCTGTATAGCGTTTCTTTCAGAAATGCTATATAGAATCCTAAAAGTAATGGAAACCGAATCAAAATCTTTATTTTTGTATACAAAATGGGGTTGCGTCCTTTTAATAATACAAATGAATTGTAGATCTACATACAAATGGACATGCAACTCTCTTGCCTAATCATTTACTGGTATGCAGCCAACATCACAATGAAATCAGGTAGGTTGAAATGTATTTTTTAAAGCAATATCTTAAAAACTGCTAAACTCTCTAGGTTGGTGACAGGTTCACTCTATATTGAAAATGTAAAAAGCTCTGTCCCACAACAATGGACATGGGGCACCTTCCCAATTCTTTGATATATCTTTAAAGGGCATTAAAGGCATACACTATGTAATTTTTCCTGAATCTCTTCAAGATAGCTCTCAAATCAATGTTTGAACATGCAACACTGTTGGCTTATTGCTGATATTTGACTAGTTTCCATTTAATACACTAAAAATAAAATACTTACACTACAGGCGATTGAGTAGTGGGAGTATCTTCCGACACACTACAAATAAGCAGAATAACACTCACATGAAGAATACGTATTTTAAAAGTTATTTTATATCTAGATTGTAACAGGAAATAATAAAAATGTGAATATTGTTAAATTGAATATAAAAAGAAGGAAGGGAAAACATGATTGTTTCTTTATAAAGTACATTTTCAGCATGGGTCTAAAACACTGGCACTGGATAGATATGGATTAGGAGTTGCCAAAAGGATGCTCTCCAGCTGTTCTGATTGTTCCCCAGCTACATTGACCAAAGGCAAGTTAATAATAATTATGAGGATCTGTAAATTTGGAGACAACAAAAAGATCTATTCACTGAAGGGGAGGTTGACAGGAAAATGATGGTTTCAACTGCTTGATTGAAGGTCCAACCTCATTCAAAGTGTGATTGTTGTCCAAATATAATATATATTTAAACGAATGACATTTCTTCACCCATCCTAATCCATTAAATAATGCATTATGTAGTGCCAGATAAACCCTTCTTGTAGGAGAAACTGGACTATGTGGCCTTTTATAAGGAATACTGGAGTAAGGGTTTTCAAACCACACCTCTCCTGCAAACTCTCCATTTAGTAAATAAAACCGAGATTATTCCGTATTATATTTACTATAAAATACACCATAGTGGCCACTAGGGGGAGAGCTTGGACTGGTAAGAGAAATGCATTTTTAGATAAACGTTCGCACATAAATTCGGATCTTACATATTGCTACTATATGCACAGGGTGTTATAACTGTACCATACTCAAAGATTTAAAATAGATTAGTCATATGCCAAGAGACTCAAAAAATAAAACATCCCTATTTGATTATTTAAAAGTATGTTTTAAATGTTGGCTAAATAAAAACAGATGTATTCGTACCTGCGTGTAAGATCACAGGATATGGCAGCATCTTTGGTTTCTGTGTTACTGTTTGGTTGATTGGCCAGCAAGTAGTCCATCTTGTCCTGTAATTCTGTATTCTGTAAAAATATTAAAAGCAGTTTTATTCCTTGTATTTATAAGCCTTAACAGTGATTTGCAGTCTGTGTGTAAAATGACTGCACAAAAAAGCTAAAAGATTCACTAGATATAATGTTGCCTCTTTCCCACAATTCCACATAGACTGAGTTTGTTTATCAGAAGTAATGTAGAAGATGTTTGTAAATAAACATGTCCTTCTCACTCACCTCTCCTTCCAGAAACGCTATTCTTTCCAAAAGCTGTTGTATAAGCAAGTCTTTGTAGTGAACCTTTTTTCTTAGAAGCTCAATCTAAGTGAAACATAGCAGTTTTAACACATTTGTTGATAATTTATACATTGACATCTTAAAAGAAAATGCTATGAATGTTTTCTAACAAACTCCTTGCGTACTGATCTTCAGTAGCTTGGATCCATTACTCAATAAGAACATTCTTAAAGTAGCTTGGTATACTCATTTGTCTTCTGGAAATGTGAATATTGTACAGGATAGTAATGTGCCTTTTCTGTACCTACCTATAAGTATTTTATAGCCTTCCAGGGCCAGAACAAGCTACTCTGCATCTCTTTGGTTGCACTACTGTTCTGCAGTTTAACAATTTTTTAGCTGCACAAAAAGGCAATGTGATCTTTTCCTTATTCTATCACAATAGCAATGGATAGAGACAATGAATAGTATCCCGTTGCTTCATTCATTAGCACATGTTGGGAGCGTGTAGGAAATGGGATGGATCTCCTTGTTTCTCATGCTACACAGCCAGGACCAATTCCACATCTCTTGCCTCCGACACTTAAAGTAATTAAGTAAAAGAGTAGGCATGCACACCACCATGAAAAGTCAAGAGAAATAAAAATGTATAAGAATTTTGTTTTATTTTACCTAAAGTAATTAAACCAACAGGTGCTTTTCAGTAGACATCTAATTAGATCCAATGCTGCTAGTCAGCATTATCCTAGATAATACTGTTTTTGTACATCTTCTATTGTGGAAGGGGTTAAAGGAGACTTAGTCTAATAAACTTTACCTCTTCGATCATGTTTTTAACTTTTTTTTGTTGGCAGTGAACCATGTCATCCAGGTGTTTAATACGTTCCCGCAAACTTGCTGCACTTTCCTCTAATTGTTGGGTCCTGATTAAAGTGGTAAATGAGTGAAAAATTCATCAGACCAAAAAACAATAAAACATGCAATACATTTTCACTTAGATTCTTAGAATATTAAGTAATAGGAAGTCTTAAAATTGACAGTATGTTTAGACATACTGGGACAGAAGGAGAAAACAATCCTGCTCTGGCAAGCGTACTATCTATAAGAAGCTTGTGGGCGAATTAGATAGAAGTAAGTATCATGAGGATCTTAAAGGTGGGGAGAACAGATTATTTCTTTTCAGGATTCAAGTGGTTGCTTCTGTGGACAGGTGGGTTTTTACAAGAATAAGTAGGAGAGAGTCTGACAGAACAATGTAAGGATTGAAGAAGGAAGAGAGAAAAGTGGGCTGTTATGAGGATATGTAAATATAAGAGCAAAAATCTTGGGAGGGGGTTGTTAAGGGATCTGTAGGAAAGGGTGAAATAAGTTTTATTCTGGAGGGTGTGCGGAATAAGTGGGTGGACATGGAATTATAAAAATTAGGCTGATGTGTTCAGAATGGACTCAAGCAATGAAAGATAGGAGAAGGGGTGGCCACCGGAGGAGTTACAATAATCCAGACAGAATATTTCTAGAAAGAGATTTATTGGTATTTTAGTAGTGTTTTGTGTAAGGAAAGGACACATTTAAGAGAAAGATGGCAGAATTAGGTGGAGCGACTGAAACTGAGCTCTGAGGCATATACACAGAGAGCAGTAGAGGAGTGCCAGAAAAGGAGATGTTAAGCATTCAGCCAACATAGAGAATGACAGGCTGCACAACAGTATATTAAATATAAAAAACAAAAACATTTTATGATGGGTAATTACTCAATTAAATCTCATATACTTAACATCCAGTGAAATTAATAGCCTTATTAGTGAACAGATCACAAATAGAATCTTAGAAACATCAAGATGTACCTTTCTCTTTCTGCTGAATTTATAGTTATCCTTTTATCGAGATTCTGTAATCGTTCTTCATGGCTTGTTAACTGTTCTTGCAGCTGCTCCCGTTCCTGTGAAAAACAAACATCTTGTGAAGTGAAATAAATTAACACTTACAGTTACACAAATACACAATAAATAAGTTTTACCAATATTTAAAGGGGCACTATGTTTAACTGTAAAAACAGCTAGGTTTAAAAAGTGTTGTGCAAAGTTTTAAAAGTCAACCAAAGGAATACCCAATCAGAAGGAACATTCACGTGGTTGCTACTGAAGTGGTACATGTACCAGTATAGGACATTTTACCTGTTCCATACGTTGGACTAATTTATCCAGCTCTGTAATCTTCAAGTCTCTTTCTTCAATCTTGGCCTCTGCTATCCGGACCTTATCGCTAGCATCTTCAATAGCTTTTAAGTATTGTTTTGTCTGTCCCTGTAAAGTAACATATACCTTATTAGTAGTTAAAAAAGGATAAAGGTTACAGCCATAATGGTAAAAGAGAAGATGAAGTCTTTAGTCAAAGGGGGATACCTTTTTTGTGACCAACATAGAAATAAACACATGAGAGAATCAAAGACTGCCCTGCAACCCCGACCAACTTTTTGTGCTAATGGAGTTGCTCCATTTTCTTAGCCTATCCTATTTCCCATGATAACGTCCCATTGTACAGCGCTATAGAATATGATGGAGCTATAAAAAGCAATAAATAATAATTATGGCTTAAGTTACAGATTATAGAATTTAACAGGTAAACATTAGGGAAAACTACTACTACTGATGAATCCTTCTATGCATTTAGATTAAGAAAAAACAATGTAGTTATAAGGCAACCCCATCCATACAGCTGGCCTTTCTACAGTGTGCCAAGATATGACATCATATAAATGAGCTCTACTTTTAAAATAAGCACAGCGTAGATGAAAACTATGGAGGACTGAGCCGACTCGGCACAGCCGAGAGAATTGAAACAAGGGAGCCGAATAAACTTGATTGTAACAAGCGTTCATTAGTTTCACACAAAACTGGTATAGATGGTCAACATCAAATAACATAGGATTATGAGGACATAACATTAAGATGTAAGAAAAAAATCTTTGTTTTAGAGACCAAAACAATTAAGACTTTGAAGAAGTAATGTATATTTGACATTTCATAACTTGCGTACAATAAGAGCTTCTTTTTCTGCACTATATTTAAGTTCTTCTTGTTGTAATTTTTCTTCGTACTGATTGTACAATTTCCGCGTCATCTCTCTCATGACACTAGCATTTGCTTCCTGAGAGGATTCTATCTGCAAGATAAAGAAAAAAAAGGATGAAAACCAGATATTCATAGGTCTTACACAATGATGTTCTTACAAGAGAGAATGTCACATTGGGATATAGTAAAGATATATAACCTCCAGATGTTATGTGGCTTGGTTCCATAACCCTCAAACATCCTTTAAGGTTGTTCAGTAAGGTATTTAAACTGTTAACTTGGGCTTTATCACAGAGGAACTCACTAAGTTTTATGGCTCTCTCAACATACATTTACCTTGAATTACTTATCTTGAGTTCTCTTGATATCAACAGGGTCTAAAAACGAGCTGGGAGTTACATGATGAATAGTGAATTAAGTGCTTCCACCATCAGCAGTAGATTATCCACATGTTTTCCCCAAGTTTAGCCATGGTTACTAGCATCATAACTGTAAATTACTATTGCAGTCTAGCCAAATAAACAGTCAGCCTACTCATTTAACTGCCTTTGTGAAAATAACAAGTGGGTTAAGGCTAGAGACAAAAGTTTTTTGGATATATATATATATATATATATATATATACATACATACATACATACATACATATATATATATATATATATATATATATATATACACACACACACACATATACATAAGTGTGAAAGTTGACCATTTCTAGACTAGCAAAATATGAATATAGCTATGACACCATACATGCTCAGATAATATATGTCATTGCAAGCATTACAATGTTGTGAAGAATGTCAAGTAATTACTAAGGACATCATAGTCATAAATGATTCAAAATTGAAGATAACAGATACACAACTTTTAAGAATGAAAATGTGTTGAGTTGAGGGTCAAAGTACACTTAGCACTTCCACATAATAAATTAAAGTTTAGTAGTGGCTGGCACCCTTTCTACTAATGTGTCCTTTAATATCAGGGTATCTTGACCAGCATTGATTATTGCATACAATAATTACCTTAACTTTAAGTAATTGGTTTTCAGCCTGAGCAGCCTCCAAAAGCTGCTGTTTTTCTCTCAATTTACTTAACGACTCATCATAAGAATGTTTTAAGCTCTTAACTTCATCCCGAATGTTGCAGTTTTCAAGGGTCATGTCCACCAATGTTTTCTGAAAGGCAAACATTCACACATATAATGTTGTCAGAAAAATTGCCATTTTGGAAAGTTAGACCTTACTTATCTTGTCTGCTCAACACCATTCAAAAATAACAAGATTTCATTGTTGGCCTCATTTACTACTATTTAATTGGTATGTTTTCCTGTAGCTACTAACCCTACTTTTTCTATTCTTTAATTTCATATTCTGTCATTGATTATAATTCTCATCTTTAAGACAGTCGCGCAATCTTTAGAAGTTGAAAATAGGGACTCGTGTGAAAAATATAATCTTAAAGTAATAAGCAAATCCAAAATATGATGGACCAAGGCCCATGGTGGAAGTGGTCATACAGAAACAAAGTGCATCACAATTGTGCCACAAAATAAATTGCCACACTTTATAGTTGGTAACATAACTGAATCATTGCTACAGTACCTACAGTATGTTATTAGAACCGGTCAACAAAACAATTGGTCTTTACATTATTGGTCTCAGATTTGCCTCTGTTATTATTATCTTATTGAACACTATGGCACTAAATGTATGTGTACACATACGGTATTGTGATGCACATGACTGACAGAATACCTGCACTTCTATTGATGCTGCTGTCAAGTCGCTGTTCATTGTTCCAAAGCTGTCTAAAGCAGACGATTGTGCCTGGGAGTGTTTCTCTAAAACATCCTGTTGTGCAGATGAAACCTGAAAACAAAGTAGTAAAGTAACAATGTAATTACATTTTCAAAAAAAAAGATCTCACTTTAGGCCGATTTAGTCACTTTATGACTCCTGGTTCATGCTGCTCCACTTGAGTTTGCTGGAGAGCAAATTAATTCAAATAGACTCAAGGAGAAGTATTTGATCCAGCAATTGTAGAGGTGTGTTTGAGTACTGCTAGTTCAGGTGTTGGAAAACATTGGTATTTGTCGGGCTTTGAGCATGACATTGCAAAGGAGCTTCTTTCAGCTTGTAAAAAAATTATGTAATATACACATTTGCCAGTATATTTGCTGAGTGCATCAAATTTTATTATGATTATATATGCCAAGGTAAACAGCATTACAGAGATCATTAGACCTTTGCATACATACCTTCATTTTTTTCTTTAGTAATTAAGATATGAAAACAAACAAAACACACTTAAACCGGTCCATTAAGCAGCAGGACAGCTGAGGGACAGATTGCTGTAGCCCAGAATACATTGCTGGTTGAAAATATACTTGTGAATATTATATTATAATATATTAATATGAATTTATGACTTTGTTAATACTGCAGTTTTATATACTGCTCTCAATACTGCAGCGTATTGCAGGGTGGTCTTGTTAGACCATTGGAAACCTTGCGTATGCCAGTGCTGGATCTGGCAGCAAGTACTAGTGCATGCACAGTGCTGAGCAGCAAATGCATTTGATGGAACACATGGTGGTGGGAAGCAGATGTTTGCATGATGGATATATATGTACGTATGAAGAGAATTCTGATGAACCCTTATATGCGTCAAGATTAAGAATAACACATGTAATTATAAGGCAACACTCGTATGCAATTAAAGTGTATATATTGCTTTGTTGTTATTTTGTAGTTTTCTTCTCTACTTGTAATAACTGAATAAATAATACATTCAGAGCTGACTCAGAAGGTTCTTATTATGGACTGATACCGTTTAAGGCAAACATTCATATCAATGACACCATAGACTATGAATATGTCTTGGAGAACTTGTTCAGAAGGACAGTTCTCGTCCTGTTGACATGAATTAATCAGTTATACTTTGCAAATAGTTATTTAAAGATGTACTAAGGAGTACTTACTTTCATTTCTTGTGTCAGCTGTTTAATTTTCTCTTTCATTTCATCATATTCACCAAACATTCTCTCTCTTATTTTTTCCAATGTTACCCTCACCTGTGATATAATATACATTTATTTCATAATTAGGTTCATACATTTTTTTCCAGTCTACTGTTTTCTTACTCTGTAGCACAAAGAATATTTCTAAAGCTTACAGCTGCTTGTAGTCTATTAGGGAAGAATAACATCCAGAATCGGGGGACAACTGGCTGCCATTCAGCCCAGTACCTAGGTCCAGTCAAGTGGGACACAAAGTTTCATAGCATAAATAGTGGATATTATTCAACCCTGTCATACAAAAGTAACAAGAAGCACATAATGGATCCAGTCAATATATAAATCCTTCCTGAAGTCCTTGAAGTTCTAGTCTGGTGGCATTATGAGGAACTGCAATTAACAGACTAGAAAAGGCTTTAAAAAGTGGCCCCATTTATTATTCAAATAAGCGCAGTCCAGAGGACAATTGCCAACCCTCCTATACCTAAGATGCCTCTACATATATAAACCAGGGAAGACCATCAAAAGATAAAAATCTAAAAAAAAGCGTATTATATCAAAATAGGTAAATTGTGTTTGGGGATTAATAAATGTTAATGATGGGCAAAACTTTCCGGTTGCCTCTATGAGTGCTTCAGAAATACCTTTTATGTCCAAAAGCAAGTCTGGAACTATGGTGACATAGGTGTAATACTATACTATACTATGTATTACTAGAACAAACATTGTGTTACTTACATCCTTGATGTAATTCATCTCTTCCTTAAGCTGGTTTGTTGACCACTCATAGACAACAACTTCATTCTGATGATTGTTCTCAGCCCTTTGGACGACTCCATAAACAACCCCACGAGAAGGTTCTCCTGCCTGAGCGTTGTTCTTCGGTACCGAGTAAAGATGCTGAAATAATATATTAAACCCCGCTTGCTCTTAGTGAAACAGATGGAAGTTCAGCTCTGTGTATAGCGGTATCAAGAATGTTACTTATATGTCTTACATAATGTTTTCTTAATACTGCTACTCTATATTTTAACTGATATTCTCACTCCTGTTAATCTTACGTTGCGTCTTGTTAAGATACCTTCTAGGTACATACAAGAGGACACATATAAAGGTTGTTTAAATGTAATCTTTATACCACAAAGAATTTATGGAATGGGGAAAATGTTAATTCAATCTATAGTAAAAACAAAACTATATTGCAGTACCCGTATAAACTAGCTTTACAAAAGAAGTTACTAAATTGTACATATATATATATATATATATATATATATATATATATATATATATATATATAAATAAAATTGGTATATATTTTTAAATGGAAAAGCAACTAAGGAATATGGGGCTACTTCTACTCGTGCTAAAACATTCTTTAATTTCATCTGCTTTATTAAACACACATTATTAAAAGATAACTTGGCCTTCCTTGCAGGAGAATATCACAATGAATGAATGGGGGGCACAGTTGACTTTGAAATAAACCATTACATTTTAAGGGCAATACTAATGGTGATCCATGCAGCCCCACCAATGGCACTAGCTGGTGGTGAGGACAGTATGCATGTGCATTAGAAAGCAAGAGATGTGTTCGGCTGAATGCATCTCCTGCAAGCAAAGGAACACAGAGGGGGCAAATGCACAGGGGGGATTCTGATCAATCCCTTTATGAATTTGCAAGGGGTTAAATTTAAGGCGACATTTGGGTATCACATGACTTAAAGTGATTATGATGTCTGAAGTGTCCCTTTAAATCCCAGTATGCTTTCCATATAGCCAAATCACCAAAGAGGTAATGTAGGCTTTTTGTATTTTTTATTTTTAGTTGTATACAGTTACTATATCTGTGTTGCCCATAAGCGTGTAAATTAAGAAAATATGGATTATTCCCTAGTCAACTCTTGCAATGTGAATAGGCAATTGTGTACATTTTAAAGTGCAGTAACGCTGCTGTAACAATGTTTATCTTACAAGGGTCGGTGTCTCTGAAGTGTTTCTTTCAGACACAAAGCCATTTTTTCTTTTCCTCCTGTCAGCTGTATTTTTCAGATCAGCCTTAAGAAAAGAGAGTAAACAATTAGATGTCTCATAAGTTACATTTTTCTACACATTATTATTACAAACCCAAGCATTATGCTGAGGTTTTGTGACATTTACCTGCTTTAGAGAGATCAGAAAAGGTACTATAACACGGAGAAGACATGAGAATAGCCTAGGCACCACAAAACTATTCTCTTTGGAATAAATAAATTCCAACCGTTGTCAATGACCACTTATAAGTTATAACACCCCATTCAAAAATCACATTTGATGTCCAATACAATGCTTTACAAACAACAAAATCAATCCTGACTACAGACACTAACACTTGTTACTCCACACAGAAACAACTCAAACCTTTCCATGGCCATGTGACTCAAGGTACCAATACATAATAATTGCAATAAATGTGATGAACATTTAAAAGTGAGTCTGACATACTTCTACCAGAATCCAATCTATTCTCTACCATCTTTAAATGTATGCATTCCGGAGGTTATACTCAGCGCTGTATTTTATCTGTAATATATGTAATACCGTCAACACACAACGTAAACCACAAAATATATTCCCCATTTATCCACTGCACACATTACATCAGCCTAGATTGCATAGAGTAGTATATCATCTACATGTCTGCACTTTTTTCACCGGGCTACTTGGAACTATTAACAGTATGTATTTATTTACTAATAAATACTTTTATCTGTTTTAACATGTATGTATTATATAGGGGTAATTGATAGAAAACCATAAAGATTAGAAATATTTTGTATTACCGTATGGATCTGGAAATAGGTTAATTAATCAGTTTGTCTGCACCAGTCTAAATGTTGTCACTGCAATGCACTGCTTGTTATAAGTAATGCAAAGTTCTGATTTACAAGAGATATGATAGCAATCCAAATACACACATTGGAAGAACATTCTAAAACAAAGACATGCACCGAGGGAGAGGCTTTCAGCAAAAGGACATCTAGTGATTAAGCTTTGGTGCCTTTCCCAGTCACTCATTCTTGCGTCAATTGTTCCCCTTCCTAAATTGGCTATCCTCTTCCTCATAAGTAATGGGCGTGTGAATTTCTATATCTTGGGTCTTATAAGGTCCAACTTTGCTTTCAATATTCTATCCCTTTTGGAACAATAACAATAGTGGTGTTACACACCTATTTCCAAAGAACAGAAAAGCTAGGACAATGTGTGCCTTTGAGTTTCTTAAAATAACCCAAGTAATGTCTGGTTATTTTCATACGGCTACCCACAAGACTAAAATTATGTAAACGGCTGAAAATACAATCCAATATGTCACACTGCCAGAAAGCATCTCTTAATGATCAACAAGGTTGGAAACTAGAAATTGACAGCAAAAAGGAAACGCTTGATTACCTACACACAAGGTATATATAAAAATAGATACTATTGCCAAAGCTAAGGTGCGTCCCTGTTTTGCTTTTTAACATTTACAAACTACATAGTTGTCTAAAAAGGCACAACAAAGGTTCTGCATTATAAATAAGAATAGTAACGCAGACTAATACCCTAGCTTGCTCTAGACAATCCTTTAGTTCTAGAATATCTAAGCTTGTAATATGTTCATAGATTTTCCTATTGGGTCATTTTACTGTTGTAATATGCCAGACCTACTTAAATACTTAAATGATATACATGTAGACCTCCTTTTAGTACCACTGTGTCTTCTGCTTAACAATATATTAAAAGCTGAAGAGGATTTACCAGCTAAAAAGCAAATCCCTCTGCTACCAAAAAGTGATGGGCATACTAATGCCCCCAAGACTGCCCTAGATTAACCTTTACAAAAATGTTTGTACAGCTACATTATTTTGTTTAACAAAGGGCTTTATCAGCAAGTAAAATAGTCATTACATAAGAGTTATTGTGTCTGTATTAAAAAGGAGGTATTCTTTGTTTATGTCAATATTACGTATAATATAGTTTACCATTCTACTACTTCTTATTTTATGTTTTATTCTATTTTGTTAAAAACCAAAAAGTTTTTTTTACACAGCACCAACTCATCTTATGATCTCGCTTCCACATAGCTTTTATATAGAGGTAACTGAAATTAATTTACGTACCCATTACAGTCGGATACATTTTGAATTGGTTCTCAACTGCAATAAAAGTATAACATTCAAGAACGTTCAGATCTTCTGAAATCTGACTTCTACAGTGACCCAAATTTTTACATTTTAAAATGATCAACGTTAAATAGGATACAAAGCAAAACATATCTTAATACCCAGGTTAGACACTGTGTGCTCTATGGCCTATTCTAGAAGTCTGCTTCATACCACTGCTGTAGGTCAGTGTATTAAGGGATTTACTGTGCCTTGATGTACAAGATGTTCTTTCATTAAAGTCAGTCACCTTTTTTCATTATATTATTATTGTTCTTCATAGGCAGAAAGCTTGTTGCAAAGGTCAAATTTACAGTTCCAAAAAGATGACAATTTAACTATGTTTTCATAGAAAAAACACAACAGTTAGGGAAGCATGAACACATTCTTAACAGCAGTTTATAGGCGATAAGCTCTCAGTAAAACTCTCATCATCCTTAACCAACCTGACAAAGACTCATGGGGACATTGAAGATTACAGAATTGCAAATGCTATACTATGCAAATATACTTTATAAATGAATACATTTTTTATAATTTTGTTTATTGTATCCCCTTGATTTAGATTTTTGGCTCTGTATGGAACGGGCATATCGGTTCCTTCAATAAGTAAAATTTCTTGTATAGACTCAATGTCAGTTGTAGGCTTTTAACCAGCATACAATTCAATTAAATAAAATGTCCCTGAAACATTGGGTTAAACTTTGACAGTAGATCTTTGTGTGTCTTCATAACGTGTTTATGATACAGTTTGTCATCTGACACATTAATTGCATTGCATATAATGCTATGATTACTGGCCCTTAGAACTGTAAACTGAATATAATTTGACTCACACGGACACTACATTGACAATAACCAGCTGAGCTGAATCAAAACATTTCTAAATGTACCAAAACAACACACAACTGCCTGCAGGACATGCTTGTTTCCTTCAAAGAAATGTTCTGTTTATCTTGGCAAGGTCTATGCAGTCAGTACATGGCTTTGGCCTTCAGCACAATCTCTTCCATTGGCAATGGTACTGATAAGGCTTTAACTTTAGGTTCCCAGGTGCCTGAGTGAGATTTAACCATTTCAGTGATAGCCTCTAATTCATGACTTTCAGTAAGTATAGAATATGTACTTACATCGGTAAATATATATAAGACATCACAGCCAATGCTACCTCCCCCTAGGCATACATGTATCTTTTGCCTCTCTAAGCTCTTAGGAATAAGGGTTTTAACATTGAAAATACTTTATAGACAGGAAGACAGTATAGTATTCTTGAAAATATGTGGAGTATAAGTGGGAGTGAGCAGAATATAATGATCAGAAGGGGCTACAATGAAACGCATTGTATTTCCTTAGAATTTTGTCTAGTGAACCAGAAGAAGGAGAAAGACAGAAGGAGATTAGTATGAAATAAGATTAGAGAATAAGGGTGAAATTAAATAAGGGAAATAACTGACAAAAATTTGGAAATGGAAGAATGTATCTAGTAATCAAAGTTGCATGGATAATTTGCCCTTGAGAAGAGAATATTTGACTGTGAGCTTTAAATAGTAAACAGTAAATTGTCCACATTGTATTCTTTAACATAGGGACAATTATGAAGCATGCTATGAAATAAATAATGTAGGCCAGCTTAAGACACTGAGCAGAGGAAAGGACCTCCTCATATCCAGAGACTTCTCAGGCATGCTTCTTTGGAGGCCTTCCCCTGTTATGCCATAGAGTTATAGAGAATGGCCACCATCAACGTAGGCTGAGATCTGGTAAAAACAGTCTTGTTATGAAATTTAATAGGCTTTAATGTTTAGGACTTTGTTAAGCATCAATGTGCCACACACATAACTGGGAACATCCCAAGGAAAGCTACCTGGAGCTCTCCCTCTTCTGGAAGAGTGGCTTTCTGAAAGGGTGAGGCTAGCCATACAGAGGTACAGTGCCAAATACCCACCTGCTGGAGAAAGAAGAAACTTACCTGGAGATGTTGGAAGCAGGGTTTGACATGGAATCTCTAGTTTGAACCCAGAGAATCCCTAGGTATGATCATATCCCACTACACACATGCTCTCTTTATACTTCTTGATCTAGCAGAGGCCAAGAGCCATTGACACAATTGACATAATCTATGACTATATCAAAAGGAGCAACATAACTACAAAGGGCATTTATTATTCAAGCTAACAAGATAATAAAAAAAAATACTGTGACGCAACTGCAAAGGATTGTTCCCACCCATTAAAATAACTTATTTGAAAACCACACTCAATTGTTCTCCACAAATACAGTGTAGAAATTCTGGAACGCAAATAGCAAATAATAGCCCCAAATGAAAAGAACACATAATTACCCAGCCTAGCTAATTGGCACTATTTACCTCATATCGAGGAAATCCCAGATTTCCCTCTCAATGAAATTAGTTCTCAAGATGATGTTTATTGTGTGATCTCATGTATATTTATAAAGAGCGATAATTAGGCACATCCTGAGACCAGGACATTAAAATGGCTGCTCCAATAAGGTGGGATTCCAATGCACAGAGAACACTGTTTATTTAATTTCTAAACACCATCATATATAATGTTTAATGTACAGAATTGATAAAAAGGGACAGTAGAAGGCCATCGCTCAAGTCAAGGGTGGTCTGGCCCAGGGGCAATTGCCCACCAGATGGTCCGAATCACCAAATAGGGCTTACATAGTGTTTACATAGCATTCCTGTACTTCACAGGATATACTGTACATCATCAATAGTCTAATTCGGGAAATAAAAGTATCAGTATCCTTTTAGTGTTGCCTGATCAATGCAACCTGTCCTTTTCATTGATGTTTTTATTTGTAGTGAAAGAAAAAATCATTGCATAGGCAAAGAGCTCATGTTCTTCAATACATGTTTTTTGGCATTTTAATATAATAATTGTAATTGTATTAATGTGATGTACTTCTTTATCACTATATTAAACAAAAAGGCAAATTGGAAATCCAATGAATCAAGCTATTAGATATTATTCTCCTGTTGTAAAAAGAACTTTTATGCCTTTGATATGACTTAGAATAGATTTTTTTAAATTTTGTTGTACAGTTGGTAAGTTTCTAGAAAATAAATTGATAACAGTTAAAGGGTTAGCTTTTAATTATGCCCAGCTTAAATAAACAGAGGCACTTCCGGGTTTCAAGGGACCCAAAATTGAAAATATTTAGAGATGCCATCTGCACAATGGACAAAACTGTGCTGTGATACTGTATATCCATCATTTCCAGTAAAAAAAAAAAAAATCATAACTGAGTAATTTATCTGCCTTCCAGATTCAAACCGCATACTTTAGCAGAGTTTCAAAGGAAAGTAGAAGAATACAGCATTAATGAAATAAATCCTTTATAACATATTGTAAGATTTTTTAACATACTGTAAATTACATAGTGAACAATATTAAAACATTATAAAATAAAAAAAGAAAATAGCATCCCTGATTACAGGAGGTTACAAATCCTTGTTATAAAATAGGTCTATAAATATACATGTCAAAAATTGAGGCCTGTCTATTGAGTCACTTGCTAAATAATCAAGGGGTGTCTCCCATAACTATTTTTATACTGTTCATTTGTTTTTATCTTACTTGATTCCAGAATAACAAAGGGTATTGCTCTACATATTACATAAAGGTCTTACATATATTACGTTTAGGGTACAATTTAATGAGAAATTAGAAATCAATGTACAGTTCCTCAAATGGCATTATTCTCAGATTTTTTTTACAGAAAGTAATATAAGAAAATAATTTATCAGGTTTACAAATATATTTATTATCTACTAAATAGCATGGCGTGCATCAGCTGCATGGATTACGGAGTTCATTGGTCTGTGTCACCATCCAGTGGATACTTTGAAAGGGTAGGAATGTTCAATAAACTCAATTATTAATGCCAATGTCCATTGTTTGTAAACTACAGTTGCACATTAAACAGCATGTCGTAACGTTATTATACATGACTAGTTAGCGTTTGACTGCCTATAATTAAGGAGTAATCAGTATGAATGTTTTCTTGACCCTTTGAGGAGGACAAGCTGGAGATATTAATGAATATATTGATGATTGGTGGACATTACGGACTTCTAATTGGGTGTCTCATAGAACAAGATATCTTTAGCAAGTTATATGGATATCCTTACTTTCAACAGAAACAGCTAGATGAGGGCTACTAAAATGGTGAATTGTTAAAATTATCCGGAAAGACAGGGATTTCAATGTCTATAGTTTGGAGGTGACAAGAGAAAGGAAAGGTGTGATAGAAACAAAGTACAGCAAGGACTATTGTTTCAAAGGAGGAGACATGTTAGAACAAGTGGTCAGAGTCTAAAACTAAAAGGTTTACTGAGTGGGTGATAAAAGTGGTCTCAACAAAAATAGGGGTCAACAAACCCAGGGAGCCAGGTTGCTATCGCAATTAGAAATCACTTCCTGCCACCCATGGTTTTGCAGGACATGTGGGTAAAAACTGGACAGGGCTACCATTGTGAATCTGGCCGTGTGCCATGAGGCGCCCAACAGAGTTACATAACATGCACTGTACGCTTTATGGCACTGGCTTTACAACATCCCGCAGGAATGTCAGAGTCAGTGTGTGTATATATGTACAATGCTGGAGTCAGTGTGGGTGTATTGTAGTATCCTGTGTGTGTATGTGTGCCTATGTATAGTTCCAGAGTCAGTATACCTACTGTGCCAGATTCAAAGGTATGTGTGCATAGTGTTAGAGTGTGTGTTTTTATATATGCATAGCCAGTGTGCGGATGTTGTTGGATAGTGTGTGCATGTGTATAAGAGTGTAGTGTTAGCATGTATGGTGTTGTGTATGTTACAGTATGGCATTAGCATGAGTGTGTATGTCAGCATATAGTGTGGGTTTAGTGTATGGTGTTAGCATGGTTATCAGGATTGGGTTTGGAGCGTAAAAGCAGAGGAGAGGTAAACAAGTAAGACACCCTGGTAGGAATGGGAGCAGGACAGTGCAAAGGGTAATCCAAAAGCAAAGTCAGAAACAGTCCAACAGATCAGGGCAGGCGGAAATCAGGAAAAATGGTAACCCAAGCAAGAGTTAGGAAATATACAAACAGGGTAGTCCAACAGGGAAGCCAAAGGTTAATTAACGGATAATCCAATACAGGGTCTGTAGCAAAGCAAGCAAAAAAGATCGGGAATCTGGAATCCTAGAACACACAGGAACAAAAGCTCTGGAACACTGGAGCAAAGTGGTAACAGTCTGAGGAGTTTTTATAGTGCTGCAGGTATCCACTTCTCCCCTTTGCTGGACAAGCTCCTCAATGGATTGGTTACCAGAGGGGAGTGCTTCCACAGCACCTGGTTCACTGTTTCTCTGCATAAACATCATTGGTGAATAGCTGATGGTGGAGGCAGGCTTTACCTCCCCTCCACAGGTGTACTACATTGTGCTGAGGTCTAGGCAACACATGGAAGTTTTCCTTGGGGCCTCCAGCAACTTTCACAATGTGAGCAGGTATCACAATGGCCATTAGACGCCGCTACTACAGACTGCGGCTTCGGCCTACTCCGCAATCTTTTAGGAGGCAGGAAAAGTGGGCTGACTAGATTTGCAGAATGGTTCTTATCTGCTTTTTAAATATTATGTTTCTATTAGGAGATTATTAGATCAGAATGCTAATGTACTCTGGGGTAACATTATTAACAGATACTTCTTTGTAGAGCGCTGCGGAATCTGTCGGCGCTTTATAAATAAAGTATAATAATGATAAGAAGAAGAAGAAGAAGTAGTGGTAAATTCAGGCAAAAAAACTCCAGGAAGGTGTGTAAATCTATAAAAGTAATTTTAAGAAGTTAAGAATGTTCATAATATGAAATTTTTTTCAAATTTAAATATATACTTAATATGAAACCAGGCCTTTTACTTTAAAACACGGTACATAATAAGTATTTTGTTTGTGATACAGGTTTATGTAGCCTGGTAAAATGGTAGTCTGGTGGTTCACCTTACACACTGCCGAGTAATTTAAGGTTTATGCGATCAATTAGTACATCATAAATGTAATAGCCAGCCATGAATGCTAAGTGTAAAAATGCTGCATGTTTTACTGCTCTCAGGAATTTAATATAGCACATTCAAAGCATGTAAATTGCCCATTAGTCAAATGTTCTGCTCTGTGAAACATGTGACATATACTAGTTAAAAGTAACACTGGAACAAGATGCAATAGAGTTTCCAAGTTAGTGTAGAAAGTCTACAAAACATTCCATTTTTTGTGTACATTCCCCTGCATAGAATATTGATTTTTGGCATTTTAACCAAATCCTACATTTTACAGTTCTACACAGACAATATCGACCCTCATGCACATATTAAAATTTATATATATATATATATATATATATATACACATATACATATATATACACACATATATACATACATATATAAACATATTAAAAACCTACCGTGGGGAAAGGTTTCTTAATTTCTGTTTTTTTAATCTGATTGGGGAAGTGAACAATGGAGGAAAATCATCAAGTTGTGCCATTCTCTTCTTTAAAACAAACCACTTTATATCATCGTAATTTGCTGTAGTATAAGAGCAGATATCTAGAATATACTGTATTACTTATACAATGTGTACCTTTTTATTATTTACAATATGCTCTAAGTAAGATGTTTGCTTATATGGTGTAGGATTATACCCGTTCAGCAAATAACAATATCGAATGGTTCAATTTAGCCACCTGAGGCTAAAATTACTACGTCTTCTCAAGGAGAAGCGTTTTTTTCTGATCTGTCAGTGAAATGTAATCAGGATATTTGCCGTGAAATCCTCTAAGCACCACTCAGCATACTACCTAAGAAAATCCCATTGGATATATTTATTCCTTGCTTACAAAATCAAAAAACAAATCTTTAAAAATATTTTAATACTGCTACAGTTTAATGAAAACTATAATATTATATCTAAATATGTGTATATAAGGCAGCAATGAGTTAGCCTTTTCTACACTGTAGGGGTAAACAGAAATGTCTTGGCTTTGACACTGGGCCATTATCAGCCTGGACTTTCTAACTCATTCCTTTGCTACTTTTTAAAGAGGGAACTTGCTTTATTTGCCTAATGATAAGATATGAAAGAACACACCTGCCATAGGTAAATACAGGATTCTCCCTTCAATTTTATTGTACTCAGATGCATTGTACACGGGCTTTTAAAGGGACACTACAGCCATCACATGCAGCTTAATGAATATGACTGAAGGCATGGTTATTGAAGTTAGAAAACTGAGACTGCTGTATTTTTCCTCCTTCCCTGGCTGCCTCTTTGTACCTGATGCCAAAGGACAGATACAGTTTTGCAATCGATTTGTAACATATTTATGGATGTCAGGAATAGGTGTCAATTATTTTCCATTGCTTTGTAGGACTGCCATTGAACCCAATGAAGCAGCAGCCATTTGGCCGGTGTGCTAGCAAAACATTGTTCATATAGCATGCATGTGATTGGCTGCTGCCATTCTCACTGATTTCAAACAGGAACTCACCTCCCATCGACTAGAAAGTAGCATGTGCAACTAAAGAAGCTGTGCATCGATTTGCATGCAATAAAATGCATTGTAGTCCATGCAAAACTGATGAAAATATGCATTTAAGATGGACATCAGGCTGCCGTGTTCTGTTGATACATAACAACCTAGTTAAATTACCACATAACACACGGGGACTTTGGCCATTGGCACTATGTGGCCTACAGAATCTTTTAAGGAGTTTCCTTCTTATGCAGTACTGAAGCTTCAAGTATGCCCCGAATAAAGAGAACTCACTATGCTGCTCTGACTCCAGATTTCTCTTTCTCATATACATTCAAGTACATTCTGTCTGTAACATAATGTCAGTCCAAGAGCTGGAAAAATGCCAGTTTCTCACCTCTGTTGTCAGTGGTCTGGCATGCTGATATAACACAGTGTGGTGCAGATGTGTAGGATGGTTTGCAAAGAAGGCAAGTACTAGGTGGCACTTGCAGAATTGTGCAGATGTTAAAACCCAGATTGTCTTTATGAACACTAATGAAGACTGAGTTTCTGCAGGAATACCACACTCCTATGGCATTTGTGGGAGGTGTTACTGGTTTCCAAGAAATAAAACTTGCATAAAAGTATGGATTTTCTTAAACACTAGGAACCAGCCACTTAGGTGATGTGTAACATATAGCTTAGTGCTGTACTTTGCTTTGACTCAAAGTTGTCAAGTTGGCATCCTCAATCTGCTTCATATAAAACCAGAAATTAATTTCTTCATAGCAGATGTCTTTTTAAAAAGCTGATATCTTTAATATCTAGATTGCAACACTGTCTGCACAAGGGGCTTAGTAGTAATCACAAAATAAGCCTGTTACAACTAAGGTGTATGTTCTTCTATTAGAAATACTTTTGGCTTATTATATTATAGGCAAGTATTGATTTTTTTATTAGTCTTAGACCAATTGTTTTGTAGTACCTACAATAGAGAGCAAAAGTGAAACCACGGTAATTCCTGAACTTTAACCTTATTGTCCTATTGTGAACAATAAACGCAATGGAATGTCATTACAATTCTTGCAATCTCTAGAGTATCAAATGTATAATGCAGCACAGTGATAGCCTTAACACAAGGTGAATTCCAACCATAAAGAAGGTAACCTACTCTTGGGTAGTTAAAAATAAGAGTCACTCTTGAATTATGTGTTATCCATAAGACACTAAATAATCAGGTATCAAACCTTCCTACTGTCAGGGCTCAGTTTGCATTAGGAAACCCCCAGACACGAAGGTTAATGGAAATAAAGCAATAAAACGGTGTTGCAGGTGGCACAGAGACAGGGCACGAGTCACATTAAGTAATAATAGCTAAATGGGTAGGGTGCTATAGGGTGTAGGCACCATGTCTGCAGAACCCCAGTTAAATTACATTTTCAAAAAGTGCCCAGTTGTTTTCATTAATATAGGTCAGCTAAGAGTCTAACTATGGACAGTGAGGTTTTATTGTTTTAGGTAAAACATTATTGCATATGTAAGCAAAACATTCCCAATTCACACTCAACGGCTGTAACCTGCGTCACATAATAATGCATCAAGCAGCTGCAAGTGGCAAGGTTTGGCTCAGCTAAGAATAGTGCAGTATAACAACAGATCCAGGTACAGCTCTATGATCTTTGGTTTGAAGCTAAGAAAAGTATTAAACAACCCAAAAAAATTAATAAAAATCACTTGATCACTTTTCTTTTCTTACACAACAATTGCTTAATGTTTTTTTAGGAGGTCTCACCACTGCCAAAGGCTTCCTATATCTAAAAAGAAAAACTCAGTACTGCCTATGGAGGTTCCCATTTACCAACATGGTCAGATTCAATAGCAGTAATACAGTAGTGAAGAGGAAATTAACAATAACATTAAAACTGGCAATATCTAAAAAAATCTGAGACACTGCTCTTAAGATCTTACAATCTATTAGGAAGTTGAAAGGGGAACAATACAATTGATATTAACTTATGTTAATAGAGAATATAGGGTGGTCTTTTGGTGACATTGCTGTACTCTTTCATTTCCCTGTTTCTAGACTTCACACAACTGCAGTATTACTGATATAATATGATCCACATACTCTTTTCATGATAAAGAGGAGCTGTTCTAATAATATCAAAGTTTTGTTTATTCTGGGTATTTGTTTATTGAAACAGATTCTACTTTTCATGTAGGAAAACTATGTTTATCATATTCTCTTTGTTGTGTTTCTGCAAACAATATAATATAAATGCCAACAACAATAAATATCCCTGCAAGGGCACGCAAATATTTTGCAGGAAGAAAACGGTGTAGAGTAAATATTTCTAGTGGTGCCAAATTTTAACAAAAGACTATTTGTACCCAGTCTGTTTTATACTGGAATGTACTAGGTTATGCAAGATCAATCCTTCCAAGTAGGTGAATATCTGCTACAAGAATGTTTAAAAAGAATATCTTGATTTGAAAGCAGGCTAGGTACCGATTAATTTGATGTACTATACACTGCATCAGGAACAGCTGGAATGTATGGGCAAAATCCATGAAAACAGTTAAAGACACTACTTTTGTTAACACACAAAATTCAGTGCTGTATGGTGCCCCTTTTATTTGAATCCAAATTTTAGGGTGCCCTTTTAACAAAATGATGTACTTCTATTTCAGTGCTGGACCATTAAGTGGTCAGTGGATTAGAAGCTGTTTTTACCCAGAACTGCACACGCCTGCGTGGACAGGCAGGGGTTAACAGGTTTGAGGATTCAGAGGTGACGGTTTCACTCAATGGATGAAATCATGCATATAGTTTATTAACCAAATCAAAATTCATGCATGCCGGGAGACCCGCAAAGCTATATACTGCTTCAATGCTAGACAGGCTGGAGGGCTAAACGCCAGATACCATACACTGATCTGTGATCTCTCCTTTAGCTGAAGAATCGATATCCTTATCAGATTAGATGTGCATTAATCTATTTATTAACTAGATCTTCATACTGCTCTCCATATCCTGTCCACAACAATGTCCAGCAGCACTAGAACCTTCTACATGCTATTATTCTATATAACATCACTTTAGTTTAAAAGGTCCTGAGACTGGAGAATAAACTTCCGGGCACTACAGAAGTATTGAGGTTTATCCACTGAAGGAAGAGATGGCAGAAGAGTTGTGGTTATTACCAAGTAACTATTCATTATAAAGGCCAAACATTAGCAAGTTTCTCTAGCAAGAAGGGCTAAACTGATCCCGTTAAATGCATAATTTAGTATGTAAGGACGTTTTGCTGATTTAACTATGTATTATGCAGGACCAGCCAAGCTCTGCGGCACAAGCTACTGTTGATACCACAACTATCCAGGGCATAATGTTATGGCGTGAGCGGTGTTTTCTGAGTCAGCACAGACTTCCCAAAGCCATCCCTCCAAAATTGGGATACAAAGCGCAACAGATATTTGACACAGAAGACACATTTACATAATACAACTCTTCTTTTAATGATTAAACCCCATGTGTCGGTGCTAGCACTCACCTGTACTGGGTGGGGTGGGGGTAATACCATAGGCAGCGGACCCACCAAGCACACCCCAAAAAGTTAATGTTCTCTGCGCCCTCTTATTTTTTCATTTCTTTATGGCGATAGACAGTAATGATGTCAGAGATCTATGCTTCTCCTTTACAAATTGCGCTATTTCATGCAGAGGATGAAGAAAGATCTGCTTATAGGGGAGACCACCCAAACAGTATATACGGATAAATGTATACCTGATATGTATATAATGATAAAGCAAAAAATACACACCATTTCTGGCAATATCAGATAACCAGTACAAATACACAGAAGGCCTAACTTCCCATGCACTTTATAGTATTTCCTAAAATGTTAATACTAGTAGTGAGTGTGAGAGCAACCATCTCAGAATGTAATCTAAATATACATGCTGGAACACATTTAACAGTAATGTAATGATACCTGCAACAAATGACATATTTCACAAATACCACATTCTGCTTTGTTGGTAGTTTCTGCTAACAGTCTCTCTCTCTCTCTAATTATTGGTTTACAATAATGCAGGATTGCATTGTTAGATTTTGTGACTGTGCTGTAGCTGCCTCTATAAGCAAACCTTATCAGCAGTTTGGGAGAAAGATCAGAAATAGTTCCCTAGACATTTAAAAATCACATGCAATACAGAAGGCACTCAAGGATTTTCTTACGGTTAATGTTATTTCATTCTTGGTTTCGCTGTGCTCAGCTCTCGAGACCCCTTCTGCAGGCAAAGTAAGTCGCAGTCTGCAAACGTTTGCCTATAAAAAAAAAAAACACATACAGCATGCATTATTCCAGTTCAGTGTTAGTGTGTTCCTAGGAGGGAAGAAAGTTCATATGTAGTCAAGCAGAACATTATAGGGACACTTTCCTACCTATGAAGAATGCATATTAAAGTACTTTGCATTTTCAACCTTTCCAAAAAAAAATCTAATAAAATAAAGTAATCAAACGTTAGGAAGTAACCAGTCAGTGGCAGGAAAGCACTTCCATTGAAATGAATGGGATCATTTTGAACACATTCTCTCCCAAAGCATTCGACAAGCCAGCACCAGAGTATATCATGTGCATAGAGCTCTGCCGAACATATCTTCTGTATGGAAAATAGCTGGGGGGCGTGAGGAAAGGGGCAAATACATATATTGCATTTGCAAGTAAGATAACATGAACATATAAAAGGACAATGGAGCTATCATTTGCAATGAAGTGTGTATGATGGATGGAGCATCCCTTTAAAGATAATTAATGCCTCTAGATCCATGGCAACAAAAAAAAAAATAATTAAAATCACTTTTACGACACATGGATACAGGATTGAACCAATCAGTTCAGACAAAATTATTAGCCGTGGTACATTTAATTAAGTGGCATGGGAAAATTATACTTAACCAAAGGAGGGCTGACTCATTCAGGCTCATGGGGCAAGTAAAGCTAAGTGGCCCCATTGGCAAGGCCCATATGCCAAAATTTTCTTGGACACTTGTGAATTTACAGTTTTCGGTAAAGAAAAAGCTGCTTTCACGGCATAGGTCAGTGATCATCAAAATGGCGTTTGTAAATACCATTGCTTTCGTAGTCCTAAAATAGTTTTTTGGGTTTTTTAATACAAAAATAGCATTGTAGTAAACCCAGAAGGCACGTGTTTGACAAGAATGTTGGATTAGAGACGTCTGCCTGGTATTATGTAACACTCATATGTAATAAGCTCTTTCCTTAATTAATTGTAATGATTGGTCTCTTTAATTCAAACCTGCTACATACTAGAGGACAGTACTTTACTTGTTACAGTACAACCTGCAGCGTGTATTATAAAGCCAAGGAAGAATCCAAAACAGAATTCAGATTGGGAAGTATCCCATACACGAGCCTTGTTTGTGATATGTCTAAGTATGTAATCCTTTGTAAATTTGAGTTTTGATTTTAATAGCACAGCCAATGTAAATGGACCGTGCACTTTAATCCTTACACTTGAGGTTTACCTAATGTAGTTTGGTAAACGAAAACCAGAAGACTTAAATTTCATGAAATGCCATGCTTGAAAATTATATGACTGTGTACTTTTATGTACATTATGTAAGAAGGCAAACATTCCAGGTTATGATATAAGGTACAAGAATAGCATGCTAGAGATGATTCAGTTCTTCATGTACAGTCCAGAAAGACAGGTTATTTACAAACCACCAGCATTCAAGGAAATGTGACATTATCTGGCGAGCACACAATACATGTTGTCATTTAAAAACATGTGTACATTAACTTGTGATCAAAAATGGGGTGTGGGAACCCTTCAAACGCACCTACAACATTCATTGTAACCAAGTGCAAAAGTGAGGGTGCGCAGATGTACATAAAGTTATAACTTTTCTTTATTTGACTTTTGGTATCACTTAGAAAAATTAAGAAAACATTAAAAAACACACAAATGTGGCTATCCTTTGTCCATCTTTCACTTCCAACATTCCCAATATCAATTCAACCAATTTTATTTTTTTTTATAAAATGTAGACAATTAAAAGTAGGAATAACATAACAGTTCTATACACCAGAAATATTACATCTTCTGAAGTTATAACACTTTCACACAACTCTTATATGAAAAACAGATTACAATAAAAAAATTCTTACATAAAACATACAACACAAACAATACACATCATCTGGAATGGACATTTGGCAAGGCAACAGAATTCTGGGTAGTGTATATTAATAACAATTCAACCAATTCAAACTGCGGGTGATCGCTCTCTACTACAATCCAGATATGTGACCATGGGCCTAATTTTTTTGTCTAAAGTGATACCAAACGTCCAAAAAGGAAAGTATCAACTTAATACATGTCTGTGAACCCTTAGTTTTGCACTTGTTTACACCAACTTATCTTAATGACCTGAGGGCAACACATACAGTACCACAACGGGTAATTGCTTTCCACACTTCACAGAAAGGAGTGTCTGCAGTCGTATGGCATTTTGATATAGTCATAAAAAATTGAAGAATGGCCACCTTGCTTGTTTTCCATTTTGACTTTTTATAAGATTTTTACAATTGCCTTATGACAGAAAATCATACAGCCATGTGCTTGACTGCATTCCTCGCTGTGCTTGACACACCCAGGGTTGGGTTGGCTAAACCAAATTCCCTGCATAACTTGCTTATATCCCATTTAGTGTCTCTCAATATTAATATAGCTCCCATGAGACATTTGCTTGGGATATACATTGGTTCAGCTACCATTAAGAACCATTGCTTCATTGAAATTCCTTGTGCTGATATCAGCATCGGAATGATACATCATTTGTACATGAAACAGAGTAAGTTTTGTTGGTGAGGCTGGCTGGAGAGTTTTACATTTCTGTTATGCTTCTTGATCCAGTTCTCATGTAAATGTTTCAGAGAAAAAGTACATTATTTATAGACATTTTAGTAGGCCAGAAGTATTGTTTTGAGGTTCTTCACCTTCCATCAAAATGTTTATACCATGTTTAGCTAATTCACTTGCTGGTGGGCTGGCTTGGCTTCTGACTTGGCTTGAGTCATGCTGCTACTGACCATTCTTGCAGCAACTAGCTTTCAAGTCCTCTTTTGTTTTTGTGACTTTTAACAATAACATATTCTCTTGTAGAATTCTCTTGTTGAACATTGTAGTATGTCGTGGTGATGCTCTCCTACTGGATGTAGCTGTGTAATACAATAAAAGGGATTTGAGGAACCCTCTTAATTGAGGGATGGCACCTGCTGTAGGTTGCTATCAGCTAGACCAAGATCTAGTGGCGTTAGGCCCAAATATGTGACTGACTGTGGGGCATCAACAAATGTTCTACCTATTTGCTCTTCAGAAGGTCTATGGGCTTTTTATATATACACATGCATTCAATATATTGCACTGACAATATAACATACTGCATTCATATCTGGTCCACAGGTAGCACTCTGAATTGTTTTAATTAATCTTGCAGCTCTTTATTATTGGGCAGTATTAACATAGCATAAATTGTCTGTGTATGGATGAGAAGGGGAAAATAAGCATGGAAAGACTCCAAATGAGATATAATACAAGGCCTACAAAAAGGGGGAGGAAAACAAAGTAAGCATATGCACAGTGACGTATAGGCCTGGGGAGGAAGTTCTGTTAGGGATGCAGTAACTGCAGTAACTAGGAGGCAGATCACCCTCTTGAGCAATCAGTCACCCCAGTGTGCTGCTGCTCAACGGGCCAGTTGCAGTACAGATCTCTGATCTCCCTAACTTGTTCATTTACAACATTGAATACTGTGCCGAGCCAGCAAAGCCCCCACGAAGCCCCCATGGACTGCATTTAAAACCTTTAGGACACGGCGGGCCAGTATTTTACTGCACAACACAAAAGAGTAAATTAGGTCAATTTTTTTTTATTAGCTTGTTTTTTTTAACTTCTTCACCCACTTTTTTTTAACTTGAGTGTTAACATTATGTTTAATCTACATAAAATGACAAAATTATAAATGTTATGACATAATAAAAATAAGAACAAATGCATTGGTGTCATTTTCTCTTGGAAAACAAAGAAACTACAAATATATTATTACTGTTTTCTCACGACTGGACCTTAATTATCTCTGAAACAGAACACACAAGAAAAAGTGATATTCAACGGGGTGGCGACTTGAACCTCTGCTTTTCTGGATGATATATAAAATTACATATAAATAATTAAAAAGCTCAAATATGTGAGCATCTGATGGCTGACTGTGGACATTAGATTGTTAACTGCTCTTGTTCCTCAAATCTTACGGCAGTTAGTATGAAGCAAATATTAAAAAGAAAAAAACAAACAGAACATCAAATTACCAATGAAATTGAGCAATTGTTATTTATGTTCACTTTACACGCTTGGTTGTAATGTTCTTGATACCCGATAGTTATTATTTATTAATAAGGGATGTGGCTTGTAATCAATTGTCATTAAAATAGATGAGCATACTAAATTATGGTGGTAGGCGGGATGCATTTTAATTTCCTTGGACTGCACCTACAAACGGTACGTCAGAGTAAAGATCACCTTACTCCCACATTGATTAAACCATTTCATGTTACATGTTATATATATGCTACAAGGTATCTGCAATCATACTATCTGTTTGAGTGCCAGGAGTCTCCTGCATTGGAGCCTGGGGCAATTTTTGTAGTTTTGCTATCAGGGCCGGCCAAAGACTTAACGCCGCCTGGGGCGAAGTTTAAAACGCCGCCCCCCCCCCGCCGACGCCGGGGGGGGGGGGCGGCATTTTAAACTTCGCCGACGCCATAATCTACGATCCCCCCCCGGTACTTACCTTTAAACAGTCCTGCGGCGAGTCTCCCTGCTCTGCCACGGTGCCGGCTTGTAATGCTGAGCGCCGGAAATTGACGTCACTTCCGGCGCTCTGCATTACAAGCCGGCACCGGGACCGAACAGGGAGACTCGCCGCAGAGGAGAGAGAGAGAGAGGGGCGCCGAGAGGGTAAGCGAAAACCACTCGGTGCCCCTCTCTCTCTCCTCCGCTTCAAAAAAAAAAAAAAAAAAGCGCATTGGCCGGCAAAGTGCCGCCCCTTCTAAAGTGCCGCCTGGGGCAATTGCCCCAGTCTGCCCCATTATAGGGCCGGCCCTGTTTGCTATGGTAATTGTTAGGTGGCAAGCTTGCAAACAGCTTACACTTTTTATATTTTTTTTTTTCAGGCCAAGTTAATCTATTCTTAGACACCTAATTTTAGGCAAACTATGCAACCCAAAACATGATATAGTTGCAAAAGTACAAAATCCCTGCCCACGTATGCCAAGCCAAATAGTAAAATTAACCAACACTAAATATATTTATAAAAAAATTCCCACACCCCTTAGTAAATGTATAAAATAGATATGGTTGTAAATATATGTATATTTCACACGTGGCTCATGTAGGTGATAGTATAATATAATACAGGCTATGTAAGATGTGGGCTCCTGGCTGAATGTGTTGGGTGTTGCAACATTTCAGCCAATTTTTAACAATATAAAAAAATTATTTCAATTATGTGTGAGCTTATATTTTAATTTTACATGGGGGAGGGAGGTTTACAGGGGTGCACACATGTGATGTTATAATCACTGATCTGTCCATGTCCGCAGGGATTAGACTTTTTTCTGTTTACATCAAATCAGCTGACAGTATGATATCACTTTAATAATCTTTTCTTTTTTATGTTTCCATGGTAGCAAGCAGCCATATTAGGCTGCCTACTCCTTGCACCAAGACTACCAACTACCAAAAGAGGGCAATCAGATCTTATGTTTCCTTTTTTTCTTACAGAAGCTGCTGTTTGGTCTTCTACTTAGAGGGTGCCTCCACATTCAACTGTAAACATGAGGCTGATTGGAGCTTTTTGCCATTTTTATCAATTTTTACCCTTTTGACCAGATATCTGTTTGAGGTCTTCAAAGGGATCTCTCTTGGAACTAGATAGTACCCCTTATGATCAGTGGCGTCAGCAGGGGGGGGCCAGAGGGGGCCATGGCCCCCCCTACATCATGCTGTGCCCCCCGGTGTGGCCCCCCAATTGAAACGCCGTCTTTTTTTTTTTTTAATAGACCCGGAGGAGAGAGTGAGAGGCGCCGAGCGGTTGCTGAGGAATAAGTTCTCAGCAACCGTTCGGCGCCTCTCACTCTTCTCCGCGACCGCGAGGCCTCTTCCTGGTTCACAGTGCCGGCATTTCAAGCCGAGCGCCGGTATATGTCGTCATATCCGGCGCCCAGCAGTGAAGCCGGCAGAACCAGGGATACAGAGACCTCGCGATCTCACCGCTGGACAAGCCCAAGGTAAGTGAACTTCAAAGGGGGGGTTAGAAAGTTAGGAGGTAGATAGGAAGTGAGAAGGGGTAGATAAGGATAGATTGGGAGGGAGATGGGGGTGGATGGGATACATTGGGAGGGAGAGGGGATAGTTAGGATTGATTGGGAGGGAGAGGGGGTAGATAGGATAGATTGGGAGGGAGAGGGGGGTACATAGGATAGATTGGGAGGGAGAGGGGGGTACATAGGATAGATTGGGAGGGAGAGGGGGGTACATAGGATAGATTGGGAGGCAGATGTGGTAGATAGGGAGGGAGATGTGGTAGATAGGATAGATTGGGAGGGAGAGGGGATAGATAGGATAGATTGGGAGGGAGAGGGGGTAGATAGGATAGATTGGGAGGGAGAGGTCTTTATGGGACAAAAACGGCGTACGTTCAGCTGTTTGGGGACAAAGTTGACATAATGTGTAACTTAGGTGCTGGTCAGGTTCTATATGGGCAGTGTGGACACCAGGGCTGGCTTTGGGGTGTGTGACCAGTGATCTATGCCTGTAATTTAGGGGGGTTTATCTATACCTTTAATGCAGAGTTTATATGTAATTTCCAATTGATTTATATCTGCAAAGCTGGGTTTTGTGTCATTCTGTTCATCTGTATCGGCTATATTTCCATACATTATTAATGTTTACCTGCAAATATAGGATTTGCATGTCTTATTCAGTTGATCAATACCTGGAGTACTGTTTCCATGTGTTGATTATTTGATCTAAACCTTCAGTGCTGAGTGTACATGTGATTTCCAGTTGATATATACCTGCAATGCTGGGTTTGTGTGTTCTGTTGGTTTATACCTGCAATGCTATGTTTCCATACATTATTTATGTATACCTGCAAATACAAGTTTTTTTTTAATCTCATTCAGTTGCATGTGCTGTTTCCATGTGTTGTTTATTTGATCTATACCTGAACTACAGGGTGTAAGTAAAAGAGCGCTATGGTTTAGTGAATGAGGGGACTCTGGGGATGATTACAGGGGAGAGGACCTCTCAATGTCACGGTGCAGTCAGAAGGAGGGAACACTGCACTGACTCTCACTGTCTTCCCCTGATCTGCAGTCAGTGTGGCAAATATATTGGCAGCAGGGTCTAATATTAATATATATTGGCTGCAGGGGCTAATATTAATATATATCGGAAGCTGGGACTAATGTTTATATATATCAGCAGCAGGGGCTAATATTAATATATATTGTCTGCAGGGCCTATTATCAATAAATATTGGCTGCAGGGGCTAATATTTATATATATTGGCTGCAGGGACTAATACTATATATCGGCAGTAGGGGCTAATATTAATATATGTTGGCAGCAGGGTATAATTTCTATGTATATCGGCAGCAGGGTATAATATAAGTATGTATCCGCAGCAGGGGCTAATATTAATATATATCCGCAGCAGGGGTTAATATTAATATATATCGGAAGCAGGGTCTAATATTTATATATATTGTCAGCAGGGGCTAATATTAAAGAATGAAAAATAACTGTCACTTTAGCTGTTATTTTGAAATCATATTTTAATCACAGTCTTTACTTCAAAGAGATAAGTGCATATTATGTAGTTAAAAATGCACGTCTAACGTGTGTGTGTGTATATATATATATAGTGTATATGTACCGTTTTATAATTGGCCCCCCTACTTTGGTCCCTGGCCCCCCATGTGCCCCCCCTAAATATGAAACCTGGAGACGCCACTGCTTATGATGTCATGAAGACGTCACTGGATTATTTTTTTTATATTTTTTGATGGAGAAACCTTTCTCCCACTTTTCACTTTGATCCCCTAGCTGCTGACCAGTGATTATTATGCAGGACTCCATTGCCCTGCATTGCTGATGATAGTGCCTATGATCAGCCAACAGGGGGGCTTATCAGAGGGTGGAAACCTTTTCACTTTCAATGTTGTTTTCAGTGTAGTCAGTGGCCACATGCCATACATGGTTGACACTGAAAGGGCTAAGGGTCCCTGAATCTTTAATTGATTTACAGCTGAGCTGATTTATAACTGTTCCACCTACCCAGAGTTTAACACTAAATGGAGCACTAGACATATCATACCTAGTATTGTTAAAGTCATTCACAGAAATTCCATATTGTTTCCCATGGATGCTTTGTCATTTGGCACAAGAACAGTCACTGATTGTTGCCATGGAAACTGAAAAAAGCTTCTTAGAAGTTGCTGTGCTGTATTTTTCGATTAAACCTCCAGATGAAAGTATAACATGCCAGGCTTATTTAAGGCTTATTTTCTTAATGTGCTAGAGAGTTCAATTAAAGTTATTATACTGTCTCCGTAAAGTTCTAAATGTACAAGTACTGCAGTATGGGAGGCATTATCAACTAAAGTTGAATGCTTCAAGTCCTAACAAACACCTCCAATTACCTTGACTAGTCTAGGCCTACTATAATATCATACCAGGGGAGTCAAGCAAGACTTTTACCTAGTAACCTACAAATGATAACTACTCCTCTCCCCACCCACAGGTCTGTTTGCATTTTGCATATTTAATTTTATAACTATTTTCTCCTAGCTTTTTCCCCACTTATCGCTGTTAATATTTGTACCTTAGTAGTACCAATGAGTCATTGTGGAGACAGACACTTTTCAGTACATGTTATTACGGGTCTCATCTCCTTGTCATGCTTCTCATTAATAGGGATGCCATTAGGGTTGCCCTGGGTTCGAACCAAGAGAGTGGATATTTAAAATGGGACAACATGGGGCAAGGCATGTGATTTGATAAAAGAGATTAAAACAGAACTCCACAGAAAAAAATGACTCCATGGTAAGCTTTACTAAGTAAGGTTTCTTTTATGTTATCACAGCCAAAGGCTAATTAAGAACGGGTTTTAGAAGACAATATGTTTCATTCATAGGCATATTTGAATCATGTTCTTTTTACTAGTGTGGCTAATTATTTCTTAATGCTAATTCTTTTAATGTGTGTGTGTTCCTAAGAAAACACACATCGAATAATTTATCTCCAAATGGCAAAGGGTTTTAACACCAGTGGTGAATATCATACATACCATTAGAAGGATCACCGTGCCTACAATACTAGTTTCTTGGACAAAAGGATGTTCTTCCCTGTCCTTCAAAAGAATTACCCGAGGAGGACCTGTACACTTTCATCATATCTGGTTAGAAGAAGACAAACTGAGCTGACACGCTGCTTGCAAAACTAATAATGTGGAGTACGGACTACAGCTACATTTATGTGCCTATAAAGCCATCTGTCTCTTACACAATGGCTGTCTTGAATTATTCTCTCTGGCTGCATCAATTTTTTTGAGTTGACTTGAACCACATTCTACGTATTATTTTTTTGTCCAGAAAATCACATTGCCTTTTAAATTGATAGACATTTCATACAAGCCGTTTTAATCTTTCTAGGACAAACATGATGTGTGTTTATAAAGTGTTAGTGTTACATTCTGCTAAGAGGCTTTAGAAGCAGGTTACTTTACTGGGTGATTATCATGGTTAATCTGCATAATTTGAATGGGGAGCTAGAACGGCTCCCACCGTGCCTGACAGAGACTAGTTCAATTCTGCGCTAAGAAAGTCAATTGCGACTAAATGTGGCAACATGTTAACAGATAACCCTGATCCAGGATTGCGGTGATATCTCATTTATCAACCCTGATAAATCTTCTGACACCTTCTATGTGTTGGCTCAGATGACAGTGGTCATATGTCCAGCAGGGTTATGCTAACAACTCAAAACAAACTAAACCATAGACTTGTGTTCTTTACAGAAAAAACTTTTTCAAATTAAGATCGGGTTGGTTGTATAAGATTAAATGTTTATTTGCTTGGGTAAAGCCTATTTTAGTACTCCAAAGTGGTGGAATAGCAGTAGTTTTTCTTGCTTGAATAATGCCTTGAGAGACTTTGTACCTGAAGTTATTTTATGATTGTTAGTCTATTGATGCATTAAACCCGGTCTCTTATTAATGCACAATAAAGTCTTTTGAACTTCTCCTTGTGTTCAGGGCTCACTGTATGAGTCACAAATACCGGTATTTAAACTAAGACTATGTTGCCTTGGATAATCAATGATATCCCCAACATTTCAAATGGCCTTAGAGGGGCACCTTTGATTTAAGGGATGTGATTAGCTGTCAGAATGTGGCTTGGCTATGGGGTAGAGCTTTACCAAGAATATTTATGTGACTTTGTGACCTCTAGATGGTTATTTATGTAACCAAGTAAGAAATTTATGAAGCAGAATGTATTTTATTTACACAAAAGAATGTTGTCTTTATTACTTTATTATTTGAAATAATGTTTTATGACACATTTCATTTACCTTGGCATACCAAACATCCGAGGGGTGCATCAATGGTGTGAGGCAACAACTAAAACTACACTTTCAGCTACTTAGCATTTTAACAGTCTATTTATGCTAGTGACCTAGCTATATGTCCGCAATTTAAAACTTAGAACCTTTTGAGTGTAATTAAATAATCAAAAAACAAATAAACTTCCATAAAGTGAAAATTATGTAAAGCACTAAAGCAGTGTTATGTTTCATAAATTCACAGTGATAAACTAAAACTGGTAGAACGGTAGCTGTATGATTTTGTTGTACATGTTACAATACAATCTGCACGTCCCAGCAGTGAAGTTGTTAAACACTAGGTCTCAGTTCACGGTTTGGTCACAAGCCTGAAATAACAGGAAGTTTCCAGGGAAGAGCTAGGAGGTGTTTTAAAGAGCATCGGGTATGATGTTTGAAAGAAAATTAGTAACCACTGACGTCTGTACCGTATTCTACTAAATGTATGTGCTTACAATTTCATTTTTTCATGCAGTAAGTAAACTAGATTTTAGTGACCTACTATAATAGGTTTGCGATCCATCAGATAGCTTTTAATCTAGTTAGAGATATCTTAACTGAACCAAGATAATACTCCTTATGGTCTAATACACTAATTTCAGAGTTTCATACCTGAATGCCCTAAAACATTATCTGTGAAAGATCTTCAATTGTTTCAATAGATTTCATAACAGGTGTCCCTACAATTAGTGTGGCAGTTTCTAGGTCCCCCACTTTTATAGGGAAAAACAAAAAAAAAAAAAAAAATCTATATATATATATATATATATATATATATATGGTATATATCATATACAACAAAAATGTTATTTGCTGTAATTTCTTTTACCCACAAACAAACTACAAGAACCTCTATTAGAAAAGTAGATACGTGTCTGAATTTACTCTACTGGTATTGACCTTTTGTGTTTTTTTTGTATTTAATCTGTTATAGTAGTTTTATGTATTCATGACAGCAACATTGTATGTACTGACAAATGAGTCCTTAAATCACAAATTATTTAGAATTTTGAATAATTCATGTGACCCTGGCCTCCACACCAGATAAAAATGACAAGCACTAAGGACTAGTGGAAAACAAAGGATCACATTGTGTACTAGTTTTGTTCCCTTGAGAGTTATCTGAAGAAAGAGTTTAATTAAATTACCACATGTGAAAGCTATACATTAACTTTCCCTAAATATGTATTTATTCAGATTTGTAACATGCATGAATGTGTCAGTATTAATAACAACTTATATCATCTAAACCATTTACCATGTGTACTTGTGGATAATCTTTTAAAAATTCACCATCAGTGATGGGATAGGCATAAGGCTAAGCTAGTTATAAGATAAAGGCCAGGGACCAAGGAAAGTATTCAGAAATTGGGCAGACTGGATGGGCCGAATGGTTCATACCTGCTGACTTAGACTATGTTAATTAAGGGTAGCCATTACAACTGTGCAACTTAGTGCTACCTTATAAGAAGCACCAACCTGTTTCCTTCTTTCATCACCAGTGGCGTCTCCAGCATTCATATTTAGGGGGGGGCACATGGGGGGCCAGGGACCAAAGTAGGGGGCCAATTATAAAACGGCACATATACACTATATATATATATATATACACATACATACACACGTTAGATGTGCATTTTTAACTACATAATAGTAAAGACCGTGATTGCAATATGATTTCAAAATAACAGCTAAACTGTCAGTTATTTTTCATTCTTTAATATTAGCCCCTGCTGACAATATATATAAATATTAGACCCTGCTGCCGAAATATAGAAATATTATACCCTGCTTACTATATATATTAATATTAACCCCTGCTGCAGATATATATTGGTATTAGCCCATGCTGTCGATATATATAGTATTAGTCCCTGCTTCCTATATATATATTAATATTAGCCCCTGCAGCCAATATATATTAATATTAGACACTGCTGTCAATATATAAATAAATATTAGACCCTGCTGCCAATATAGAAATAAATATTAGCCCCTGCTGCCAAAACATATATAAATATTTGCCCCTGCTGCCACTCTGTCCTCCCTGCCCGAGATATGCTGCCACTGTCCTCCTCCCTGCCCGAGATATGCTGCCACTGTCCTCCTCCCTGCCCGAGATATGCTACCACTGTCCTCCCTGCCCGAGATATGCTGCCACTGTCCTCCCTCCCCGATAAAAAGCGAAAGAGAGAAAGGGGCGCCGAGTGGTTTTCGCTTACCAAGCTGTCAATACCCGCTTGGCGCCCCTCTCTCCTCTGCGGCGAGTCTCCCTGTTCGGTCTCGGTGCCAGCTTGTAATGCTGAGAGAACATTTCCGGCGCTCAGCATTACAAGCCGGCATCGAGACCGAACAGGGAGACTCGCCGCAGGACTGCTGAAAGGTAAGTACAAGGGGGGGGGGACGGAGGGAGAGGAAGGGTAGATAATGAGGGGGCGGCAGGGACGGAGGGAGAGGAAGGGTAGATAATGGGGGGGGCGGCAAGGACGGAGGGAGAGGAAGGGTAGATAAGGGGGGGGGCAGCATTTTAAAATTCGCCCCAGGCGGCATTTTGCCTTGGGCCGGCCCTGAGAACACCCCCAACATCAGCGGAACCGCCCACCAACGTCAGTGGGCAGTACTGGCCCAGAAGTTCCCAGGTATTTATTCACTAAATAGGCTTATAATGTACTTTTTAACAATATGTATGTGATAAGTCTAGGGCTGGTCTGCAGTGATAGATTTTGGAATATTGAAATTATTTAACTCTTTAACTCTGTATAATATGACAGCTTTGTGTACCTGTTTTTAAAGCGAATTAACTTAATTGCTGCATTTGGTACCTGCTATTATTTCATTCTAGTTCTATTTTGATGTACCTTACTAGAAACAGACTTACATTGTTCTCAGATTATCAAATTATCTTGAAAATCTTCTGACTTTAAAGAAATAGGAAAACAACTGGTTTCTTTTTTTCTGCATTATTATGTGTATAGTGCTGGGCTCTTTTATTTGCATAGTTTGTGTGCTGACCTTCCTTAACACATTTGAGAAAGTCGTTGGGTTGATTTGTGGGGAGACAACACTATGTAGGGTGCAGCACCCATCAGTGTTGTAATTACTTGCTTTTGTGTCTTCCTTTTGTTTCTCTTAGTGAATCCATTTAAACAAACACTTTCTCAAGGTGCTAAGATGTTTGGCAAGCCTTGCTGCAGCTTAACTGGACCCTGAACACACGTGGGACCTGGTATTTTTACTATGCTGTGCTGGCCCCGGTAATTCTTAAATGTGCCTTTGCCTGCTTCCTGACTTTGCCTCAGGTTTTTTCCTACTGCGGGTTGTGATTTTGGGCTCTGACCTCTGGCCTGCCTTGCTACTCGGGTTGCCTCTATGGCTGTTGTCCGAGTGATTACCACCAAATCTGGTTTGTCCTGTTTTTCGCTTTTGTGACTCTGTTGCTATCCAGTTTGCATAGAGATCTGTGAGAGCTCTGTCACCATCTGCCTACTTCCCCAAACTAGTGCTGTGTTCCTGAGCTTTTTGCTAGTCATTGCTACATTCTGATTGACTTCCCATCCTTGGGACAATGGTACAAAACCTTCGTCATTATTGGAGCAGGTAAGTGTGAGGTGCAGGAGGCACACCTCCCACTCCTGCTAGCCTGGAGTTTTGCTTTAGCCAACCTTCACGTATATTCAGGAAAGCACATTTGATCATACAGTTTGGGAAAACAGCAATTAATGCCTTAAATTACCCAGATTTTGGTTATACAAATGTCTGATAGGGCTGCATTTATATTCCAGGTGGCCCTACCCACAAAGACCCTTGGCCCTTCCACTCAAAAAATATTTCTATGCAGGCCATATGTAGGGCAAAAAAAGTGCATGAATAATACGCATAACACTAAGGAATAAAGTTCAAGGAAAAGTCTCCAAACAGCAATTTTATTTTTTTACACATTCACTGCTTATGTGGACCTAAGCAAATGAAATAATATATGGTGTATAGTATTAATGATCATTAATAATATAATAACATTAGCCGCAATATACGTTTTGCTAAGTGGTTGAAAGCAAAAATGAAAATGCAGAACGGTCTTGGTTTTAGAAAAGGTTGCATCATATTTTTAAGAATATATAGGCTATGTGATGTATGAGTTTTACACATAAACCTTCTAGAAGCTTATTTACCATCAGATTATATGTTTATGTTCTTTTTTCTAGGTTACATTTCTTTATAGGGAATAATTTTTCTTGAATAAAGCAAATCTCACATAAGTCACAATAAATAGATGGAGATCATATGTAGAGACCTAGGTCGCTTTACAAATAATTGGCAGCTTTGTAAGAAATGTAAATTATACTCACTGATTTCGGGGATGTTCCAGTTTGTGCAGTTGTGACAGTCGATCCAGTCGTGTATTTCAGCATTTTGTAAAAAATCTCTTAACAGCAGTATATGTCAATAAAAAAAAGTTAATTCACACGTTTGTTTAAAAAATGAACCTGATTTTTGCAAGCAATAGGATCCGAGGGCCAAGAGATCCCACGAATGTAAACATGTTTCAAAATCTGCAGACGGTCTCGAGAAGTTTTAGCAGATCAGTAATCCTGTGTAGGGTTTTTCCACCCCTCACTACAGATCCTTATATCCTCTGCAGGTAATCCTGCGTCTGCCAGGACTAGCGACAGATGTCTTCTGAGAAATCTGTAGTTCATGAACCTTTTACATCTGTAGTGACCACTCATACGTTGCTATGAAACTATGTTCTTTTCCACAGGTATCTCATAAAGTGGCTTCTTACCTGACCTGTCAGGCTGCATTCACTGTGCCTTATTTCCTTAGGACTGCTCACCTGGTCATACGCAAGTTGCTGAAGTCAGACAACACCCTCCCAGCAGGAGGGTGGACCTTTCTATGTCGATCCTTCCTTTGTTAACTCCATCCTTTACTAGAATACAGCACATAATAAAACACAGTCATGTACTAGAACAGTGCTTTTCAGTGTTTTCCCAACCAGATAACACCAGAAACATTTTCCGGCCAAATTCCGCAATATTGACATTTTTATCAGACCCCTGACTGTATTATTTTTAAAGAAATGTATTAACGATATTCAGTTGGTTTAGAAGAAACAACAAGAAGATTAAAAAAAGCCTCTAGAATGTCAAGAAAAATATTGATGGTAATGAAACATGTTAACAACCCATACAGAATATAAACCCCTACTTTATTGGTAGATTGCAACTTTATACTTAATACCTTTCTTTGTTTATATTAAGTTTTTCACATTGTTTCTTTTATTCACGTATTCCGCACACAGCGGCAAAACATGAAGAAAATAAAACTAATTATTTTTTTTTGACATTGGTTTCAGTTTATTTAGTTTTAGTTTTTTTTAGTTTTTACTTTTCCCAACAGTATCTTTTACTCGTTAGGCGCCGTGTAGAATTTGTAACCTAATACTATAACGCATAGGGTTAATTGCTGAAACCCTTCTACATTATACTGACATGAGATACTGAACACACATGCAGTATTAAAAAGCAAACATGCATTGACAGCTGATTATCTACCCAGGTCCTGCTCAGCTATACAGATCTCTTCCTCTCCAAGGGAGGAGCTGCTTTCCAGCAGACAAACATAAGCCGAACTTAACCCTTTGCTTCTGGGGTTGACTTATTAAACTTCTCCTTGCCAAAGAATGGAGTGGCACGTTGTTTTCAGTTGTGCGGCACAAGTCACTGGCACTGAACGGGCCATAATTATTTGCATTGATTTGTAAAATGGTAATTATCTTTTCTGAAGCACATTCTTACATGGTTACATGTTAATATATTCCAGAAAAACCAGGTGAACTAGGATATGCTGATAACCTCTTGCATCTAGTGGTTTGTAGCTATTGCAAAATGTTTACCATAAAATCATGGGTAAAGTATGTACCTGTGAAATTTCACGCTCAGTTCTACCGGGAAATATAAATTCTAACGTATTATATTCCACAGCCTACCAGCATATCACATTAAACGGCATATGCTAAGATTTTCTCACTCTCCCTTGTGCTATACATTGAGCCATATTCCCCGTTCAGCTTCTTATTATTATTTGTAGTCCTTTATACTATCAATCACCCTGTCTTGTTACTTGTAACTAATGCCCAAGCCCAGTGGCTGGACGCAGAGCCGGCCCTGAATCAAACAATAATAAACAGTTTTGCATATGTTATTATCTGTATTACATATACTTTGGCTGTTAACTTGATAGATGGTAATTAAACTTTAGTCGCTCAGCTGTGTGAACGGAGACACATTTCGATTGACCTTTCACATCAAAAAGGAAAAAAATGGCATAATATGACCTGTTTCCTGTGGATTCTGGGAACGGTGTCAGTTCAGAGACGATTTACGTGGAACTAAAGCATTTTCGATTATTCTGTCTTTCAGTAGATAAAAATAGCGGAAAGTAGATGTATTTTACAGAAGAGGCTATTTCAACGTGATTACAATCAGGAAATGCGCATACATTATAAAAATTATATCTGAGAGTTTTTAAAGGCCATCAGAACTGTTTAAGTAGGCCCAAATAAACTCATACCACACACCAAAACAAAGCAAAAGCAATGTTGTTGACTTATTATATACTTTATGTCCTATTATGGCTTAGCTGAACGAGGCCAAATGTGTGGAAGCCCTGTTGTGTCATTTTCCGGTTTTATGCTGCTACATCATACGTAGTGATAACACTCCACCACTTCTTGTGTTACAGTGGTGGTCCTTCAGTTACTGTGGTGGTCCTTCAGTAAATCAGTATATTTTTTTTTAAACATTTTTTATTATTTTGAGGAATTTGTTAATAGTGAATTTTGAGCACACAGGAAGTTGTATAAATTTTGTCCCCATCTAAAAGCATTTACATTAGCCGTTGAAAAGATAGAGATAATTTATTATTTGGAATCTATGCAAGATGCTATAGACTCATCTAGAACACAAAAAAGCATTATCTCAAAGGATCGGTGCACAAAACTGTATACATTTGTAAGTAGCACAAATAGTGTGCAAAACAAACAAAATGTCTGCATACCAAAGGATATAGCTACATTTATTTAATGATCGCAATATACAATAATATATATATATATATATATATATGCAAACAAAAAGAAAAGACAAGCTTCAAAGCACAAGGACCCATATGAACTCCCCTAATGTTTTAGAGGTGTACATCTTAATCAAGGGTAAAGTTTCTATGATGTACCCATGTTCCTCTGATTTGCTGCTTAGCTGTAAATAAATGCTTCTCTCTGTAATCTGATTACACAGTGTTACTGTAGTCCCCTGCTATGGCGACTATTGTACAAAGCTCTTAATGAAAGACTGCATATTTTCCAAAATAACACACCAGTATAAATTTTTTACATTTTTGTCATTTTATTGACAACACCGTATTATATAGCTCAGGAATCAATTGATACAGTTTATCAGCCTCTCGGATACAATTATTTCTATTATTTCTTGTTTTATATAGCGCCATCAGATTCCGCAGTGCTGTACAAAGGGTATACAGAACATAACAATTAGTATATAACATAACAAGGTGACGTACAGAAACAACAGACGAGGAGGACCCTGCTCAAATGAGCTTACGATAAAAACAGGTGAACCTTTCAGAGAGACTGATTGAGCCAATTTATGAGAATTAGGGATTAATCTAGCCTTGGTGCAGCATTAATCTAAATTTTATTAAAGACAGGAGGCGAGTATTTTGTATTATCCTTTTTTACTGAATAAACCCCAGCAGCAAAGGAGTTAACAACCATCATAAAAAGAACCAATCAACACAGACAGGACCCTATATCAGTCCCAACATCCACCAACTCCTCCTCTTCCTTTGCGGTGACGCTGAACAGGAAAGGCAAGCCACCAAGCAACCGAAGACTGGAACAGAACCTTCAGAACAGACAGGAAACCCGCAGGTAAACAGGACCCTGGATCCGGAAACACTCAGATAGTCGCAGAACGGCCTGAAAAACAGAAGCAAAGTGACAATACCAGGCACACAAAGTGCAAATCCCTGAAACAAGATCTCAAATCACAAAACAGGGACAACCCAAAACATCCCCCACAACCAAATCGGGAGGGTATAGAAATAGAGGGAAAATACTCGCCTCCTGTCTTTTATAAAATTTAGATTAATGCTGCACCAAGGCTAGATTAATCCCTAATTTTACAGCAAGACAGGAGGCTTGATATTTTGCAATTTTAACGCCGCAACAGAGCGCAGGAAGCATGCGGCTGAGGACGGAAATAGAAGTAGTGCGAAAAGTAGACTCCCGGGACCAATCTGCAGCCGAAAGGACGTCAGACAGGGAACTCCCGAGAGACAAAGCCGACGAGGCGGCAGCACCACGAACCGAGTGAGCCCCAAACGAAGGCTCAACTCCAGCCAGGCTAAGGATCCATCTAATCCACCTGGCCAAAGTCGGAGCAGAGACAGGATGAAACGGGCAGACATAGGAAATAAAGAGAGGACCCGAGGTAGAACTACGAAAGGGGCGAGACGCAAAAAGGTAAGCCTGAACACACTGAGCTACGCAAAGTCTAGGTCTATCAGGGAAATAAGGGTACGAAACAGAAACCGAATTGGACTTGGTCCTGTGCGAAATAGAGACGGAAACCCCGACCGGCGAAAAGGAGAAAGAATCGACATCAAACGCACGAACGTCCGAAACCCGACGAAAAGAAACCAGACATAACATCAGAGAGGTCTTAGCCGAAAGCTGACGAAAAGACAGGCGGATATTATCCGGCCATGCCTCAAGGAAGTCCAGTACCCGCGAGACATCCCAAAAAGCGGAATAACTCGCAGAAGGAGGACGGGAAATTCGGATCCCCCGGAGAAGGCGACACACCGAAGGATCCTTATTGACGCCTAGACCGGCAACGGGAACGTGGGCGGCAGAGATAGCCGATCGAAACAAATTAATAGACCGGTAAGACTTGCCCTGGGAATAAAGGTGCGCAAAAAAGTTAAGCACAGCCACTACAGGAGCCGTAACGGGATCGAAATCGTGTTCCAAACACCAGCGACACCACACACCCCAGGCCTGAAGATAGGACTTCCGCGTTCCAGGGGCCCAGGAGCCCCAAAGCAACTCCCTAGCCGCTGCCGATAGGCCCGGCACATTCCAGGATCCCCTGAAACCAGCCAAGCCACTAGCGCCAGGTGGTCCTGAAAAATCAGGGGATGAGGGTTCCCCTCCGGGTCTAGTAGTAGGTCCGGAGAGGAGGGAAAGAGAAGTGGGTCCTCGCAGGACAACTCCAGCAGCAACGGGAACCACGGTCCTCCAAAGCGGAGTGACCACGAGAACCGTAACCCCCTGCTTGGAGAGATAGTGGAGCGTGCGCAGAATTATGGAGAATGGAGAGAAGGCATAGGCGCCCTGAGGGGGCCAGGTCTGGAGGAAGGCATCCACCGCCAGGGAGAGAGGGTCCGGAAGCCAGCTGAAGAAGGCTTCCGTCTGTCGGTTCATCCGGGAGGCAAAGAGGTCCAGGTGAAAAGGACCCCGGAGGTGATCCAGAGACAGAAACACCCCACGAAGAAGACGCCAGTCGCTGGCATCCCTCCAGTGGCGAGAAAACCAATCCGCCACTAAATTGTCTTTGCCGGGCAGGTACTCCGCCCGAATTGACAGGTGATTGTCCAGACAATACTGGTAGAGGTCTTTGGTGAGCTCCGTCAGGAGTCGCGACCTCGTGCCTCCAAGCCGGTTGATGTACCGAACCGCGGACACATTGTCCATACGGAGAACAAGGGAACAATGAGTGACGGCCTTGGTAAAGCTGCGGATGGCAAAGGAACCCGCTATGAGTTCTAAACAATTTATGTGGAGACCGCGTTCGTCGTCTGACCAAAGACCCCCCGTCGCCGTGTCGCTGCACGCCGCACCCCAGCCAAGTAGGCTGGCGTCTGATTCTAGGACGATATCCGGAGCTCGGCCATTCCAGGCGTCCATGTGGGAGAGCCACCAACGAAGCTCCAGCCGCGCCTCGTCGGAGAGGGGGACGACGAGGTCGTAGGAACCCGAAGCCCGAAGATGCCGAGTCTTCAACCTCTGAAGAGCCCAGTAGTGCAAGGGACTGGGAAATATGGCCTGGATGGAGGCCGATAAAAAACCTATGATGCGTGCCAGCGACCTGAGGCAAGCGGAGCATAGCCGCAACCGAGTCCACAGTGAATCCAAGGAACTGGATCGACTGCGTAGGGACGAGGACCGACTTCGTCTCGTTGATTATAAAACCGAGGTCCTGGAATAATCGGACTGCCAAGGCCGTGTCTCGAATAAGGGATTCCCTGTCTGAAGCCATGAGGAGCACATCGTCCAGATAGACGATGCACCGAACGCCGCGAGCGCAAAGGAATTCCATGACCGGCTTCAGAAGCTTCGTGAAGCACCACGGGGCTGAGCTGAGGCCGAACGGGAGGCAGGTGAACTGCCATAGAAGACCCTTCCAACGAAACTGGAGATACCTCCTGTGTTCCGAGTGGACCGGAATCGTCAAATAAGCGTCTTTTAAATCCAGCCGCATGAACCAATCGTTCTCGCGGAGGACATCCCGCAAAAGATGGATACCCTCCATCTTGAAGTGACGGTAGGCAACCAGGGAGTTCAGGGAACAAAGATTGATAACGGGGCGGAAGTCCCCGGACTTCTTTGTCACCAGAAAGATATTGCTGATGAAACAAGGAGGGCCGAGGGCCCGCTCTATTGCTCCCTTCACGCGCAGGGAGGCCATCTCCGCATAGATAAGGTCTCTGGAGCTGCACGGCTCAAGCAGCAAAGAAAGAGGAGGAGTTGCTGGATGTTGGGACTGATATAGGGTGCTGTCTGTGTTGATTGGTTCTTTTTATGATGGTTGTTAACTCCTTTGCTGCTGGGGGTTATTCAGTAAAGGATAATATATAGGCAAAATATGAAGCCTCCTGTCTTGCTGTAAAATTACCTATAAGCCATACGTTGAGGGTTTGCTGATGACATCTTGAATATTTAATAAAATATTTTTCATGTAGGTAAGAGGTGACTGACGGGACAAAGCAGCACCCAGTATCTACTTGATCACTGCCCTCTTTTATTATGGATCATAGAGCAAAGTTCAGTGGTTCTCTCCGGAGCCACCTACTGTTGATGATTCAGAGATGAAGAATGATGCTTGTCATCACGTCACAATGCTTCTGTGCACGACTGACTAATACAAAGCATTTTGTAAGGATGTTATATGCCTATGATTTATGTCAAATGTTCACAAGAGCAGTGGTACAGGTAGGCATTCAGGACAAAGGCTCAAGAAATTAACATACAAACAAAACCCATAAAAGTCAGACACGTTTAGATTCCTGGCTTACTGCTAGAATAATAATGACAAATAAATACATAAAACATAGCAAGAATTAAGCACATAGCCAGCGAATACCATTCAAAAAGCTATCTAACTATCTAAGGCATAAATATTGGGGATTAGATGGTATTCGCTGGGTATGCGCTGAGTTCTTGCTTTGTTTTGTGTACTTATTGGTCATTTTAATTCTACCAGCTACCTGGGAATCTACTTTTTCAACTTGTGCGCTCCCCTATTATGTGCTGTGCATATTTTAAATTCTATGGTTTTACAGATCAGGGCATAATAACAGTCATCTATTCCTTAGCAGATCTAAAAATTAGATAAATACAATGAATACAAAATTAGACAAAACAATACATTTCACTGTCTCATAATTTAGTCAACAAAAATAAAGGCACAATGGAGAAGCCATGTGTGGAAAACTAAGTACACCCTTACTGCTTCCATAGGAATTACGATGCTAAGTAGCATTCAAATGCCTTTGATTAATTGATCATCAGCAAGTGTGACAAACCTCTATAAAAGTCAATGTTTTAGAAGTTTGCTGGTCTGGAGCATTCATGTGTGTGTTATCACAATGCAGACATCAGCAATGATCTGCCCTGCAGTATGGAGAATGTATAACTAATTGGTTCCCTTCCATGAGTCTATACATCCCACATACTGCAGGGCAGCATTTTATCTAGGCTGAAAAACTTTATAGGTGTCTTCGGAAAGATGGCCGATGTGGTTGCCCTTATTAGAGCTCATGGCTCTTTGTGTGAGTACTTGCTGGGAGCGATCTCAGCAGCTGCCGGTAATATCTGGTTGGTTAAAATGGTTAAATAAGGCTGTGGCCAACTCCCTTACCTACAATTTGTGGTTCTACAGTTCTTGGGTGTCCGTGTGTTTATTAAGCTATAGGCCTAAGCAGTCAAGGCATCCCAGGAACCGTGGTTGGGGGGAGATGCATAGCTGTTGGGCCAGTCAATGCAAAGAGAAGCTATTGGCTTTTGGGCGCAACATGGTTGAGGCCTATATATTTCCTACTCCCCTGCCAGCTCAAAGTTCAGTATTTTGTCCTGCCCTCACCCCTCCCCCCCTCTGTTCACAGCAGGATGTGCCCTAGCCCCCACTCCTAGGCAGTGAGAACAGGGAGAGTTTTGTCAAGACGATTGGAGGAGCTATGTCCTTAGGGGGAGCTGACTGCATCTTAGGACAACACCTCCCTGCAAAGGCCTGCTCTCAGCAGCTGCCAGTAATATGACTGGTTGGTTAAAATGGTTAAATAAAGCTGTGACCAACTCCCTTACCCATAATTTGTTGTTGTGTTGTTCTTGTATATTTGGGTTGGGTATTGTGTTTTTTAACCCCTTCGCGACCTTTGCCGGTTCAGGACCGTCATAACAAGAAGGTCACTAAATGACCTTTGACGGTCCTGAACCGTCAAAAAATTAAATAAGCTTAGAAAGTGATCAAGGATCACTTTCTTCGCTTAAACGGCCTTGCTGCAATGCCTCGATGTCGAGGCATTCAGCAAGGCCGAGATCGGCATCGGGGGCCATGTCTGGCCCCTCCCCGGGGCGTCAACAGCCGCCATACATTGTATGGCGGCGGACGCCAGTTTTAAAAGCGTTTAGGAGGCGATCAACAATCGCCTCCTAAACTTAAATGGTGTCGCTGGAATGCCTCGATCAGGAGGCATCCAGCGACACCAAACACTTACCTCTGGGTGGGCTGTGACCGCTCCGGAGAGCGGTCACAGCCGCCGCTGCCGGTGATCTTCGCCATCAAGCAAGATGGCGGCGGCCCGGGAAATAAAACAATAAAGACGAAAAAGTTCGCTAGAGGGTCTCCAGACCCTCTAGAGAACTGGCTCCACTTGCTGGTTGAATACAGGTACTGCATTCAACCATGCAAGTCAATGGAGCCCAGCTTTCTAATCACTATGTGATTAGTAAAATATTCAAAAAAAATTAAAATAAATAAAAAATGGAAAAAAAAAAAAAAAAATGTGCTAACATTTAAAAATAATTATGCAGTGATGTCACTAGATGAACCATCCAGTACCAGCAAAATGTGTAAAAAAAAATATAAAAAAAGTATTAAAAAAATAAAATTAAATTAAAAAATAAAGTTTATTATTTTGAGCAAGTGCTAAAAATTCTCAAAAATCTCAACAAAGAGTTAAAATAAAAGCACTTCAAATACCCAAGGGGTGTCTAATATATAAAAAAAATGGCTGATGGGGTAAATTGGAGTGGCCTAGCTCAAATATAGGGCATAGGTACAGACTGACCAAAATGGAGAAAATAAGCGCACTTCCCAAATGTGGCATTTTAAATCTGAAACAACCCGACAAACCCATGCATGTCGGGTATCACTGCACTCAGGAGATGTTCCTGAACACACATTGGCGTGTTGTTTGACAGTGGCATATACCAGGACCTGTATATCTATAACTAAAGTACAATTTGTGTGAAAAAAAAAAATAAAATTACTATTACAAAGTTTGACAAAGTGTAGTTCTATAATTGGTGCATGGAAAGGGTTAAAATAACAGCATTTGGAATACCCTGGGGTGTCTAGTTTTCAAAAATATATGGTTTGAATGGGTTAAATTGAGTTAACCGGCTTCAAAGATGTTCCAAAGAGGAGATGGAGGCAGACTGACCAGATTTGTTAAAAAAGATTTGGAAATCATAAAACGCTGCTTGTACTTATTGCCCTATAACTTACAAAAAACAGCAAAAAAACATAAAAACATTGGGTATTTCTAAACTCAGGACAAGTAGTAGAATCTATTTAGCTAGTTTTTTTACTTGCTTTTTTAGGTGAGTAAAAGATTTTTCAAATAAAAGTCATAAAATGTGTTTTTTTTTCAATTTTTCACCATGTTTTTTTTATTTTTTTTATAGTAAATAAGATGATACGATCAAAATAATGGTATCTGAAGAAAGCCCATCTTGTCCTGAAAAAAACAATATATAACTTATGTGGGTACACTAAATGGGTGAGGAGAAAATTACAGCTGAACACAAGCACCACAAAAGTGTCAAAACAGCCTCGGTCCCACAGGGTACAAAACGAAAAATGAGCCCGGTCCTTAAGGGGTTAAGTCATAGGTCTAAACAGTCAAGGAGTGATGAAATAAGTTCACTAACAGTGCACACAGCTGCTTATGTCTACTTCTGATTGTTTAATCAAATGGTGTTGATCTAATCAGAGGGACCTAGAAATTCTTAAGAAAAAGAATATTTGGGAAAAACATTCTAGATAATGGAAACTCTGCAAGGAGTCCATCTTTAAACATTTTATTGGACTGCACAACTTAGTCTGAACAGTGCAGAGAGGTATCTTAGTTTATAGTCATTAAATCATATATGTTGCTGTTTCTAACTGACTAGGCTGGTTACTACAACACCTGTTTTTGAAACATGAATATCCATTCTAAAACTATTTTGTACTTGTACTTAAAACACAGTTTGAAAAGTCTGAATTGGAAAATGCCTCATTAAAAAGAGCAGCTGAAAACCATACCTGATATTTTAAAGTGCACTAATTATATATTATGACATTCTAGGATTCTGGTTACCTTGATGTGGCTTGGCATACCTTTCATATTTTGCGATTGTAAGACCTCAAGGTGATCGAAAAAAACACAAACAAGCCGTGTGGAAGGGTGTCACGTTGTTTGAGATATTTTAATTGGCAGCATTTATTTTTCCTGACTGATTAGTTGATAAGTACCTTACTAAGCAGTATAGATAAAAATACTTATTGCAGAATCATGACTTTATTAGTGTATGCTGTTACATCATTTATAGTTCCAACGTATTGCACATAAGTCTAACAGATTCTTGTATAATCAGATATGTCTACCACAAATTTATTACACAGCTCATCCCTCTATAAAATAAAGCAATTAAGAACTTAATGTATAATGATGACAAATATATTTAGAACATACACTTAAAACGTGTAAATAACCTAGGCAGCAATATCTCAATAAGGCTGTGATTTTATGATCTCTGACTTATCCTAGGCAAACCAGTGACACTATACTAAGCAACAGTTCAATTCATAACTGTTTATATCTACATTTTCCAATAAAATAAATTGCTCATGTTTAGCTGACATCTTTAAAAACTATTCCTACAAAGCAAAGCGTTGCATGTTTAATGGGGAACTCACCCCATTTTTGGATTACTAGTATTGCATTAAAGGTAAGTTTTTAAACTTGTTCTAGTTTACACTTTATATATAATGCTTTCAGGCAGTTGGATATTACCCATTTGCATGTGTTCTAGCTCTATTATCTTAACCCAGGCTACTACACCTGCCTGTGGTAGAAAATGTAATGGCTCAGCCTTGATAATTGAAATTTGGCCAGCACTTCACAATAGTTTATCAAATAATGTAACCCAGAACCTGTCACTTCAAAAATGAACACATTTTTGTCATATTAAGTGAAAAAAAAAACAAAAACAAAGCACTTTAGTTGAAAAGGGCCAGCCCCAGTGTTGGATGGGACCTGGCCCAAAGTAGGTAGGAAGGGAGTTGTAGCGATCCACCCGCATTACCCAAACGGCTGCTTCGCGAAGCTAACATAATGAGGAGGCAAAGTATGGGCTTCTTCTCCATAGGTTGCTCAGGGGAGATCAAAGGATCTCCACAATTGGTCCGTGCTCCCCATTGCCTACAAAAGCAGGAGAGCAGGACAGTGTCTGAAAACCTGTACTGCATCATCCCTCCCAACTGTCTCGCTTTACACGGGACAGCCACAATGTTTCTCCTCTATCCCACTATCTTGCCAAAAGCATGGCGAAATAGCAGGATTCAAGACTGCAATCCCTCAGTCCTGACACCAGAGAATGCATATTGCGCATAAGGGACAAAGCTTTAGAAGTAAGCGCTACTGCTCATGCTAACCATTGACTTCATACCAATAAAAGTGCCAATTTTAGAGCGTGATTATAAATTACTAAACAATTGCTTGTTTTACTATCAGTGAGGATAGAGAGGGCATTTTTAAAATATGTTTTGTCTTCTTTAGGTCTGGAAACATCTGCAAGCTGATCACCAGCAGATGAAAGGATGCGTATGTTTATATACTCATTTATTACTCAGTTTTACTATTAACCCCTTTGCGACCTTTGCCGGTTCAGGACCGTCATAACAAGAAGGTCACTAAATGACCTTTGACGGTCCTGAACCGTCTAAAAATTAAATAAGCTTAGAAAGTGATCAAGGATCACTTTCTTCGCTTAAACGGCCTTGCTGCAATGCCTCGATGTCGAGGCATTCAGCAAGGCCGAGATCGGCATCGGGGGCCATGTCTGGCCCCTCCCCGGGGCGTCAACAGCCGCCATACATTGTATGGCGGCGGACGCCCGTTTTAAAAGCGTGTCGCTGGATGGTGTCGCTGGAATGCCTCGATCAGGAGGCATCCAGCGACACCAAACACTTACCTCTGGGTGGGCTGTGGCCGGGAAATAAAACAATAAAGACGAAAAAGTTCGCTAGAGGGTCTCCAGACCCTCTAGAGAACTGGCTCCACTTGCTGGTTGAATACAGGTACTGCATTCAACCATGCAAGTCAATGGAGCCCAGCTTTCTAATCACTATGTGATTAGTAAAATATTCAAAAAAAATAAAAATAAATAAAAAATGGAAAAAAAAATTAAAAAAAAATGTGCTAACATTTAAAAATAATTATGCAGTGATGTCACTAGATGAACCATCCAGTACCAGCAAAATGTGTAAAAAAATATATTAAAAAAGTATTAAAAAAATAAAATAAAATTAAAAAATAAAGTTTATTATTTTGAGCAAGTGCTAAAATTTCTCAAAAATCTCAACAAAGAGTTAAAATAAAAGCACTTCAAATACCCAAGGGGTGTCTAATATATAAAAAATGGCTGATGGGGTAAATTGGAGTGGCCTAGCTCAAAGATAGGGCATAGGTACAGACTGACCAAAATGGAGAAAAAAAGCGCACTTCCCAAATGTGGCATTTTAAATCTGAAACAACCCAACAAACCCATGCATGTCGGGTATCACTGCACTCAGGAGATGTTCCTGAACACACATTGGGGTGTTGTTTGACAGTGGCATATACCAGGACCTGTATATCTATAACTAAAGTACAATTTGTGTGAAAAAAAAAAAAAATTACTATTACAAAGTTTGGCAAAGTGTAGTTCTATAATTGGTGCATGGAAAGGGTTAAAATAACAGCATTTGGAATACCCTGGGGTGTCTAGTTTTCAAAAATATATGGTTTGAATGGGTTAAATTGAGTTAACCGGCTTCAAAGATGTTCCAAAGAGGAGATGGAGGCAGACTGACCAGATTTGTTAAAAAAGATTTGGAAATCATAAAACGCTGCTTGTACTTATTGCCCTATAACTTACAAAAAACAGCAAAAAAACATAAAAACATTGGGTATTTCTAAACTCAGAACAAGTAGTAGAATCTATTTAGCTAGTTTTTTTACTTGCTTTTTTAGGTGAGTAAAAGATTTTTCAAATAAAAGTCATAAAATGTGTTTTTTTTTCAATTTTTCACCATGTTTTTTTTATTTTTTTTATAGTAAATAAGATGATACGATCAAAATAATGGTATCTGAAGAAAACCCATCTTGTCCTGAAAAAAACAATATATAACTTATGTGGGTACACTAAATGGGTGAGGAGAAAATTACAGCTGAACACAAGCACCACAAAAGTGTCAAAACAGCCTCGGTCCCACAGGGTACAAAACGAAAAATGAGCCCGGTCCTTAAGGGGTTAAACTAGGCATGTTTATTGACATTTCATAATGGTTTTCAGTGTGGCTTACATTCAGTTAGGATAATTAACTATTATATATCACAAGGATCATAACCACAAACTTATTGTTGATCTTTTTACCTATTAAATACAGAAAATATTTTTATTGAAATGGTTTGTTGACTGTGGTAAACATTCACACGATATGCATCACAACATGAGTTCTGATTAATTTAAAGAATGTTATTGTCTGTTGTTTATCTAAAATATATTAGTGTGACCACATTCACAAGACTGTACCTTCATCTTAGAGTACCTAGTAACTGACTATTTATTAGGTGTTGTACGTACATGCCTAGGGACCCCTCGCTCTGGTGCCCAGTGCTATATTGGAAAACCTGGCTAATCAGGGGTCAAGGCTTCTAGGAGGCAGGAGGTCAACTGTGTAGCGAGCAATGGCAGCAGGGACCCCCATCGGTCCAGTATCCAAGACGCTCACCTAGATCATCTATATAGCAGGGTCAGCTTTTCATAAGACTTTAAGACATCTTACTATTAAGTAACCAGTCATTTCCATTTACCTTTTCCCTAGTGCCCTCTTTTCCTTTATCCTGTATCCCAAATTCTGCTTGTTTGCTCTGGGATGGGAAGAGAAGCAGGGCCCATCCCAGGAACCAGAGACAGGGGATTGAGGTGGATGCGAAGCATGGTTAGGGATGGACAGATATATAATACTCTAAAATGTGGCCCACATCTTGGCCAAAGAACAGATCCTTTCCCTTTGGAATGTATCTGTAGAAGTCAATCATAGGGGCTTGAGCCACACAATAAAGATCCAAGCACAAAGGAAACAAAATCAACGTATGGCCTGGGGCTAGTGACAGACCCAACAGTTATTTAAAACAAAATAATAATACAAACCAATTAACAAGTAACGAGTAAATTATTCTAAGAGTATTTAAAGAGACTATCAAAGACATTTAATAAAACTTAAATAAAACGAAAGGGTTAGTGGCAAAACATGTCACGTGCTGTCGAATGACCATGAGATCGCTGGCTCATACTGTTGACAATAAAGCAGAAGATACAACCCCTGGGAATCACAATCTATTTATCTTCTCAAATTGTATAATCTACTGTCCCTGTCTCCTACCAATTAATCTGCATTTTTATTATTTAAAGTAATGTTTTATGCAGTTTTTATACCGCATGAACATGTCACTAAAATATTAGATTTTGTATGGAGTCCTCTATTGTGTAACATAAGAACCGGAGAGATCTCATTTATGTCACACATTAGTTCAACAACTGTAAAGAATACATACTTTTGTAGAGTTGGATTGAAAATGTCAAAGCCATACCTGGACATGCTATAACTAATATGATATATATATTATACTATTATTATTATTTTTTATTTATATAGCGCCAACAATTTACGCAGTTCTTCTCACAATACCGATATTCAAGGCATATGACAAGACTAGAAGTGACAGACTAAGCCAAACCGATATATTAATATATATCCTAAAAACTATTTCTCCGTGTATTTTTAATAAACTCTCGCTGGTGAATGGTGAATTTATGGTTTGTTTTCCAGAGGCTGTGGCAGTTTCAGCGATTAGTTACTTTGATAGAAATGATAGCATGGGTGTGTATTCTGGCTTATCACACGGTTGTGCTGTGTTTGGTGTGACTCATTGACATTTATAGTCTGTCCTGTATATGAAACATGAAAACAGGCAGTAAAGAAATCTATACTGAGATGATACTAAACACAAGTCTCAGGAAGAACAGATCATGCATGATGTAGCCAGGAAGGAAGGCTAATATGCTCTGGGAATAGACAGGATAGAGGAATTATTACAGACTAAGTCAGTGTGATATGCGACATATACTGTATGCTGAGTATTGTGATTGTATATGTTTTCTATGAAAAAGTTGTGCAACAATGTTGTGTAACAATGCATTAAACACAAGATTAGTAGTAACTGAAGGCACTTAGAGGTGTCAATTAAATGGTCTAGTTTGTCTTTAGAAATATACAATTGACAGTGATATTCACATCTTTCTACCCAACATTGACATCATATACTACGTAACTTTTTATTTGTTTAATAAAAACTAATGACCAAAAAAAGAAATGTCCTTTACCTTTAGGTATAGGCAGGGTTGAGGGGACTATTCCAGGGCCAAATGCAGGGGTCTCAGGGGTCTGTCTGATTATGAGGTCATCAAGCAATGTAGATTATATGTGTGCATATGCACGTCTTTCTACCCAAAGGCCAGTCTGTGCCCGATCAGAGCAATCAAAAATTAAACCAACAGCAAATATGATTTCTTGATGCCTGTATCAAATTCAGTTGTTCTGTACTGCCATCTTGTGTCTTGTGCATAAACCTCTCCATTGCTAGGCCTCCCTTTTTTTTTGTATTTGTTAATATAATATTGTTTTATTTTGTAATGCTTAAAACTTAAAAGGTGCCCAATTAATTTCTGTAAGGACTATGAATTTAATGTCTTTTTAGGCAACACAAGACAATTGTCAATGTTAGTTATAAAATTGTTCATAATGATTTTACCATTATGTCAGTGGTTAAGGCTATATATATCTTTGTTAGAAATAATCAGAATGGATTATTGTCAGATTATTGGAGAATTATGGTGCCTGGCTGCACAGTATGCCTGCAGTGCTACCTGCTTGGAATGAAAATTACTTACCGGTATTTGCTTCTGTAATGCCTTCATCTATCATCTACATTGGTTCAGTAGGACACAGTGTTTACTGAAGCTTTTCAAGTGCAAAGCAGAAAATAATCTTTTTTATGAGCGAAAACATCATTTATATATAAAAAATATTTCCCAGATGTATTGGCCACAAAACTACCTCTCCCAGCATTTGAAATTTGCAATTGGAAATGTATAGTTCATAGCGGTTTGTGTTTAGGCCAGTTAAGTATAGATGTTTCATTTGGTGCCTATTTATGCAGAAAAAAAGCAGCTTTAATAAATCATTCCAGTAAGACACAACTGGAACTGGAGACTGTCAAAACCTTTTTTTTATTATACTCCTTTTACATTTACTTTTGGCAAAGTGCCGCCCCTTCTGAAGTGCCGCCTGGGGCAATTGCCCCAGTCGGCTCCATTGTAGGGCCAGCCCTGAATAGCACTGACACTCTAGCAAGGGGCATTGCTACGTTCCAAAAAGATTGTTGGCTAAAAAGCAATAGTAACTGTGAGAGGTGTTGCTCTTTCCGCAGTGTGCCAACATTTCTACCTACCTTTTCTATATACCTTTACCCAGCTGCTTACTTTTGCGCTTGTGCCCCCCCTCCTTGTACCAAAGCAGTCTCACTAGTATCATGGGCAGTCTGCAGGAGTACCTACAGCAGGTATCCTTGTCTCTGCAGTGTCCTGCAAAATATGGCCACTCTACATAGTGATGTCCTTACTTCCCCTATATGGTAGAGTAATACCTAACCTCACATCCACCCTCTCTCTCTTGCCCAATCCCTGGCAGCACTAACCCCAGACTCACCCCTGACACTCTTAACACCAACACTCATGCTAACACACTATAATAACATACATACACTCTAACACCATATGTGCTGACACATGAATTCATACAAACACCATACACTAACACACACTCAGTCTCACAAGTTACCATACCTTTTGCTTTGCATGGAGCCCTGTATTCAGTGCAGCTTGCACAGAGCTACTACTGCAAAGTTACGTAGCATGTGTAATGGGACCTCAGTTGGTCTCAGAAAAAGCTTGTTAATAAAGATTCAAAATATAGCAAAGATAAGCCTAGATTTTGAAAATGTAAATGTAAGTACAATTCAGTACTATGCATTGTAATATAGTATTATATGCGATACCACTACTATTGTGATATTACCCTAGCATCCTTACCTGGACTGGCCATAGAACAATTTCCTTTTGGGTATCTGGAGGACTAATCTACTTTTTACACAAACATACAAAACCCCATCTCTGTTAATTATTTTTAACTATTAAATCTAAATATATAGTGAAATACGTATATGAAAGTCTTAGCATTGCGTCAATTAAAGAGAATCGATAATTCAACTATGAATTTGTATATGGTGCAGGGTTTAGGAACAATTATTAAAAAAAGTTAACTAATATAACGCTATCTAGAATAAAGGAAAACATAAAAGTTGGGATCTTGTGGGCGGTCATAAGGGTATACAGAGGACACCGGACCAATTAACTCTGGTTAATAACTGTAATATCTGCAAAAAAGGTTTTCTATGGAGCAATGGCGTATGTCACAGTTGACCTCATCATCTAGTTTAGAGAAAAGGAGGCAGATTCAGGGCAGGTGGTATTCCCCGAGTCACTTTACTAGGACCTCTCTAGTGCTGCATAGCTCTCAGACCCATTTATACAGCGGATGTTTGTGTGTGCAGTAACCTTTCCATGCTACCTTATGACATACCCAGGTGCTATGAATGAAGGACCCCCTCAGCAAAACAGGAAAGGAGGTTCTAACTTGGACGTTGACCCAAAAATATATCACCAGCCAACATTTTATGTTTAGCTTAGCAGTAAGATACATACACAAGCATATTTTTAGGAAAAGATCAGAGCCATTCATTAGAAATAAAAACAGAGAGCTAACACAAATTAGATGAAAATTCAAAGAGTAGAAGCATAAGAGAAAATATAGATTAGGTGAAAGAATGAACAGAGATATATATATGTATATTCTAAACTAGTTGATAAGCCCATCATGGTATACACATAACGGAAAATTCTAAAGTACATAGCCACTCTGATGGGAGTGTTCATCTGGCATAAATATCATAATATTAATCTGTCTTTTTGGACAAAACTGTGTTTTCATGATGGATAGAGAGATAGAGAGATACCCCTCGTCTTATAATCGGGGTCGTCTTATAATCAGACCTCAAAGTCTGACTATGAGATGACTAAGATCCAGATACCCCGCAGCTGCAGGGGACCTGGATCCTCCTGTCTCAACCCCCCCCCCGCCCCACTTACCGGTACTTCAGAGTCCCCGGTGTGCAGCTGTCATGTAGCTGGGGCAGCGTGTAGACTCACGCTGCAGCCGGAAAGAGGCGTGGCTAGCAGCGGGGGTTGTCTGCGTGCATCGCGCAGACATTCCCCGGCTGTTAAAGATCTGAGTTCCCGGCACCGGTAAGTGGGGCGGGGGGGGGGGGTGTGTTATATGGGGGGCATAAGGTATTTCTGGAGGCAGAGTGCTCTGTGAAATGCCTTTTAACCACCTTAATGCCACTCTGCCTCCAGAAATGCCTTTTTAACCCTCTATACGCCACTCTGCTCTCCTGAAATGCCTTAAACCTCCCTATATGCCACTCTTCCCCATAATATGCCTTTTAACCCTCTAAGTGCCAGAGTGGCATATAGGGTTAAAAGGCATATCATGGGGCACAGTGGCATATAGGGTTAAAAGGCATATCATGGGGCACAGTGGCATATAGGGTTAGAGGGTTAAAAGGCATATCATGGGGCACAGTGGCATATAGGGGGTATAAGGCATTTCTGGGGCAGATGTGCATAACTGGGGGGCAGGTTGGAAAATAGAAGGAAATAAAACCAAAATATTTTTCTCAATCATAGCTTTTATTAAAAAAATAGTTTAGATGAATTAACATTTACTGGTAAAACTTTTTTCCTATAGGGTCGTCTTATATTCAGGCTTTTTCTTTTTTTCCTAAATTAATATTCAGATTTGGGGGGGTCGTCTTATAATCAGGGTCGTCTTATAATCGAGCAAACACGGTATTAAAAAAGCTCTGAAAAAATGAAGTGGAAGTTCTAACAAATAAAATGTAATTAATGATTATAGTCACCTCGAGATGTCTTGCCATATTTTAAGATAAGATATATGTATGTGCTGTGTTGCTATATTGAGTTTGCACTGGTTTGCAAAATAGAAGAGATACATTATAATTATAAATCATTTTGACTAGATCAATATTTTGTGGCATTGACCTTGCTTCTCCCTTGCATCTTTTTGTGCTGTTCTTGGAACTGTTCTGAACGTAAGGAAGGCAAGTGCTATACACAAAACAGAACTGGTGCAGTACTCAGAAGACATATGTATCAGATAAAATGTTTCATCAAATAAAGCCTTCACATACTTTTAAAATTGCTTATTAAAGGTGATGCACCACTTTTTAAAATGAAAATAAAGGTTATGCTAATTTTATAAGCAGTATAATTTAAGCTATTGTTTCTAACAGTGAATAACTACCAGACGTTAAACTAGGAAGAGGCAACACATTACTGCAAATATTGAACATTAGCTAACAAAGCAATTTCTTAAAGGTCAGCTGGGACCAGTCTCTTAATGACCTGGTGATCTAAAAATGTTTTTCACTGTACCTTGTTATAGTGTTCACTTATTCAGTAGTGATCTTGTGATGTTTTTTATTGTATTTTGCTCACCTGTGTGAAAAATGTTGGGACAGGAACATCAACAAGCTCTGGATGCTATTGTGACTTACCTGTTTGTTTTGTTTTTTTATATATTGCTTTTCGCTCTAAACAAGATATATAGAGAGTTATCTGAAGCCTAGTGAGAGCTGGTTCTGGATGATACATTGTTCGCAGAAGATTATGGGTCATGGAATCAATGGCACAAAATTATAGGCACAATATCAGTACAATTGGACTGACACATCTGATATTGTTGCTATACCCTGTCAATTACTTTTTCAGAAATTCAGGCAAGAACACACTTTTTTATTCGCCCAAAAGTTTCACTGAATTACTCAGCAGAACATATACTTTATATGAAAAGACAGGACTTTCTAACCAAAGTGGCTTATGGGCTTGTTGGTCACAAAGTAATAATGTCTGTTGTCACACAGCAGTTTTCAATCAAGGACTTATCTTCATCAGGCCTCAGTACCAGGCAATAAGCAATCATGTTTCTGTGGAACAAGTAAAATGGTTTGAAATGGCCACCCCCACATTCTACATGTGTCCCACAAAACAGCGAATTATAGGGACCAATCTTGTTTAAAAATTTGAAGAACTGGAAGAATTTAAACACCATCCAGATGACATCTGAATACTTGGATGGTTTATATATTGTTGCGAGGTCCCCCGGATGTCAATGTACAAAATTAAAATGTGGTCCTGTTTGTGTGAGAAGAGAAAAAAAACAGTTGAACAACTTGTATATAAGTGTACAGTGTTAGAGTGAGTTTGCATGTATGCGTGTTACAGTTATATAGGCTGAAAAAAGACATGCGTCCATCAAGTTCAGCCTTTCCCATATCTGTTAATTGTTGTTGATCCAAAAGAAGGCAAAAAACCCTGTTTCTGACCAATTTTGCAACAAACTAGGGGGGGGGGGGAATCCTTCTTGACCCCAGAATGGCAGTTAGATCTGTCCTTGGATCAAGAAGCCGTTTCCCCATAATTTAAAAGTGATATCCCTGAATATTATGCTTTTGCAAGTATCCATCCAGTTGCTGTTTAAATGTCTGTACTTCAACTACTGCAAACTACCTCTGCAGGCAGAGAATGCCACATCCTTATTGCCCTTAATGTAAAAAACCCTTTCCTTTGTGTTAGCTGTGCAGAGGAGGCACTAAAGAAATACTGCACACCCAGGTGCCACTAAACCAAGCTAGGGTTAATGGCACCTGGGTGCAGTATTTCTTAGACTCCCCCAAAGTTAACACACAATCTCACTCTAACTGCACACTTACATACACAGACACACCCTTACTCTAATAAGGTGTGCTGATGGGAGGATCATGATGTGTGGAACACAAGCTGAGCAATGGGCAGGACAATGTGATGGAAAATGGGGCAGGGTGATGGGAGGAGAGGACCAAGTCTTCTGATGGCTGCTCCTGACAAGCATCTTAATATTACCTTAATATGTGTTAGTGCCGACCATAGAAATTGAACTGAGCAAAAGAAACAGCTGCAGGCAGTAAGCCTAAGGGATGCTCTAGGACTGGGGTCCTCAAACTACGGCCCGCCGGGTGTTTTTGCCTCAGGACATCCATGTGTTCCGAAAGATGCTTTCGGAACACAAGGATGCCTCTGTGAAGTCCCTGCGGCACGCGTTTACTTTAAAAACGCGGGGACCGCCGGGAGCAGGCGCACGCAGCGACCTCACTGACGTCCCATGCGTGCACCCATGGCAACCGAGCGCAGAGGAGCGGAGAAGAAGCGAAGAAGCAAGGACGCGCGCTAGAGGTAAGTGTTTACCAGCGGCGCGTCCCTTCGGTGTTCTGACTATGTTCTGCTATGGCCGGAGCGGTGGTCGGAACACTGAAATGGGGCAGTACACAGGCATACAGCTGTATGCCTGTGGGGGAACATACTGCCAGCCCCTATAGTCCGGCCCTCCAACGGTCTGAGGGACCGTGAACTGGCCCCCTGTTTAAAAAGTTTGAGGACCCCTGCTCTAGGAGATCAGCTTGTGGTGATGTAAGTCAGACTCCCCTTCTCACTGGTGAAGGTGCACAATAGCACTCTTTATTACAGCTATGAGATTGTAACACTGGTAATGATATAATGCCCCAACTTGAGCCTTTGGCCTGCATTTTTGTCCATGTAAGCAATCACCCAGATCTGTGCCATAAAATAATGTAGGGGATATGGGCAAAAGTTTTTCTACCTGTGTTAAACAAAGCAAGTTTTTAAGTTTCTCTCACTCAAACTGAACAAACCTTTACTTAGGTTGTGTCTGTGTGTAGCACAATTACAGCAACATGACTAGATGTAGTTAAGAAGAAGGCTAAGAATGTTGCTCAGACACACAAACGTTTAAAAGAAAAAAATCACAGTTCACTGTTCACCTTATTTGTTGTCATACCAGTGTGTCTTAATAGAACCTGGAGTTCAGTTTTGTCACGGTGGATCATTCTAGACATTTGATGGAAACATGGATCTGAGGTCAAATTTCCATTCAAGATGAGCCATACCATACACTCTAGAATACACTTGCCACAACATCATCTCCCTGAACTATTTAATATGAAGAAGGAATCCAGCTTTCCAAAAGACAGCCAAGATGAAACATTTCATCTTACCAACTTACCTATGCATTAGAAAGGACCAAACCTATTGGCTTTCCCCTTACAACTACTAAATTAATAAGAAAACATGTACAATGCTATAAAAAAAGAAGTATTTGCCCCTTCCTAATTTCTTGTATTTTGCATGTCACACTTAAATGTTTCAGATCAAAGTTTAATATTACACAAAGATAACCCAAGTAAACACAACATGCAGTTTTTAAAAATGATGATTTAATGTATAAAAAAAGAAAAAAAAAAAATCTATCCAACCCTTCTTGGCCCTATGTGAAAAAGTAATTGCCCTCTTAGTTAATAAATCCACCAATTAGCCAAATGTATTTGATAATTGGGTTCAATTTCACTAGACACACACAGGCATGTAGTTGGTAATATAGGTTTTGATTAACTCTTTATCTTCAAAAAATAAGTTGGATTATCTGAAACATTTAAAACATTGAAATATAAGCAAAAATAGAAGAAATCAGGAAGGGACAAATATATTTTCCTTTCAAAAAGTACATTTAATAAATTTACTCAAAAAAGGGAATACGTGCTAGACATTAAGGTAGTAATTGGGAAATAAAGGCAAGTGACAAATTTAAAAATGTTATAATACAGTTAAAAGTTATTGTAATTGAGGTAATAGAAAAACAAATCATTTAATAATGATAACAGCAAGTCATGATAATGATATGAGAATATATATATACACGCATGCATTACAGTATTACTTCAGCTGCTCTCAACCCAGCACTAAAGGACCAGCAGCGGGCATGGTTTTATTGGAAAACTGGGCATATGTCCAGGGCCACTATTTGTTTGTAAGGACTGGGTTGAGAATTACTGATCTATTACATTATTCAATAACAGTTGATTGCTTAGAATAAAGGTCTATTAACTTGCCAAGTCAAATTAACGAAATACAATTCCCATGACTGCAGTTGTAGTACATTAATGGCTGAAGAGACATGTTTCATCTGTTACAAAAATACTGCAAAATCTCTGTTTTGTAACCGCTATATCAAATAATTTGAAAAGCAAAATTTAATGTATATTGAAATTATACTATTTACAAACATTCTTAAAATCGCCATACTGCAGAAACTTTATTTCCTGTTATTTGCAGGGCAGTTTCCATATTGCTTGCACTTGTTGGCGTATAGCCATTTGGCTTTCAGCTCCATTAAAAGGTAAAATTTCCAAATTTTTCACTTTTTATACAAAAAAATGAGGTTAAGCGGTTAAGACATCATCTCTAGAAAATTTATATACAGAGGGGGCGTCGTAAAGGCTATCTCCATCAGTGCTAACATCGTCGTCATCATCGTCAAGGTCGTTCAACATTTTGCTTGGGGAGCTCTTGCGTCTGCTACAACATAAATGTTAAACATAACATTGTTAATACATAAACACACATTTTATATGCGGTGGTAACAGAGGAGATACATTTATCAAAAGATGCAACAAAAACACTGTTGGTGTAAAAAGACGTAAGAATCACTTTTGTTTTTGGTAGAATAATTACAAAAATATAGACAGGTGCTTTTGAAAGCCTTAAAATGTTTCTTCCAAATGAAACTAGAAAACTCATCAAAACACTAGTTAATTGGCCGGGAACAGCGCAATTGTTTCCATTATTCCAAGAACGTTTTCTCTTCTTGATTGCACAAAAAAAAAAAAAAAGGTTTCCAATGAGTTTAATAACCAATTTACTCAGAAAGCCACCTGTTTGGCAGTATTCCCTAAAACAAAAAGTACAGTTCTCCGGTATTAAAAACATCCCTCCCAGTAGTATTGTGAAGCAGAAGGCAATGTTAGTCTGTTTTGAAAACATTTACCTCAGCTCCTTCCTTGCAGCATTCAATTGAGTTTGCAGTTGGTCATTAGTGTCAATTTGCTCTTCCAAATCTCGTTGAAGCTTCTTTTTGGAACTTTCCAATCTGTCTATTTCCTCTTCTGCTTCTTCAACTTGTCTCTTCATTGATTTCAAGCGCAGACTTAACTAGAGATTTAAAGGAGTGAACTGTATAGGTTACCAAGAACTTAAAACGTCATGTAAACCGATTAGGTTTATTCATTAGAGAGTGTGTTGGCAGGAGGTTCACAATTTTATCTTACTAACTTCAATGTACACTGAGAAGTTCCAATCCCAGTGAGCTTCTCTTACAAGAGTACTTTGATTGCTCTATATAAAGCATATGTAAGTCAACAAGTCACCACAGTAACTGAATTATGCATTATGCAGGGCAAGTTCGGCCCTTTATAGTTGACTCTCCCTACAGTTTCTTTAGTGAACTCCCATGCATTTATTATTCACTTTCTGATACTGCTGCATAGTATTCTTGGATGCTGTCAGCGGGGTCTCAGGCCGCAGTGTGATGAGGCCAGTTACCAAAATGATATAATAAGTAAGGAATTTTTATAAAGCGGGTATTTTTTCTTTTTTGAAAAGAGTCCTCAGGAATAGTATTTGACTGATTTGCTATAATAATTTATCAGAAACAGAATTATTATTTTTTTTTTTTTTTTTAAAAGTGCTCTGTAAACAAACCCAGTAAAAGCAGGTTTCTATAAATCCGTGGCTCTTAAATCCTACAGCACACAATTGAAATTATTAAATATAGGTGGCGCTATTACATAAGATGTAGTTGAGACACCAACACAAGGGTGACCGATTACAATGCTGCAATATATATATATTTTTTTTAAACGGGGAACACATTGGTATTAGTGAACTACATGGTTTTATATTAATTTCACTTTGTCCAAAATGTAAAATCAACCATAAAACAATCTTGAGGAATTTCATTAAGGACAAAATGAAATTTATATATTTATATATAAACAAAATAACCTCCATTACTTAACTCCAACATAATACCTTAAAAGTTAGGCTTTTACAAGATGCTTCTATTGATCTAGAGTTACTGTGATATTGGTAACAGTAATTGTTCATCTAGGGTAGAAAATTGACTGTAGCTGTTACTTACTGATTTATCTGATATTGCTCCAATGCATAGTTGGAGAATAATTTTTTTATATGTTGTGTGTCATTGAGCAACACTGTTTTGCAATCTACTGCTCACAAGTTCTCTAAAACGTTCACATTTATTAAGTTCCTATGTCCATTACAATTTCAAAAAATGTTACATATAGGTTACCTGATCTTTTTGATCTGTTAAAGTGAGATGTTCATCATCAACCTGCATCATTAACTCCTTCACTTTTCTCTCCAGCCTGCGGTTGCTGAGTTGGAGATTTGCCCGATCCCTGATAAAAAATGAAAAAGTACCTTGTCTGAGTATTGAGCAGGAACACTGCCAGGTCTTTTTCTGGGTTCTAAATGGATTGTACATTTGCTCAGAATACAGATCAAACACACAGTCTTACTAATGCTTTGAGGTTCTTTTTGTCTGTCAATATTTACTGTACAAAATCTGCACAGAAGGTGAATATACTATTTGATCTTTGAAATGGTACTGACTTTTTAAAAGCCCTAATCTGAGCTGAATTATAGTTATAACTACATTTCTTTGCTCACTCTGCTGAAACAACTGGTGGAAAGGGGGCATACAGTTCATAAATGGGGAAAAAAGGTAAAATATCCTATTTGTGTGTGTTTAAAAGGTAGAAGATGGTTGCCATCGATACATAGATTTGGGGTAACATATAAGGCTGCACCTTATAGGAGTGATTAAGTGACTTTACAGAAAATCCTATTTGATTTATCAGTAATGTTTTTTGGCATTACCACCATGTGTTACAAGTATTCTTTATGCTGGAAAATCTTCTGCTAGGTGTAGATCTGACATAGCTTTCAGACAGTTCCAGAGATGTTGGGATACAGCAACACATGATGTTAAGCTAACTAAAGAGTTTAGAAGGATAAAAAGCAGCAGGATATCCATGGTGCAAGTGACCCAGTAGATGCCTACATCTGCTATGCTATCAAGTATGCACTTCATTCTTGTGGCTAGTAAGCTATGGAATCAGGTAGTTATAAAGCTGCTTTATAAATACACCCTATTCTTTTCACAACAGTGTCTCAAGACTCATCCTGCACGGCTAACTAGAACAGTGTGTTCTGTATTAATTCAAATCATGGGTTAATTAAGAGAAAAAATATCCTTTCATTATCCAACTGGCTTGGTTATTTGAAGTTACCCCACTCCTCAGGCTGACATGAGGTACACTGCTGCTTGCAGGGGAGCACTCTATGCCCCCTACCCTCATTTAAATCCCTGTACCTTTCTTCATTTTCCAGGCGTTCTTCCAACTCTGCTATTCTTGCTTCCATCTGAGAGACAAGCCCTTCTTTATTTGATCTATGTGAATTTTCAAGATGAGCTATTCTGCTCTTCAGATCTTTGTTCTACAAAAAGGGCAATTGATTTAAAACAATAACCAAATTTATACAAAATATAAAAGGCATATGCAATAATAAAACAAAAGGTAAATATTTAAACAGAAACTTTATTTGCACAATGGCTTTCTGATGTTTTACATTTTCTACAAATATATTCTTTGGACTTAATAGTAATTTCCGATTTAATCTTTAGAGTGAAAAGATTTGTTGCAGGACTTCATTCCAATTACATTTTGCACAAACATTCACCACGCAAACATTTTCCATCCACCCTATATACCATTTCAGGCAGGGCCGGCCCGACAATGGAGCCGAGTGGGGCAACCGCTCCAGGCGGCACTTTTGAAGGGGCGGCACTTTGCCGCCCCAAGCCCTTTTTTTTTTTTAAAGCGAAAGCGAGAGAAAGGGGCGCCGAGTGGTTTTCACTTACCAAGCTGTCAGTACCCGCTCGGCGCCCCTCTCTCTCTCCTCTGCGGGGAGTCTTCCTGTTCGGAAGATTTCCGGCGCTCAGCATTACAAGCCGGCACCGAGACCGAACAGGGAGACTCGCCGTAGGACTGCTGAAAGGTAAGTACAAGGGAGGAGGGGGGGGGCGGCAGGGACGGAGGGAGAGGAAGGGTAGATAAGGCGGGGGGGCGGCAGGGACAGAGGTAGAGGAAGGGTAGAAAAGGGGGGGCGGCATTTTAAAATTCGCCCCAGGCGGCATTTTGCCTTGGGCCGGCCCTGATTTCAGGGTCCGGAGCAAGGGTCCCAACCCATGGCCTTAACCCATGTTTTGGGTTAATCAATGCAATCATGCCTGCATAACACTGTTAGTCGGATCTGCATGAATTCTGTAGCATGGTACACTAGGATATTCTGCTGTGGGACTATGAATTCAATGTTATTTTATATTCTCATGTTTTTGAGAAACTTAGTTGAAAAAGTGACCGTCTGTGTCATTCTTTGTTCCCTAAATTGCAGAGAATATGTCCACTATCTATATCCACTCCTTAGCTCACATGCCCACTCTCTCTTTATTAGTGTGTATAGAAAAGATGTTATTACCTGTCTTTCCAACGACATTTTATCACACTCCAGGTCTTGCTTTGCGCCTCTTTCTTGAAGTAATTCTCCTCTCATTTGCTCAATCTAAAATGTAAAAGTACTTTTACAATTAATTTTATATAATGCTGTTCTCTTTGGGGTAAATTTATGACATCAACCTTTAAAATATGAGCGGTTTTCATACAGACAATATTATTTATGAATCATCTCATACATACATACATATATATATATACACATATTATCTCAACCTTTACCACTTCCATAAATGTTGAATGTTTTTATTTGGTCATCATTACATACTATTTAACATATTTTACTTATATAATGCATAGAGACCATACAAGCAAAAACAACGTTATATATATACAATCTTGACAGAAATATACAAGTTGTAAGACAGCTACAGGATTCTATCTAATGAGCATTAGCCTGTCATGGAAAATGTAAAGTTTTAATATGCGGTGGCCCAACAAAACCACCAGGAAATACTAGGAATTGAAAAAGAAAAAAATCAGGGAGATGAGCATAGAAAAATAGAACAGATCTCCAAATCACAAGTGGAATAATGGTATCCAAGGTTTACAAAGTATCCCTATATCAGTATGAGGCCTATATGAAAAGCTGGGACGGAAGAACCTATAGTAGGTTTTTGGTCCACCCAATACAATTTTGTCAGGTGTAGCCATTACATATAGCCCAATACCAATGTATGAAACATGAAGTCATTAATGCCAACCAAGATCAATTTTTCACATAAACAAAAACAAAAGTCACCACTCTACCGTGTTAAACTATGCAACATCATTCTACCGATACTGCTGCGTGTTTACCTAATCAATTGACTATACTGATAAGAGCCTCAAAACACTTAGCATGAAAGGAGCTGGCCCTTTTCAGGTATTTAATGAATGTGTATAAATGTCAACTAGGCTTTAAATTTGTCTAGTAATAAAGTGAAAACTGTTCTTCAAGGTGAGTGAATAGATGGGGATCCCTTTCAGCTGCGTCCGAATAGATGTCGATTGATGGATTATGCCACAGAAATTTGACACTACACTATAAAAGACACAGAAATTTGATACTACACTATATGGTCCCTTAATAAAAATGGACTAACCAGTAATCCTTTGGTCTTTATAGACATTAAGTGAAAGTTTAGAAGAAATCCCTTCTAATTTTATGTATAGATGTTTTTTCGGAATTTTTTTGTACTACTATTTTTTTCCCCATCTAGAATTTGCAGTTCTATTACATAAGCAATTTCCACAATGCACCAAATAATCTTATTAGAGGGGAGTTGTATTTTTTCTTTATGGTTTCACCAGCAATTAAGTCATTTTAACCTTAAACAATGAAAATGTGCTTAAGCTAAATTTTAGAGTTCATCTAGAAATTCTTTATAGTTAATGGATACAAATTGCCTTACTAATGCATTCTGGATCACGTATGTTGCCAGTCTCTTTAGTCTGACATTGTAGAGCATTGAGGTCATGTTAATCACTTTGTACCGTGAACACACACTTTGGTGCATTTTGCACAATGTTTAGGGCTAATCATATAATTTTAACTGTACTGTAGAAAATCACCCTTGGGTGCAATAAATATATTTTGCTGCTGTTGATATGATTTTTGTAGTGATAAAAGTAGTGTGAGAATATCACCTGAGAGCTACTCAGTATGTAGACATATGCATGCAAGGCCAGTAATGGAACGAAGCTTCTCACTTTGTTTGAGAGCGCAAGTGATGTTGAGGTAGCAGAACCAACAGCCTATGGGTCCTGCCATGCACATTTACAATATATTGGTTCTTTCATAGGGGAAATCTTGTAAAACAGTTTTAAAAAGATATTGATAATGTTAAATCTTTGTTTCTACATCATTATATACATATGTGTGTGTAATCAGCATTGATGTATGATAAAATGTATTTCAGGAAAAAACAAACATTTCCAGAAAAAAAAAAATACATTGTTTAGAATATTCTCTATAGAACTACTCTTTCGTCTGCTTAAACAATCATGTTTCGGCAAAGACATGATCGCTGGCACTAATGGGACGATCTGTGTACAACGTCTCTCTGGTCTCTCTTTGACAGTCAAGGTTTATTTTTTTTTTTTGATTTTTTTTTTAATTCCTTATTTCCAGAGATGAAGCCCAAACACGGCAGCCTTCAGCCGGAGTCATCACAGCTGGGTTTTGGTGAATACTGAAAACAAACTGTAGTAAATGAGCCACAATATCCCTCTGAGAACATACACGGATTTAATAAAGAGAACTTGTGTTTATACCATGCCATATTAGAAACAGCTGGTTATCGCCCCCTTGTTAATGGGAACACTTTAATTTCTTCTTAATTATTAATATCCCAAAGCTTGGACCCGTCAATTCGCTGCATTTGTTTTAAACCATTTAAATAATCTCACAGTCTCCATAAATACTGTTTTATTATAAGCAGCTAGAACATAGGAAATCTGTTTCATATCCAACTTCTTCAGACATCTGAATCCAAATAACGCCGGGAGTCTTGATTTAGGAAATAAGTCTCAACTCAACTTTTCATTAAGGGGGTATTACTTTTACTTTTTGATTTAGTTCGCCGGGTGCACAGAGGAACAGGTGTTGAGAAAATTCTACTGGGAATTTTGTGTAGGAAAAAAAAAAAAAAAAGGCATGAAAGCCAAAGTAACGCTATACACCGATATTTGCACGGTAACTATAGAAACGGTCTTTCTCCCACGGTTTCTGGTAAGAAATCCACAGCCAGGAGGTTCTCGTTTCTACCTTACCTCACCACTTTGAAGGCTTTACCTTTAGTTTAGTTCTGGACAGTCCCTGAAGCGCTGCATTGCGGCGTCATAACACCCATAGGACACATCATAGTTCACATCTACATAAGGGAATTAAACGTGTGTTTTCAGGAACGGTCCTCCCACCCCCGGTGAAACACAGGCTCTTTTATACTCCACAACACTACTATACATTCCATCAATAGGGCTAGCCTATGCGAAAACATACAAGGAGAGGCTTTAAATGTCCCTGACAGTAGTAGTTTGTGATCACTGCCAATTGTAGGATTCATCCCCATACATGTATATTACTCTCCTATGGTTGTAAGGAATACATGTAATATTTGTTAGAAATAAATCCGGCCTTTTTTGTGTGTTTCATGTAAACACCCACAATCACAATAACATACCGACTCTTTATTTGCCGTAATACTCTGGATTAATATATAAGGCATAACATAATCACTTAGTGTCCCGAGTGCAAAACAATGGATTTACAACAGGATCTGAGGAACACCCATGCAAAGTTTATTTTTCATACTCTTTCATTCCCTGACAATATAAATGTGCCATATGCAGGAATCCCCCTTTAATATATTTAACAGCAGCTGAATACATCTGCTAAGAACGCAGTGACCTATGTTAGAAATCCAAAAGGTTTAATGCTTCTAAAATAAATTCGCTAAGTGCCACAATAGCATTTCAAGTGGTCACCATCTGTATTCATATGAAAACCTTTTCCACTGAAACCAGCATAGACTGGCAAAATTAGCAGAATACTGAGGGGAAAGAAAAAAAACATTACTTTCTTTTCCCCCCCAGGTCTCTGTAAATTATAACTAATAGGTAATTGTGCTGAGAAGGGCCAATTCACAAGAAGCTCATCATGTATATTGAAGATGGGGATATTTACCAAAAGAAAGAGACAGAAAGGGAGGGGGAAGTTTAAGATCACAATATAAGTGAACCTAGTGCTGAACATTTTTTGTATTCTTTTATATTTAATCAACTACATAGTTGATCACATGAACGATTAAGTATACGTGACAGATCCAGAAATTGTGCAGCAGATATCTTTATTCAGTCTAGTCAACTAGGTGACAGCTCATCAAATATTTCACAAAATTAAACACATTACAATAAGGTAGACTAATTACATTATCTATTTGCATTATTGCCCTTGGGTACCACAAAATCTGTATTATAGTTTTTTTCCAGCTACTTGAGAGAATTAAATATTTTCCATTCAGATTCAGGAAATATATTCACCTATGACTTTATTATCCAATCATATGTCTATAAAACTGTATATTTTATATGCATACCTATTACTAATGGCCTACCTGTTAAATGCCTACAGACCAGACAGTCTGGTCCATATACATATATATAGTTCCATATACATAGTGCCATATACATAGTTCCATAGTTCCAAATACATGTTGCATAGTCCCAATAGAAGGTCATAACGCTTAGAGCACTCACAGGATAACTAGCTTTGTAATTCAAGCATGAAATTGAACAGTTTGGATGCAAGTAAAATATTTTTTCCGACATCTATGGTATCTACACCAGCTGTGTTGTGTTTTCATCAAGACACTAAATTAGTTCTAATTTAGTTATGCACACTGTAATTTAATGTAGATAATTAGTAAAATGATATCAAGATATCCCTATGTGTAAAGGTCTTGGGTAGAGTGTGTCACCTTCACTAATGACTCCTACATCATACTATTTGTCAAATGCTAATAGATCAAGGAGGTTTGTGTATAAATTCATTATGGTGAAAATGAGATGGAACAGAGTTTAATTATAACAAACACCACAAGGTGTTTAAAGTTGTTATGCTGAAATAAAAAATATAGGGGACAAAAATACACATTGTACAAGCCACACACACAATTACAAACTATATATATGTGTATGCATGTCCTGTGATTGCAAACTAGCGCTAATTTAGCAAATGTATCTATTGTATGACCTCAAGCCTTCATACCTAAAGCAGACCTGGGTTATTCACATATTTGTCGATGTCAAATTTACAAAGACTGTAAATGGCTTAAGGCAGCAGCATGTGACCTGAAGGTTACAGAGGAAACTTAACGTGCCGGCCACTAGCCGCTCTCAGAAAATTCCTAGCGTGTAATAAAACTCAGAAGAAACTCACGAGGTTCACCTGCAACCACATTACTGAGGAATAGGCCTTAAGGAGAAGGGGTATTATACACAATGCAGATAGGTGATGATACTTCTTGTCTTCATAGAGTTTGTACATGTTTTGGTTTGTAGATTGCATTGTCATTTTTAGAGTTTCATAGCGTTACTGCGCAGGCTTACTTTACTTGAGGCACCAATGTTGCCCATTTAAGTGACTCTCCATGTAATCAGTAAGACATGTCAGTGCTGTTCTTATTACATGGTGAAAAAACGCTGCTAACAACCTCTGTGAAATTTGCTGACGAACTCTGACATACAGGTGTAATAATACCTTAAACTAATGCTCTGGATTCATCACTTCTCATTGTCCACAGGTTACTTACTGGAGATACAAGACCTGAGCACCAGCAGATGCTTAAACTCAAAGCCACATTGTTCCCTGCCAATCTGGTCATTCTATATATAAACTAAAGGAAATATTTAACAGTGGCACTTCACCAGGGAATAAAGGAAAAAGCCATACATACAGATAACATCTTGAAAACAGATTTTGGAGGAAAGATCCAGCTAATTATTAACCATTTTCATATATGATATGCCAAAAAAGAATAAACACGTCCATGCTTCATCAATGAAGCATGAGTATGATGATTAATATGTCAGACTTATATTTGCCTTTTTCTAAAGCACTTACACACACAATGAGCAATCAGCTGATGTCTGCACCAATTGGTGGCTACTTTAACTTTATATCCCATACTTTGGAAAGACTGCTATCAACATCATCTGTATGATTGGAATTGGACAACTCTGATGCTGAGAAACTGATGTATAGGATGTCAGCTGAGTAAGTTGCATATCTAATATATATATCACCAATCAATGTTAAGGTACTTCTAGGATAGTTGAGGGTATTACAGCAAAGTGATGTACACATGTATGGGATAGGTACACGACTGTCCTGTAAGTAAGGCTTGAGGTCATACAATAGAATGGCCCCATCTTACATCAAATGTCACATGTCCGTGTTCTGTGTGGTTAAGCCCCTTTAATATTATTAATATTGAAAAAATATTTACTTGTTCATTGATTTTATCAAAAGTCCATTGTGTGCTTGTAAGGAGATCATACCTGCTCTCTGCACCTGGTTATCCTCTCTAGCAGTAGGTCTGAATTATTCTTTTCTTCATCAAGCTCCATTTCTAACTGTGACATCTTGTCCTGGAAAAAAACAAAGTGGGTTTGTATGTTGAACTCAACCAAACAGATGCAAAGATGAATACGACCCTCACTACTAGAAAGTGTTGATACAATGATGACTAGCGAAAGGTCACATTTGTCATTCAGCACATTAATCTGAACAGAGTGAGTGGTTTAAATCTTGAAAACTTCAATATGAAATGGGGCACATTTATGTTGCATGGTATTATATAGGAAATACAAAGACTTGACCGATTTAAACTACCCGTGTAAAACATTGTTGTAAGGTTTTTACATTGGAGATCCACATTAGTAACCTTTTCTGAGAAAAGCATATGCGTACATAAATGTTATACATAAATAAAGAAGTTTAACCATAGAATAAAATAATACCTCCATCGTTTTAATCTGCCTTATGCGATCATCTTTAATGTGTGTTTTGGCATCCAACTCATATTGAAGATCTTTAATTGTCTGTTGGAGAAGATGGTTCTTGGTCAACGCCTCATCGTGGGCTCTTTGGTGGTCTTGCAAATTTTCTTCCAAATGTCGATTCTAAGAAAAGGTTTAGGGAGACTTCAAAACTCTTTTGTTAAAATGTATGTAACAAAATGGCATGTCAGTTTGTGCTATTGTACCATATAATAAATTAGACTTTCAAGTGATTATCCAAGAGGCAATCACATACGACTGAGATCATAGGGGGAAAAAAGCAAAACTGACCCATTAAAGAGTATTAAAAAACCACATTTACTACAGAAAAAAGGAAAATAATTTCTAACAGCAGTATGTAAGGGTTATGTTTTTACCAAATTTCCAACAGCTGTGTTGGTGCATGAAACATAACGTTATTTTTTTTTAAATAGTATGCGAATTTACTTTTGGAACACCAATGTATTTTTTCAATCTTCTGAATGTAAGTTACCTCATTTTGTAGTTTTTTAACGATTTGAGAAGACTTTTCAACTTCAATAGTTTTGTCGTTTAACTGTCTTTGCATTTCAGATATTTCCCTACGATGCTTTTCTTTGTATTCATCAAATTGCTTCTGAAGATCCACTGTGGACATACGTGAAAACTCAACATGTTCTGAAATCTATTGAAAGAAAAGTAAGCTCGGTTTTTAGCCTCTCGTTTGTTATGCCACAGAAACCTATTGTCTTTTCCAAGCATCTGTTTTCTAGCAGCCAGAGGGTGGCACTATGTATAGTTTTATTTTATTATTTTTATAGTTTGACAGAATCCACTGTACTAATAGCAAATTACCCAAACCAAAATAAACAGATACCAAGATTTCAAATATTTTGTTTTTTTCCCATATCTATGTGTGTATGTATTTGTAGAGTTATACCCCCCCACAAAAAAAAAAACACTTGCAGAACATTTCCATGACAATCCAAATGGAACTATCCACTAACTCTGTACTTGCCAGCTTGAAAGATAGAAACATACAACGTAAAACAAACAGCATATAAGAACCATTTGGCTCATCTAGTCTGCCCAGTTTTTCCGATGTTAGGGCTCAGTCCATGGTCTTGTCTTTTATAACAGAACACCTTAACGAGGCTTAATGAATTAAATCCGTAACGGCCTTGAAAAATTCTTTGGAATCTCTAAACAGTTCTGTGGTTCTAATAGCTTTCAACATTGCTAATGGCTAACGGGTAAATGTCAAAGTGAAGCTGCCTTGCACCACACTGAACTTCAAAATAATGATTAACAACCTTAACTTTGTTTTATGTGAAACACTGCTAAGCACATTCCAAAACAGTCCAAAAAGTCCCGTGCTCTTACAGCAAAGGGTTTGTTCAGGTGGTGTGGATAGCAGGTGGACATAAAATGGGAGAAAAATCTGTAAAGAGTAAAAGTGGTCATTAATAGACAGTCCCCACTAATAATGAATGTATGCCCCAAATTGCTCAAATAGATTAGAATGCATTATTTGTAAAATGTTAAACCTTATTGGGAACTCCCACTATTCATTCTACTTCTAGTATCACATTAAAAAGTTTTTTGTTTAATAAAAATAATTGTATCACTTTGCATTTTTCAAAAATTCTAGTTTTCACATAATGAATATAAAGCCGTCTAAAAGCATTATGTGTGTGTTGTAGCTGTGTTATCTCAGCCCAATCTCCTAGACAAACACCCTGACTCCTTATCATATTGGCTTGTACAAAATAGAATGGATGAGTCTTAATCACCACACAGGACTCTCTGACTAATACAAGTCTGTGGAGCAAAGGACATGAGATACAGGATTTCTGTAACATTACCATAAAGAATCAGCTAACTGTAGTATTTCAACAGGGAAGGTCACTCAAAATATCACCATGATTGCTTAAAATGGTGACCTACAGGTTTGAAAAGGAAGATTTTTTCCTTGATAAAGTGCATTGCATAGAATACTGTATTTAATACTTATTTTTTTTCTATACGCTGTTCAATAGAACTGTATACAATGACAGCTCAAATTAAGTATTATTAAACTTAAGCAGACACAACATTGTAATTCCTGAACTATCCAACTGCATAGCACTGGAAAATGTTGCTGTTGTAGAAACACATGATGGTATGAAGAAGAATCCTTATGTTTGCCTTACATCGCCTCAAACGTACCTCCTTTTGTAGTTTTTCAATGGTCTTGTCCAGCTGCCATCGTTCATTTTCCATTTCATTCTTCAAATTTCTTAATTGCTCCTTCTGGCTTGACTCATCTTTTAATCTTTCAGTTAACTGGTGATGTTCATGAGTGACCCTATTGAGGTTTCTCTGTAACATATAGACATATTGTTAACTCACATAATGGTATTAAGGTCTATGATTAAAAAGAATACTAAATATTCTGTTTTAGAGAGAAACTGAAACCCTGCTTAGAGGCACCAAGTCAGGTGTAATATTGCGATGGAGACACATAGGTAACTTACAAACGTTAAAATTCACTGCTACAATAGCACCAATGCTTACCTTCATATCTTCAAGTTGATTTTCTAGTTTTCTGGAAACCTGTAATGTCTCCTTCACCCGTTCATTGGCTTTTTCTAGGGCTTCTGCCAAATGCTGCTTTTCTCTCTAAAAATAATCATTGATAATATAACTTAGCAAAATGAAACACCGTTTTTAAAATACTTTATTTGAGCTACACTGTCTGGTTCTCTAATCCCTCTCCGTTTATTAAACGTCAACATCGGCAATTGAAATGTGGCCTAATGTGATTAGTATTATATCATATGCTCCGCTGGACATTGGGACCAGGCTCTATCCAGTAGAAAAAGTAAACAAGCAGTAGGAGTGTCCATAATTTCTTCTGCCCAAGACCATCAGCCTAAGTTCCAAATGTCTAAAACTTAATTATGATTTTTTTTATTTTAGTAAAAACAGGTTATGTCCTTCTGAAAGCCTTACTCCAACACACTCTCCCTCTCTTTATGACTCATCATATATAGGGGTGGAGGGGGTAACTGTACCCTCCCCCCATCTAGTCCAAATTCTTTAAAGAAGGCCATTCTAAATTGGATGGCCTGCTTGCAAGGGCAGGAGATCAGTGGGAATCACATAAAGCAACGCTGAGTGCATTTGAGAATGTGTATTATTTACACAAGTAGAGCGCCTAGAAAAAAACAGTTTACCTCTGCTTTCTTAATCTTCTCTTTAAATTTGTCACCCTCTTCACTTAAGTCATTAATTTCCTGATGAAGCTCTGATATCTTGGCCTCAAGCTGATGTATTTTCCTTCTCAGCTCTTCATTCTCCTGAAACAATCCCTTCACTTGGTTTTCACATGCGGTTTTCAGTTGATTAGCTTCATTGTTCTGAATAGTTAAATCATTTGTATTCTGTAGGAACAATACAGATTATAATGTATAAGAGAAGACAACTGAAAGTTTGTATTAGAAAAATCATTGCCTATTCTTGTTCTGAGGGTCTGCAACAGTGCGTGGCATGATAGATGCCACAACACTGTCTAAAGTAATTTATGTACGCTGAAGTTGGTTTTTTTTAATTGTGTTCGTGATATAATTAGATACTAAAAATCAAGAACATGCTACCAATACGATTATAACTATTTTACTGGTAAAACTGGTTGCACTATTTACGAACATAATGAAAATAAATGCCAATTTTCTATGACCTGACCTGTAGGTGTCCCTATACAATTTGTCTCAACAGAAGGCTTTAAACCAGTCATGAGCGTCTAGCCTGTTATTACTACTGTGTTATCTCTTTAAATTATGTTAGGAAGTATGTTAGTAACATCTTGGTCTGTTTTGTATTACAGATATCTCGCAACATTTTCCCCTACAATAAAAAGGTGAGAAGTATGTAAACAGCACCAGTAGGAGCAGAAAAGAAATTACCTTGGCAAGATCAATGTATAGATTGATTTGGAAAATTACGGATACGATATACGCACTGATCCGTTTGGAAGTTTGTGCACACGTAGAAATTGATTAGCAAGTCATTCAGATGGGGTATTTTTAACACGATATGGAAAATAGCTTAGCACAAATGCAATTGTAAATATTTAAAAAAACATGTTAAAAAACAAAATGATCCTTGCACCATGAGTAAGTTAGCTAAACAACAGGTTGAAATAAACAAACAGTGAGCGCTGATGCCTTGATGATTGACCTGTTCCAAAAGTGTGCATGTCAGGTATCAGAGAAAAGTAGAGGAGGCGGCCAATCCAAGGTTATCATGGAAGCAAATCATGTTTAATGAGCTTTTGAGTGCGAGCAGTATATATTGGCATACATCTCTTAAACGCACTGGTGTTCACCTTCCCTAGCATTTAACAATTAAACCACCAATATTTTGACTTCAGGATTAACAACTGTGCATTACAAAGTAATGCAGCAATAAATACTACTATATAACTTAAATTTCTGACATTGCATTTACCTAGCATATGTAAAGCCAACAGAGTGGAGAATGGATGAAATACATGATCTCAGTGCAGATCTTTCAGGAATTCTAGATATAGTTAACCTCATTTGTTAGCTATCAAAAGACAGGGCCAAATTTCCCTTTGGGCATAAATGAATCACAGATTGGATCCTAAAGGGTTAGGCGACAGTCCACCAAGATGATGAACATCTATTAAGTTTGGAATGCATGGAAAAAAGAGGAGAGTCATCAATTGCTATAATAATAATCTTGATGCCATATTAGAAAAGTGGTCTAAATATTAACTACTAAATGATAACAAAATTCCGTACATATTAACCAATGGAATATTCCTCCTGACTGCACCATTCCAATGGTGATAAGACTACTTCTAAAACAAATCAATGAACTCAATCCTATGGTTCCAATATCACTTAAACCTTTGCATCAGAATAACTTTTTTTGTTGTTTAAATTTAACACATTTTACTAGAAACACTGCACAAATCAAGCGAAGGAGGGGAAGGGGAACAAGTTGCCTTATTTTTCAAGAACAAGTTGACATTTGGATCCTAAGTAGAATGTTGTAGGATAACTATCGGCGTTAAATATGGTTCTGCGTTTTAGAACAAAGGAATTTACCAAAGAGTTTTGTTAGAAGAGAACAAATATTTAGTCATACATGCCTAACGCAGTTGTAAGTATGCAAACAATGTAAACCTGTGGCGCCAATAAACTAGTCTATTAGTTGAGTACTATTGTCCAATCTCCTGTTACATAGAAGAAAGGCACTTTCCTCCCACATTTGACAAAAGGCATTTTGACAACCAATTTACAGTCAGCACAACTATCCCACAAAATTTTTAACTGTCAAGTAATCAAGCTTTGTTGAGTTGGCTCCCAGAAATAGTCCTTTGACAAAATATATGGTACCTAGTGAATGAATGTGGTGGGTGAGAATCTAAAGTCTCCATTACCGAAACAACTGGCAGATGGGCCCACAAACTGAAAGAACTTAATCAAATAAGGATTTCCCCCTATTTATGTTTATGGTATTGAAAACTAAAATATAAAAAATTAAGATATGCTAGATTTTAAAACTATACGTACATTGAAATACCAGTAATCTAAAGATTGAATTGCTTGCATAAGACATACAATGTATGTCTGAGAAGAAAAAAATCAAAAAGAACTTACTCTTCTTCCGAAAAAGATGTTCTATGTGAATATGCCTCACACATAATTGCAGAGGTCAAGTTAAATATAAATATTTACATATTTTAAAATATTTGCAATGACCCTAATAAAATACTAATATTGTTCCTTTCTGGTGTAAAAATGTGAACATACATATAATACTACTACAAAATGTTCATTTGTGTAGAAGAAACAAGAATTTTATTTATAGCTTCAATTTTATCAATGTTTGTTGAAAATGTGTTGTCAGCCAAGTTTTGTTTTTATAGAATGCAAAAACATTAATCAGAGGTCATTGGTCAAATCACAGAATGAACTGAATCATTGTCATTCTTCAGAAAGCAGAAAGACGAACTTATGTGAAAAACATTATTGAATCTGACAAAACCATTGTTCAGCAAATTCCATCACTAGTCCCTAACTCAATGGAACTTCAAATGCACATACATGGCCACTAACAAGGCCTTTGTAAGGGATGCCATACTGGCCATTTTTTTTTTTTTTTTTGGAGAACACATGTATTTTTTTTTTTTTACATGTTGATGACCACCACCTTGTGTTTGCTTGTATTACAGAAGATGTATAAGCTTTATTAAATAATTTCCTTTAAAGAGTTTATACATCTTACATACCTCAGAGTAACACTATAGTTAATGGTCACCATCATGCAAAACTGAGGCGTGTACTGGAAAAAATAGCAAATAGCTTTGTAATTACAACACACGTAATCCTTAATATCTTTCCGGTTGGAAAGGAAGGAAATAGTCTCATAGTAGAAGTGACTCTCATGTAAAGAACTTAGCTGGAGGTGTACTTGTGTCATTTTTAGTTTTCAGTCATAATTGGTTGAGGATAATGGTAAGCGATTCTTCATTGCGTCTAGCTCAACCTTTCTTGCAGGAGAAACATTAAAAGGATACCCCTTAATATGCAGGCAAAGCATGCAAAAAAAACCGTTCCCTCTCTTTTAATAATCTGAAAGCTAATTCTACTGAAGAAAAGAAATAGTACAAGGACATGGGTGAAATGTTAAACCAAAAAGTAGGACTCACTCCTCTAATCCACAAAATGCAATCAGCACCAGATCATACAAGTGGTTCTCTTTCTTAGAAATAAGAGCACATTCTTTTTCTTGGTAATTAGGAAGGTCAACACTTCAAAACCTTGAGTGACCAATTTAAAGGATTAAACTGTTAAGCCTTCAATTGAATAAAACATTCTATATACTGCCATGCCCACTAGATAGAACTAACTAAATATAACTGAACGTGTCAAAAACATCTGGCAAGAACGAGACTTCTCCTGACACGCAATTTTGGTTTTCAATAAACTATTAGACTTTTTTCATAAAATTGGATCACTTTTCCCAAACCTTTTATTTTTCCGTTCAGCTCACTAGATAAGGATATTAATAGTGTTTATGCGTTAAGATAGCCAATATGTGCATTTCAAACTCATTTTACGGGTATAGCACATGGAAAGGCTTCTCAGCCTACATTCCCAGGATCTGCATGATTATTAATCCACATTAATCTTAAACCCTATTAAATTTCTGATTGATTGCTTCAGACAGGCTTTGTAAGTATGAAGCAAGGATTAATTATTCAGGGAATAACTAGATAGTGCTGCCATATTACATCACAACTTTAAATTCAATATCTCCAAAACATGGCACTGAGTGAAAAACTAAAATGCCAGCTCAGGCCTAAACTACTAAAAAGAAAAACAAAAACCAGTTAGGGCTGTATTACTACAAAGAATGCCACATGAGGGCAGTATATAACTCAATATCTTTTTACTGGTAGCGAAGGTGGTTTTATTTAACATTTCTACAGGGAAGAGTACACATTTTCAGGGACTTTTTACATAAAAAAAAAAATAAAAAAAAAATAAGTAGTGTATTGCATAACAAATCAGACTTGCACAAACAACTGATTTTTTTTCCGGTGCAGGGGTGCTGTTACACTGCTACACGTACATGTTAGCTCTTATGACAGTAGAGAGAACTGTCGCCCAAACTGCATTTGTGAGCACTTCTATTAGCTTTGCTCGCAACATCCATTCTAGTTCATCCCAAAAGTGCTGGTTGGGTTTGAGGTCAGGGCTCTGTGCGGACCAGCCAAGTTCTTTCCCACCAAGTCTTTCTGGTACTTGCTTTATGCCATTGGGGCACAGTCATGCGGGGACAGAAAAGGTCCTTCCCCAAACAGTTCCCATAAAGTTGGAAGTGGAGCATTGTTTACAATGACTTGGTATGTTAAGATCTCCCTTCCCTTGAAGTAAGGGGCCCAACCCCTGAAAAACAGCCCCATATCATCATCCCTACTCCACCAAACTTTACAGCTGGCTCAATGCAGTCAGACAGGTAACGTTCTCCTGTCATCCGCCAACCCCAGAGCACAGTTTTTGTGAGGATATTAATGCCAGTGGACGTTTAGAACCCTTCAACTATGGAATCAGCAGATCGTTGGCCACCTTTATGCACCATGCACCTCAGCACTCGTTGATCCTGCTCTGAAACTTTAAGTGGTCTTCTGCTTTGTGGCTAAACACTTTCTCTTTCCAATAATACCATTTACAGTTGTATGTGGAATATCTAGCAGCGATGAAACTTTTACAGAACGACCCATTTTTTTCACAAATGTTTGTAAATGCAGACTGTATGGCTAGGTTCTTGTTTGTATACACCTGTGGCAATTGATCTGATTGAGGCACCCGAATTCAATAATTAAGAGGTGTGTCCCAATAGTTTTGTCCATGTAGTATATATAAATATATTACACACATACACGTGTGTAAAATTGTCTCTTCAAAATGTTTTTAAGTAAAAGCGGAGTTGGTTTTGGCCTGTCCCTATTTTAAATGTGTACATGTAGAATTGTGTCAATGCAGTACTCCACTCCACCTTTAGTGATAGCATTAGAACATTAACTGGTGTTTCTCATGACAAAAATATCCTCAAGGATTGTGGCAAAGCATTTTACAAATTATTCCGTCAGTCAATTAGAATACATGTGCATATTATGCTTTTATATGGTTACACTTTAATTCTATTTAAATATGTGTCTTCAGAGTAAAGGTTGCTGAAGCTCAATGCACGCAACCTTCCGTTTAATGACATTTTTTCAAGGGCACTGGTTAAATTTAACAAATGTTATATATAGATATAAAAAAACAAAGAATAAAAAAGGGGATGATCTGGCTTCCTAAAGTAATCATCACCTTATATAACATTACGGAAGTAAAATGTTTAGTCTGACAGGCATTCCTCTTCCTCTTTCTTTACAAGTAAAAGTCAATTAACATGATTATTATTATTCTTTATTTAGTAAGGGCCACTACTCTACAAATATGAAGAGGTTAAGAAATAAAACAACTATTAATTTACACATACAGATACGGCAAGAGTTCAGGACTTCCCACGTGAGCTTACTTTATGTACGCAAGAACTGATGGTCAAAACTACCTACAGCTACTATTTCAGATCCATATACTTCAGATCCGTAGGATAACGGTCAAATCTCTATGGGCCCAAAGATGATTGACATACCCCAAATCTCAGGCATCTTTACTTTAAATTCACAAAGCCGCTTATAAAATAGAGGGCAGATGCTTCACTGGCACCATCAAACCTTTTAAATATTAAGGATGGGATCTTAACTTTAGTACCTAGAATATATTGTGTGTTAAATGTAACAAAAAAATACAACATGCCTTTTAAAGGTTTGGTACAAAGGTTTGGGGGACAAATTTGGTCTGTTTGTGTGGAGGACTTCAGCTCTAAGCTGAGAATTTGTTTGAACTACTAGAACACACAAAGTGGGTAAATGATTAACCGCATGTAATAGGAACCCCCCCCCCCTACCAGATCTAATGCACTTTATGGGCCATATTTATAATACTAAATTATTATTCCACATGTGGTGTCAGAATAGACAGGTACATTGTGCTACCACGATGACTGTTCCACAATAATAACAAATATGACCCTTTTGTTCATAACGATGCACCTGCATTTATGTTATGCTGCCGCTTAGAGAAGGATAAATATTTCTAGTAATCACGGTGTTAATATTTAACCTTTCTGGGTGTTTACAGCTAACCCAATAAGGCAGGGACCAGCCGCTTGAGACTCGCATAGTTCTGGTCAGTGTTTTTGTAGAACCATCAGCCAGATATTTAGAATGTTTTAGGTACATAAGATAAGAGATAACCAATATATAAAGCCACACCCATGCAAATACCAGCAAAGACAGTTAAACCTGTATTAAAAAAAAGAAAAATTTAAAAAAGTAATATTTGGCTTGCATGTCCTAGAGGATACGGATGCCACACTTTGCAAAGGCAGTCAATACAATCCAATTTAAAGATGCAGAACTGTTATATTTGACCCCTCTACTGTCCTTTAACCCAGGATGAAACTACAGCAGCAGGGTCATCCTTCCATTTAGCTGACCTAGGCGTTTGCCTGGGTGCTTCTGCCAGGTTTTCTCCTACGTTGGTATATACGTACTTAATAACAGGAGTGGCATCTTGACACATAGTTTCTCTAAACACGGCTCATGAAAGAAGTGTCTGTGGCCTGATAACGCAACGATCTAGAACTTCCAGAAGTTGATCTGCTACTTGTGACTCTTCCCCTATATACCGTCAACATAGAGTTTCTCTATTTTGTACTCAACAGCAAAAGATCTCCCAAGAATGATCAGCAGCTGCGTAATTTTTGCTGCTTTACAGTATCAGGGCAACAGGCCCACCCTCCACAACCAAACCCCCCCCCCCCCCCAAGAGAACCCTGTAGCTATTCTACTAGCTAAATTCCTTTCAGTGCCATTTTTGGTATGTGCAAATACAAAAGGTACAATGCTTTACAAATGCCTTGGGCTGAGTTTTCCCTACAGATTTGTTTAGCTGTTGCCATAACGAACAAGCTAATGGGTGTAGATGAGGGGTAGCCAACATGATGCCTATAACATAACGGTTCCAAACCTACAGCTCATATTATTCCTTTTATAGTTCAACAATAGCCGAAGAGTTAATTGCCATGTGCATTTATCTGTGTGTGTGTATGTATATCTTATATACAACTTACAATTGAGTGAAAACTCAAAAATTTTATATACACGTTACATGTTATAATATCATCTAAGATATCATTTTGCATGCTTGGCAAACATGCCATTGTTTTAAAAAGTAAAATACCTATTGCATGCCAGTTTTCTGAATTCTTTCAATCACTTAGTACATTTCAAAATGACATTGACAATGACAGATTTTGTCCATTAAAAAATCACCACCAAATGGATCAGAAATACAGTGTAGACATTTAATGATATAAATGACTATAGTAGCAGGAAAGCTGATTTTTAATGGAATATATTCATAGCCCTACAGAGGTCCTTTATCAGCAACCATCACGCCTGTGTTCGCTTATCCAAGTTTAAAAGGCTAATTGATCATTAGAAAACCATTTTGCAATGATGTTACACAATTAGACATTTCCTTGTCTTCCAAGAAAACAGCTAAGTGACTCCAAACTTTTCAACGACAGTGTTGGCTAACGCATTTAACAAGAAAAATATAGTAATGTGTATTTTTGTTTTGTTAGGTACTTCAAAATATCCTTTATTAGCTGCACATAGCAATGTATACAAAATTAGACAATTTAAAATCTATCACTTATCCCAAATCCTAGATTTTACAAATAAAACATATGCGACGGTAAAATAGCAATACACAAGTATTAAAATCCAACCAAATGTAAAAATAGTTTACATATAAATACTAGAAACTCTCCTAATACGTACGCTATGGGGAAAGGCATCTTAACTGCCTGTTCTCAGAATCTGCGTGATTATTCTCAGTAAGGGCCCTAAGACTTTGATTGGAGACCAATTGTAAGTATGCACAACCAGTCATAGATACAATTAATTTAATAATTAATGTAATATACAGCATTCTAAGAACTATATATACATAAAGGAAATATTACTCACTTTAAGTGCATCTTCCAGACGGTACTGCACCTTCTTTAGGTCTTTATCATATTGCGCTTTGAGTCTATCAATTTCTTGGTCATGGGTGGACACCTCTTCTTTCAGTGCTCCCTTTAAAGCTGTAAGTTCGCGTTCTCGTTTTTTTAATAGGTCCTCTTGTTCTTCTTTTGCCATTAGTAGCTCTTGAACTCCTTGCTTTAACTGCATCAGCTCCTAAGCATTAGATTAAAATACACATACTAAGCACACATGCAATCACATGATAATTCACTCAATCTATTGACATGAGACTTCGGAGTCAAGGGGAATGTATCATTGCCATAGTGGAAATGCTTAAATCTAGGCTCCTCATTTCATCGTGTTCCTAATAGCTTCAGACATACCAGATAGATGATGCGTTGTATATATGGTTGTGGCTACATACAGCGTTCTAACTTTCATGAAACGTCATGCCAACATCCTTTTCTGGGCAGCATTTATTCCATACTTTTCCACCAGTGTTTTCAGGGTGGTTTTATAGCTTCTAAAGCTACAGGTAGGTGTTAAGGAAGCTATACTCCCTAGGCAAGTCAGACGTAGACTCAGCATTTGGGGAATCACTGAATCTACTGGCTCCTTATTAGAAGGCAGAAAGTAGATGAAATATGGTATACATGTTAAGTGATGTTTTGAATGCAGTCAGCGAGGGTTAAAATAACTAAACACGCTGAAGGAAAAACATGTTTTCCGTTTCATTTACTTCAAAACACTGACAAGTTGTTGAAGTACATAAAATAAAACTCAGGCAATTAAACCAGTACTGATGCAAAACACCATTTATACTGCCCAGATAAGTGATACAGAATGGCGAGAATAAAATGTGGCATAGTGGAACAGGGACTACTGGGTTTTCAGGCTGCCAAATTGAGATAACATGAGAGCCTTCAGCTAGACATCCGTATCTTAAAGGTTTCATTAACCAAAAATAATTGGCATGGAATTTTCTCCTATCACACACTGTATTTAAAACTATTTATAATAACACAAGCCGTCCAAGCGTTTCTCATCACTGGCTGGAGGAGGTATTTGCATTTTATTTTACCTCTATTAATGCTTCTCTTTCTCCATTTACCTCTATTAATGCTTCTCTTTCTCCATTTACCTCTATTAATGCTTCTCTTTCTCCATCAACCACACAGCTCTTAGCGTTATCCAATTCATCATGCATTTCAGACAGCTGTTCTTGCAGATCCCTTATCTCTGTCTGGTACTGTTCTTGTTCCATTTTCAGCTCAAACAATCTATCAGGATAAAAAAGGAACAGGCAAGAGGTAAATAAACATTGGGCTTTTGGTCTCTGACACAAGCAGGTACATATTGCATCAGCAGCAAAAACACAGGCTTATCACAAATTCCTTTGAAAATAAGGAACTAATGAAAAAAGTCTACTGTCGGGTTAGTGTTTATATCGGTCTCTTCTGCTCAGGCAGGCCTGTCAACACTTGCATTTTACAGATCAGTAATCTAAATAAATCAAGCTGCATTAATCCACCTTATTACTTTGCCAGTAAAAGCAAACTAGATGTTTGTATATGTCAATTTAAATTACCCCTTCTCTTTGGCGGGGGCTAATTGGTTCTAGCAGCCATTTGAGTCAAGAAAATGCAACAACATTTAGCTTTGGAAGCAACTAGCTAGATGAAGAATAAAAAGCAGCATAATATCAAAATATTTTAAGTGGCAGTAATGCCCAATTACGGTTTTCAACGTTAGTTTCGCCGATGCCTTTCATGTAGTTAACAAAAGAAATGCCAGTAGCACAGCCAGGTATACTGCACATGCACACTCTCCAATGCTTTCTTTCTCCCCTATAGATATTCTACATTAAAAGGACACTCCAGCCATTATATGCACTTTATTACACGCGATAGCCGAGAGGCCCTTTTACATTTTTGTGCCTTCACCCATTCCACTTAAATTTGATCAACAATAGTCTTGTTTTGAATACATATTTTCTTATGTTGGATGTATAAACACTTTCTTGGAATTTGCAGGATAACCTATTGCCAAGGTTAGTATATGCGCCAAGAATCTGTTTGGGCTGTCGGAGTGGTAAAGCTTGGAATTAACAGGCAAATTCTAGAAATTCTATACATTAGCATATATTGCCACAAAACAAAACTCCTCTTAGAAGCATCATAGTCAAGAGGTTTAGTTTACAAGCCACAGAACCTACATTGACTGCTGTCAAAAGCAAGTTACTTTGAATCTACAGAACAGGAGGGACAAAGGGGCAATTGTACATATAGTTTTTAATAGCCCTAGCAGCACTGTGAGCAATTGTATGTGAAATGCCTTCATATACCATTTGTTTCTAACACAGCATTTGCATTATTAGCTTATGAATCAAGTTTATGATGCTATTTTTCATTTGAAAATATAATTCACACACTGATATTTTGATAACCCTAGATACCCAATCCTTAATATAAAAAAGAGTGGCAATGTTAATTTTTGTAATTTATGCACAGGATGAACAAATGTTTTGGGGCTTCTATTGTGCAAAAGACTACCTGGGGGGGATTCAACCCTTTTACTTGAGCTCCTTTACCAATCATTTTATAGATAGCTCCTTTACCAATCATCAGGAATCCATTATGGCTGCAAAAATTTGACCGAAAGAATTTAAAAAAAAAAAAACTTACTCTTCAAGATGCTTTCTTAATTCTCTCTCACTCTCTCCCACTCTCCCTCTGAGAGCAAGATTTTCTTCCATGCTTTTTTCAAGTTGCTCTTGAATGTCTTGCATATTTGCTTTGGTTTTTGAACTTTCTTCTTTGTTGTTTACCTGTTTCTAAATGTATTGTAAACATATAGTTTGATTTTAGCAAAATATATAAACTTTCTATAAAAAAAAACCAAAAAAACCATATGGCGTACATTGTTGGCCAACATATCCACTCCAGAGAATGCAAGAGCAATAGTGTACCTATGTAGGATAAGCATATGCCTTATAGGAATCAGGATCAATACCAAAGTAGTTGCATCGATTTAAGATTCACAAAATCAGAAACCCAACATCAAACATTTGAAGAGATGTATATTTCAAAAAGATTACTCTAGATTTACAAATCGGCATATAAATGAATACAATGGCTGCCGTAATTAAAAGGCGTTTATGGTTTCATTTTTGTGAAAGGAGAAATAATGTGTTCAAATCCGTCCAGAATAGTGAACTAAATAGATGAATTATTTTTATTATTATTATCATTGCATAGGATGGGAGAACATGTTAAAAAAAGAAAAAGCAAGAAATTTTACTATATGAACCCATATGCCTACAATAGACGTAAAAGAAGCGGAAAAACAGCTAATTTTGTCCAAGTTGTTTAACTACCCATGGTATAGGGGTCAGAATCATACAAAAACAGGGACAAAGAAACAAGGTAGCTTTGTCAGCAGCTATGTAGAAGGGCTATTTGTTCTCCTAAACTCTTAAAGTATTAATTCTGCCAAATATTGTAAGAAAATAACTTTAAAGGTGAAAAAACAAATACATTGCTGGCCTGTTAAACAGTTGCCATAAAATGTCTCTCTTCCAGTCAACTTGCATAAAGTAACTTTTTTCAGGCTTCAACTATCGGAACATACATAATAAAAGCACAATGTAGTACCTTCATTTGCTCATCAAGTTGTTTCTGTAGAGCAGCAACCTTCTGTTCCAGTTCATTTTTTTGTTCAGATAATGTTTTAATTTCTGCTGCAGGATCAGAAGCCTACAAATTGATTACAAACTGGTTATTCTGACAGAGAGGCCATACATATCTTCAGATACAGATTATTCTGTATTGTCAGATATATGCAGATATCATCAAACCTGTATGGTTTTCCTTACCTTTTTATCTGCTCACAGCAATTGCCTCACATAAAGTGTCTGCAGTCTGCAAGACAATCCCACCTCTGGCTGGCTAAATGGGAGCGTCTATGTCCCCTTAGCATTCCCCATACCGCCACCATTATTTTGGTATGAGAGCGTGTAACCATTAAAGTTCTAAAAAGGTTACCCGTTTTGTGAATTCATCCCTGGACACCTGCGCACTTCATCAAACATCAGAAAAAACGGCCAATAATTCTTCCACTTTTGATTAATTGCCGGCAGTTATTAAAATAGCTGGAAGCTACTTATGGGAGAAGCCAAGGATCATGCATGTCTCTGCATTTTACTATTAATCTTTTCTAGCAGGCAGTCATGAGATTTGGATTATTTATGGAGTCAAATACTTGATTCACTTTAATATAATTCCATGCACAGTTGGTAACATTAGTGTACTTGTGCCAGAACACAATGTGCCTAACCTCCTGCCTTAAACTGACCTTTCCCAACATTCTTGAAGCAACATAGCTAGTCCTCTAGCATTCCATGTGATGTCACAACGTGATTAAGGAGACACGATCATCTAAATGGTATATATATATTTAAATATCCTCCCACCAGGTAGCATTTGTTAACATAGAGCACTAGCTGATTAGACAATTCCTTTGAAGTGACCACATTGCCATATTTTTTCTGGAAAGATACGCGATACATTGTTTTTCTAGATGTATGGAAACTCTGGTTCTGGTCTTTTTAGATAATCAGCATCACAATGAATCTAAATATTCCAGAATACCTGCAATTTGTGAAAGCAGTTTTCTCTCATTGGGATAAAAGTCCTTTGCTCAGTGATTAGAGTTTTCAATAGCCATAACTCATCACACTAACGCAAGTAAATAAATACACTGTAATGGGGTTTGGGGTGGGGTGGGGGTGTTAAATTGCCCATGAGGCCAGCCTAGATTTTTCCAGACAGGGCTAGTTCCGCTCAAAGTGTGCATGTTACTTATGGAGGGGCCCACTTGGTCTTACTCAGCCCTTGGGCAAGAAGGTGCAAGCAATCCCTTGGTTTGGGAGTATGCAATAAGTATTTCAATTAACAAGTAGTTTACCTTATACATTATAAAACATAAAAACACCATAAGAATCAAAACTGTAAGCAGTAAAAAGTTAAAGTTTTGGTTACATTGTAAGGCGACAATCTTATAGACCTGCAATTACCTGCACTGTGCTAGAGGCTCTTGATTTTAAGGTCTGTATTTTTTCAAAAACCAGATTGACTTTTCGTTTTGTTGCATCATCGTTATCAGGACTCCTAAAATAAGTAATCCAAAACGTTAAAATGTGAGGAATGAAAAATAGTTATGTTGTGAAACTATAAATACTACTACTACTACTACTACTGGAATACAGTATTATTTCTGACCTTTGAATTCACTAACCAGCTATAAGTTCAATCAAGACTTTATTTTTTTTAACCTCTTTGGTACAATATTACCTAAAAGTCCTATTTTTGTATTTATCAGAAGAGAAATGGGTACATGAAAGGGTGAATTTGATGGACTTTGATTTTTAACTTTAGTAGTTATGTAGCTATATAACTATATGTAAAGTGGAGAAGTACAAATTAGCATTTATGTAAAATGGATCTGACGCTTTACCAAATCCTACCTTTCAGTAGAATGTTAACTTTCAGATAAGCACTAAATATAATTTATTTATTTAAAAACCTTCTTTACATATATAGCATAGAAGCAGTCATGTAAACGCCCTATCCTCATCCTGAAGAAGATTATGATGTTGAATCTGTGACTTTCGTAAGGTTTTGGTTAGGGAAAGGGAGAAACTTAGACAGGAAATTGATTAGATTACGCTAGTCGTGCCACATGTAGATCCCATCGTCTACAAGGTGGAATTTTAAACTAGTAATAATACCGATTACACATCAAAAGGCAAAAGCTAGAAGTACATTTTAATAAGTAAATCTTGTCTGTGATTGTGGCAGTTCTCGTTTAAACCATGAGTATACATAAAAACATTTTTCACTGTAAATCCCTGGTGGATTATTTTCTTCAATTTTGTATTAACAGATTAAAAAGGGGGAAGACAAGTGTGACAAAAGCTTACATTTAATAAAGCAGACAGTTACATTATTTACAAGTAATGGCAACTAACGCTGATATCTTATTTTTGTTATTTTTTGGTTAAGGGGACACTCCTCTTCGCCATATGCATTTTAATGCAAATACATCTGGGATTCTGCAAAATCTCCCCATATGCATTTATCACCTCTTTCCCAGCTCCTAAACTTGTAGGAGATGTGTTTGGCCAAACAGTCTGCTAGAGAAGCAAGTTTCCTTCTCCAATCAACTTTTAATAATAATAATAATTAATTGTTTGCACGGCAATGTTTTAAAAGCATAAAAAAACCAGGACAAACCAGCCATTTTCATTTGTTTCTATTCAAACAAAAATAGAACTACTAAATTACTAACCCTTCTTTCAGGTAATTAAAAAGAATCTGTTTTGCCGTTTCCTCATTTGTTTGCTGAGCAAGTTGTCGTTGGCCTTTCAAGAGGTCTGGTGTTGCCTAAAAACACAAAAAAAGCATTTTAATGCACTGCAGAAAGAGAAACATGCAAATCTTGGTGCGTTGGTATGTCCCTTAAAGGGCTGTGCTCATGTCTATATAACTTACAGAAAAAGAATATCATAAAATGCACAACTCTCAAACAGTCAAAGTAAAATAACAGTAGAGAAGTAAATAGAATATTGTTTTGGTTTTAATAAAAGAGTAATAACACCTGTAATAAAAGTTCTTCATACAGCATTGGATTAGTTTCCATTAAAAAAAATAATCTATACATTGTTCCAGGAGAATCAAAGTGCTTTAATGTAATAAAGTTAAACACAATATTTTTCTCCTATGGGCTTTATGCATATCACTGTGCAGAGGCAACCTTTAGAGACAATTCAGCCTAGAATGTGTAATATGCTACCAGAGGCGCCTCTGGCACTGCTCTAGGACCCGCCGTGGGCGCTGCTCTAGGACCCGCCGCAGCCATTGTCTGCACTGAGGAGCCCCGGTATATGAAGTCATATCCCAGTGCTCCATGTCTTAAAGGGCCACAGTGCCTTTTAATGCAACCTATGGAAGTCTTCCATAATGTAAATTGGTATTAATGTGGCATTTAGTTACAAATGTGTAACTCAGAGTAGATTTGGAGTCTTAGACCATGTGGCATGTACAAGTAAATGGCATTACCCAACAACGTTAACTTAAAGATATTAACACAGTGGACTGTGAGCAATTATTTTAGTTTTCGTAATCAGGATTCCCTTGACTTATACACTGCAACTGGGTCATCATTTCTGTTTTGTCTAGATTTGAAGACATACAATGGAAGCGTGAAACTGAGATATTCATGGAATTCATTAATCATGTAACTGGAACATCCAGTACTGCATGAAATCATTCAGAATGTGGTAAAGGAGGGGTCTCAGCTTCAGCTACAATCCAGGAACTGCATACATATTTCTTGCTTGACCTCCAGCTTTACATGTACAAATGTATTAAAGTGATCCAGAGGGCAGGGTGGTTATTACGAGTTGCCATCTGCACACAAGAGAGTCTATAAGGAGGCTATGGAAGAACCTTGTTGATTAAATTACTACAATATACAGGATCGACCAAGCTTATCCTGCAGAAGCAGTTCACGATACATTATAAAGGGCCAACCTCAGTGACGTTAAGGTGCTGAAACACAACTTTCCTGCAAACTCTCCCTTTATTGAATTAACCGCATACACATTTACCAGTAACCACAAAGCCTACTCATCCACTGCAGTCGGTTAGAAATTCCTATACCAAACTAAAAAAATGATGTCCACACAGCTGAAAGGTAAAGGCCATTTTCTACTGGAAGGCTCTATAAATGAAAGCTCTTTTCTTGTACTAGCTCCTCTCTGCTACCATTCTCAAATGGGTTACCTAAAGCTCCTTTCTTCCCCTATGCTGTTCCTATACTATAGAAATGCATGCATCATTAGACCAAACAGCTTTACATTTTTTTCTGAAAGCTAATCTGTTCTAAATAGCTTTCCCAATAAATTCCACAACATACATAATGGGAATAATATCATTGCTTTCATTTCTACTTCTCCAAGACATTTCTTTGAACCTTCACTTGCATTCAGGTCATCCCAGCCCTAGCAGCCTCCTCCCAGGAGTCTGTCTTCTCCCCATACCTCCTTGTTGATCCTAAGATCACACAAGATGGCTCCTGCAAACCATATACACACATACATGTATACGTTCTATATATTATCTGCATAACTGGAAACTTCCCAGGGTAGACAACGTGAAGCTCTCCCTCTTCTGGGGGAGTGGCTTTGGAGGGGGCAGGGCTAGCCATCTGAGGGGGCGGGCCTAGTTGTGTAAGGGCGGGGCTAGCTCCAGACAAATGGGGAAGTGACTCTGAAACCAGGCTAAGCAGCAATTCACCCAGAGACTCCAAGTCAAACCTGGAGAGCTCCCAGGTACAATCATATGTATACTGCCATCTTACCACCAGTGCTTTAGAATCTGCTAGCCCTTTTAAAAAAAAAATGTACAGTACTGCATTTTGGTGGCCTACATATACAATATCCAATTCAAGGCCTCTTATTTAAATGTAAAGCATGTAAAACATACCAACTGTCCCTCTTTGGGACCTAAATCCCTCTGTACCTCTTTTCTAGTAATGTTTGTTGGGTATCAGTAATCACAGTGTCCCAAACAGCAGATCATATATGACTGATGATAAAACTTAAGTTGCATAAATAATTCTTCAAAATATTCTATTTAAAAAAATAAAAATAAAACATAATAAGGAGTGGATATAATCTTGGATATTTGAGAGTATAAAAAGTTGTGTTATGCCTAAAAAGTAATAAATGTAGATGGACAGAACAGAACATTCAATAAGGTTCACCATTTAGGCACAAATTCATGTTAGTTAATATGGATTTGGAATACATTCCAAAGACTTGCATCAAAGTAAATTAAATGCCAGTCCTTGTTATGCTTGTATTGACCTTGAATGTTATATTCATATCTATTTCCTCGTGATTCTTTGCCAAAGTAAGCAATATATTTTCTGGGCAATTCATTACACACATTTCTTTACCCATATACTGCACCAATTGTACAACAAGTTATGAAGATCCAAACGGAGCAACAAATTTGTTTTTTTTTAACCCCCACATTATATATCCCAATGGCTAAATAAAATTCCTAAGAAGCTTCGATATATACGTAAGGTGAATGATGATGACTTTGGGGGGGAAAAAAATTTTTTAATTATCAGATTGAATGAAAAATGTTTAGTCGGACATGCAGGTTTCGGTCTAGCTGGTTAAACGGATATATAAAATAACTGAGCAATATCCCTTAAGTTGTACGTCTGCATACCATCAGTATGCATCAGAACATGGGTAATAAATCCTGTTTTGATATGCTGCTTTTCTTAAACCTTCTGCAAACATTCCATAGTAAAAAGTAAGTCTTTTAAACTTCTGAACCTCACCTTGTTTGACAATGGATCTTTTGTAATAACTGGATAGAGGGAGACTCACAAATGCTGAACTGACCAGAGCTGTTCAATTGTAAACCATTGATTCAATACAATAATGAATAAAGAGACTGTGAGAAGAAAATTAGTGACATAACCAGAGTAAAATTATCCGCTAAAGGTAAGCCAATTTGCACATAATTACTACCGCGGCTAGCGTCTTTTCCCTGTACTTCAAGAGAGACCCTATGGTGTCATAGATAAAGTTACCATTTTCTTGTCACAAGGGCATACATAAACAATAAAAGACATTTTAAAAAGGGCTTCAGTATGCAAGGCTTGTCTGCCTGGCTAAATGCCCTGTAGCGGTCATATAGAGGGGATGCAACTCATGGATTAATGAGACTGACAAGACATTTATTAAAGTGATTGGGGTCACTGCAGCAAGGCTGGACCTCTACAACAGCCAAGTTTATCAATGCGGATTGTGAAAAGGGCACTGAAATAGTATGAGGTTATTGTCTGTACCATGGCCAAGCTGTAACTGTTGGAGAAAAGCCATCTTGTCTACTCTTTTCACGCTGTTCAAAAATCCAAGTTAAACGTGTCCCAGAAACTAGATGGGGCATACACAAGCAAAGCACATTTAATAGATAGTGTGAACACTTTGTTTGTTATAACAATTCTAACAGTATTACTTTATCATTCAAACTGAGTTTTCCATATATTCCTCAAAAACACTTACAAATCACTATTTAAAGCATCTACTTTTTGTTTTCCAGTGCAAGTACTTTTTAGATATTTAAAGGTTTATAATTCCTCCGAACGTAAAACCATTTACTGAAGGCGGCAAAAGTTGCATATCTAAACATTTTTTTCTGTCCTGAAGTTTTCCATCTTCACCTTACCCCATGCATACTGAGGCTGCTTAAATCCATCAACAAAACTTAAATATCCTAGATGGCTGAAGGAAATGCAAGATCTCATATTAAAGCTTGATAAATACCACCAAGTAATAAAAAATACACAAATGTTACTAAGTCGTGTGAGTCATTGTAAAATAGTGTAATCAAGATTCTATTAAAACAAATATATACTTAACATAACTGACCTGTGCTCTTTGGGTTGAAGATTGCATCTTCAGGGAAACCTTCCTCGTTTCTCCTTCTGATTTGCAGTTTTGTAGCATCAGGGATGAGCTAGATGACTTAGTGTCAAGACTCCCTTTACTTCTGTTTGGCAATGTGGATAAAAGCACTAAACTATCCGTTTCATCCAGTGGAGAACTATTACTATTGTTTTTTTCTTTCTTATATTGTAAAGACCCATAGGTCTTCTTCTGGACACAGTCTGGTGGAGACTGCACAGTGCCAAGATTTCCTGTGGTATTCTGCCTCTTAAGGGGAAGTTTATAATTTTGTGTATGTGATTTCTGTAAGCAAATCTGAGATGGTCGCAATAAATGTTCATTCGATTTTCCTAAATTTCTACTAAACTCATCCAAGTAATCGGAATTCTCTTGCAGACCAAAAGGAAATGCACTATCAACACTTCTCGCTCTTTTACGATCTTCAGGATTTATTCTATTCCTTCTGGCAGATCGGCCTCTTCTTTGCGTGGGGACACTTGCATCAAATTTTTCTATCAGCTCATCCACTGCCGGAATGCAGCCAGTATCAATATCTCTACCTGTCCCAGGTACAAAAGGAATGTATCTTCTGTTTTCATGGCGGTTCACATTATCTGCATAGAGTGCATCCTCTTGCTCATCCAGGAAAAACTTTTGCAAAGACTGAGAAGAGGTTGCAGTTGTTGAGGAACAGGATGATCTACGTGATCGGAACCCCTCAGGTATGGGTCCTGCAGAATCTTGTCTTTTGAACTGAAGGACATCTGGTTTTGTCTTTCTAGGCTCAACAGGGGCAGCTGAACTGTTGCTGTACGGGGATCCACTACTGGATGAAAAAGACTCCGAGGTTATGTTTTCACTTGGACTGCTTATAATATTTGTATTGTCAGTTGGGCTCCTGTTTTGGTCTTCCTGCTTAGTCGAGGAGTTTAAAGATACCCCTTTGCTTGGAAGTTTTAGTGAATCTGCAGAGTTTATGCTAGAATTTTTAGTGGACTGCCATTTATAGAATGAAACTAAATTACTTGGGTCTTTCTTAAGTCCTTCATCCATAGAGTGTATGCTTTGATTGATTGTAGATGACTGGCTGCTTTCTCCTGGGTTATATGGTTTCAAGAGTTCAGGGTGCCTTTGAAAATTCAACAAACTTGTTGTATTTGAGTTTTCTTCCTTGTATTCAGATTTACTGCTCACAGAGCCCAAATACTGCAATTTTTTTGTTGATTTAAATGAAGACTCATATGGGTTTTCGGGAAAAGATAACTCTTCATTAATGTTCCTTACAGACGTTTGGTGGTTGTTGGAAGTAAGTAATGATGATCTGTTTAGTGACTGGGAATCCAGGTCGGAACCAGAAACGTTGTGTGTTAAGTGTCCTTCTTTATTATTTAAAACAATATATGGATGTCCATCTATCCCTTGAACTCTGATGCTAACACCATAAGAACCTTCTTGAATATTCTGAGAATTTCTTAGCTTTCGTGTTCTGCCTTCACTGAGATGAAGATGACCATCACACTCTCGCTGAACATACCTTAGGCCATCAAGATGTGAATCCATTATGCTTATTTTCTGCTGTTAAAGAAAAACAGATTAATGTAATGAAAGATACATTTAAATAATCAGGGGAGAGAAGTTATATTAATAATTACGCATATCCTTTAACAATAACCTTCCCACATATTATATACTAGTGAGGTTGTCCTGTACCACACTGTTAAATTGGTGAAAACTCTCCCAACTAACCTATGCATTATTTAGGGTCAGTATATCACTTGCAAGGGAAAATAGCTGGGGGAGGGGGGCGCAAAGGGGCAGATGCATATGGGGGAGGATTGTGCTGAATCCACCCATGCATTTGCAAGAGTAACACCGCAAAGAGATCACAAAGCTTTCATATGCATTTACGCGCATATGATTGCTGGGTGTCCCTTTAACATGCATTCTTTTTAAGTGGATCTCAAAAAATATCACTGCTGCTTCAAATTCAATATTGAATTTTAGTTCATAACTTAAATGATCTCGCAATTCTGCTGCAGAAACACAAGGTGAAATCATAATGAAACATGTCCACTAGGGATCATCACCTAAAATTTGTATATATACACAGTATTATATTATGCAATATCAAGTAGTTTATGGTTTTAAACAGTTCCACTTCCTCACCTTAAGCCAGGCCTTTAATATTAAATTAAGCAAATGTCTCTCTCAACCAATATTAAAATCAGAAAGGAGGATGGCACCAAGGCAAGGAAGTAACACTGGCAAACATTCATTCTGGAGATTAAGACACCATAGAGTGTTCTTGATTCCATTCCTTACACAACAGGTTTTTTTCAGAGACATGTGATGACAGGAAGAAGCTATTCAGGAGCTGTTCACAACTGAAATAAGGTGAAGAAAACACAACAAAGTCTTATGTTATATCTAAGACATTATTCCCACTGACATTTCAGTCTCAACCAGTTGGTTAACAAGTCTAAAGTTGTTGCTTTCTTATAATGCTTGTAGACGCAGCTACAGAGAGAAGCCAAGTTCACCCAAGTTAATTTTCCATGCAGGAAATGTTCTTAGCCTAACATATCTCCATGCACATGCTATACTTACCACCAGTCAGCTCCAGTGCTGGCTTAGGGAAAGGAGGTCTGCTAAAACCCTTGTATTCATGCCCTGAAAACGTTCCCATTAATTACAGTAAAGAGCATGCATTATTTACTTGTTAGTTACCCAACTGTGCAAATAATACGACAGTTTATTGGGTCAACTGCATGAAGTCATACAGAAACATTAGAAAAAGGTTTTAAACACATACACGATACTTGGCAATGAAATCAATAAAATCAACTTCAAATATTTGCCTCCTCCTGAGTAGTGTTCAACTCGTGATTATATTTTCTGGAAGAGCCTTGCTAAGTGTTGACTTAACATGATCAGGTAGATTTTCATTTAATACGTATGTTTAATAAACAGAAAATTAACCCTGTGAGAGTACTTTATTGAAAATAGAATCTACCCCTGTGTGAAAACAATCTGGACAATCCTCAAGCCCTACATTTGTGATGGAATGCATGGGTGTGTCAGTACACTGGAATCTAGGAAGCGGATTATTATAGTTCTTAACAAAAATCATATACCAACCGGGGTGAGGATCTTAAACCGAAACCACTTACTGTGTCACCACACTTACATTACTGTTAATGTAAAATATAATGAAGATTATATAGAAGTGTTAAAGGCAAAACAAAACAATAAAACACACACACATACACACTAACCACAGCATCCCAAGTGGCAGCATGTGCAACATTGTATGTATAAAAGGCTGTTAACTCAATTTACATAACATTCTGCCACAACACTTATAAATAACCCCTAATAAATAATATGTATGTCTATCTGAATATGTAAACATACATACATACATTTATTTTATATCTAGACAGACTGAAGGTAGAAATCAACCATCTCCCATATACCTCGTATGTTTTGACACCCTATTCTCATTTGTAAAGACCTAACCATCTTGTCCTACATAGATAATTAAAACGTGTCCTATGTACAATTGGATCAAATGTCTTGTGAATACTTCAAAACAAAGAAACACTGCCTGGTGCAGCATGTTATTAGCATAAAATGTTTTTACATCAGCAAAATGTCAGCACTAACATATAGACAAGTAAGCATGTAGATGAAATTGAAATGTTTAACCCTTACAATGGAAAAAAACAATTTAAATGTTACCCATTTTCCATGAATAGTCAGCTAGCAATAGGGTATCCTTCAGATGGAGTACACATAATCATCTGGGTATTTGGAAAGGTAATCTGATATATTTTTTTTAATTTTAGATAGTATATGGTATGGAACAGATTATATCATGAATATTTGGTAGTGAAAATCAAATTTGGTATGAAAACCCAAGAAATATCAGTATAGTTCTGCAATTTCATTTACACAGCCATTCTTGTAACCCCTTGTCTCATAGAAATGTGGAGAAGAGCAAATGAGGGCTCTTAAAAAGAAATAAGATCAAACATTTGTTTGGCTTGTACAAATCCACACATTGTTTTACTTCAAAGGATTTAAATGGCTAGCAAGAACATAAATCTTGTAAATCAGGACACCATAGTTGCGGTATACATAATTGGTTTCTATTCTGTATAAATATTTGGCTCTAAAATAACCATGTTGCAGAAAAAAGTATGATTGTTGAAGTGATTAATTACATGTTATTACCCAGTTAGCCTTCATTTTATGCATCAGTCACTCTGTGCCAGACAAGCCTGCTGGACATTTCAAAGCTACTCTAGATTCCCAAGGGACTGAAAAGGTCCCCCTGTACTTTTTTGGCCATTGATCAAATTTTCAATTTTCTCGGACCATGTTGAAAGTTCCCCAAAATAGACTCTAAACATTAGTTTGGATGGATTAAAGCTCATCACAAACGAACTTACAGGAGTTTATTTTTTGAACACGAAACATTGTACAAAAAAACTGAGCCGTACCAACTAGCTCCTTAGTAGAATAACTGAAGTGTGATAAGCAAGAGAAATGGGTTTAAAAAATATGTCAAAATATGTTTCATCTCCTTCGTAGGACATTGTGTCACTAATTTGTATGCACACAAAATCAAACCCTAGAAGAAGCAGTCTGGGTCAGCAAGAAACCAAGGAGGTGGGAAAACAGGGAAGTGGACAGGACTATCTTGATATTGGCATGCAAGGCCACTGTTGGAGCAATTACTGAAAAACAATACAATACTGGGAATTTAATGAAAGGCAAAGACAGGCTTCTTGGATGCATTTTTGAGGTGAGAAAGATTACAAATGTGTTTAGTCTGGAAGCTTTTTTGGGATTTTATCAATGAGCCCTTAATATTAGCTACTGTGTATAAAGCTAAGAAGATAGGGCAGACATTGAATGCATTTCAGATGATTTAGCATTTTGTCTGGTGAGTAGATCTGACTTTTCTCCAAATCACCAAATCTTTTTCTCCATCTCTCTTGGCCTAGAAGCTCATCTTACATAGTAACATAGTAACATAGTTCATAAGGTTGAAAAAAGACCAAAGTCCATCAAGTTCAACCTATATACATATTGTGTCCCTACTGTGTTGATCCAGAGGAAGGCAAAAAACCCTTATGAAGCAGATGCCAATTGCCCCATACCAGGGGGAAAATTCCTTCCCGACTCCAAATATGGCAGAATAAATCCCTGGATCAACGTTCTGTCCCTATTAATCTAATATCCATAACTTGTAATATTATTGCTTTCAAGAAACACGTCCAGGCTCCTTTTGAACTCTTTTATTGAGTTTACCATTACCACTTCCTCTGGCAGAGAGTTCCATAATCTCACCGCTCTTACTGTAAAGAACCCCCGTCTGTGCTGGTGTAGAAACCTTCTTTCCTCCACCCGTAGAGGATGTCCCCTTGTTATAGATACAGTCCTGGGTATAAATAGGGAGTGATCTCTGTACTGCCCCCTTATATATTTATACATAGTTATTAAGTCCCCCCTAAGCCGTCTTTTTTCCAAACTAAATAAAGCTAATTCTGACAATCTTTCTGGGTACTGTAGTCCTCCCATTCCCCTTATTACTCTGGTTGCCCGTTTTTTAACCCTCTCCAGCTCCACTATATATTTCTTGTACACTGGTGCCCAGTACTGTACACAGTATTCCATGTGTGGTCTGACTAGTGACTTGTACAGTGGTAGAATTATTTCCTTGTCGTGGGCATCTATGCCGCTTTTGATGCACCCCATGATTTTATTTGCCTTAGCAGCAGCTGCCTGACACTGGTCGCTACAGGTAAATTTACTGTTAACTAAAACGCCTAAGTCCTTTTCCATGTCAGTCGTCCCCAGTGTTTTCCTATTTAATACATATTCCCATCCTGGATTTTTCTTCCCCATGTGCATAACCTTACATTTATCTGTGTTGAACCTCATCTGCCACATCCCAGCCCAAGCCTCCAACCTATGCAGATCCATTTGTAATCGTGCACTGTCCTCTATTGTGTTAACCACGTTACAGAGCTTAGTATCGTCTGCAAAGATTGATACTTTACTATACAATCCCTCTACAAGGTCATTAATAAATATATTAAAAAGAATAGGACCCAAAACTGACCCCTGTGGTACCCCACTAGCAACAGTCCCCCTCTCAGAGTATGTACCATTAATAACCACCCTCTGTTTCCTTTCACTGAGCCAGTTACTTACCCACATACACACATTCTCCCCCAGCCCAAGCATTCTCATTTTATGTACCAGCCTTTTATGTGGCACCGTATCAAATGCTTTGGAAAAATCAAGATATACGACATCCAGCGATTCACCCCGATCCAGTCTTGAGCTCACCTCCTCATAAAAGCTGATCAGGTTAGTTTGACAGGACCGATCCCTTGTAAACCCATGCTGATTTGGAGTCATACATTTATTTTCATTGAGATACTCCAAAATAGCATCTCTTAGGAAACCCTCAAACAGTTTACACACAACAGAAGTTAAACTAACAGGCCTATAATTCCCCGGGTCACTTTTTGTCCCCTTTTTGAATATTGGCACAACATTTGCTATGCGCCAGTCCTGGGGAACAGACCCTGTCACTATAGAGTCCTTGAATATTAGAAATAGGGGTCTGTCTATTACATTACTTAACTCCCTTAGAACACGGGGGTGAATGCCATCTGGACCTGGTGATTTGTCTATTTTGATTTTTTTTTAGGTGGCACTGCGCTTCTTCCTGGGTTAGACAGGCGACATGTACTGGGGCATTTATCTCATCCTTCTGTATATTACCTGGCATTTCATTTTCCTCTGTGAATACAGCAGAGAAGAATATATTTAATAGATTAGCTTTTTCCTGATCCCCGTCTATAACTTCTCCCTCATTACTTTAAGGGGCCAACGCTTTCATTTTTAACCTTTTTACTATTTATATAGTTAAAGAACATTTTGGGGTTTGTTTTACTCTCTTTGGCAATTAGTCTGTCTCCACTTTTGCTGCTTTTATCTGATTTTTACATATTTTATTTTTTTCCCCGATAGCTTTTTAGTGCTTCCTCACTGCCTTCCTGTTTTAGTAGCTTAACTGCCTTTTTTTGCCATTTATTGCCCCCTTTACATTTTTATTTATCCACATTGGTTTTCTCTTGTTCCTGACTCTTTTATTCCCATCTTGAAGAGTTCCTTTGCAATGTTCAGTCTAGAACACATTTGAACTTTAGGGCCCTGATCAGCTTATATAAAAACTTAGCACTCAAATTATCCTGAGGTTTTTAAAACAGAATCTTATATTTGGTCAAGTTGAGTTAACCCCAGAATATAGTATTACTGAATTAAAAGTGAACAAATAAAAACAAAGTTCAATAAACCTTGGGACCTCCTAAGCTCGATAAACGTTACTTTTTAACTGGTTTAATAAGAACATGAAATGTTATTCTAAATATAGAACGCTGTCCAATATTACTAGCGAATAAGCTGCACCTCTCAGTACAATGACTGGTTTCTTGCCAAACCATCTGCTATATCAACATCATGCACTTTCCTCTCATTGTGATTTAACATGTTTTGCATTCTATCCCAAAGGAAATGGCCCTCACAACATCAAAATTATATCATCATGATAAGATAAAGACAAACGTCACTTTTTTTGGTGTGTTGCTACTAAAATTGCACATAAAACTATGCCACAGATAGCAGGGCATATTACGCCAGGGAAACCTTGGTTGGCTGCAGAACACAACATGTTAGAAGTTATTGAAATGGGAGATAAGCTAGGGTTAAGTATGGTCTGATGGGGTTCCTGAACTGTTGCACTTTCTTGAAACTATAGTCCTGAGTCTTGCATGGTTTCTACAGTTATGTTTTTTTCCAAATCAATTATTCTAGTACATCGGGAGTCATATCTTTCTACTACTCTGCTAAGAAAAGTCTAGCAAAAGTTGGACCCAAAAGCTCATGTTTCAGTGTTCTTGAGTAAGAGCTTTCGACTTCCAATTTTAATTAGCTCAGTTGTTCCATAAGAATATGTTGCCAAACACGGCTGGTCACACACCAGTGAAGCTAACTGCAGCTAAATTAAGCAAATCTTATGAAAATATGAATGCAAACGTTCTTAAATTCGTATTTGTTTACAGAATAGTTGAGACAAGTATTCCCTTAAAATAGATAAATATGCCCATATATATAACTTCCACCATTGGAGGGATGCTGCGGGCATTAGAAGCAAACATTCACACTCTCGCAATTCTTTCTAGTAGCAAGATCTGGACTGAACTCTGCTGCCGCTGGCATACTGGTCTGCTAGACAGCCTAAAATAAGAATACCTGCAGAGCGTTTTACATTGAAACACTCGAGAAGGCAGGGAAAGCTAGGAGACTACAATATTTAATTGTCGGTTATATTAAATGTTTCGACATGACTGTTCCTCTAAATCAGCGTAATCCATAACGATGCCCCGAGGATCTCGAACTGCTGGACAGGCCTGAGAATATGCAGCATGTTATGGGAATGCATGACCTTAAATGTCTCATTAATGCACCTTCAAGTACTTTTTTAAGCTGCTTCTTTATTAACTGGCATAGTTTTTCTCCTCTCTATCTCACCCATTAACTGCTTCATTATATACTTTTTTTTTTGTTCAGAAACGTGTTCGGATTTGTCCCTTGAATAACCACAAATTGATTAAACGTATCCTGTGGTTTGTTTGAGAACTGTTTACTGTGGTTTTAATGCTTATCCTGTACGTGGCCTCCGGCTACACAGCTACCAGTCTCAGGCGTTTGTGGCTCTTCAATGAGCTTTTAACACAAGGATATTGATAAAAGGGGTTTTTTTCTTCTTTTTTCATCCAGGAAAACACTAAAATCACTTGATCACTAAATATAATCAAGCTCCTACCCGCCATCAAGTATAAGCTCGCTTTTAGGCTTAGCATGAATTTGTAACGCAATGTTTAATAAATGCGAAAAGTACCAAAATCTGTGTGCAGAAAAGCATGTTTGTGTGTGTCTCTTTCTCTCTCTGATCATTTTAAAGTAAAAAAAAATACAAAAAAAACAAACAAACACTGATTCGCCATAATATTACTGTTAAATGCAACTCGTCAGCTCCTGGCAAGACTTGATCCCATTCTTAAATTAAAGCTGCATAGATATGATGTACAGGATACAGAAGGCAGGCAGGAACACTGGCAATCTGCTTCCTGTTTCTGTCTGGCAACACAAACAGGTCTTACTATTAATTCTGCGTACCAAAACCATAGTCGTCAGTTAACTATGTAAGTACCAGGAGGAAAATCAGCATAGGATGAAAGATAAAAAAAATAAAAAACACATATATATATATATATATATATATATATATATATATATACATACACACACATTTTACAGGTTTCTGATAGAAAGTGGTGCATATTAATAAAAAAAATATGACTTAAGACATTATGTAGAAAACAATCTAACTAAATTAAATATACATCACAAAAAAAAGTTTAAGTCCAAGACTCAATACTGCTGACCTCCCACAATGTTAATTCATGGCATGTGAATAATGACACTGACTTTGACCTGGTGTTCCGTGGTTTTAGTTTGTTGACATTTTTCTGTGTGCATCAAAAGCAAACCCATATGCATAACCAAACAACGTGACATGCAACCATTCCCACCACAGTATGTTGCCTGTATGTACATATATTTGCATGTTACGGAGGACCAACCAATGGGTTGTCAACAAAAGGAATACATACAATGCTGGGACACCTTTGGATGACAACCACTACTATGGAGCTTATATTAAAGTTACTGCTGAAAACAAGTCCAGCCGGTTGGCCAAGGCCAGTTTGGCACCTAATGTAACACATGTTTACAGTGCTGGCAGTAACACATGGGAGCTTCCAAACACTATCTATTCAAAGCCATTGTTTTAGAACAATTAGTTCTTTTCCTTCTTAAAATAAGGGTTTGTATCTGGATTTTTGCAGCATGAAGTCAGTTCTACTGTGAAACAATTACATAAGCAGGGTAATCCTTCACCTCCATGTTATGTCACAAACAATAGAAATAACATATTTAGACAAAAGGATAAGAAAGCTCTACCTCTGTTTAGAACATTAAATAATTTAAAGGTATCTAGGCATAAGCCCATCTTCCTCAATAAAGCGCTCACATCTCTAGTGCTTAAAGGGTACGCTGTTATATGACATTTAAAAATCAACCTTGTATCTGGGACTTGGGGACATATTGTATGTTATCCTGTGGGCAAACTGCTTCCTATATTACACCCTTCCATCCACAACACCATATAATGTAGTTGTAAGCTGATTTATAACACAGTGACACTCTTAAGCTCTTCAATAAATCTACCTCCTGGGCATGAGTTATTGCATTCAATTGATCATTAGTACTACAGGGTTGAGAATGCATTCTCAGGTACAGTAATTGCATTTAATTACTGCAATACATTCTACATTATATTAGTATAATAAGTATCATATAAGTATCATATTTCAAGAGATCACAGCCTTCTTCCTCTTCATGACTTAGGAATCAACTGATTCATGAGTTGGGGGGGTGTTCAGGAGGTGCCCAAAGTTCAGGAATGCAAAGAATGTCACTGGGAAACCCTGTACCATCCCCACTTATGTAGAAATGGGTGTTGTCTGGAGATGCCCCTATTAACTATGATGCACAGAAGAGGCATTTGTGTTGCTAAATAAGCAGAAAATAGTGATTCATGCACTCCGTGAGTATCCCCAAAACACAAAAAAAAAATTAACCGTAAAAAAAATACATATACTGTATATGTATATATATCTAACTATACTTTTAAGGTTACTATATTTTTGTCTACTTTAGGGAATAGTGAACAAGCACATGAATCACTATTTTTTGGTTATTTCTATTTATTTATATGTTTGGTTATTTATTTATATGTAGACACAAAGATTCACAGTGCAGCTGGTAGAGGTTTAAGAGCTAAATGTTACCTAAAGTCACAATACAGCAGAATTTAATAATCAAGGTACATTGTAAGCCTAAGTGAATTTTTAAAGGTTCCACATTGACTTCCCATAATGAGAGTCCCCGGTGGACTACAGCCAACCTATAGTATGCTTCACCCATACTAAATATGATGGTGCCTTATAAATCAAATAATAATAAAGTATCTCTTACAAATGGTATATAAAGCAAGTATCACATCTGAAATTATTTCAAGGTAGAGCCCATACAATAGTACAACTCCTGCAATGGTTAGATTAAGGTCATTCCTCACCTGCCAGGTATGAAATCTACAGAGGCTGCAACTAGTTGCAAGTGAACGCTAGCATATGTTACAAAGAGATTTGACGAACCTGTTTGTCTTCTCATTCACAGGGCCTACAGTAGAAACCCGTCCTCCCCGCTAAAGAAACACAAGCATTCTATTCATTCTAATTGTTAGCATCAGACTTGAAAAACATTTTTGGAACACAGCTCCTGTTTGGGTCATTATAGCCTACATTTGTCAACGCAGAAGACTGTTCCAACTGTACTGCCTGCTATGTTTCTGGACTAATGTTTGTTTCCTTCTTAACAATATGATGATATAAAACTAATAGGCAAGGGAAGGAAGGCTGTGTAACAAGGCACAATCTGCCATGTGTTTCCTCTCTGGCAAAATAGGAAACATTTTTATTAGGTGTTGTGTTTAAAAAGACACAGAAAGGGGGTCTGCAGAAGCTTAAGCATTTTCATAAACTCCAGCAGCTATGGACTGCAATTTCTATCTCATTCAGCCAGACCAAACTTATAAACATGGTTGATCACTAGTATTTGAAAGCATATTACTATTTTAAAATTGGTTTAGTTGTAAATATTATCTGCATTGCTTATTATAATACTCAAACATGACTATTACTTACAAAAATAAGAGTTAAAATTCATGGCATTTTATTATACACTTGGACTAACCAAAAATGGTTAAAAGTCTGTTTAATAATATTCTATAGCATATACATCTCATCTATATTTCAAAATGTCAGTAATATCTATGTTCATATACTGAAAGGGTTATGGTAACCATATAGATTGCATAGAACTTGATGAATCTTCAACCTGACAAGACACCTGCTGTAATACTAATTTGCAGACTTAAGAATGATCCCCACTGCATCATAGAACAATTTGCTTTCTTCAACCTACCATTAGCAGTAAGTGGATCCTTTAAAGAGGAACTTTGTCAATGAGTAAAGACTGATTAAGTTAAAACAGGCTATTGACCCTTATCATTCCACCCAGAAAGTCAATAGGGGAAAACTGAGCCAAGGTCATTGAAAACTTCAAATCAGCCGCCCGAGAACATTTGAGATATGAGGACTATGCATCTGTATTGAAAATATCCAGTGGCTAATTACAAGGAAGTCAACAGTCTAATAGTTTTACCTTTCAGTTGAAGCTCAATCTCTAAGTGCAACAAGTTTAAAAGCCAAGAAAATACTAAAAACGTTCCTATGGAATATCAGAGATCAAACAGCAGGTTACCTACAATGACAACTGCATTGTGATAAAGCGATTTAAGAACGCAATTACCAGAACCAGAGTCCAGAGGAGTAATCGCCAACAGCTAAAAGCACACAGGTGCCTGCATTTTTAAGTTTGAGCCATGTCTTACCTTTTACCGTGTCTCCCCTTCGCTGCTAGGATTATTGCCATCCCATCCCAAACAGTGCTCTGCTTTCTTTCCCACCCCTTGGACTGTAACCAGCCCCTTCCTTCTTTTGTTTAATGAAATCTGAAATCTGGACTAGGTTTTCTACTGCCATCTAGTGGCCATTGTGTGTATAGCCGGACTAAGAAGCGCTGGCTGTAGCTGGGTTAGAGGGTTTTATTGTGTGTTAATGTTTTTTTTTTTAACCATAGCTATGCAGTGCCTTGGAATTTGTAAGGACAGCACTGGTCTCATAGCAGCAGACATATCATAGCCATTTAGTAGACAAACGAAAATATGCAGGTAAAAAGAGCTGACACTTTAGAATACTACACTGCAGTTAAACACCAATGCATGCAGTACTGAATTAAAAACAGGTAGTTTTTTTTTGTATTTTGTAGGTTAAGAATAGTAGCCCAAAATGTAATTTTAGGTTAGTTTACAATCTGAGACACAATCAGAGTTATTTGTAGGAATAAACTTTATAAGTAACAATTGTTAAAGGGACAGCCCAGTCATGTGTACTTCAATGCATATGATAGCAGAATGGGCCCTTTAAATTTCTTTAAATTATTGTATAATTCTCCTTATGTGTTGCCACTTTCCCCACCAATCATTCAGCTTTTTGGCTTGCAGGAAATGTGTTCACCCCCCTCTCCTGCTGCTTTCACCCACTTGATATATCACATCAGTTCTAGAGGGGACCCCATGAGAGATGCACAGAAAGCAATTGGAGCATCTTCCTGCCAGTGATTGGCTGCTTGAATCAGTATTATTATTATTATTTTTCATTTATATAGCGCCAACAATTTACGCAGCACGTAGTACCACTAAAACAGGAGGGCAGGGTGTTTGCGCTAAAACCCTGAAGCTGCAGTTTCTCCTAAAAGAAGATCACTTTACTCACAATGTACTTTAGTACACATTCTTTGTAGATGAGGCAGTATGGGACCCTTTAATATACAAATCAACTAAACACATTTATACAAGAGTGTGATTATTTACTAAACACAGAGTTACATCATAATGAAAAAGTTTCTGATATTAATTATACAGCATGAATGGCCAACATTGTACCTTTTGGACAATACATTTGCCCTGATCTCTCAAATTCCTAGCGTCACAGTGAGCTTCCAAGGGATGTATTGTAGTGTAGTGTAGTTGAACCTTCCAGCCCCTGCTATCACTTCTGGAGTGATATTTTGCATAAGGTTTTTCTTTTTAAAATGCATATTAAAGTACTCGTAAAGAACTTTTATATGCATTCTTTTTAGTGAGGCCATCATTAACATTATACTCTGCCTTTAAACACAATAATTCAAAGTCAGGCATGTGTGGCAGGCAGTGTATGGGTCAGGAGAAACAGACTGATAAGGTTCAGGTCACAGTAATCTAACGTAACCATAAAATCATTAGGTCAATGTGAGAAGAATGTGGGGGGTGCAGAGGCGTATCTACTGAAAATAGCGCCTATGGCAAGCACTGAAATTGCGCCCCTGTCCAAATATCTAAAACCCATTTACTAGCCCCTGCTGCCCATATATATATATATAAATATTAGTCCCTGCTGCCGATAGCAGGTATAGATCAACACACAAACCCAGATCAATTGAAATTCACTTGTGATCTCAGCACCGAAGGTATATATCAAATAAACAGAATCAGACATACAAATCCTGTATTTGCAGGTATACAATAATAATATATGAAACGTAGCATCGCAGGTATAGATCAACTGAATAAGACATATTAACCCTGTATTTGCAGGTACACATAAATAATGTATGGAAACATAGCATAGCAGATATGGATCTACAGAATAACACAAAAACCCAGCTTTGCAGGTACAGATCAATTGGAATTCACATAAAAACACGGCATTAAAGGTATATTTAAAACCCCCTAAATTACAGGCATAGATCACAGGTTGCACACCCCAAAGCCAGCCCTGGCGTCCACACTGTCCACATAGAACCTGGCCAGCACCCAGATTACACACATAAGATTTGCAATCTTTGTCCCCAAATAGCCCAGCACAAGTCAACTTTGTCCCCAAACAGTCCGGCCAGTGCCATTTTTGTCCCATATACACCCTGCCTGTGCCATCTTGGTCCCCAAGGCTCAAACCTCCTGCTAGTGCCATCTTTGCCCTTCCACAATTATACATCTATGATACACAAACACTTTTACAGTCACTCACTAATTCACACTTTAATTCAGACAACTCATCCACATATTAACTCATGCTCTCCCTCATTCAGACAATTCATCCACACATTAACTCATGCTCTCTCTCATTCACTCAATGCATCCACACATTAATGCACACTCTTTACTTATATCTACCCCCTCTCCCTCCCTCATCACTTTTTAACCCCCTCCCTCCCTCATCACTTTTTAACCCCCTCCCTCCCTCATCACTTTTTAACTCCCTCCGTCCCTCATCACTTTTTAACTCCCTCCCTCCCTCATCACTTTTTAACTCCCTCCCTCATCACTTTCTAACCCCCTCCCTCCCCACTATATATCCCCCCTCTCTCACCTTGAAGTCCAGCGACGGGAGCACGATGCTGCTGTCTTCCTGCACCGCTCGCTGGTGCCCGCTGCTTCACTGCTGAGCGCCGTAATATGACGTCATATTTCGGCGCCCACCAGTGAAGCAGCGGGCACCAGCGAGCGGCTTTTAAACGCTGTCTTCTTTTTTTTTTGATGCGGGGGAGAACGAGGGGCGCCGAGCGGTTGCTAGGCGCCCCTCTCTCTCCTCCGCATCAGTGTTTAAAAGCCGCTCGCTGGTGCCGGTATTTCATGAAGAGCGCCGCAATATGCCGGCATATTGCGGCGCTCTGCATGAAATGCCGGCACCGGGACGGAGGTAGAGGGCTCGTGGAGGAGAATGAGGGGCGCCGAGCGGTTGCTAGGCGCCCCTCTCTTCCGCATAAAAAAAACCCTATATACCCTATATACGCCTCTGGGGGGGTGTCAAAGAGAGGGTGAGAGATAAATGAAATAGTTAAAAAAAGAGAATTGGACACAAACATTGAGAATGTAAAAATGTGTCTAGTTAATCCAGTGGATTATAATTACATGTAGGACATTTTATGCAAGGTTTGAGTAATGTGACAAAAATCATATGTCTATATTTAGTCCAGATTCTTTGGTGTTGAAATTGTGTAATATGTATTCTTTGTTACCGGGCCATATTGGACACTAGACTGCCTCTGTAAGTGATGACTAAGAGTACGTTTGTTCCTTTCATTTGACAATTGAGTGTCTCTGTAAATAAAGCCATAGATTCCTGTGGATCTTCTACAGTACAAGAACTGTTAGAAATCTGCAGAAATCTACAATCAAAATATTCAGTATACTTAAACAAGAATTCAGTAAATAGGTGAGTATAGGTCAAGCACTTTAAAAATGTGATTACGTGCTGATAAGTCACTAGGGATAAACTCCACAGTTAAATAACAATAAATAATATGTGACAAAGCACAAAATAGTGTGAGGAAAAAAAAGTTTATATATACTTCCCCAACAACTCCCTTATAGATTGTACATGTTCCCGAGGATCCAGAATGCTCAAAAGACATAAAAATAACACAGAAAACCATATGGTGTAGTATATCACATTTTTACGCTTATATATGGTGAAAAGTAAAAGGAGAGACCTTTACAGTATATAGGACACTAGCAGGCCCTTTTTTATTCGCTTCTTCAAACTGCAACTTTCGGGTACCACCAAAAATGTAAAGCAGATTGGCTCTTCTCTGGAAATTCAAAGACAGAAAATAACTATATTTACTATAACCAGGATCTTGGGGCAAACCTGGTGAACTGCTGCACTAGTTAGGAAGCAGCCAGTATTTGTACCCTGAGAGCACTCGGAAGACAACCAGAACCTGAAGGCTGCGGTTTGAGGAAGCAAATAAAAAAGGACTAGCTAGTGCCCTACAGGGCCGGATTAAGAGCATCAGGATTTGATGAGGATTTTGACAGAATAGACAGAATCTTAACTCCTCTGCATCCATGCATACTGGAGAAAGATGACATCTGTGCTCGGCAGATAATATAGGATATAATTTTATGTGATGGGATTGGGAGTACATCAGTGCACTAAAAAAAAGTAATCATAAACGCTACACCTGAAGCAGCAATTCAGTGCCACTAATCCTTTTTAATAACATATGCAGATTGAAATAGAGTAAATAACACAAAACCTTTAGTTTTCCCCTCACTGATTTCTGGCCTAGAATGTTTTGTCCTCTGAAGTGACTACAAATACAGGAGGGCGTTTTATCTCTAGATAAGTAAAAATTAAATAGTTCAATTTATTCCTACAGTAAGTAAAGTGCCAGGAAACAGATGACCAGCTACACACACACCAGGACAGGCTCTGCCACACCGACACCCAAACAGACACAGAAACACACACCAGGACGGGCTCTGCCTCACGGACACCCAAATACACACACCAGGACAGGCTCTGCCACACTGCCACCAAGACACACACCAGGACAGGCTCTGCCACACCGACACCCAAACACACACATCAGGACAGGCTCTACCACACCGACACCCAAACATACACACTAGGACAGGCTCTGGTACACAGAAACCCAAAACACACACCAGGACAGGTGACAGAGCCTGGTCGCAAAAGGCCCTTCCTAAACTATTTTGAACTGGCACATCGAGACAGGAGCGTATCAGGGTCACGTGACATCATGGATGTGTAATTGTGTGAGAGCATTGATTTGTAATTGTGTGTGAGAGCATGGATGTGTAATTATGTGTATGAGAGCATGGATGTGTAATTATGTGTGTGAGCATGGATGTGTAATTATGTGTGTGAGCATGGATGTGTAATTGTGTATGTGTGTGAGCATGGATGTGTAACTTTGTGTGTGTGAGCATGGCTGTGTAATTCTGTGTGTGTGTGTGTGAGCATGGATGTGAATTTGTGTGAGTGAGCATGGATGTGTAATTATATGTGTGTCAACATAGATAAGTAGGTGTGTGTGTGAACATGTATATGTTACTGGGGTAAAATGGAGAATGAATGTGTATGTGTTGTGAGTATGAGTAAGTGTGTGTGAACTTTAGGGCCCCGGGGCAATTATTGCACCAGGGCCCTGTGGTTTCTAGTTATGCCCCTGGTGGTGATAACATAAAGGCTGCGTAATTAAGATTTTTGCTACACCTGACGCTAACTGGGGAGTTGTGTGATTTAATGGAAAGAAAGCCTTGTGAAAATGTGTTACTAAATGAATGTTAGATGTATTACTAGTGCATTCAGCGCAGGATTTTTGTTCTACTAATGACCTTGAGATGTTATGACGTTGTCCACACCTGGTCTATTTCACACCGGCAATTTTATTCAATTTAAATGATGAATCACCAACTTTATTGCTAGTAAATAGGCATGTGGAAATAGTGTAGAATCTTATATTAATATAGGGTTTTATTTGGAAAGACTGTTTACCCGATCCTTGTACTTTGTCTTTCTGCAGCTTGACTCGGGCACTATATATTAACATGCAGCAAAGTACAGAATAAAAAACACAGGAGACATGAGGTCGTTGGAAAGTGTAAGGCCACAGCGCTTTATTACTGTGACAAAAGTGCAAGAAATAATTTTAAGAAAATGTGAGATAGGTATACCTTGATTAACATATAAAACCATAACCCTTGTAATATAACCTTTTGTAGGGATATCCCGCCAAATACCAACGGGAACCGCTGGGTCGGAACACCCTACCCTTCCAAATTCCCCCAGGGACTGAACCCGTGGAGAAATGTACATGAAAACATAAATATTGGCATAACAGCCAATCGTAAACAACCCATACCTATCTCTAAAATTCAGCCTTAAGCCACGGTCAGACAAAGAAAGGTAAATTAATTGGGGAGGGAGGGTGGGGATTCACAGCTTTATAACAGATCACTGCTATATAACGCTGGTAGATAGTATCTGACCAGAGGCGGGAAAAGAGGGTCCCCTAAATAGACACTCCAAAACCCCACCCCACAGGACAAGGAACCCCATAGGGTGTCCCCTAGATGACCCCTAAATCCTATCCAGCATGCTTATTGTTAATACAGGCCCAGTCATGCAGCCCTTACTCTTAATATCCAGGGCTTGTCTTGACTCGGGCACTATATATTAACATGCAGCAAAGTACAGAATAAAAAACACAGGAGACATGAGGTCGTTGGAAAGTGTAAGGCCACAGCGCTTTATTACTGTGACAAAAGTGCAAGAAATAATTTTAAGAAAATGTGAGATAGGTATACCTTGATTAACATATAAAACCATAACCCTTGTAATATAACCTTTTGTAGGGATATCCCGCCAAATACCAACGGGAACCGCTGGGTCGGAACACCCTACCCTTCCAAATTCCCCCAGGGACTGAACCCGTGGAGAAATGTACATGAAAACATAAATATTGGCATAACAGCCAATCGTAAACAACCCATACCTATCTCTAAAATTCAGCCATAATCTACGCGTTTGACATAACTTAAACGCGGAGATTCCTCCACAACTCAACGGCACGCTCAATACCCGTGGTAACCTCCAGACACCACAAGTCGGCTCCCAAATCACTCAGGTGAACTCCATCGTCCCGGTAAAGCGCTGGGGAGTCGGTCGAAATCTCTGGATGTGAAATCACTAGACCCCCTTGCAATGTAACAAAACGAGCAATAGCCTTATTAACATTCAGGCGAGCTTTATTAATCCCGGCCAACGACCTCGCGCCCCTCCAAAATAACCTAGGGACAATTTCGGACCATAATACAATGACACCGGGCATGGAAGCTCGAAAACGGATAATGTCACATTTGATATCCTTTTTGAGGCGCCGCAGAGGCACAGAACACAAATCGTTCCCACCCGCATGTATAACCAAAACCTAAAAAAAAAAAATTTTTTTTATTTTATTAGTGTTTTTTTGTTTTTTTTTGTTTGTTTTTTTTTTTTTCTTTTTTATATCAAAAGGGGGCGAATATAGGACTTGAAACGAGCAGATTCCCAGCGCCCGATCCTCTTGATAACGGAATCGTTAAGGCCCCATCGTGCTGCCTGTGTCGCAGCACCAATGCGGAAAGAATGTGAACAATACTCGTGAGGGGGAAGAAACAAAGCAGCCAAGCAGCGCCGAAAAACGGCAACAAACTGAAAGCGGGAAAGGAAAGAGCCGTCCTCATGAATCAGCAACGGCCCGTCGCCGTGAGGCCTCCTCGCCAAGTAGTTCCGTAAGCAAAGCAGCGGGCAAAGATCGCTACCTTCAAAACGCGCTAACTGCACCGTAAAACCTTTCCCGTATTTGTCCGTCTTGGAGCGACATATGTGTAGACAAAGGACTTCCGTACTTGGAGAAACGTCACAATAACGCAAGCCTCCGGGGCAACGTTTGTTTGGGCTAACTAATTCGGAAATGCGGAACGCCCCAAAAAACGCAAGCGTGAAACTCAGCTGGAAAAGTGTGCTTTCATAAGCCGAGGAGCAAACAGAAGGTACAACACGAAACAGGCGCTCCAATAAATCCAGCGTAACTGGGCGGCGAGAATCGCGCTGAACGTAACCTTTCCTGTAACCCTTCAGAGCCTGTTTCACCAAAAAACATTTTGTGAGGTCTTGTGACCCCATAAGCCTAAAATAAAAGGCCAGGGCAGCCATTTTGCGGGAAATGCAGGACACAGACACACCGCACGAGTAAGCGTCTCCCAAAAACCAGAGCAATACCGCTAGCTTCTCCTCATCCAAGACCGGGTTGCCGGCTTCAGCCAACTTAGCCGACCATTCGTCCCAAACTCCACGGTAAGCCATCCACGTGCTATCAGCCATGGAGCGCCGAATTAAGGCCATCGCACCATTACACCCAAATCCCAAAGTTCCGCTGGACAATCCACTCCCTCCGTATCCGCATCGGGGGCCAGGATCCGGAAGCGCTCCAGCTGAAACCGAGACAGAGAGTCTGCAATTTTGTTCTCAACCCCAGGCAGATGCTGAGCCCTAAGATATATATTGAAACGCAAACAAAGAAAAACAAGATTGCGCAACAACCTAACAACCGGCGGGGAGGATGCAGTAACGCTGTTGATGGACTGAACTACGCTTAAATTGTCGCAATAAAAACGCACTTTTTTGTTGCGCAGTAACTCACCCCAAACGCAAACCGAAACCAAAATCGGAAAAAGCTCCAAAAAGGTCAAGTTTTTAGTCAACCCCTCGTCATGCCAGCACTGAGGCCAGGCCCCCACGCTCCAATGCCCACGAAAAAACGCACCATAACCAGAAGAACCTGCAGCATCAGTCCAGAGGCACAAATCGGAGTTCGAAACCTCGCTATCCAACCACAATGTTTGCCCATTAAAATCGCGCAGGAAAATATCCCACACGCGAAGATCATCCCTGTGGTCAGCAGTCACCCTAATAAAATGGTGGGGGGCGCGAACACCGGATGTGGCCAAAGACAAACGTCTACAGAAAATACGACCCATAGGAATAATCCTACAGGCGAAATTCAGCTTACCAAGGAGTGATTGTAACTCCTTTAAGGTAACCTTCTTCCTGGAAACGACAGCCTGCACCGTAGACCTCAAATCAACAACCTTGTCTAACGGAAGACGGCAACACATGGCCCGAGAATCGATCTCAATACCCAAAAATTTTATAACCTCAGAAGGACCTTCAGTCTTCTCGGGCGACAACGGAACCCCGAAAGAAGCCATGACACGCTGCGTGGTTTGCAAAAGCACGTGACAAAGCCAAGAATGCGGAGGGCCAATGCATAGAAAATCATCCAGATAGTGGATCAAAGAGGGAATCCCAGATTCCGTCCTAATGACCCACTCCAGAAAACTGCTAAAAGTCTCAAAGTACGAGCATGAGATGGAGCAGCCCATGGGAAGACAACGATCCACGTAAAAGTGACCGTCCCATTTAAAGCCCAACAGCCTGAAACTTTCCGGATGAACCGGAAGGAGACGAAAAGCGGCCTCCACATCAGTTTTAGCCATTAGGGTACCGGCACCATACGATCTAACCCAATGCAAAGCCCGATCAAAGGGGGTATAGGAAACTACGCAATACTATCCCATCATTTACTGAAGAGCCCTTCGGATAGGACAAGTGATGTATTAATCTAAACTTGCCCACCTCTTTTTTAGGGACAACACCTAAAGGAGAGACAATCAAATCAGGCAATGGGGGATAACGAAATGGGCCCGCAACCCTCCCCAAATCGACCTCCCTCCGCAACTTCTCGGCGACCACCTCCGGAAAAGCCAAAGCAGACTGCAAATTCTTAACATCAACCAAACTCCGTTCCACCTGACAAGGGATACGAAAACCTTCCGTAAAACCGAACCACAACAATTCAGCAGCCGCCGCATCATTATAACGCTGAAGCCACGGTAACATCGCGAGAGCGTTCACCGGAGTTCTCCCCTTTCGCAACAGTGCTCGCAGTGGAAGCGGATTTTGTCTTTTTAAAGCATTTTGATGACGCATGGGAACCCCCACAGACAGAACACTCGTGTTTGTATCTGCAGGAAGCGCCCCATCGACACTGGCCCTGGTTGAACTGCCAGCAACAGCCTTTTTTATTGCCTGCCGAAGACGCGGCCGCAGAAGCACCCCCGGCAGCCCCTGGAAAGGGTGTACTAGAAGACCTGGACGGAGCAGTAACCCGGAGCCACAAGGCAATGTCCTTGTGGTCCCAACGAATATTCTTACGGACTGACATACGCTGCCGGAACTGCTCGTCGTAACGCAGCCACGCCACACCTCCATACACCCGGTAAGCTTCGCCTATGCTATCCATATAGCAAAATAACCCCGAGCAATGCTCAGGGTTTTTCTCGCCAATGACGCTCGCCAAAATGGCAAAGGCTTGCAACCAGTTGGTAAAAGTACGAGGAATGAGGCGATAGCGCCTCTTTTCTTCCTCTTCCTTCTTACTCTCGTCACCCTTGGAGCCCCTGTCCAAATGAAATTTCTCCAAGGGAAGAAGGGAAAAAATCTCAATATACTCGCCCTTCCATATACGCTCCCTCACCTCCTGTTTAAGGTGTGCCCCAAGCGGACCCTCGAAGCACACATAAACTTCCCCACGCGCAGAATCACCAACCCGTTCAGCCTTATCGGAACTTTTTTCCGTAGCTTTTTCCACCGCCTGTGGCGACGGCGCTACCGCGGCCGGAGCAGTCGCAGGCAGAGCAGATACCGAACCGGCAACGGTACCCAAAGGGGCAGGCAAAATACCAGCGGGCTGAGGAGAATATCCACTCCAAACCGCTTGTGGGCAAAGGTTACCAGCCCTGACCCTATCCTCACATTGCTGCAAGAACGACCGAAAACCCGCAAACAAATCTAAAAAGGGCAAATTAGGCACCTGGGGCAAAGTGGGGGGGGGCGCAGCGCAAGAAGCTGGAGTAAGACCCCCAACAGCAAAAGGCAAAGAAGTATGTGTAGGAGGGTGTGGTGCAATAGGACCGGAATCCTGAACATGCTCACCAGAACTGCTGGGTTGCAGGGGAGCCATTCCAGACGGTGGAAGAGGTTCTGCAGCAGCCGAAGCACCTGGAACGGAAATGTCGTCAGGGAACAGCAAAGGAGACCGTCTGGACCCTTGCTGAGATGAATCCTGTTGATCCTCAGCTGCAACAGGTGAAGAAATCGCTGCACGGTCCCTACGTGAGCGCAAAACAGCAGGCAAATCCCTGAAGACTCCAACAAGATGGCCGCTCCCAGTATCTGCAACCCGGCGCCGAGATGACGTCACAGCCCGCGACGACCTCTGACGGCCACGTGATACACGAGGCATGGCGGCGGCCATATTGAATGGAGATGTGCTGCCAGGAGCAGGGACCACAACGGAGTGAAGAAGATGCTGAGAACGGGAAACGGACGGAGGAGAAACATGCCTGGAGGATGCAGACCTCAAAGGGGTAGGTGGAATAGCGTCGGCGGATCCGTCGTCCTCAGAATCATGCACGACCGCGGGTTCCGGCAGGGAGGGAAGGACAGGAGCCCGTTTAGCAGAATTCCCCCGGCTGGCAGAAGACCTCCGGGATGTGCCGCCCGCACGTGGTGCCCCACGGGTCACGGGAGAAGCAGAAGCTCTGGGTCTCCTGGTGGGCCTCCTGGCAACCTCCGGGCTGAGCCTGGAAGGGGGCCTACTCCTGCGGGCCCCAGCTGAAGCGGAAGGGCCAGCCTGCATCTCTGGAATTAATGAAGACAATTTCTCTTGCAGCCACGAGCCACCATTGGCCACAGCAGCAGCCCTGATGGCAGCCAGCATATCATCTACGTCCTGATCAGCCATAAGTAAGGTATGCAGATCCGAATTGATGATTGGATTCACAGCTTTATAACAGATCACTGCTATATAACGCTGGTAGATAGTATCTGACCAGAGGCGGGAAAAGAGGGTCCCCTAAATAGACACTCCAAAACCCCACCCCACAGGACAAGGAACCCCATAGGGTGTCCCCTAGATGACCCCTAAATCCTATCCAGCATGCTTATTGTTAATACAGGCCCAGTCATGCAGCCCTTACTCTTAATATCCAGGGCTTGTCTTTATCACTGGTCATGCGGCCCACTGCACCTTCTCCTTGGTCAATTTCAGAAAAATGCCAAGGAAAGAAGAGAAAAGGTTGAATCAACATGAAATTGTGTGTGTTTGTAGAAAAGTGAAATGATTAATAAACCTGTAACACACAAGGGCAGCACTCATTATTGTACGCAGGCTCTCCTGTAATGATTTTTTTGATGCTACACATTAAATCACACAAATTATTTAATTTTACTATAACCACTGTAAAATCATCGCAATTCAATTCCACAGACATGGGTGATGAAACACATTGCTGAAAAATAAAGAAAAAGGATTACTACAATCATTCAAAACTTTATGAGTTTAAATAGTTAAAGAGCAAATGTATACACATCTACAAGCAACCTCATTAGGGTTCAATACCGAGTAATGGCTTTAGAATTGGTCTGTATCATTTTATATATTTATGATTATATATTTACACAAAAGGTAGAAGTCACAATATCATTTTGAAATGAGCTGACATAAACATACAGAATCCTTACTGTAATTGTTAATTTTTTAAATATACTTTCTTGATCATGTATTTCTGTTGGGCTACCAAAAATCTTGTATGCGTTAGAATACTCTCCTTTACCACTTTGTAACATCTAAATTATATTTCAGTTATATAGTTATAAAAAAAAAACATTTAAGAATGTTTTTTTTTCTAACTATATAACTGAAAAGAGTGCTGACACTCCAGACCTGTGCTCCAAAGGTAGCCAAAATAGTAAACAGAAAAGCAGGAGGTACACACAAAATAACTCAATATCTCCACAAATATTACCACAAGATAACTGTATGCCAAAAAATCTAAATTTATATATGTAATAAAAAACAGAAATAGAATAGGCAGTGTGGTAATAGTAAAATCAGCGCTTACAGATGTTCAGTATGGAGATCACCCATAAGAAAAATAAACATAAATTCTTTGATGCCATCTCCCAACTGATCACTGCAGAGATGTGCAAATAAATGTGGCCACCAGAGTCAATTCCAGCTTAGCCATCATTTGACCCATGTCAACAAATATAGAACATAAAAAATATTGGGTTAAAGACCTTTAGAAACGTATCATGTAACTTTATAGGTTGCTGTGGGCTTACTGGCTTCTGCATGTTACATAAATATAACTAAATTGAAAATATTTCATATGAAAGACTAATCAGGGAAAATAACGAGGGAGTCAGCTGCATGTCGTGTAATATTCATTCAGAAATGAAGGAGACATGTATTAAAAGTTAAAACGTGATACTAAATAGTATCAGAATAAGTTGATAATAATTCCGCCAAAACCTGAGTAGTGATAAGATACATTATATTGTAAAATAAAATATAGTAAATAAACTTTTGTGACACCACCTAACAAGTACAGTGGGGCAAAAAAGTATTTAGTCAGCCACCAATTGTGCAAGTTCTCCCACTTACAAAGATGAGAGAGGCCTGTAATTTTCAACATAGGTAGACTTCAACTATGAGAGACAGAATGAGACAACAAAGTCCATAAATCACATTGTCTGATTTTTAAAGAATTTATTTGCAAATTATGGTGGAAAGTAAGTATTTGGTCAATAACAAAAGTTCATCTCAATACTTTGTTATATACCCTTTGTTGGCAATGACAGAGGTCAAACGTTTTCTGTAAGTCTTCACAAGGTTTTCACCAGGGGCGGGCTGGCCCGGGGGGCAGGGGGGCAATTGCCCCCCAGGCCGCCCGAAATCTAATCTAAACGGCCGCTGGGTGCTGATGCCGCCGGCCGGCGCTACTTTAATACTTTTTTTAAAATTTAATATGGCAAGCCGGATCGGCTATTAAATGGAAAAAAAAAATAGTATTAAAGCAGCGCCGGCCGGCGGCATCAGCACCCAGCGGCCGTATGCGATGGCCGCCAAATGATGGGAGCAGCGTGAGGGGTGAAAGCTCCGCCCCCTCGCACGGACCTTTCACCCCTCACGCTGCTCCCATCACTATGCGGCCATCAGATTGTTGGAAATTGAATCTAAACGGCCGCTGGGTGCTGATGCTGCCGGCCGGCGCTACTTTAACACTTTATTTATTTAGTTTTAAATATGGCAAGCAGATCCGGCATATTAATTAAATAAAAAAAAGGATTAAAGTAGCTCCGGCCGGTGGCATCAGCACCCAGTGGCCGTTTAGATAAGTTTTCCACCAGTCTGATGGCCGCATAGTGATGGGAGCAGCGTGAGGGGTGAAAGGTGAGTGCGAGGGGGCGGAGCTTTCACCCCTCACGCTGCTCCCATCACTTGACGGCCATCGCATACGGCCGCTGGGTGCTGATGCCGCCGGCCGGGGCTGCTTGACTTGCCCCCCAGGCCTTAGGCTGCCAGCCCTCCCCTGGTTTTCACACACTGTTGCTGGTATTTTGGGCCATTCCTCGCTGGGCAACACGGAATTTCAACTCCCTCCAAAGGTTTTCTATGGGGTTGAGATCTGGAGACTGGCTGGGCCACTCCAGGACCTTGAAATGCTTCTTACGAAGCCACTCCTTCGTCGCCCGGGCGGTGTGTTTGGGATCATTGTCATGCTGAAAGACCCAGCCACGTTTCATCTTTAATGCCCTTGCTGATGGAAGGAGGTTTTCACTCAAAATCTCACGATACATGGCCCCATTCATTCTTTCCTTTACACGGATCAGTCGTCCTGGTCCCTTTGCAGAAAAACAGCCCCAAAGCATACCGTAGGTATGGTGTTCTTTGGATGCAACTCAGCATTCTTTCTCCTCCAAACACGACAAGTTGAGTTTCTACCAAAAAATTCTACCTTGGTTTCATCTGACCATATGACATTCGCCCAATCCTCTTCTGGATCATCCAAATGTTCTCTAGCAAACTTCAGACGGGCCCGGACATGTACTGGCTTAAGCAGGGGGACACGTCTGGCACTGCATGATTTGAACCCTGGCGGCATAGTGTGTTACTGATGGTAACCTTTGTTACTTTGGTCCCAGCTCTCTGCAGGTCATTCACTAGGTCCCCCCGTGTGGTTCTGGGATTTTTGCTCACCGTTCTTGTGATCGTTTTGACACCATGGGGTGAGATCTTGCGTGGAGCCCCAGATCAAGGGATATTATCAGTGGTCCTGTATGTCTTCCATTTTCAAATAATTGCACCCACAGTTGATTTCATCACACCAAGCTGCTTGCCTATTGCAGATTCAGTCTTCCTAGCCTGGTGCAGGTCTACAATTTTGTTTCTGGTGTCCTTCGACAGCTCTTTGGTGTTGGCCATAGCGGGGTTTGGAGTGTGACTGTTTGAGGTTGTGGACAGGTGTCTTTTATACTGATAACAAGTTCAAACAGGTGCCATTAATACAGGTAACGAGTGGAGGACAGAGGAGACTCTTAAAGAAGATGTTACAGGTCTGTGAGAGCCAGATATCTTGCTTGTTTGTAGGTGACCAAATACTTATTTTACCGAGGAATTTACCAATGAATTCATTAGAAATCCTACAATGTGATTTCCTGTATTCTTTCCCTCCATTCTGTCTCTCATAGTTGAAGTGTACCTATGGTGAAAATTACAGGCCTCTCTCATCTTTGTAAGTGGGAGAACTTGCACAATTGGTGGCTGACTAAATACTTTTTTCCCCACTGTAAATTATGTATCTATTTCCAAACAAATTCAGCTTCCGGATAAGCCTAGTAAATACCTGCAGCTTGCCAGACTTTGGCTGCACCCACGTTTCCACAGACTCTTATATTTCAGCAGGATCACTTAACATTTCTATTTCTTATGTCCTTGGTAATTTGGTGAAATTGACCCAGAATTCAGTACAGTAGATTGACCAGCGATAAAGCTGCAAATGGCAAAAAGTAAAGAGTCTTTCTACATAAAAACCTGTGTTGTTTGATACAATATCAAATGAACAGTGCTGGGTAACAACATTGTCCATGTTATTTTATTTTACTAACTATCCACATACAATACATACTTGTCTAAAGGTTTATTGTTTGTTCTATTACTATATAACGGAAGTATAATTTAGGAATGCAGAAAAGATCAGATTCTGTGTCCTGACACCTACAAGAGGATTTTGGCAGCCCAACAGAAATATATGATGGTAAAAAGTGTTAAGATCTGCAGAACCTTTTAACAAAACACAGTTTAACAAAGCCCCATTTTTTTTAATTGTAAGGGATCCGGTATGTTTATATTATCTCTGTTAATTAAAATTATATTTATTTCCAAATATATAATCTTAATTATATTATACATTTCAGATACTTTTCATATGCCTGTTTAGGGTAAATCAATGTTTATTGGAGTTTTTCAAATATGTGGGATACAGAAAAGAAAAGGGAGGGGAGCAAAAACCTTGACATCCAAGTTGGTACACATCAAAACAATGTCACCCTGACAACCCACCCCCAGACAATCGCCCGCACAGCGACAAAATAACATCAGGAGACCCTTGACAGACACATGGCCTGAGTAGCATGCCAAAGAAAGGGAGCGAGGTGCCTCAAAGGTTGCTGACTTCAGCGCTGCAATGAAGGGCGCGAGAGAACGGCCGGAGAGTGGCATTAAGTGCTAAATGAGCGCATCTACCGGCGTAGAGGCGCCAGGAATGGAGCAGCCTGACAAGGGGAATCCCTGCACGGGCACTCGGCCCATATAACAGCAGAAAAGAGAACGGGGGGTCGAGCGGGTACAGTCAAGAGCGGCGTGTGATGGAAGGCAGGAAACAGGGGAAGAGAAAGAGAGGGAGAAACACAAGGGGGGGAAAAATAAAAGGGGGGGTGTTGGGGCCAGAGGAAGGGAGAGGACTGGGGGTGTGGACCAGGGCGCTACATCATGGTCGAGCAGGGGTACAGGACATAAGAGCTGTAAGTTAGTCCGCAGACGCCTGGGACAGTAGTGAACGGGCGTGGGGACCAGAGGCATAGGCCAGCCAGTAGTACCAGGTGTGTTGATATCTCTCAACCGCATCTGAAGCCGACAGGGCCAATTCCTCCAATGAGCGCTTATTGTCCACCCGGAGGAACCATTCCCTAAAGGAGGGAGGGGAGGGGTCACCCCAGTGTAGAGGTATGAGGGCCTTAGCGGCCGTGATCAGGTGCCTAACAACCGTCTTTTTGTACCAGGAGAAGGAGAATGTCATGTGTTGTAGGAGGTAGAATTCATATGCCTGTTTAATAACGCATGACTGTTTAGGCATACAGTATAGAGAAATTCAATGAAAACACAATTGCCAAATTGGTGTGGTTAGGATATTAGGCCACAGCTTTATTCAGGTCCCCTCAGCCGATCTTAGCATACCATAATACAACATGTGTTGCAAGGCTGATCTATTAAGTAAGTGGGGAGCTAACAAGTCCTTCAAGTGTAGTCCAGCAGTCGTGTCCCCTTTCTGACTGTGAATAATATTGTGGTTCATCCACCAAAGTAAATGAAATTGAATCAGATTGTTATATTGTATGACTTTAAATCATCCCAATGTAATGGGATGATACATGCCAAGAAGTACCTAGGGGTGATAAATAAACAGCGCTGACCTAAGTGATTAGTAATACATCTAACACTCCTTTAGTAGTATATTTCCACAAGGCTTTCTTTAAATTAAACCACACTTGTTATAACTTTCCAATTAGTTTCAGATGTACAAAGCAAATCTCTTAATTATGCAGCCATTATGTGATTATATCCACTGTGCTTTTCTCAAAAGTCATAAAGTGTATTAGTCTAATGTTTCTAAATTACAGGAATGCTCCAGCCATTATATGCACTTTAACTGAATGTCCTCTTTAAATCATTGCTGTTGTGCCTCTTACGTACACTGTGCACTATTGTTCTCCCCTAGTAGACCCTAATACTCACCACCAGCCAGCTATAGCACTGTCTTGTGCCAGAGTTCCAAGGGGTATAACACGTCCATGTCTTCTAATGGGATTGCATTCCTACCAGTGATTGACTGCTTCAAGCAGCCATAAGTAACATGAACATGTGACTATAGAGGGTTGGTGCACTGAAGCTCTACCTGCAGCGTCTTCTTTTTTCCTTTTAGCCAACAAATGCACATTAAAGTAGAGAGATCAGTGCACTGTATATTTCTGCAGATAAAGCTTCTTGTGTTGTACAGGAGTGACAAACAAAAATCTCACGTGAACGTAGCAGAAATGAAGACCAATTTCTGAAGATCTGTCTTTTGTTGTTGGAAACCGTGTTCTGTACCCCCCTGGTTCTACCTCTTAATACATCTATTCATATGACTTTTATGTGCTTTGTCAGAGGCATAGTCACCAGAGAGCTTACTGGCAGATACTGTTGGCGCTATATAAATAAAAGATAATAAAAGATAATAATAATAATAATTATTATGTGGGGTTTGCCACTGGCAAACATCGCTCCATACCCACTGCCACCAGCTGGATATGCCCAGCCGCATTCTGTATAAGCATAAAAACATAGTGTGTGGCCTCTCATGACTAAAACACATTCTTCATTAAGGTTCCTTGGCAAGTTTTCAACCTATGTATTATAGGTATACAATTCTATAATTTCAGACTCAGATCCTGATAGTCCTGTCATTTTCAGTTGCTTTTCACCATTCCATAGTTTTAATAGTTTTGTTTTGGTCATTTTTTATACTTCATCTAGTTCAGAATAATCACGACTTACTGCGTATGTACTTCACCTGAATTGTGCAATTGAATCAAGGATTTTACAAATCCTATTTTTCATATTTTCCTATTTATATCCTTGAAGAGCCTTTTTAGGTTTGATTTTTCCATTTTCTTTTAAAACAAAATTACTTTTGCATTTTCACTAGCCTGAATTTTTGTGTTGATTCAAGTGTTAATCTTATTTTTACCCCTGTTGAAGTCACATGAAGTAACAAATCGCACGTCAGGCTACTTTTTATAAAATTGTATTTCCTTTAGCGTGAAGCAGGTAAAGAATACAGCATAAAGAGTAACATAGACTTCACAAAATGAGTTGGTGCTCTCAATCCACTTGAGTGATTTGTTGAATTTAGAGGTTTATTTTTGGGAGGATCTATGGCTTACTGTGACCTTCACAGCACTTGGGGAAACATTTAGGATTGGCGTTCACAGATGGTTGTTATAATTAAGGACATTCATCATTGGCAGTAGGTCTTATGACAACGCATCAACAATGGTTAAAAAAGACTGATATAATTTTAATGCACACAACAAAAAAGAACCATCCATTTTGGTCATTAATGTAAATAAAAGTTATGTTTTCAATTCTACCACCAGGGGGCACATTTTCTACAATTTAATTTAAGAACTCACCACCAGGAGCTGGACAGATCATCTCCTTTACAACATCTTCTGACCTTCTTTAACCCATCCAATGCCTTCTCGGTGTACATTCTCACATCCTCTCCACTCAAGATGTTCTGTAAGTTGTGACATCGAGTCAGATTTCTTTACTGACCTGGGTGCACTTTCAAAATATTTCAGTCTAATGTGTATAAACCTGAATATTCTGATCATGATTCCAAGTGTACCGGCACTTGAATACGCACCATCATTTTTTGTCTTTATGTTGCATATTGGTAAAGACGTAATTTATTTATTTGTTTGCCAACTTGATTCATACTCATTTTTCTAAACTAATCACGTTTTGTTTCTAAATTAAAAAATCTGAAGGCATTAGACTTTAAAGGCATGGGATAAGCATAAGGCTATCCTGAAAGACAAGCCCAAGGACTGATTAAAGCTTGAGTGTTTACAGAAGGAAAACCAGGCAGACAAGATGGGCCGCATGGCTAGTTTCTGAGGTCAAATTAATTTAGATTAATTTTACATTTTTCTTACGGGTATATACTTACCATTGTACTCACCCAACCGCTTTTGTAAGCAGATATAGTAATCACTATATATACCGCTGTGAGCAAAGATTGTATGGAATTGCTTGCTTTTATTGACAGATGTTCTTATTATAAGCAATTAGTATTTAAAGAAATAAAATACAAACAAAGGGTTTATTTCAAATCACCTAAGTTTGTCTCATATATGTTACATGATTTATATCACTCAATTGGTAAAACAGAACCTGTATATTAAAACATGGTACAGTAACACTATCATTTGGAATAACACTAATCGGTACTGGTATTTTAAAAGAGAGTTTGGCCTTTTGGAGAATTGGTTGTAAAGCAGATAGAAAGTGGCTGAAAATACCATTCTCCAGAAATCTATATATAAAGTCTGCTTTCCTCAGTAATAAGGACACTTATGTCTCAGCATAGAATGAAAAGCAAAATGAGGAGATCAGAAAAATGCACTTGAAAGCACTCAGATGGATTCAATTCTACAAAATGATGTGGGCAATGTCAGAGCTTCATTGCATTGTCTACATTACAGATGCATTGTTCAGCATTCAATAAGCTTCATATTATGTGTTTTGAGAGTTAACCTTGTTTATTTTCTGTTTGTGTCTGTGCACTTTTTTGTTACAATTTATCTGCTCAGATGAAAGTCTTTCTGGATCTAAAGATCTCATCACATCTAAGCAAGGAGCCTTTTTGTGTGGATAACAATAACACAGAAAGTTGGCTAGTACAATTGAAACACATCTAAATAAGTCCATGGTGGTCAAAAAGAAAAGCTTCAAAGTGTTGCCTCATTGAGATCAATACAGCTTTGACAATTACAAATGCTGTACTTGAGTTCCATGCATTTTGAGATATATTATTAATAATCCAATATATTAACATGCATTCATGGGAATATAGGCATAGCTGTCAGGTTCTCTTGGACTGGAACTAGAAAGAACCAGAAACCCTTGGGGCTTCTATTTTCTAGTAACAAGAGTAATCACTAATCTCAAAATAAGGCCTGTCTACACCTCCACTGAGGATTACAGTCTCTTCTTCCACAGATGATGCTAGCTTGCACTGTATCGCACATTTTTTTTCTTATACATTAAATATCACATTTTTAAACCAGTGCCAGTATCTCCAAAGTTTAATATGCTCATGTGTTAGTAAATGCAAGGTGACAACACAAGACCACTTTAGCTAAGCTCTTGGTTACAAACCAGGCTCCGATATGGAACCATGTGAGTGGCTGAAAATATATAAAATGCAAAAAAAAAAAATTCTAAACAACAAAAGAACGAGAAATGAAAATGAGCACAATTGTAATATGAATGACAGTAACCATAACTTAATAGGATTTGTGATCAACAAGATTTCTATTACATTGTTAAACTCAACCAACTTGCCGTGAAAATCCCGTCTTCATCCTGAGTGATGGAAATCTTGTGCTTCTATAATGTAGCTACAATTCTATAACAACGTATGTTATTAACATGTTAATATGGATGCCATTGTTTTTTGGAGTAAAAGGTAAAGGAAATGTATAGGGGATAATACATGCCAAATATTTGTAGCAGTTTGTTTTTCATTCATTAAGTAGATATGGTAGTATTATATGAAAATGTGAGTGTAGTATATGATTCATGGTTGCCTTTTGCCCAGTGCCTAAAGCCAATCCATTCCCTAGAGCCAATGAATTGCAGGTTTGGACTGATCGTAGGCCGCATAGGGCAGATGCCTGGTAGGTCCTTGGGGTATTTTCTTCAATTGCAAACAGAATTTCATTATCTCATTTGTTGACTGACATGCTTTAAATTAGTTAAAGCCTATACTTGTTGCAATATTTGGCATCATCTCCACCTAAAACAAGGCTGGAAACACATTTTAAAGTTGAGTACAATAGATCAAGCCTAGAAATGGTGTTTTAAAATCAAAATGAGGTCAATATATGTTTAAGGTTTTCCATGTGGCTGTTTTTGACTGGCTTGACCATTTTTTTTAAATGTTAAGCCAGCTGGCTGCTGGACGCCCTGACTACCTCTCTCATTTTTAGGAAGAAAACTGTATTATAAGAGCAGATGTTGGCATAGTTGGCTCCTCACCGCCAAGAGAAAGCAGGAGGGCAGGCAGCCTACCCTTCAGGAAACAGCTGCCAGCCTCTGGTCTGGGGGATAGGTAAAGCTGAGTGGCTCCCTGGCCTCTTGCCCGGTAACATGCACGCTAGCACACACACTCACTTTAACACACATTTACATAAACTAGCACACACACATACAAACTCACACTAAAATATACTCACTCTATCACACTTTATACCATCACATTGTGAGGGGTCTGAGTGGTTGCCCCATTACTGTGGAGTCACGTTTGTTTGAAGAATTCGTCCCAGGGGCAAATAGCTTCTCATTAAACTATATCCACCCAGCGGAAGGGAGAGAAATTCAGTAAAGGAAAAAAAAAATCTGTCACTTTCATCTCAAACACAAATATCATTGGTGATAAATGACAGGAAACATTTGTGGCATAACAAGAAAAATGTTTGCTCAAGATCAGGAGTCATTAGTGAAAATCTATAACTGACTTAAGAAGTTGTGTGCTGAGACAACACCATAACCCCAACTCCCCTTCAAAGAAAACAATGGGGTTTTTTGGGGGGTTTTTTTTAAGACTTTATGCCAATGTCTGATACTACATCTTTTAGATTGTAAGCTCGTTTGAGCCGGGCCCTCCTCACTTGTTGTTTCTGTAAGTCAAATTGTTATGTTACGTACTACTTGTTATGTCCCGTCTATGGCAAACTGGAAGTGAAAAACGTAGGCACCATACTCTCATCTTACCAGGAGGTGTCACTGCACAAAAGGCTCAAATAAGTCTGTGTGATCTGGTAAACCAGAGCAGTCTAAGTGTGGATATAGTCTGCAGGTAATTCTCCCTTAAGATGGTTAAAGCTTTACTGCGCATGGTCTGAAATTAATAATGTTCTAGTTGTTTTTTCTTGGCAACACAAATTATATTACAATATATTATATATATATCGTATAAAAAACGTTCAGGTCCTTGTGGAACTATGTAACAATTTTTACAGATCCTCAGAAAAAAGTATATTATTATTTTATTATTATTATTATTATTATCTTTTATTTATATAGCGCCAACAATTTACGCAGCGCTTAATACAATACATAAGTTCAAAGGGTATGACAAGACGAGAATTGACAGACTAAGACAAACCGATACATTAGGTGGAGAGAGCCCTGCTCACAAGCTTACAATCTTGAGGGAATGGGGTGACAAACATAAGGCACAGAGAAAGGGTGAGAGGTGGTGCCGAGGGTATCAGTGACGGGTGAGAGGTAGTGTGGGGGGTATAAGGCACAGAGAAAGGGTGAGAGGCAGTGTGGTGGTTGTCCCAATGACAAGGAAGTTCTAGCAGCTATGGTGGAATGCTTCTCTGAAGAAGTGGGTTTTAGATTCCAGAGATATGGGGCAGCTCGAGTGAAATCTTGTAGACGGGAAAAGGAAGAGGTGATAAGTGAGGAGGAGAGCCTTTGTTAGGGAACAGTTAAGGACTGGAGGGAGTTTATGGTTGGAGATGATAGGAATTAAATTGGTTAGGTTGACCATGTTGGTTAAGTTTGGTGGTTGCGAGTGATAGGAATAGGGAGGAATATGTGGGGGACAGAAGTAGCAGAGCAAACACAGGCAGGTTTCACATATAAAGGTTAGTGTAGAGGTACTGGGATAGCTGTGATGGCAGAGAGATGGAGAGGGATGGTATTTGGAATGATTTAATGGGGAGAAGTGCGTACTAAAGGGATCCAAAGTGTTGGTGCTCTCTACTGGCATGTTTAAATAGATCTGGTAATTAACTGTCTATATATTAGGACAACACTGGGGTGGGTGGGAGAGGGGCAGGGAGGGCGGGCAAAAAGTCAGTTTTTGTGGGGAAGATGGAGGAGTGTATTGCAGGCTTTGAGGGCTGTAATAGAGAGTGTTAAATAGTGTTAAAGTGGACGGGGGCAGTAAGAGGGCAGATATAGGAGATAATATATGCCAATGTCTGATATTTCTGTCTATTATGATGTTACTTAATGTTTTTATTCCAGACTATGGTTCCTACAGTGGCACAGACATCTATAGATAAACACTTCCACTTCGTATTGTTTTTCACACCTCTGTGTCTTTTGCAATTACGCTACTATATGCAGCATGGTGATACATAGTTGGCACAATGAATAAACTTGTAGGTGTATTGAGATGAAATTCAATGTTTTACCTCACCAGATACACCTTCCATTGGAAAGGGCAATCAATGGCAGAGTTCTTTCAAGTTATTCTCACCAATTTTATAAATCTACCTGTCTTCTCCTGATCTCTCACCATCTTTCATGTCCCGTATTGCCAATTGCTTGCTATTTCTTCATGGATGTCACAACGCTACCTAAAACTTAATCTTTCTAAAAATGAACTCATTATCTTCCCTCCTTCCATCTCCACCCCACCACCATTAACAACACGACTATCTCTCCTACTAACCAGGCCCAAATGCCTTGGGGTCATCCTTGACTTAAGCCTCTCTTTCATCCTTCACATTCAGTCCCTCGCCAGATCCTGCCATTTGCACCTAAAAAACATATAAAATTCCTCACCCAAGAATCCACAAAAACTCTGGTTCATTCTCTTATTATTTCCTGTCTTGACTACTGCAACACTCTTCTGGTTGGCATTCCACTGTCTCCTCTGCAGTCTGTCCTAAATGCTGCTACTAGGCTTATCCTCCTTGCACGTCGCTCCTCTTCTGTGTCCCCCCGTCTGTGAAACCCTCCACTGGCTCCCAATTACCTTTAGAATTAAATTTAAAATCCTTGTACTGACACATAAGGCCATCCATAATACTGCTCCTCCATACATTTCTGCCCTCATAAGCAAATACTCTCCTACTCGATCCCTACGTTCCTCCCATGGGCTAAGGCTCTCCTCCTCACTCATCACCTCTTCCTTTTCCCGTCTATAAGATTTCACTCGAGCTGCCCCATATCTCTGGAATCTACTCCCAAGGAACCTTCAGCTTTCACCCTCCCAACATTCAAGAAACATCTCAAAACTCACTTCTTCAGAGAAGCCGCGCCATCTTAGTTGCTAGAACTTCCTTGTCACTGATACAACCACCACACTACCTCTCACCCTTTCTCTGTGCCTTATGTTTGTCACCCCATTTCCTCAAGATTGTAAGCTTACGAGCAGGGCTCTCTCCACCAAATGTATCGGTTTGTCTTAGTCTGTCAATTCTTGTCTTGTCAGACCCCTTGTATATATGTATTGCATTAAGCGCTGCATATATTGTTGGTGCTAAAAAAGATGATAATAATATTAATAACAATAATAATAATAATAATAATAATAATAAATGCCAGCATAGGCCTTCTTGCATGATAACATGGCCAGGTTCGGCCCTTCATTTAACCTACAACTGACTTTTTAGTGAATAAAAATTTACATGTCAGTTAGGAACAAATGTTACACTCTTCTTCTATCTTAGCAGAATTGTACTTTTCACTTAATTTCTCATCATCTAGAATCACTCCTTAAAAAGCTACCTGGACCATGGATGAAATCAAGCTGTTCACAGATAGTGTTGCCCCATAAGTGGATATTCTTGTGGTTTGATTTGAGGTAGGTCTTAAAAGTTTTATTGCACCCATACTGACCTTTTAACTTTCCATTTTAACACAGTTTAAACTAGTTTAAAAGACTGTTTGTGATGTGATTAAACTCGAGTGCTTACTCCTGCTTACTTATAAGGTATTAATTATAGATTTTGAAGGAAATTAATGCCATTTTAAAGAAGTGCATTCGTTATTCTAATGGAGAAACCCAGAACAGCTGGGGGTTGATAAACATTCAATGCACATCATTTGTTTCTCAAAAGAACATCCTGGAAATGAAATCTTGGAAGCATATCCATGTCCAAAGCAAAATTGAGGATGCTGCTTTTGGGATAATGTGTAGAGTGTGATGGAAATTGTCTCATTAATTATGTCTATTGAGGAAAGAAGCACCACAAACATTCACATTGTTTTTCTCATTCAAACCTCAAACAGTAAACCTAAGGACAGATGTGAGCTTTAATCAGACAACACACAGATCTTAAAATCAAAAGGCTGTTTTGCTGGGTCAGTTTACAGAAAAAGAATATACCAGAGTCTTATATTTTTGCTTATTTAAGTGAAACACAAAGTGTGTTTATTACTGTGGTTGAAACAAGTAAAATGTGTGTCTTGTGTAATTTTAGTACTTTCCATAACTTATTTCTAATTTAGGAAATATTGTGAGCTCCAATAGGCCAGAACTGAATAAAAGTCAAATGTAATAAACAAAATGTCTGATTTTGATTATCTGTAATTGTTAATTCTTGTCATCTGAAGAGACATGGAAAGCTCAAGGCCCAACTCTACATGTTGCCTTCTCCTAGACATATGTTGCATACTTTGGCCCCAGACTAAATAAGTTATGTATAAGGAGGTTTACCTTCCTAGGGTATAATTGCCACCATCCATCAACACATATGGTGGTAAACTGAAACCATACACACTCCTCCCTTTTTTAAGAGAAGACACCTAGTCTGCTCCATAACAAGGGTGAAATAAAATAGAAGCAACATAAATATATATGATAAACCCACTATTCTTTCCTAACAGCTAAATTTACTTTAGGTCATATTTTGTTTTCTATACAGCTCCAGAAGGAATCCAGTAGAGATGTTGTTTCAAACCTGCGAGTTTTAGAGAAAGTAATTGGATGACTTTTACATACAATTATAGTACAAAAATTCATTATAGTCCTTTCTAACTTTACCCCAACCTGCAGTTTTGCCTTAGGCCTGTTTGGAACATTCCTCATTTTCAGAATAATATGATTATTCAAGGAAACACAATTTCCAATCTAATGCCCAGCATGACTGTGCAAAAAGCAAGGTCAATAAAGACATGGTTGAAATGATGAAGGTCCAAATGTGTCCTTCCACAATAATTGACCGGTTTGTTTTCATCATATACAAAATAAAATGGCTAATTACTGTTGTAACAATGAAAAAAAAAGTATTTACCAAAGTCCAATCAGTTTATATAGACCTGAAATAATTCCATATCGATCAGAAAGGGCTATAATATCTACATGAGAAACCCCAAGCTAAATTGGTATATTACGCAGTATATGACCTTATGTAGCTGGTTTATGTGATGAAGTAGCAAAAACTGTGCCTCTGATTTCACACACTAGTGAATTTCAGAACCCAGTATCCTCTACTTCCTCCTCACCCCCATAAGTAGTCACACTTCCTGCAGCTTCAGCTATTAATCCACCTACACATATCGCTGCCTGAACATAAGGTCAGGAAGATGGATTTCTGACCCGGACACTGTGCCTACAAAGGAAATGTTTATTTTCTTGCCTGTTAATATTCATATTTATAATGCGGCCATTGTTTCCTCTTAATTTATTATTCCTTGCATTTATTGTACATGAAAAAAGAAAGAAAGAAACTAGCAATACTAGTTGTCTTATATTAAAACCTTTTGAGGTTTTTTTTGCATACAAGTGGGTATTAATCCCGTGGATACAGAAAAAAAAAGAAAAAAAAATATTCTCCAGTCGCCCTTTACGGAAAGGTATGATACGGAATATGTATATCATAGATAAACATATTAAACATTAATTCTGCTATATCATACATCTAGAATAAAAATTCTTCACTCTATTATCTTTGTTAGTAACTAATGGCTTCTAACTAAACGTTATATTAAATTTACCAATATTTATCCATGAGACAGATTATTTTTTAAAAAATGTTCTTTAACATCCCCATACTAATCAGTTCCCAGTTGACCAGACCATACTATCAGCTTCTCCATTTTTAAAAAAACATTGCCCATAGGGATGACTTTTATAAATAACCCTCAATTTAAAATATGTTTAATGTAATGTAATGTGTGCAAATGCCACAAAGAGTACTCAGTAGGGAAAACCAATCAAAATATCATTCATTACAGAAAGAAGGCTCATATTACGCTCTTCTCTCTTTAGATTAGTTATGCAGCAGCAAATAAAAACTGCACAGAAATGTATTAACAATTACCTAGGAATTTAAGGAATACAAAACTGCTAATAGAGAATTCAAATTTATAGCCATCTCAAATGGTAAAAAAAGGCATTTGCTGGAGGCACCTTGATATTACGTATATGCCTGCACCTTCACTCTGTATGACAGAAGATTGTCAAGGAGACAAATGCTTCTGTCTCTCAAGACCTCAAGGAGGAGGGTTGCTTGGGATACAAAAATGCTGGGCTTTGGTAGTGTCAACAAGTCTCCTTTGAGTATGGAAGTTATTTTCGTCCTTGTTATGGAAATTGTTAATGGAAGAGTCTATTTTCTTGGCCCCCTGCAATAGGAATCGCTTCCTGGTGATAGACTGACTCGGCAATGCTTTGGTGTTCTCCACAGGCTTGTAAATCAGCCACAAGTGAAAATATTTACCTTTTATACTGAAAACTTAAACGATATGCATTTTCTAGGATTACTTTATCCCATAGCATATCATGGAACTATTGCTCCCCTGTAAGTTTGCATCACGGAAACATAGGCCTCAAGAGTGACATTTACATAAACATTGCGGTGCTCAAAAGCAGGGTTACCTAAAGGACATACAGAAGGCTTTTATATAGAAAATGACTTTTTATGACTGTAACTGGGGTGATCTCGTTTCCCTACAGGAAGGAGGCCTTCATATCCAAGTAATGGATTTCAAAAAAAGGGCACATCTCACACGTTAGCTCCAGATGTCTCGAAGTGCATCATGTTGCAGGTTTCTCTTGGCAAGTTGGACTTGAGCAATAAAATGTGATTTTCTTTCATACAGGATGAGTTAATGATTTTAAGAATATATATTTTTGTAAATAGTATGTAACCTAACAACCTCTTGGCGAGAGGCTCTCAGAACACAATTTTTTCCTTATGGGAAGCTGAGCCATTTTATGTCATTATATAGAGTTTGATATGGTTTGATTTAGGTGACAAACTTATAAACAAGTTACACTTTGCATAGGGAAACCTATATTTGTTTCATAGATAACTTGTTTGAGGCAAACCCTGCAAGCCATCACATGCTATAACGATAACAAATACAAAACATTAAATTAATTGCAAGAGGAGCTTAGGTCTTGCACAAAGACTTTTATTGCATTTTATTGATATTGTAATTTTTATTGAATTTTATTTTTGGGAATATCGTTGCCAGTTGCCATCTTTACTCCAGCTCTGCTTTGTGTTAAATTTGACTGTTCTACTTAAATGTACAGATAGCATTACATTTCTTTCATCACTACTATGTATGTAGTGCTTTCTGGAACAAATTATATCAAAAGCATTCTTGAAAATGAAACGCATCTCAATGTATCTCTTTCTAATAAAAGATTTAGTAAATATGTGTTGAATATTTGTGACGCACAATTGCCGTTAAAAACGTATGTTAGCAATATTGATTTATAATGTATACAGTATGTGCACAAAAGGAGTGGTGTGTTATTTCCTACAATTCGTTCCAGATATTTTTTGGCAAGGGATTCACATAACGCAGTACAAAACAAATTTGAGGCATTCAACCAATGAGGGAACCAATGTATATTTGTGCCTTTATTGGCTTCATCAGTGGGGTACAGTTAGTATCAAGAGAGCAAGGATGTCCACGTCTGGATTCACCTTTACACTTGGGGTGGGTCCCAAGAGATCCCCAAAGGGGATGCTCAACCAAAGAACAAACAGCCACTTCATAGCATGTCCTACAGAACATTTCAAGTTTTAGCTCTCTTGCGCAAACAACCTCCATCAACATATTAGTCTGATCCTTCCCAAAGGCATAATGCCATCCTACTTATCATATGGTTAACTTGTGTTTGCTTAAGGTTATCAGTGTAACAACTAAGGTGTAAATGTGTATCTCTCAATATCCCCATGTATGTTAAAAATGCCAGGTCTGACTTTTTGTTTAAAATAATAGTAAACATATCGGCCACCGTGTCGGGACTGTGTCAACCAATATAAGACTATTGGAATCTATGAATAGGTATCCTGAGTATAGATATGGAGTTGTGAATTACATAACATCATGAAAAGTCACTCTTGATTTGACAATTTCAATCATGTGTTAATCTTGTTTGAGGTCTAGAAAAAGTAAAAAGGTTTTTTTTAATGCTAGTGCAGCATATAATGCAACATATCGTCCATTTCAGCATTAAACAAAACCGCTCTTTTAGTGACCTGAAACCCCAAATCTTATTCAGATTCAAAACAATAGTGTTTGTTTGCTTTGTGTATTATGTGAACACGCTGCAAACCTTGAAATAGAACACTCACAAAAGATGGAGCATGAAATGGTAAATATAGCCTGCTTTTATTCAATGCAAAGAAGAATAAAAGATGTGGTTTTTAAGAAATTAAAACGTAAAACCTGAAATTCCTGTTTTTGGATGACTTTGACGTTTCCTTTAAATGTTAACAGGAAAGAAAAAGGGTTTATGTACCAAGAATGTTTCTCTGATTACTCCAGTTGGTCTAAAAATAAACAATGAAAAAAAATGAGAGAATATAAGAAAGCCATAAGAATGTAGGAAGGCCACCCTCAAGCAACCTTCACCTCCTGAAAAAGCCGCAGTTGTATTACTCATAAGTCCATTTAAGCATGGTGGTCTTCTTTTTTAATTAAAACAAACGAGGCCTGCTGAGCTGCTACAAATAAATATTTGAGGAGAAAAAATTTGCAGGCAGATGTAAAAAGCTCCAAAAAATGAGACAAGCCAGGAAAATGTTACAGGAGCTACAATGTAAGAAAGAAAAAGAGTGGGAAGGACAGCATAATAGTAATATTATTTAAAAAAAAACATACTAACAAAAAACAAATGCAAGAACATAATGAAAGGGAATTAAACGAAGGGGGCCATTTTCTTTGAAGTCTCAACAAAGGGAATTTGCTAAATATCACTAGCTAAATATTCTCTGCACATAATGAAGGCCTGCACATCAAAGCTTTGACTAGTGTCTTTCAGAGAATGGTGCATAATTAGTTTTCAATTCTGCATCAGTCCTCAGATCTAATTTACTGACTTGTAACCATTTTATTAAACCCGAATCTTACTGATTTAACCCTGATCTCTAAATTGGATAGTGAGCAGTAAGTAACTGCAATACCTCGCAACATTACAGAATGTTAAATCGGAACATTATTAGCTTTCGTGCTCCACTCCCCCCGTTATACCGCTGGCATATTGGGCTTCATTCAGTGACCTGACTAAACCTTAATTGGCCTTAAAACACAGTTAGCAGTTGAACAGCCTGACTAAACCTCATAGAGCAGGCATGTCCAAAGTCCGGCCGGAGGGCCAATTGCGGCCCGTGTTCCGGACTGATAAGGCCCCACAGATAAGTTGCCCAAATATAGATCTGTTTTTTTTTTATATTAAAGGCAGAAACACCTGTTTAGATTTGTCATCCAAGTCACAAAATGAAAAGTTTGCCATTTTCAATAAACTTTGCATAAAATAGTTAATTTGCATTTAATGGTTCAAAGAATGTCAGGCAAAATGGACGGCCCTCGCACATGTTCACTTCATCAGATCTGGCACTCTCGAAAAAAAAGTTTGGACATGCCTGTCATAGAGCAATCGTACATTTGATGGTTCAACCGCACAGGAAGTACTTCGTGGAAATCATAGAAAACTCCTCGCTGAAAGCGGTTCAAAGAGGTGTGCAATGTGTATGAGCGCCTAAAATCCTTTGCATTTCAGACAATTAGTCACATAACAAGTGCTGTATAAGCTGCATGGATGATGACAGACGGAGGGAGTGTGTGTGTGTATATATGTGTACATGCATGGTGTTAGATTGAGCGAGAGCATGTGTCTATATTGTATGTATGTGTATGATGTTTAATTGTCCTGTCAATCGCCAACCATAAATATAATTTATTTTTTTTAAAAAGAGGTTACATAGTTACATAATATGTGGTGCTAACATTATGGATGGAGTGTTTGTGATATGTGCAAAGTTGTATTATATGTACTCTGATACCCACTGCCAAACACCTCCATTGTCAACACTGTCTCTTTCTCACTCTCTTTTTCTAGATATCCTCCTCTCTTTAGCACTGTATTTTCGCTCAACCATTGTCCATATACAGGCAAAGTCTAACGGGTTTTTGTAGAAGTGTATACAGGTTATTTGAAAAGGTGGTTGCAAGTTTCCCATCCCTATTAGCTGTAATCAGCATTTCATGTGGCAACTGGCTTGCTCCAACATCAATTTGTATTTTTCTTTTGATCTAATTGGTGGTTAAGTGGTTTGGTGATACGATCGCTTACTGTTGACATGCTATTCGGCTGGGAACAGTTGTTCATTTGCATTTAGTCTGGGGGATAAAATTTCTATCTACATGCTGTGTACAGAATGACCGTTCTGTACTTTCTGACTACAAAAAGTCAGGTTGATTGAATCAAGCCCATTTCCCCCAGACCTCACCCCAACCACTGCTGCAGACACACTCTCTCCATAACACCTCTCGTCATCCTCATCTTAATGCTCCACATGCTCCCTGGATCGCTCCAAATCTCTCTGGCTCAGTGTACCTGGATATGGTATCACTTCATGGTGTGCAGTATATGTGATAAAGAAGACTGGGAATGGAGAGACCTTCAACATCTCGGGATCTTGTTGGGACAGTCAGTCAAGTGATGGTTGGGAAATATGAATTAATGGTATTTTATAACTATAGGTGATGGAGTTAATCTTGCCCAATTCCTACAAGCCAGATTCCTAATTTAAAGCACATAATTGCCTTTCTTCAAAGGAATTGCATTATATCACTGTGCATGGGAAGCTGGTGATATCACGCATACTATATTTCAATACAGGGGATAGGGGAACAGAGGTCCATGCAAAGGGACAGCCCAGACTCATGTGACCAAGAAACTTTTGTTTCACCAGTGACCATATACAATTCAAATGTAATTCACGAAAACCAATAATATGCCGCTGCTCGTATATAAAACATAAGTAAAATACTAATACAGGGACTTTTTGATTCATTTTTCTTCATATAAAGGAGGATTATGCAGTTCATGTTGGGACTATGTGCCATTTTCCTTTTTAGTGTGTGTGATCTATTTAGGTCTAGTGTTTGTGGTGTGATTGAGTTTATTCCAAACAGAGAAAAGAAGAAATGTCGGTGCGCTAAGCTAGTCACAGGCTCAAATAATACAAATGTATAATACGAGGCCTACCAAACAGGTGTAAGCATGCTGCAAAACAATGTATTGGCTGTACAATGTAGGTTCTCACCCTATTGAGAGTGTGCCTTGACGTGGCGGTGAGCTTAATTATGCTTTGGCCAATTCATATAACCAAAACCTCTCATTTATATTATGTTTATATATTTGTTGCCAACTTTATTAGGGTAAGCAGCGCAGACAGTTTTTGTTTTTTGAGTTTATTCCAAGACAGAATATACATATCATAGTGAGAAACAATGCCAAGCACAAACAGCATAAACAAGTGTGTACAGACATAACATATGTGAAGAGTACGCAAATAGCACAACACCCAGATATCTGTAAGAGTTGCACTGTAATGCAGTCCAAATTCTTCTAGCAGTGCCAGTCCAAATTGTCTGGAGGCGGGAGTTTAGTGGGGTCATGTAACAATGTGTGAAAGACGCTCTAAAATACATTCATCTTCCAATTGCCTTTCTGAATTACAAAAATATAAAAAAAGCCATATAAAAAGTCTTAGAAATGCTCCATCTCTAATCATTCCACTTAAAACGAAAGGGTTCCTCTATGTCCATTTCAAGTGTTCGGAGACACAATGGTTTGCTTAACCCCCTTATACCTTAGGCAGGGCAAACACAGAGACCAGTAAGTTGGCCCTTCATGATATATATATATATATATATATATATATATATATATATATATAGTGATGTCAGAAAGTGATGTCTCAAAGCAAACAAATTAACTAAATTATCTAAATTAAATTACAGTGAATAAAACCCAGAGTCCCCCAGGTAGCCCTGTTACCATGGACATGAGACATACCGAGCAGTTCTAAACACACACAGAGCTCAATAGGTATTAGTTGTGTCTATACCGACTGACATATTTGTGAAATACAGCAGTCGTTCTTCTAAGAGTTAGTCCCGTCTCTATACGATGCCCCCTTTGATGTGACTGATTGCATGGAGATTAACAAAGCCAATACCATGAGATCTACAGAGATCAAAGCAAAGCATCAAAATCCACAGATTATGCTGCAGTTGTGGGGAAGGCTCATTAAAGTAAACTATAAATAAAACAACTTGCCTCCCCTATGCCATGCAAGTAGAGGTCACACAGTATGCATACATAGGCAAACGGAACACTAACCACCAGCACCACCTGGAAGGTTGTAATTGGCTAAACAGAACAAGCAACTGGGGCTGACTGGGTTGACAGTCACATTACATATATTTATATAGCACCTGTAGATTCCATAATGCTGTTACAATAAGAGGCAGCAAACTGGTACAAAAGGAGGAGAGGACCCAGCTCTTCCAAGCTTAAAATCTAGTTGGTGGTAGAGAGAGACGTGAAAGAGCAGGAGAGGACTGCTTGGATGGGGATGAGTTGATAAGGTGCGGATAATCTGTAGAGGTTGTTGATCACTAGGATGCTGGCTGAAAGTGGCTGAGGCTGTTAGGAGGAAAAGTTGTACTCTCGAAAAAACATGGGTTTTCAGAGAGCTTTGCAATTTGCATACAAAGGTGACAGAACAGGGAACTCCAGAGAAGGGGTACAGCATGGGTGCAATAGAGCTAAAAGGGTGTGCAGAGTTGTTAAGGGCTCTGTAGGTCAGGGTTGGATGCTTAAATTTAAGTCTGGAGGGTATGGGGAGCCAATGTAGTGATTGGCACAGTGGAGCAGCCGATAAGGAATGGTGACAAAGCCAATGCCACCAATTATATTTTTGCTGGTTCATTAATTTTATTTTATGTGAACGCAGGACAGTCACTTGCTCCAATGAACCACTGTACAGTGCATTACCAGAATATGATGTGTGTGTTATCCTTGCTCTTCACATTATGCAGTAGGACAGGACTGGCCATCTTACAAACTGGATGGATACCTGGTAGAGCTGCATACTTACCGATACAGACGCTATAACAGCACATTGAGTCTTGCACTATGGATGGGTTTGTGCAGCTGCATACTGTGTGAAGGAAAAAACGTAACGTATCCAGACGACTTCAACAAGTACATCATTTGTTGGCCCTGGCCTCAAGTGCCAAGTCTAGTCATCCCCAGTCCAGCTCTTCTATGCAGTGATAAACAGAAACTTTGTTTCTCCCCTTCCTACTCCTGATGTGTCATAGTTAATCACACTCGGATTAGCAAGCATAGCCCTGCACTGCTGATCACAATGCGTGCAATCAGCCAGCAAGGGGTTTGGTATACATTTTTCTAAAGTAATACACATTTTCACCTCATGGAAGCTGAGATCTGGGTCAAAAGCAAATTCCACAGCACTGTAGTTCTATATATGCAGCTGAATTCAAAAGTTTGCACCCCTAACCAAATTACATGTTTTGTTGATCTCCTGAATCTAACATATCTCTGCAATTTGTTTGACTAATCTAACAGAAAAAAAATCCGGCAAAAGTGCAAAAGTTTGGGCACGCTTCAAGTTTATTGACTTGTTAGGCCTTAAAAGCACTGTTCCACCTGCTCTGTGGAATTTGACACTTTTGTAGCTAAATGCAGTATTAGATAATTCCTTTATTTTTTACAAGAACACTTAATAATGTGAGATAAAAGCAAGCAATTATAGGCACTTATAGGTTGTGAAATTGCAGTTAAAAAACAATGCCGCTTTCATGGAAAAAACTCAAATCATACAAAACTCAAAAATAATAATATTTCAAATTATTTTTTAAAATTAATGTTTACAATTGTATTCTAAAATTATGTAATTTTTACTGTGATATAATAATTCTTTAACCGAAAATCTGAACCATTCAGTAATCGTGTTTGCCTATTTTTCCCCTATAAGCATACCTGGGAACTCTCTTGGTTTGACCCGGAGATTACCGGGTGAGGACCCGAATCCTCTATGTCGCGGTCTTGATAAGCCCCGCTCCCCACCATTTTTTTCCTTCAAATGGGGGTGCGTAGTGTGCAGTGTGCAGTCCTGGCCGCGTCCGCAAGAGCCGAGAAGTTCCCAGGTATGCTTATAAGACTTCTTGCTGTTATAAAACACCATCCAATGTGAATTAATGTAACATCCTCAAGATTGGGATGGGACAGCATTACAATCAGTCCTAGGACATTAAGGACAGTGGTCAAAAAATTACATACATTGTTGTGCACAGCTGTGAGTATTCATCAGTAGGCCACACAATAAAAATGGAATCTGCAACACTAAAAGCACCTAAATATTTAGATCTAAAGTTTCAGCTAGAGTATTGCCTCTCTCAAGGGTATGACACAAAATGTTGGGTAGTATGTGGGCTCTCTAACCCCAGTCAATGCTTCTTATTGAATAATTCTGTAAGCCCTGTGCCAGGACTACATAGATAGATATTGGTTGTATTCATTTGTTTTTATTTTCTGTAATAAAAACCATCTGTTTCAACCCCTGTGTGCCATCCTGCGAATGCCCCCTCTCAAGACATTCCTCAGGGGCCACACCTACCAAGCCTATCTGGATAGACACAATGAAAATGGGACCTAGATCCCATATTTATTTTCCACAAAGAATGTCACAGCTCCAACATGAAATGAAAGGTTGTATAAATCCCTTGACTGGGCTCTCATCTACATGTTCCCTGAAGTCTTTAGTTCAGGTTCTGATAATGGATATATCCTACCAAAAGTAATTTTAGCCCCTGGCAGCAGATCAATCAGGCAGTCAAAGTTCGATGTGGGAGGTAAATATCACTCCTTTTCTTGTTCAGTACATTATGGAGGTGATGGTTTACCTCAAGAATCATATCTTATCTTTGAGAGTGGCTGAAATTCCCAATCAAACCTAATCAGTCAACTATGCAACATCCTCCTCTATTGGTTGCTGGCCTTGTCGAAGGGAGATGATGATGGACTTCTCCTCCTCTGAGATGTATGTATAGTGATTTACATTAAACAATAGATGACAACTATTCATACAGGTGACAAAATTAGTCTGTAAACTCAACATAATCTGCAACTTTTTTTCCAATTGCGGGGGCATATATGATAAAGTCTTAGCTATGCCTGTGGGATCCATAAGATTGGTTAAGTTGTTCTGTCACCAGGAGATACAAAAGTCCAGGAAGTTTCAGACCTGAGTCACAGGCAAAAGTACTATAGTCAAAGGGCATAGCAAAACTCATGGTCAGACAGTTACTAGACCAGGGCATGCAGCCCAGGTAAATAAAGCACAGAGACAAGCTGAGTCAAAACTAATAAACAATACCAGGATAAAGTGGCAAAAGCGTAACAACTAAGCACTGATAATGTACCAAGCTGGGCTGTATACAGAAATGTGGCTCCAAATTCATAAGTCTGCATCTCTTTGGAGCTGCATCGTCAGAAGTTGCATGAGCTGTATCCTGTGAAGACGCATTAGGTCTAGACATGAGATGTGTCCTACATTATGACACAGTGCAACTTACTCTGGGATACTCGAAATTGATGCATTGTGTCTGACACCATCCTGACACTAAGACACCGTTCTCTGCTACCATGAGGTAAACGTTTAGACTGCTATCTACAAAACAATTACGCTCACGGTCAAACAAAATGCAAAAGCTCTATTGGTAATCCTAAAATATGTGGTGGTGTCATTTCCACATCAGTGCTCCAAGAAAAAAGAATTTTATTTGCTTTTTTAAGTCCTTGCCCAGAATTTTTTTTATAAATGCAACCACATAAACATTAATTAGTGTAAACAGAAGACTTACCGCTTGCTGCAGGTGTGTAAACAAGAAGCCCTAGAACCGGAAGTCAAGTGATGTGTATGTAAAGTTTACAATCTCTAATGCCCTCAGAAAAGAGTAAATCCACAACAGAAACCTGGACTGGGTCAAAGCTTAAGGGTCATGGGAATAAAAACAAAAGCAAACATTTCCAAGTGACTGGAACAAACATAGCAAGTTCAAAGAGGGAATTTATATAGAAAACAATGTATGTGAATGAGTTAAAGCAATTAAGTAAATTGGGGGTGTAAGGTGGGCTCCTGAAGTCCATGGGTCCTATGTTGGTGCGTATGTGGACACTTGCAGTCTGATACGGATAACATCTGTATTTATTATTGAAAATGTGCAGTCACTGGTTTATTTTTGTGCAACATTGGTACTTTAATTTGCTCAATAATAAAACAACACACATAGAGTGACAAGTTTCCAAAGATTTTGGTTGAAAATCATATGGGAGGGGGTCTCCTCAACACAGATAAAGCAAACATTTTCTATAGTGAAGGGACCACCCTTATTAATATTGATTTATATAGCTTCATAATATTGCGCAGCATTATAAACAGGACAGAACACGTATTGTATCACACAACAATTTGAACAGAAACAAAAGGTAAACAGGGCTCTTAAGGAATTCTGACTATAACATAAGATGTAACATATACAATATGACAACTTTTTGGACATCCAATTCCAAACTAATGGGCATTAATATGTAGTTGGCCCCCCCTTTGCATAATAATGCAATAATATTTTCTAGTGTTTATTCATTCCTTCAATATACTTTGATCTCCTATGGGAGGTCTTTCATGTTTAGCCCTGATATCCCAAACTACTGGGATATGTGTGGATCATCACTGAGAATCTTTTATATCCATATGTGTCAACTACCTAGGGCTGGTTTCCCAGAGCTACGCCTTCTCCTGATCCTTATGGAAGACAAGAAGCGTGTGTGTCTATGACAAGGGGCCAGAACTAGCCATACAGTACATAGTGATGGAACTAGTCTCACTTTGACTTCTCCAGGGCTGAGAATTGGGTGGTTAAACAGAGATTAAAAAGACTTGGTGAAATACTATGTTGCCAGTGTGATGAGTAGATAGGCCGAATGTAGCCTTTGCAGGTAAAAAAAAGTACATAACAAGTAGTATATAGCATAATAACTTCACTTACAGAAACAATAGGTAAGGAGGGCCCTGCTCAAATAAGCATATTAGCTGAGGCAGGACTGCACAACTCAAGTCCTTGAGGCCTGAAAACAGGAAATTAATTCTATGTTTTCTTGTCTAAAGGACCCTTCTCGAGGTAAAAGGGGAAGGGAAAGCTAACAGGCTGCACTGAATATAGGAAAATAAAAAAATGGGAGTGTGTGTATGTGCAACTGTGTGGTGGTAATGAGTGTGTAGAGTGAGTGTTAGCGAGTGTGTGTGAACATATGGTGTCAGTGTGCTACTGTAGAGCAGTAAAATGTGCAAGTGTTAGTGTACGGTGTGTTGGCATGTTTTAGCACATGTGGGAGGATACATGTGTCACATATGGTGTTAGAGTGTTTGTATGTTGGTACATGATGTGAGCATGAGTATGTGTATTAGTATTTGGAGTCAGCATATGTATGTGGATGTCCGTGAGTGTGTGTCAAAGTATGGTAGTAAAGTGTCAGATGGGAGCCCGGAGTTATTGGTGAAAGGGATAGGTGAGCAGGAGGTAGTGTATGTACACTATGTATGTATGTGTAATTGTATGGTGTTAGAGCGAGTGTGTGTTAGTATGTGCCTGTGTTTTTGTAAGAGGGGTTTTTGCCAAAGAAATACTGCCCCAAGTTGTCACAAACCCTAGGCTGAAGCTGAGAGGTTTAGAAATAGTGGCCTGTTTGCGCCTGAAGGACTGGAGTTGTGCAGCCCTGCACTAGGGTATTTCAGGGGTTTTTATCTTAATTTGCTAAACAGGGATGGCGTGGACTTATCGCACAATTATTCTCTAAAATGGATTGTGCAGGACCATACATTTTAAAGCAATATCAGCACTAGATATTTTCCATTCATTGTAAAGTCCTACAAAACAATCAGTGTTACATGTTAGCTTTGGTGAGCATGTAGAGAACAGAAATGGGCAGACTAGATGGGCCTAATGGTTCTCAGCTGCTGCCAAATTCTAGGTTTCTATACGTAGTTATCAATTGATTATACCATTGATATACTTTGTATGCATTTGAACAGCTCTAAGAAAGAATTATGAAATACAAAGTAGTGTGATGATGCCAAAATGTCCATTGCGTCAACAAATGTAAAATCCCCTTTCTGCTGATTGACACATTTTCTTAAGACTCTGCAGACATTACAGATCATGTTGGTGCCCTACTCACCTGTCCTCAACGCTGCTAAAGTCACAGATTCCCTCTTCTTTTGACAAGGATGAGAGTGATATAATTCCCTTTAACACTTAGGCAACCACAGCTGTTTTATTACATGACCAAAAACATAGGAATTTGTTTACCTTAGTAATATACCCCATACTGTCCACTACAAAGGAGCACACAAGTGCAATTGATGTTTTTTGTTTTTTTTACATAAATAGTCAATGTTAAATTCCAGTCTTTCATATAAAACAAAACAAGATGTCTCCCGCAGTTTCTTTGATATTGAAAAGGAATGCTTTGGAAAGAACATCTGACCCAAACAGTTTGCTTTTATTAATGTATAGAACACTTTATTATATATCATTACTAGGATTTTGCAATATTAGAAAAAAAATGCCAGATGTCCATTAACAGCCTGGTATCCTAAAACCAGGAAATGTTTTTTTAATGTTCCTTTTAAATGGCAGAAAATCTGATTACAGTGGAAATCCTTGGATATCGAATTTAATATTCAGAATACAGGAAAAATTAACAATTGTGTGTGTTTCTTTTTTAATCATCTATCAAATTGGAGAACACTACAGTTATTGTGAGTGATTGTGACATTTTACTTTAATGTGTACCGTAATTAGACTTCATTTTAGCATATTACATAGCAATTTATAGAAAAAAAGAAAGAAAAAACAAGTAGTATTGGATGGTATATTGAGTTGTCTTCGACCTTGAAATGAAAAATATTAGAGCTCTGTTCAATATCCTATTTAATTAGATTTCTCTGCCATGCAAAAGATCCACGCACCAGGCTTAGGAAACTATGACCTTTCGGATTTTGTGAGATTAAATCCTATGGCTGAAAATGATCGGCCTGCTATGAAGAACTGCTACCTGGCACTACTCAATATAGACAAGAAAAGGGTCTTCCTAAAGATGAGGTAAGTGTCCATCATGTTTTTCAAGGATATCCGGAACTCTTGGAAGAACTGAAGCACATTGTGACTCACCCCAATAGAAACGGGAAGGCAGTGTAATTTTAGTGAAGTATTTAATCCATTAAAAACACCCTAAGGAAATAAGGCTTCGGGAAATGTTGTCACATTCAGGAAACTCACTGGAGTTTACGGTTACGGATGAAGCCAACATTTGGGACTACAATGCCCTCAAGGAGAATACTAGCAAAATAGTTCAGCGCAGAACGACAAGGAAAGCATGGAAAACTGTCAACGTGAAGATCTAATAATTACCACAATTAATTTTTTACTTGGTGATTCTGCACATTGTTCTGTCTGTAGGAGAGGCTGATAATTAACTTACTATAAGCAGCAATTTTACTTCAGATCCCGGGTCCAAGATTTTTGGAGATGGTGGGCAGCTCATCTTTCACAGGCTTTAGAATGATTACTTCTCACAAGGGATCAAACAGATTCTTTTGGTATGCTATCCCTTCAAGTGGCAGGTAAATAAGATTTGGGGTAACTAACCCATGTCCCCTAGTAATTGGCTTTACTACAACATGGAAATATTAAGCGGCCAGTTGTGGTCATATTGCAGGCATATGTTCATTAAATGACCACACGAACATTAATATTTTTCAACAATCAATAATCTTGACTTTATACCTCCCAACATTTTAGACAGCCAAAAGAAGGACACATCTTTTTTGGGGGGTGTCGTTAGAGGTGTAGCAGGGGCAATTCTTTGCAGAATTGCAGAGTTGACAGGAATGTTGTGGTTTTAACTCTCCCACTTGATTATTTATTATAAAGGGCCAACGCTGGCAAGTTTCTCCAGTGTGAAGGGCTGTGCTGGCTCTACATAATGTATAGGGAAGTCAAGAGGCTGAAACACAATTCTCTTGCAAACTCTCCTTTTAGTGAATAACCCCAAAAGCTGCGATCTATTGATGCATCTTTAAGTAATAGAGTAAGTTTAATGTAAGTTTAATAAGTATAATGTTTGTTATTTACATAGTTAAAACACATTTTCTGCACATTCTTACAACTCTCGGAGCTCTCAGATGAATCTGGGACACTTGATAGACAGGTATGGAACTACTACATAGCGCTAACAGGTTGGAAACGCTATTAGAACTCTAACTAGCCCTCTGCATTCTAATATTCCAGTTTAGGGCTCTAATACGCAACCTCCTTTTATAATCTAAACATCTGTACATCTTTACATCTGTTATTCAATGCGCCATTTAGTACATTTAATGATGCAATCTGTTTTTAAATGTTGTACGGAGAACGGGGCAAGTAGCCTTTCTGTCGGTATTTTACAGCACACATGATTTATATTGATTCACCTTCTTGGCAGATTGAAGACTGAACCATCCGGCCTTATCAGAAACTGTTGCCTGCCCTTTTCTTTTACTCTTAAGTGTTCCAGTAAAGAGCTGATAACATCTGCCGGCTTTTGTCATCATGACGCGTATTTGTTTTTCTGAATGCGGGCTGGTTTCAGTTACCCACTCAACTGCCTTAGCTGAAATGTAAATGTGCGTATCAGAGAGGACTTCCTAGTCATCTGTACTGGATTTGTTAAAAATAATATTGAACTATGAACAAATCCTCTAAGTTACTGGAAAGGTAATTACTTTAAGAGTTCCTAAAAAACACAGCAGAATTCAGCTTGGTCTGATAACCTTTAGGGCTGAGGACCAGGTATGTGATAGGGCCCTATATATTTATATCTTGGGTAGCAAATGTGTCTCCTCTTTCTATCCACTGTTTTCATTTTAGACTCACAGGACAATCTGTGTTGGGATCTCCTGGCCAATGTATTGTTTCAGTAAATATAGTGGAACAGGTGTCTCATTATAAAACACACACTATATGACCAAAACTTTGTAGACACATACTGTGGACACTCATAATTATTGAGTTTAGGTGTTTCAGCCCCACTCATTGCTATCAGGTGTATAAAATCAGGCAGCCAACTGCACAGACGCACATTGGAAGTAGAATGGGTCGGGTGAGGAGCTCGGTGATTGTGTGGCAGTGTCATAGGACGCCACCTTTGCCACAAGTTCATGACATTTCTGCCCTGCTAGATCTGCCTCAGTCCTGTTACTTTTGTGACATTAAAGCTTCTAGAAGAAGCAGCAGCTCAGCCACGAAGCAGACCACGCAGGGTAGCAAAGTGCTGAAGCGAGTAGTGTGTAGAAATGTGCCCTGTGGCATTACTGACTACAGAGCGCTGCACAGAAGCTGAAGATCACTATGCACAATACCAAGCATCGGCACCCAGTCACTGGACTCTGGACCAGGGGAAACGTATTCTCTGGAGTGACAAATCACATTTCACTATCTGGAAGTCTGATGTGCGAATACAAGGAGAACAATACCTATAGGAATGCATAGTGCCTACTGTCAAATTTGGTGAAGAGGGGATAATGGTCTGACGCTGTTTGTCAGGGTTTGGGCCCCTCTTTTCCAGTGAAAGGTAGTTTATTAATGCTATAGAATACAAAGAAATTTTAGACAGTTGTATGCTTCCAACTTTGTGGCGCCAGTTTGAGGAAGGCCGTTTCCGGTTCCAGCATGACTGCGCCCCTGTGCACAAAGCAGTATCCATAAATATCCGGTTTGATGCGTTTGTGACTTTCACCCCATTGAACACCTTTGTGATGAATTGGAACACCAGGCGTCCAACATCAATGCCCTAATGCTCTACTGGATGAATGGACAAACATTCCCACAGAAACACTCCAAAATATTGTGGAAAGCCTTCCCAGGAGTGGAAGCCGTTATAGTCACAAGGGGAATTAATGCTCCTTTGTTTGGAATGGGATGTCAAGCAACCTGATATGTGTGATTGTCAGTTATATATCACATAGTGTGTGTGCATGTGTGTGTAAATATATATGTATGTACATATATATATATATATATATTCTGTATATACACACATTAATCACAAGTAAAATTCAGTCTTTGCCATTTGTTGCTCGGTTTTTGCAGCCATCGTGCCATATAGAAAGAATATCCTGTTTATGTATAGTAATATACGTCATCTTGTACTTTTTTTTCCCTTTCTCAATGAGCGTGTGTCTCATATGGGAATCATTCATGGTACATGCATTTTACTAAATTACTAGTCCGCTGTAGAAGAGAGATGTAGTGTATTTCCTAATTGCCCTATTACAGAATCAGCACAGGCCAATGAGGTCATTTATTCCCTTAACTATCAACAGGCTCATTTAGAAGGCATTTTGGAAATAAAAGCGGGTTTCAGGTCTATATTCACCATGATCCCTGCATTTTATAAAAGTTTCAGGAATATTCTATATTGGCAAATACATTCTTCCACCCTGCATGATTTAAGCCTAGCTGTGTATTAATCAGTTAATATTAATCAGATTATGTAGGTGACTGTGCTATTAAGCACTGAACCTATGATATTAGAAAAAATAACCCTGATTTTTTAGAGTTATGGTAACTATTGTTTCTGTTTTTTATATTATTTTTATAGGTTCAGTGCTGAATATCACTTTTAGTTGGAGGAGAGTAAACTGCTGAGAGCCCTGTCACTCACAGTAGTTTTAAAGGACTGTTCTGATTTTATTGGCATACCTGTCAATATAAAATAAGGTGAATCCAAAATCCTCAACCATAGGTTCAGGGCATTTTTTATTTAGAAGCTTGTACTGCCACCATATAAATCTCGTGTAGGAAACGTGTATAGAAAAGAAAGAAAGAATTCTTACCTGGGAATTCCTTTTCCTTGTCCATTTCCAAGGTGGCACATGAGAAGAAGGCTCCGCCTACCAGGTAGGGCAGGAAACACTATAAAAAAAGGAGACCTCCCCCTTCCTCCCCAGTGTGGTTAAAAAGAAAGACTCAGACAAATAAAAACCAAACAAAGTAAATTTAATGGGTGGGAGAAAAAGTGTGCCACCTTGGAAATGGACAAGGAAAAGGAATTCCCAGGTAAGAATTCTTTCTTTCCCTTGCCATTCCAGGTGGCACATGAGAAGAATTAGCAAGATAGGGAGGGAAGGATTCCAGTCTGTAGGACACAACGACCAAATTGAGACTCATCTGAGAGATGAAGATTCAGCCTGTAGTGCCTTACGAACGTATGAATCGACCTCCAGGTCGCTGCCTTACAAATGAGAGACGGAGACACCCCGGAGAGTTCAGCCCAGGAAGTCGAGACGGATCTGGTCGAGTGAGCCTTCAGGCCGGAGGGAGGTACTCTTCCCGCAGAGACGTAACACAAGGTGATAGCGTCTTTAAGCCAGCGGCTCACGGAAGCCCTGGATACTGATCTACCCTTTCGGGTTCCCGCAAAGGACAGAAAGAGAGAATCGGATTTCCTCCAGGCAGACGTACGTGAGAGATAAGACAGGATACATCTCCGCAGGTCTAGCGAGTGGAGTTCCAGTTCTTTGGGATTCTTGGGATCCGGACAGAGAGTAGGCAGAACGATCTCCTGATCCGAATGGAAGGGAGAGACTACTTTAGGGAGAAACTCCGGAGGCAAACGAAGGATAATGCAGTCCGGCAGAATCCTGAGAAAAGGTTCTACCCTGGAGAGAGCCTGGAGCTCGCTCACCCTCCTAGCAGAAGTGAGGGCTACTAGGAGGACAACCTTGTAGGTGAGCAGCTTGAGAGAAGTATCCTCTAGAGGCTCGAAGGGAGACGTGGTGAGTTGGTGCAACACAAGGTTAAGGTCCCAAGGCGGGACCGACGGACGGAGCCTAGGGCGAAGTCTACACATTCCCTTAGAAAATCTGGAGATCCAAGGATGGGAAGCCAGATGGAAGTCCAAGAAGTTGCTCAGTGCCGAGATCTGGACCTTGATAGTAGCAGGTTGGAATCCTTTATCAAAGCCATCTTGAAAAAAGCGCAGCACCTCACGGATAGATGGAGAGGATACTTCGTGCACATTGCACCAGGCGATGAATGTTTCCCAAACCTTCTGGTACTTGGCGGTCGTAGAATTTTTGCGGCTGGAGAGAATGGTGTGCACTACTGGTGCAGCTAATCCTTTAGAGGTCAGGATCTCCCTTTCAGAAGCCATGCGGAGAGGTTGAATCGGAAGGGATCTGGGTGGAGAACAGGACCTTGAACGAGAAGATCCTTCACGTGAGGAAGAAGCATGTGTTTGTCTATGGACAAGGTGGTAAGGTCCGAGAACCAAATTCTTCGAGGCCAGAAAGGAACAACCAGGATGACTTTTTGAGGGTTTTCCCGAATTTTCCGGAGCACTCTGGAGATAAGGGGAAGCGGAGGAAAAACGTATGCGAGATCGAAATCCCAGGTCTGCGAGAGTGCTTCCAGGCCTCGGGGACGGCCGACTGGTGAAAGAGAGAAAAACTCCTTTACCTGAGTGTTCAGATGCGTGGCCATCAGGTCTATCTGGGGAGTACCCCATTTCTTTGTGATGAAGGCGAAGACCTTTTTGTTTAAGGACCATTCTCCCGGAGGTACTGAGTTCCTGCTGAGGTAATCCGCCTCCTGATTCAGTGAACCCTTGATATGGACCGCGGAGAGAGTACAGTGACTGAACTCCGCCCATCGGCAGATCTGAGCAGTCAGGGTCTGCAGGCGTCTGCTTCTGGTGCCACCCTGTTTGGAAAGGTAGGCCACCACGGTGACGTTGTCCGAAAGGATCCTGATGGATTTGTGCCGCAGGATTGGAGACCAGAACCTTAGAGCCCTCCAGACCGCCAGCAGTTCTAGAAGACTGATGTGCAGGCTTGATTCTTGAGGAGACCAGGTTCCCTGGGTAATATGGCTTCCCATGACAGCACCCCAGCCTGTCAAACTGGCGTCGGTGGAGATAACCACCCAATCTCTTGTTTGCCAAGGGAGTCCCTGTGAAAGCTTCTTGGCTGACAGCCACCAACGGAGTGACTCCCGAACGAAGGGAGAAAGCCGGACCTTCTTGTATAGGGACGTCCTGGAGCGATCCCAGTGATCCAGTAAAAACTGTTGAAGAGGTCTTGCGTGAGCCAGTGCCCAGGGAACCGCCGAGATGGAGGAGGTCATTAGACCGAGCAAAGACATGACGGATCTGAGGGACACTGACTTGCTCTGTAGGACCGCATGTGTGAATTCCCGTAATCTTAGGATTTTGTCCTGCGGGAGAAACGTCTTCTGTACGTCTGAATCGAGGATCATTCCCAGAAAGGTCTGACGTCTGTTTGGAAGTAACTTTGACTTTAGAGAGTTCACCAACCATCCCAGGTTGTGGAGAGTCCTGAGGGAAAACTCTAGATGGGATTGGAGCAATGATGCCGAGGCTGCAATTAGTAGCCAATCGTCCAGGTATGGGACCACTTTGATGCCTCTTTGCCTCAGGAAGGCCACGACCACTGACATGAGTTTCGTGAAGATCCGTGGTGCTGAAGCAATTCCAAAAGGAAGGGCCCGAAACTGAAGATGACGAACACCTTGAGGCAGTGTAACGGCCAGACGGAGGAATCTTTGGTGGTCTTCCCTGATGAGGACATGTAGATAGGCATCCCGCAGGTCTATAGTGACCATGAGGTCCCCCGATGAAATAATCTCTGTGGCGGACTTCAGGGATTCCATCCGAAACCTGTTGTATCTTATACAGGCATTTACCAACTGTAGGTTGATTATTAATCTGAATTTCCCGGACGGTTTTGGCACGACAAAGACGTGGGAATAGGTTCCCTCTCCTATTTCTAGATGAGGCACCGGGACTAGAGCCCTTTCGTGAATTAAGTTGTTGAGTGTGGAAAAAAATCCCGCTCTTTCCCAAGGATCCGCAGGAGGCATGGACAGCAGGAATTTCTGGGCAGGTAGGTGAGTAAACTCCAGTGCATAGCCTTGATTGATGATGCGAAGGACCCAGGGGTCTGAGGTGATCTCTTCCCAGGCATGAAAGAAACCGGTTAACCTGCCCCCTACTTGGAGCCTGCTGGCGTCAGAACCTTCCTAATTTACCGTCCCTGCCTCTGCCTCTTCCTCTCTGGAATCTACCTCTTGCGTAGGGTTTACCACGAAAGGACTGGTAGTCTTGATTGGAGGTAGAGGCCCTGTAGAACTCCCTGTCTCTTGGAGCTCTATAATAATTAGACCTGAAACGAGGTGGTCCTTTCCTCTGAGGTAACCAGTGCTTGTCGCCCGTGGTGGATTCTAGAATCGTGTCGAGGTCGCTGCCGAAGAGGTGATTCCCCTGGAACGGAATGCTGCACAGCTTGTGTTTTGAGGCATTATCTGCAGACCATGACTTAAGCCAAAGCGCTCGTCTAGAAACCGCTGAAAGTGCCGTAGCTTTAGCAGATGCACGGACAGCTTCAATGGAGGCATCGGAGATGAAGTCAATTGCTAAGCAGGTGTCGGACAGGTTTCTTGCAACCTGCTCAGTCCCTGGAATAGCTGCCAGGTCTTCCACCGCTTGTTGAAGCCAGATCTTAATGGCTCTAGAAGTTGACGCTATGGCAATGGCTGGACGAAAGTTCGCCGCTGCTGCTTCAAAAGCCCTCTTGGCGGCATTCTCAGCCCGCCGGTCCATGGGGTCTTTGAAATGGGACGCGTCCTCCATCGGAATGGCTGTTTTCTTCGTAGCCTTGGCTACTGCGGTGTCCACTTTCGGAACTTCCCAGGCATCGGAATTCTTACCATCAAAAGGGAACAGCTTTTTGATTCTGGAAGATGTGAAGAATCTCCGGTCAGGATATCTCCACTGCTCCGTAATTATTGCTGAAAGTGAATCGTGAACTGGAAAGGTCTGCGGTTTCCTAGAGTGACCCTGAAAAGGATCCGGTTTTGAGACTGGTATGTCATCCTGTAGATTCAAAGTAGATCTGACTGCAGAGATGAGCTTCCCTGTTTCTTCGATTGGGAAGAAAAAGGTTTCCTCTTTAATTTCCCCCTCCTCATCCGAAGACTGGGGGTCATTCGACTGGTAGTCATATTCCGAAAAAGGAGCCGAATAATCTTCCAGGGCATCTGGAAGAACATTTGGTGGACCCTGCTGGTAAAGTTGATGCTGAGGCACCGGCGCCTGAGGGGAGCTTGCCATGGCCCGAAAACAGTCAAAGGTAGACTGAAGTTCTCCCTTCAACCAGGAGGTAAATTCTGTTGCGGAAACTTCTTTAGGCCGAGAGCAGGAGCTGCACATTTTGGCCGTGGGGTCGTGTAGGGTCTTTTTACAGGAAGAGCAGGCTTTGTGTTTCGTTTTTCCCACAGACTTCCTATGTGGGGAGGCCTCAGGAGGAATGTCTGGATTTTTGTCTGACATGACTGAGGAGAAAAAACACAAGGATGAGACCACAGAAAGTAATAGAAATAGGCAATGGTTTCAACCCAGGAGGGAAAACCTACTTGAAAAAGGCAATATACAATCCTCAGGCACAGGCAGGCACAAAAAAGGAGTAGAAAAAGCAAAAATACAGTACAGGAACGAGAGCAAGGAAGGATCTTACCCATTCTGGCGGTTTTATAGCGGCATTTAGGCGCCCAGGCCCGGAAAACGTCACATCCGGAAATTCCCCGTCAATTGACCTCTCGTGACCCCGGACGCAGTGCCGGAAGTAAAGCAGATAGGAGAAATAATGAAAAACGGGTGCCGTGAAACCGGCACAGCCGGCTATAGAGTCCCGCTCGCAGCGCCTCCGGAGCGCTCTCCTGCCGTGACTCACGCTGAGGATTCCTCCTCCCCGGGACGGAGAGAACCGGAGCCCGGGGATGCACCTCCCAGTGAGCCCCCTGGGCTGTGGGCAGCATATAACGAGGACTGAGCCTCGAGTAACCGCGAGGACGCGGAGTTACAGCCTCCGAGGCTGCCGCATCACCCTGGATCCCCCGGGATCACTATCGGGGATCGGAGAGAAAGGACGCCCCCCCCGGGGCTCCAGGAAAACAAAAAAGAAGAGAAAAAGGTAAGCTAAAGCCTAACCGCTACCTGAGTAGGGCAGGAAACAACACTGGGGAGGAAGGGGGAGGTCTCCTTTTTTTATAGTGTTTCCTGCCCTACCTGGTAGGCGGAGCCTTCTTCTCATGTGCCACCTGGAATGGCAAGGGAAAACAACTTTGCCTGTGGATGTTTAATATACTGACCAACACAACATTAGTCCTGGTTCATCGTATGAAGTAGTGCTACTGAAATGTTCCATGGGTTGATGTTGACATTGAACTGCTGTGCTTTATATTGGTTGTGGACTGTAAATATATGTATAATGCAGAAGGCCAATGTGCACTATGGTTAAAGGGACATTCCAGCCATCAAATTTCCGTATTGTGCCCCTTGAAAAGGCATGGATGATTCTGCAGAATCCTTTCTGTATGAATCTTTTCCCCCACCTTTAGCTCCTTGGCTTGCAGGACATGTTTTGGGCAGACGCATCTCCTGCTGCCTGTGCCCCTGTGGCACACTCCCACCAGCCTTCGCCAGTGCTGGCTCAGCAAGGTTTCCACAGGGGCAGTCTAACAAAATTATTTGATTTCAGCTGTTTTAATAGGTTGAAGAATTTATGCTTATGATTTTTTTTCCATTATTTATTGGTAAGCCGGCCGCAGACACTGGGGTGTCTCCATATAAACCCGATGAGCATTTGAGGCATATTAGGTAAATGCTTGTGACTTGTTAAGCAATTTGTGAACTTACCAACATTGCACAGCCGTGTTAAATCCAACTAACTAAAGATATTTATGATTATTTTTATATTGAGTTTAAAACGAGAAAGCTGGAATATTTAATATTTATTGTATGTCAACTGCTTATATTTCTCTTTCTGTATTTAATTAAAGGGACAATTTAATGTCCGAGGGAGCTATTCCAACAAATAATGCATATCAAATCACTTTGAAATAATAATGTATTTACTTTAAGTAAAAGCTGCAACTTCCACCTCTTCTGTAGTCAGATGATTTTCACCACTCATTGGCTGCTTGAAACAGTAAAGATCTATCAAAATCAGTGTCATGAGTGCAGAACTGGCTCGAAAAATGTCACAAGGAAATAATCAAATGAGGCCCCCTGTGCACATGCATAGTATCATTCATTGTATGTACCAGGTTTAAGGAACCCAGAAATAAACCGTCAGGGCTCCTGTGTCCATTGCCTATACTCAAAAGGCCCTAGACCAATGTTGCCATGGACTTTATAACGGACTCTGACTCCATCAATGGATCAGACCACTATTTTAGCAGTGGTGGATTAATTCTTAAAACAGGCCCATCCCAACGCACTGCCTAGACTTCCATCTGCCGACCAATTGGCCTCATCTTTCATGTCTAAATTATTTGTATCCATGATGCCCCCCAATCTATTGTCTCTGACTGTAGATCATGGTTTGAATCATGACTCTGGAGAGCCTTGTGTAAACATATGTGTATATCTCTTAATTTTCCTTCAGCATACCACCCTTAATCAAATGGACAGGCAGAGAGAACTAACCAGCATTAAAACAATGTTTGTATGGCTGTACATATCTGAGGAACAATCCAACAAGCAGCGTTGCTCCGCTTAGCGGAACAGCAGCAGATTCTCTGCATTCCTGTTCATGTGAAGTACCAGCAGCAGATTCTCAAATGAAAGATCAAGCCCATTGGGGACGCAGATAAACACAGGACTTGGGTTCCTGCAATTAACCCAGGGACTTAAGTTTGGTTGTCTACTAAGAATGCATGCCTCTCACAGGCTGCTTGTACCCTAGGACCCAAACTCATTGGCCCCTATAAAGTCTAGAATGATGTATTCTATGCCCTGAAGTTGTCAAGATGAACATTTGTAATGTTTTTCATGTATCTCTGTTCTGTACCTGATGATGCCCCTGATCCTTTCCTTGTTCAAGGACAAGAAAAATGTTTGGTGCAAGCTGTGTTGCACCAAACTGTGCATATTGTAAAGGTCACCTGCCCTCCCTTGCTAGTGTGATTGCGGGGAACGCAAAATCAGTTAAGGTCCCCTAACTTACCTGTTATCCTAGAAGGCATCAGGGAGAATACAAACCACCGCAACAGACTCCGACTGCTTCAAAGTTGGTTTTATAAATTCCAGAATATCAGCTCTGTGTTCTCTGTGTGATGTTAATTATGGAACATTTGGGATGGGGTGGTTAGGTGACCTAGACAACAGTGTCTATCTGATGCTTGTAAACCTACCAGAAGACAGAGGTTCATACTTCTTTCTTAAAAAAATTTACCCCAAAACAATGAACGAGCATGTTTGTAGCTTAGTAACTGTACTGGGAGAAGCATTGTCTTTTAATGTGCCATTAGCTGCTGTATTTGTATTGTTTAGGACACCTAACATCAATGTTTTCTCTTTTGTGGTGTTTCACCTTTTCGCTGAATGTACAGATATCTGTGTGTTTTAAAGCGGTTTTGCTCACTGTACATGTAAAAAAAAAAAATTAACAACCAATAATGGTAATATAACACAGAAAATATGTGAAAAGGGTATAGCAACTTCCAAATGAACACTATTAAATCTAACATCTAGTGTGTGGGACTACATCTCATACATAGCAACACAAAAAAGAATGTCAAGGAACATAGGAAAAATCAAAGCAAAAATAACCGCAAACAAAAGCCTCAATAAAATGTGTGCACACTCATACGTACATACATACACAGTACACACACACACACATATGTAATACCTAGAGGATAATTAGCAGACCCATCACTAGAAGAAAACAATTACATTAAACAATAGCACATTAAAATGGAAATAGGTGAAAAATGCCGCTACATTTTCTGCTTATGATGCTACATTTATACAGGTCCAGGCCGGACATGCTTGCGACAGATGCCACGCGCTCTGAATAATGCCCAGAATGCATCGTCTGAGCTCTTCTGATTAAGGTAAAGTTGTGGCCAAGCGACGGGTCCACTGTCGATAAGGATGATAGACGTAGTTTTGTTACATAGTTTAGAACAGAGAATAAAAACGCTGATTTGCTGAGCTTTAAAAAAAAAGATGGCACATTTATTGCTACATAAATGTTATATACATATTGTGTTTCTGTTACATTGACAGAAAAAACTTTTGAACTTCTTGCTGCTGGTTGAAAAGGTTTCTCAACAATACGTTGAATTTGACACAGGGTACAAATCTGCAATAAACCAACAATGGAAACTGGAGAACAAGATGATAAGCACTTCATCTTGGACAATTAGCTCTTACAATACTCCATAGGTACTACACTGTATGCTAGGACCCTACTATGTTCTTATAATGCTATTGTAAATTTCTGATATTAATGAGCAGGTTATGGTAAATAACCCTACATTTTTACTACCTAATATAGTAAAATAAAGTAAGAAACTTTTTACTGAAAACTTTTTCGATTTCAAAAATCTAGAAAGAGTAATATTTAGAATTCAAGAAATTTTCTTACAAGATTATTGTATAAAAGACTAACTACAGTGAAAAATAAGCCAAATGTTTTTTTCTTTCTATTTTCTGAAGGAAAAGCTTCTGGGCATACTGCAAAGTCTATCATAGCCAAAGGAAAGAAGAAAAAAGAAAAGGAAAGAAAAAGAAATAAAAACAGACAAGCGTAGAAGGGAAAAAAGACCAGGCAGTGGCACGTGAATGCTTTCACGTCATAAGCAACAATGTCTGTTTAGTCGATAAATACTGAAAAATAACAAGGCCACAGATCTAGTCCCATAATATTTGATGATAATATAAGCAACATGAAAATATCCACTAACTTCATCTCTAACTTATTTTTGAGGGACCAAGAATAATATAATTAAAGGTTCCCAAAAATGATTTTGTTCTGTTCAGAATCCTCTTAGAGTTGTCTGGAGACATTTTGTTCTAACCAAGACACCAACTTCTTCCATGTTCATTATAGTGGAAGACCGCTTACATGGAAGTACGCAGGGCACTGTATAGATCAGGGACAAATAAATACTTTAAAAAAGGTTTTCTGCTAGAACAGATTTATGGATTTTAGAACGCACAAAGCCAACATTCACCACTTTGAGAAAGGTTGTGTGTGTGGCAATGGGCCAGATCACTCACTAAGAGTGGCGACCATTGCCGATGTTGCAGTTGTTTTATTATTAACCCACTGAAGGTTTTTTTTCCCACTATACCTCCTAAGGTAAGCTTAACAGACAACTCACAATTACTGCCTGAAAACATTCCCTTGTACTTAGTTTGTGCAAACATACTGGTAACAACTTATTGTTCTACATGTAGTACGGAAGAGACGGCTGTTCTAACAAAAAAAATACATTTGCCCTCAACTTACACTCTGCCTTTCAAGCTTTACTATGAAGCTGGGGTTTCATTGTGTTTCCCTTTAATAAACAATATGGGGACGATCCCTCTTTGTATGATGCTGCTAGGTCACAGTAATGCTCCAGTCTCCAACCTCTTCTACAGCAGCTAATGCCTTAAAGCATGGAGCTTAGCGTGGAGAGTTTACTATGATCAGAAACTGTTCAGGTTACCAGAGACAAGAAATAACATTTAAAAAAACAACAACAAATAAAATAAAAGGTATACCAAGGAATATTTTCCAGTAGGTGGAAAACACTAGTTATATGGCAAAAGGAATAGAAAGGACATCGGATGTTGTTTCCCTCTCTTCTTTAAGACACTAATAGGTATGCTGGGAATGCTAAGGGTGAAAGGTTGCCACTGCTTTTATTCTCTGTGAACAGCTATAACAAATGCTGGCATCAACTGAAATCTTTACCGTGTTCAGCCCAACTTTTCCCTTTTATATGTAGACCTTTACAACAGTTCCTTAACAATAAATAAAATTTGTAGATACAATGCATTTGTCAATTCATTTTAGGCACAAGGCAGCTTCCACAGTTTGTGGAGGAAATATGACAGTCTGATTGTGCAGAAACGACACACTGAAACGGTTATGATATGTTCATACGATTCGATGGGCTGAAATTCTATCACATGATTGGTAGATTTCAACTTCTTGATGCAGGTCTTCAACATTTGCTTTAAATCGACAGACTGTATTTTGGGTGTCTTGCTTCAAGTTATGAGTTATTACCCCCCTCTTCATTTTTCTTATTAGCCTGTCAGGAGTGTGTCGTCAATGTTTAAGTTGTCTGTGTCCTTGTGATGACAGGTCATCTCCTTATATATCCTTTTCATAGTGCGGGAGTCCTGGAATTGAGAACAGTTATTGAGATTATGCGTTGCATTACTGGATCATTTAGCATTGTCCAGCGAGAATGTTATAAATGCATGAGCAGAGCATGGGCCAGGGTGGCAAACTACACCATGTGTTTTCCAGCTGTAGTAAATAAATGCCTGCAGTCTTCTAAGGTAATAAAAACATATTTAATGTATTTAACCAAGTAGTGTAATTTTGTAATGTAGATATATTTTTGGTAAATCATGATCTGCAAAAGAAATATTGAGCCACATTTTGCTATTATGTTATAATTTTAGCAAAATTTGACTCAGTATTGCTTTTGCAAAATTGCTATTGACTAACCTGTGTGTTTCATGAGTTGTGGTTTCAACCTATACATTACTTCACTATACATTATACCATATTGTACAGAATATCATGGGGCTATATGAAGCAATAAATAGTAATTATGAAGGGCCAACATAGTTGTCTCATAGTGAGCTTGGCTGGGTCTGGATAATGTATAGCGAAATCAACAAGAGTTCTTCAAAGTCTCCTTACACATTGAACTATGCATTATACAGGGCAAGCTCAGCCATTCTTGAAGAGAGGTTTGTCAGGGATGTCCCTTCACAACCTGTTAGGGATATTCCCTAAGAAACCTGAAAGGTCTCTGGTGACCAATCAAGTGGTAAAATTAACAATACCATGGTATCATTTGTATTAAACCACGCTGTCTTTTGGCAGAAACCAAAAATAAATTTATTCTTTACCAAATAAAACTACTTGTAACTGATGCTGGCCGTGACAAATCTGGAAGAGGGGGTCAAGGACGGAGAGCTGTGAGACTCAAATACATGAAAGAACAGCTGCAAGTATAAAACTACTCTTTATTCTGCAACTGTAGCCAGTCGTGTAGAGGAAAAGGGTAATTTTACACTCCTGCCCTTCTTATCCGTGTACACAGTTAAATGTAAACATAATTATAGGTTAAGAGAATTCACAATGCCAACTAATCCTATACTGCTATTTTGTAAAAAGGTGTATGTGTTACTAAATTGTTTACTACAATGTTACACAATGTCGATAAAGGTTAGCAATGTTAGAGAAAGTATCAGCCTGTTGAAGATCAAGTTGTTTCTGCAGTAACTCCAGCTAAAACTGACTCATAATCAGCTATAACTCTATAGCGACAGCTGGACATATTACAGAAAAATTAGTACATAGATACCCTCTACATGAGCTGCCTTAAACACGTAAGTAAATAATCATAGCCGGCTTACCTGGCTGATGTTTACATATGACCCATAGGGTTGGTAGTATCAGTAAGCCCAGGGTGAGCTCCTGGGTGTGTGTTTGGGGGTTCTGCCGATACGGCAGAAACTTTCTCTTCTTCCCTTCTTTTAAGGCAGGCTGCTTTGGGGTTGAGGTTCCTCTCTGTAAAACATACAAACCAAATTATAAAAATCCTTCATTCTAAAATAGTGTTCTATTCTTTATATTAACAATGCACAAGAAAGCTTGAAATCAAATGTCCTTCTTGAGATCTATAGTGCTGCCTTTGCGGACATATTTCAACTAATAAACTTCTGGAAAAAACTGGATTGCAGATTAGGAACACAATGCCAGCATAACGATGGCCTACAGAGGACCTGCCATTTACATCTATCATGTATAGATTTTGTTTTCCATTTAAAGTTTAGGAATGTTATATGTTTAAGCAACAGGTGCAATGTACAACTCACTAAGACAATATACTTAAGAGCTGATGTAAGCAAGAAAAAAGTTCCTAGACTTACATTCATCTCTAATTCTCTAAAAACCCAGTGGAGTGCAGGGCAGAAAGTATGTGAGCAACATAAAAAATATTCAAAACCGGGGGGGGGGGGGGATGAAAATGTTGAAACCTTTGTGGAAAGACGTGGTCATTACTGCAGTTATCGTCTTTGCATAATGTAATGTTTTCAGGCAGTTGTATGTTAGCCATTAGACTGCTTATCATGCTGCCTGTAGTAAACTATAGAATGGATTAGTCTTAATCAGATAAAAGTCTACAAAGGAAGATACTTCTTTAGCACTGCCATAAAGAATCAGCTCAATGTGGTATTTGAGCAGGAAAAGTCACCCAAAAATATCACGACGATGGCAGCCTCGGTAACATTTTCGTTTTTCCTTACAGGCTGGGAGAGAATTTAATTTTCTCTCAAAATCTGAACACTAAGCTGTAATGAGCCATAGTCTATATAAAGCAAATTCCAGTTTCCCTAACAGTATGCAGGATTCAGATAAATAATTATGCATTTTCTAAACCCTGTCATATGTCCACTTAAAAGAATAGATAAATAAATACCGCGAGACAAACAAAACAATTATATGCATGGCCGATGGGAAAGTGCTTAAGGAGGCGTGAATACTTTGATGTTTTAATAGTAATTCTGGTACTGACCTCTGACTTGTTGTTCTAGATTAAGTATAACTGCTACAGCCTGATGAAGAATTAGCAGTTTTGTCTGAGGTTTTTCGCTCTTTAGGTGCAGCTGACACATGCGCCCAAGTTCTTTAAATGCTTCGTTGATGTCTCTGACGCGCAAGCGTTCTCTTGCATTGTTGGCCATTCTCCTTTCTCTTTCCCTCTCCAGTTTCTGTTCTGGATTTAAGTCTTCATCTTCATTAATACTACTAAAATAAGCATGAAATATAAACCTCTTTTTAGTAACCAACCAGATTTTACTAAAATATACATTATATATATATATATACACGCAATAATATATACTATATATATATATATATATATATATATATATATATATATATATATATATATATATATATACACATATATACACACACAATATATATATATATATTATATATATCCTGTTCTTCAAGCCTCATCAGAAGGCAACTTTATTTTCATAAAGTACTTTTAGAATCAGAAATCTACAACTAGTGTTTCATATTCTGCACCATTTAGCTGAACACATAATAACATTCACAGGCAACATTACACCCATCCAGATGGTGACTTCTGAGAATGCTAATTTAAATTTTTAATAGAATTTACCATGTATTAATTATGTTTCCTTGTAGTCAGGCGGTCTTCTTAATAACCCTACAGGGAGCCCAGCAGCTTGCTAAAGCTTTCCTCTTCACAACCTAAGCACATCTATAGCTGTTTGCAAGCCTGCGTGGGGATTTACTCAATTCCCCACTATCCTGCACATTCGATACAATCGCTGCTTTGCCTGAGAAGCTTCAGGATATCATTAAAAGGGACAGCACTGTCCAGTCCCACTAAGTACTTCCCATTGGATATTATGCAATTTCTATTGGGAATGGGACTGGTATAGTTATCAGAGTTATTAAACTGCAATAAAAGAAAAAAAAGGTATATAAGACCCCGTGTGATATTTGGGTGAAGTCTATACAAAAATGTGAACATTTTTTTATGCTTTATTTCTTTGTCTATATTCTCTGTACTTTGCATTTTACAACATTTCCATTTTCAGTGTTATTTTTTGTTGTTATTTTTAGCTTAAGAAAAATGAAAATTCAATCAACAGAATCAAACTCTCCACCACAAAATATTTGTAAAATGCAGGCATCACAATCTCAGCAAAGTATAGGGCCATTTCCCGATTGCCAAAACCCCTTTAACCTGTAATGTGAAATTCAAGTGAAATTACCTTGTTCTCCCTCTGGAACTTTTTAAGTCTTTCTGTGATGATTCGTCGTCTGATTTCATATCATCCGAGGAGGCTGCGTCATGTAGGTTCTCGTCCTTTTCTTTATGCTCAGACTTGACTTCTAGGAGGCTTGGAATCACAGGCTGGCCTGGCAATCCAGCAGACAATGCTGTAGATAACGGTAAATACATTAGGCACAAATCAAACGTAATGTTCTCTTTAAGAGAGACCATGTAGAGTTTGCTTATTGAGCAAAGGGAAGTGTGTCATAGGTAATCACAGAGCGGTACTTCTTCATAACATACACATTTAGCTAAATCAAAGTAGGGGTATTTCAAAGGACAAGAAATGGTAGAACAAAAGCTTGTAACCTAAAACTAGATGGTCAGAGTTTTACTTTACTGAGAGGGTGGTAGATAAATAGAACAGCCTCCCGGCAGAAATGGAAGAGGCCAATAAAGTGAAATATATATAGTCTAAACTAAGGAATTTAAATATGCATGGAATGGGCAAAAAGGTATTCTTGATCTAAGACAAATCAAGGTCTGAATCTTTACATCAGGAAATATGGGCTGAATGGTCAAGTTTCATGTTTCTACGTTTTAAGTTTGCATTAAAAATAACTTTGAGACGAGGCTTGCTGCACTAGCAGCGGGACGGACCGTCTTACCTCTGTAGCTTTCTTGTGTTTTGTGATTGAGTTCTGTGCTTGAAGCAGAAACAGCGCTAGACAGAGCGGAGTGGTCGCTATTCAGACTTACAGATTCTTCTCTGTGATTTCCCAGCTACAGAAAAGGAAGGACAACATTTGCTATCATCAGATAAAATACGTTTATAGGTATATATGTTCGTGCTGGAATTAAATGATTAGTCCATACATAATTTCACTCAGTAGATATTATAATTATAAACATGCAGATTTATGTTCATGGATACGGAGACCGTCGCACAGCTGTTCTTTTCAGCAAAACCACTATAGAAGTCAGCTTTTAACAGTCTTATTTTTCCTAATGAATGGCTTTCTTTCAAGATGTTCATGATTAAGTGCATTACAAAATCAACACGTATTCACATCTACATGGAAAATACATTTTATCTTCTTGTAGTCACTTAATGATCATTCAAAGCAAACACAATGATATTGAATGAAAAATGCAAATAAACATTTCCAAAAGGTGTCCGTGAATTAAAAAAAATATGCAAAAAATCCACTGTGCGTTAGTCATTCATGGAAAAAAATAAATCATTCATTCGCCAAAAGGATGTTTCACAGATTAAACACTTTAAATGACGCTAACAGACTATGATCGTTTTGCTATGTGAATAGTGAGTTTGGCATTAGAGGCTCTCTATATAACCACGATTTTCTTTTTAATAGTGATATTTAAAGGAAAATGACATGGCATAGATATTCCTGATATTAGTGTTGCAGCTGGTAATTATATGTTTTGCCCAAACGGCTGTTTGAATAGTACACACGGAGCAGCACCTCTTCAATCGATTCTTGGATTGCAGCCTCGAGCGTTAATGCTGTGTGTTATGCCTTCAAGCCTTGGGTGGATTTGTACAAATCAGAGATCCGCCAGGTTTGTAGTAATCGAAAAAGCTCTGACACACTGACAGGAATAGCCTGACCAAGTAAGAATATAGATTTTACATCACATGTATTCAAAATAAAAAAATCTCAAACTAAATGAAACAAAAAGATGACCATATAAACAAAGACAATGTTCCGTGTGAATATTAAGGAGCACACGAGTGCACACTAAGTAACACTTAGGTACGGAAAGACAAAGCTCTAAATCTGTAGCACAGATTCAACTAATTTGCGATATTTAGATAAAAGATGAGAAACGGCCAGCTCAATAGGGAGGAATTAATTATGGACTAACGAGACCAGGAATGGTCCTGTGGATCGCTTCACACTTAATGGAGGAGGAACACTATAAGAACGAGATGCGCAGAAGGTGCTGCTCCAGGCCTGACGCTCTGGACCTTAGCGGAGGAAACGGGTGATAACTAAGGGGCACTGTCTTCTTCTCACCCCACTCTAACTTAAAGGGGAGGAATAATCATGCAGATTCTGAGAAGAGGCTTTTTAACATACTCTTGTTAGACACACACTAGGTGGGTTTTGTAATGTGCGTGTATGTGAAATGTATGATTTGGGAAATGAGAAAAGATCCAGGAGAAATTGGTAAAAGCAGCATTCTCTTGGGATATATTATATTGTGGCTCCTTTTAACTAAATGTTTAATAAATTTCACATGTCATTCAGTATTGTAGCTGGTGGAAGTGCGGTGTCAACTCCAGACTCTTAACCTCCCATCTTGGGAGATTATTATTGCCTCCGCACACATGCTCCTTCAAGACACAAACACACGCAGATCCTCAGGCCCTTTAATTATTTCACTAAAATGGTTACACTTTACCTAAGGAGCTTCCTTGTATTCCGTAAAACGGTTTAAAAAACAAAACTCTGGCAGTGAATAAATAAGTAAAATGACATCTTGCTCATGATGTTGATCATGATTAAAATATCTGATAGAAATAATTGATCTTAAAAGGCATGCTCCTGAAATTGTATGGAAGGTTTAAGGGCATTTAAAGCTTTTATAGGTGTGCCTAAAACCCCACAAAATTGAATGGTAACAACTGTATTTAATAGTGCTACACTACTTTACTTCCGTGTTTGCTCCATCAATATAACGCGCGGAATCTTTGTTTTGGAAGAGAGAAGACAAAACCGCCAAATATCAATTATTTCCGTGGAAATGGAATGTGAATCAAAAGCTCGTGTTTCTGGTATTAAAACACATGTCTATAAAAGCGATGACCTTTCTGGGGAGTTCAGTCTATTTACATGGTTAACTAAATCTTCCCGTTGCGTCACCGCTCTCGGGAGCATGCAATTCAAGCTTAATCAAATTATCAGAACTTCCTTTCTCCCTATCTGTAACCGGATTCCATTTGCGAATGTTTCGTGTATGTTTCCTGAAGAATGTAACTTTCACGGCCACTGCTGTCCTTTTTAAGTCGCGCTGAGCCGGCGGCTTTGTTCTCGTCTTTCAACGCCATCGCTGCCAAGAGGCTTGCAAAGCGCCACACAGCCATGAATTGTAAGGCTCTGCAATCCCCGAAGGGTTAAAGCCATTAGGACGGCAATGTTCACACATAACAGGTGTACAAACAGTCCTTTGTCTCCTCGGAGTGGCCTTCTCAGCGTGGCCAGATAGGATGGCGCTTTAATTGTGCGGCTCATTAGCATACAGCTGACACGCTGCCGCACGCTTGTCTACATTTCAACGATTACAGAGAAGACTACGAGTGACACTACACCGGCCTTTGAACTTTCACCAGGAGCCCGCCGCTATCTGCTTTCTTCTAACGGATCGAACCGTTCGGCCAAAACCTTACGTGGAACGCACGTTGCTACATTTCATATCTCTCTATACTAAATGAAGGCTTGCAGATTAATATAAGAAATGTGCACCTACACAAAACCCAACACATATACAATGGGGCAGGGTGTGATTATTCCTCCCCGGAGTGGGGGTCAGGAGGGGTGAGATGTGGGACAGGACAGGATATTTATTAAATCGCATTGCCTCAGCCATAAACCGCTGCCAATCTCGGGTTCCATAAAGTCAACTTTTTAATGAAATAAGCCTAAAACACACAAGCGGTTTCGATAAATAAACTTTTTCTAAAAGCAGTAACAGATTCCTTCGAAATATATAACACTATTTCTTGCTCGGTACGGCCACTTTTACTCAAGCAATCACGGGGAGAACATGACGCATAAATGATAATTGGTCTATTGCATTTTCATAACCTGTGTAAAAACATTAAATAGTACTTATACTAATCACATGTACATTGCTGAGTGCATCCTCTGCCAAGTTCATCTACTCTTGGTAAATTGAATTTATGTATTAAACTCACAAGTCTAGTATAAAATGCGTCTGCCAGAAATAAAAATACCACGATTTAGGGTATTTCAAAAAATACATTACTTTTATTCTATAATTAGCTTTATTTTACACTAAAGTTTACTGCACTTAATTCAGACCAACTAGTTTGAAACATACGGCATATAAATACAGCGTAGTCGTATTTTATGTACCTAATATTTTCTGCAAAGAAACCAGTGTTTGCAATTAGGAAACGTATGCTGCTCCCAATAGCAAACAGACAAAAAGAACATGTCAGGGAAAAGGACAATAAGCTGCGGACAGGAACTCTCGGGATGCCGATGGTGCTCGGAAAGACAAGAACTGTCCGTCCGCTTAAGCCAGGGCTAGTTAATTAATACCAAAGTTAATTCCATCTGGTATACACACAGGAAATTGGAAGAAACTTCATCGGTAACGAAAACATTGTTGTAACACGACCTTAAGAAAAGAGCAGCCTATAATGACATGTAATGTTTTTCTAAGAATGCCTTCTGAGCAACCAAAGGATGGAAAACCATAAGAATTTTTAATACTGTTGTGTCTGCATTACAGGAGAACTAAGCGGAGCCGGTGGACTTTCTGAAACGATACACCGTAAGCATAGCGTGAAATAAATGAATCCTCCGCTGGGACACTCCAGTCATCATCCGTGTCAGATGTACCCCCCGGCCCAGCTAAATGCCCTGCAGTAGATACATCTCTCACACCAGTCACCGTTGGCACTCTGAACACTGCATGGAGGGGTTTAGACCACCATGCGCATGTATAAAGTCTACCTATTGATTTCAACTGAAGCACTTTCCCACCACTGATTGGCTGCTAGAACTGTCAATCATTTTTTGGGAAGAATGCATATTAAAGCACTCACAGGGTAAGGGTTACCAAGAGAGTAATTTAATATTCTTCTATAATAGGGGTGTCAGTGACAATAAAACGTCTTAAGAGAGAGGGAGGGGGGGAACCACGGAGTTCAGGATTCAATGCAACCCTCAGCACCGCCACTTCATCATGATACTGAATAGCTCTTCAACACGCATTAAAACACCATTAAAAAAGCCCAAAGTCTACATTCGTAACAGTGTCACAAGAATGCATATATATATGTTTTCCCAATGATATCCTCCATCTCCCCGCCATTACTTACATGGTTCCCATGCCTTTAACACAGACGGAATGGATTATTTGACACTACTTTGGGATTAATCTAGAAATTGTTTCCTCTCCAGTGTTACTTCCACTACAGCTCTGCTCAAACTCCATTCATTTTTTTGTTGTTGTTGTGGGGGGGTAGACATGGGGAGGAAGGGGGGCAAGAGTTAAAATTTTTAGGCCTGTTCAGACTAACATTCACATTCAGGCTGCACTCCGCCAGCATCTGCTATTGAAGTCTAGTTCCAATTTACAATAAACAGCTTTTCCAGACCAGAACGCTTGAAATTCAGTCCCTCTTGACTGCTTTTCCTATTCAATCTCTCTGCGCAATATTTCAAGGAGAAAAAAAAATGTTCTGCCAATTATTACACATCTGGAAAAAATGCATGTATAAGCTAAAATATCCTCGGCAGAAAGTCTCTGCTTTCGGCACAGCAGGATTTTATGGGCCACTGACAAGGTCAGCGTGTGCGAGTTATTCATTTTCTTCACTCCTTACTAAATGCTGTACGTCAAATTTGAAATTAGTAGCAGGTGTCCTACCTTAATCTTGTTTATCTGCCAAAAAAAGATAAGGGTTCAGCCCTTTCGTGGACGTAGTCGTGAAGCCAGACTATTGCCAAGAGATTATTAATTAACCCTTTATCGCTCATGCCGGAAAGAACGGCATTGTGCGTTGTGCGAGAGAATTTCGACCTACCATTGAAGACTGTCGACTGTTTGCTACGAGTCCAGCTGTTCCGTAGTTTGAGGTCAGGCTGCCGATGGGTCCGTTGTGGGCTGCTCCGAGTAAACTGTGTATATCGGCAGACATGCTTGTGGAGGGACCCACCGCGTGATTCCGCAGAACATGGATGGCATCATCGAGTCTATCCAAGCGGTCTTCCATTCGCGACTGCTGCAAAGCAACCCAGTGCTTGGTTAGAATTTTAAGCTGCTTCTTAAATTACAAACATGAAATTAACTTTCCTACACGGCAAAATACTGAAATGCACGAATCCTGTTATAGCCCTGGGTATGTTAGAGGGAGCAGTGAAGGGTTAATGAAGATCCAATTTTCAGCCACGATAAGTCTTAAAAGGGAGTAAAAGCGGGCAAACTACTGGACGGTGGCACTGGCTGGAAGTATTCCCTTCCTTTCCATCCCGCTCCGTGTTTTAACACATGCACCTTTTCATTTGTAGGCTTTCATCGCATGTAACAAGTGCTAATAAAACACGCAATTACCCTGACTTTAGCATATGCTAAGAAAATTCAGAAAGATACTTCCAGCAACCAGATATTTCCACATCATTTAAAAGATGCCAGCTGGGAACCCAGGTGAGCACCGGGCTTTTGTGATAATCATTTCTTTTCACAGTCTATAAATTTAAATACGGTCTGCGTTATTCCCATGTTAAAGACTGTGCAGAATAACGCGGGTTGCGGCACACATGTCCGCTAATTTGGCCATTGTTTTTTTTCATTACGAATTGGGAAATAAGAAAAAAAAACCTAAACTAAACATTCTGTTTTCCCCAACAGGTATAGTATGGGGGAGGGAAAGAGATTTCGCGTTTACTTTTAATGCTTTCCGTGAGCAGCTGCATCCCACATACCATTGGTATTTAAATGGTTAACACGGAGATACGTTACATTTAAACACATGCACACACAAAGAGGCACCGTCTAAAGAGAAATACTACTACCTCGCAGACATCCTTTAAGAAGGACATAGCATCTTGCAAATGCTCGTGTAGCTGCTGCTCAACTCGATTTTTCTGGCAAAGTCAAGACATAACAAGAAGCAAGGCAAAGGTTAAGACTAATTAAAGAGGAAACGAAAAGACAGCTGACTAACGGGGAACGTTAGTCAGGTTACTGCAGGAGACCGATCGCACAGATAAGACGAGTGTTAAGGTTTAAAGGACCGTAACGTCTTACAGCAAAGAGCGTTTGGCACCCATTGAGAGAAGACAAGCAGATAGTGTGCAGAATCAGAAGGAAGAACACCAAAAACTGTAACGAGCCTTGCCACATTCCCTCTATTAAATGTGTGATGCTGGCCACCACTATTTGGTGAATTTTGTATTGAATTTTGGGGGGTACATAGCGTAAATGAACGTGTAAGTATATAGAAATACACACGCACGCACACACATGCTAACTCCACTAATATTTAACAACCTTGAAAACATACACATGACCCATAAAAATATCACATAGTGTGTAATATAGAAAAAAAAGCTGACACATTAGGACTATTCTACAAGAAAGCTATAATAAAGGATGTGTGGGCTGCATATACAGATGCCGGAAAATGTATCTTCCTCGCATGTACGGAGGAGAGAACACGCTTAGGGGCACAAAACAAAAAAAGGGTGTTTTGTAAAAACAATTAGGATGTATACATTTACAAATGGTCAGTTTCACGGAAGAAATTGCAAACCAGCTCGAGTGACGTGGGGTGGTTTAAGATGTGAATCTCGGACAAGTAGCAACGTCTATTAGAGATTTGAAGATCGGTGAAGCTTTTTCCGTACATATTGAAAGACAGATGCTAGAGACAGTAAGTCTTCTTTTTTAAGTCACTTTGAGCATGTTAAATTCATTTTATTAACTCTCACTCTTTCAGAAGTACGGGCTGGCAGTGGAAATGAGCTTTGGGTTTATAGAAGGCTACTGGTCTCCCATAACAGCAATTTGGCAGCAGCTGTCTCTTAAACACAGCCCAGGCGCCCAAGTAACAGATGGTGACAGACACACCCTATATGTTTTATATTGTTCCGTGAAACCAGACCATTTGCTTGCATGGAATTTGTCTGTAACATCATACGGCTGATTTCTTCAACGAGTGGACGGCTATGAAAAATGCAAGAACTTTAAAAAGCTTTGTTTGTGAGTCAAAAACATTGTGTTTCCTCTTACCAGGGAGTGGAGGGAGTTCTCATAGCTTGGAGATGACGGTGTCTGCCCACCTTGTCTTGACCACTGGTTAGCACCTGGCAAAAAATTCAACATTTCAATACACAGACAAAAGGAGAAATAATAAAAAAAAAATGAATACAAAAAAGATTGAATATCACATAATTTACTGGTTTTATACAAATTAACTGTGGAAGCATGATTTAAAGCAACGTATTAAAATCCAATGTGGGCTATAAAAATCAGAACAGAACTTGCAGTTCGCACAGTTTTGATCCGAGTCTATAATCCAGACATTTACATGTCATTGATCTCATTCTTGGCCAGTAAGCGGCAGCAGGAAGGTCCTGCGTATCCCGATTATGATGCATTGCAGGAATAACACGCAAGCCATTCAACTAATTTAATGGTAGAACAACGGGTTTTATAAACTGAACAAAAACAATGCCCTTGCGACATACATGATTCATGCGTTTAGGACCCACTTTTCATATAACGTCACCAGCTGAATAATGCAGTGATAACATTAATAAATTATGGGGATAGCACAGAAAACCAGAAAAGCACATCAAAGAAAAAAAAAAACCCTATGGGTATGTTTCTTCAATCACAACTGTGTCTGGTGTGGGGAGGGATAGGTTTATTACTAATCCACAAGTGAAAAGCATTTCAAATAAGAGGAGAGCGTGTTTGTGAAACGTGATACGGCTCCAGCGCACTAAATGCAGTTTAAGAAGGATCTTGAGGCCCTTGTTCTCGGAAAGCTATATTTCGCTCATGGACTTTGTCAAACGTATTGATTGAAACCCTGACAAATTGTTACATGTTTACGCAGACGTACAGCGCCCATTGGGCGTTTGGGCAATGGAAAGGAGGCCAATTCTCAATGTATTTCCCTGCCATGTACAAACGACTGCCTTTGTCACCCCGTCTGTTGATTCAGATGCTCACGGATCGCTGATGTTTTATCAGCTGTTGTCACATATCACTCTACTTCGCAGACTTTACGCAGAAAGTCTCTGTTCTGCTTTTGTACACTTGAGATATGTTTTTGGATGCTTTTGTCCCCTGGCTGTTGAAAAACGTGATGCTAGGGTTAATAGCACATGAACGCTACTTTCTGGAAACTTGAAAACTAATTTGAATATATAGCCAAGTACAAACCAGTAAATTAGCACTACATAATTATTAATCACATATTGATGTTTATTAACATATAAATGGATTATAAATAACAGATCATAAAATATTGGTACGTTTTTCCAAACACCTCCATTATCGCTAGCTAACCACTGGTAATTCTAGGCTAATGTAGCCATAATAGGCATGCAGAAAAGGGGGCTCCTCGGGTCTAGTGTCTATTTAATACGTCACATTACAGAAGAATATTTAAAAAAGGCCAAAAAATACTACTGGTTGAAGGAGCTCTGAACACGCTGAATATTTAACAATTTAATACTCAACAGTGACTTAACAGCAAAAGCCCACTGATGTGTCCACGCTATCACGGATCAGACCGAATAAAATCCATGGTTTCCACTGTATTCCCTCAATAATCTAACAGAGCCTCAAAGATATGTGCCCCTCTGTTCAAAAAAGCTGACAGCAATTGAAAGAGAATATAATATCGGACAGTGGTTTCAATTACAGGCCAGAAGCTGTTTTAAATTTAAAATAAATACTGCTAAATGAAGGCAAGTGATGGAAATAATACATTGTATCCAATTAAAATGGATCCTCTTACATTAATGTTTCTTATTAAATAAGAAAAAAATGTCAATGGCGCTTTCAGTGCTGGTGAAGAGCAGCTGCTAGGATTTCGCTAAACAGCTGAAATAGGAGGGCCGGGGTAGGCTGTACACCACAGCTCATTCTTCACACACCAGATCACTTACATACAGGGGTTGAGAGCAGCTTCTTTATTAGCTGCTATAGCGGAGGAGATCAGTCGCTAGTACAGTTATCTCATTGGAAAGCAGCAACAAGTAACCGTGCAAAACGACTGATTTCCAACATACAAATCAGGTATTCAAGACTAGACATATATGAGACATGTATTTAGAATAAGATCAAGCTCTACAATAACTTTACAATAAATAAGTTTGTCGTGACCAGCTAAGGTGTCTCCATCATTTACTAGACAGCCACAATGTTTACGTAGAAAATAGCATCAGAAAGTTAATTTGATTATACCTGGTAGAGGTGACGGCGATCCAACAGGGGTTGAAGGATTTGATGGGAAACTACTGCTGGTGTGGTCAGGAGAATAAATCTACAATAAAGCAGAGAAGCAGGAGTTAATTGTGGATCATTTCAATGTACAAGCAGCACACCATTTGACTGCTTAACACTTTGATTTTCTGTAGAAATGAATCCATCCTTGCCATAGGACGTTACTAAATTCCTGTTATTGTGACAAAGAATTCTGAACCCTAATATCTAGCGTTAACCGTCAAGCTTTGTATAAACGGCTGAACTGCTTACAGACGTAGGGAGAGTATGAGCTGCACTGAATGAAGCCTGCAACTATCACACCAGTCACGCGTTCAGAGAAATCAAACGTATTTTCTGGGTCTAATCCCCATTTTAAGGGTTTACGGATAATTAAATGTAATTGTTTAAATAATGATTCAGATGTGTTAACTAGACTGTAAGCTCGTCTGAGCAGAGTCCTCCTTACGTCTTGTTTCTGTAAATTGAATTGTTATGTTACATACTACTTGTTATGTCCCGTTTACCCATTGTACAGCGCCACGGAACATGATGGCGCCACATAAAACAATAAACAATGATTAATTAGGGAAGAGATTGTAGCACTTTGTAGGTTGTAACTAAAAACGTTAATAAATTGCAGTGCCGGGTCTTTTCCGCCTGGTCACTAGGCTCCACTCAGAACCTCACAAACAGCAGAAGCTCCAACAATTTCCTAAGCGACCCGAAGTATTTTGGACAGAGTTTTTCCAGTGTTTATGGTAAGAAAAGAGTCGTCACTTTAATGCATTTGCATAGCAAGGGGTTTAACGCGCTCCTTAATGAATTCCAGCGACAGCGATAATCTTCCCTCTGACGTAACACGATCTGCATGTGCATCAATAAACATACGTGTACAATCGGCACAAAAGTAGGTCCGCATTCAGCGCTTCCAGCAGTAAATGGCCAATATGAATAATTCCCACACCTTCTGCTGGGTCTAATGGCAACACGACTCATTTTAAAGGAACAAAACCAGCCTCCTCCCATGGCGAGCCGCGGCCCATTCCTGGCAGCGGGGGGCCAATATGCCCAAACACAATGAAAAGGGACGCGGACAAAAGCCACACAATGGACAGCCAACAGAGCCAGACCATGGAGCTGTTAGGCCAATGTTTTAAACACCACGGTGTACATTTCAGTTAAGCTTTGTCATGCTAATATTATTGAGTCTCGGAGCTACAAAGAAACTTAATTCATGAATTGCATTTTAAGTCAACTTCCCTGAATTTTCATTTCCTTTTGTGCACGAAACCCACCGGCTTCTCCGTGAAGCAGACGACACGGAATCGCACGTTATCGTAAAGACGTCTCATATAATCAAAGTTAAATAGCACTCCTATTTGATCTTTTCAAAATGAAAGCCTGGATGTTTTGATTTGGCATCAGGCAATGAAATAAACCAGATGTTCCTTCCTTCATATAACCCTCCGCGGGCACAATCTTAAAGGGTTATTATTTGGCAACCGTTCAGGGAAACACATTAGAAATGGCACAAATACCCAGATTTTCTCTTTCTTTTCCATCTACACTAGTTCATTATCCAAACTAATGCATAATCCACGGGGCTTTGGGAACTTTGTGTAAATACTTTCATGTACAATTCTCTTTCTTGGCTACCCTGAGATTAAGACCACAATTATCCAGGCTTAAACCTAAAATAAAAGAACCTTTGCAAATGTATTATCTGGCCTTACATGTTTAATCACATAGTATGCTGTATGCTCTTTAATACCTAAACTGAAGAACAAACACTTCATCTTCTGATCCTTTACACATGAAAGGCCTTTATGAAATTTGCATTGAGCAGCAGTTTTACAATAAGCGCTGCCTAAGACAGACAAAGATATTTCGATTGCCGTATTTTTATTTACAGCTACGCGTTTGCCTAATGCTTCATTTCAATACAGTTGAAGAGTTGTTTTTTTTCTGAAATATACGGGGAGCAGGAGCTTCCTAACTGTACCGTAAATCTAGAAAAAAAAAGGGAAAAAAATAAAAATAAAAAAAACAAACAAACAAAAAAAGGCAACTGAGTAGGAGGATGCGAGGATGAACGGAAGGAAAAGATGCAAAGTGTGCAGACTATGGCATGCATTCGCAGAGCAGATGGAATGCATCTCCATTGGAAATGACAGCAGTGATTTATGGAATGACCTGACTGCTCCTGCCAAACACAGGATGACAGAAGCAAGTCGCCATGACAACCAAAGCCCACCCAGTGCACAGATTAAACTGCTATGCTTCGGCTGCATTGGACGCGATTTGAGACGGTTTCTAAACAACTCTCTGTTTCACGCAAACTGAACGATATACACATAAGGGTCCCATTCATCACATGCCAAGTACATGTAAACAATACTGTAAACTCAGGGACACGCACAGCAGCATCTCTAATTCTGTAGGGACAGAATAACTCATTGCTGGCTTTACTGAAACGCTGCCATGAAACATATGCATATATATACAGGCATATAAGACCTCTATTAAATGACTTCCGCGTATGTTGATGCTTTAGGGAAATATATCAGCCAAGCATGTATCCATCAGTAGGACATCGTGTAACACTTGAAAAGCCGGAGGATGCTACTGAAGACTCGATATTTTACATGGCTTGCGTGTACAGAAAAAAAAACCTATATGGTGAAACTTTTATGATCGTAAAATAAAGTGTCCCTGACTCAATGCTAAAATGCATGACACGACAGACTTTAAATCTTATGAATGAATGTTACTCTTCACAACTTCCAACTTACATTCCAGTGGGAGAGGCAGCTGTTTCCTTTAGAATATTTTGGAATTATCAAACCCTGACCACGCATCAGCATTATTATCATACCTCTAGAAGTCTACATTCCCATTTAAAATATTTTAGGGGGGGGGGGCAGTTATTATAGGCCACTGTACACAAATACCCGTATTAACCAAGGCTGGGTGATGAGTCAATCGTTTCCGTCTCGTCTATACAGTGAAGAGGGGTACTTACAGAAGCCAGAGCTTTTCCAAGTGCGTCCCCTGTTTGTGACGCCCCAGCTGCGTTGCCTCGATTTCCTGCGCCTATGAACATTATCAAAAAGGGGAAAGCATGCCTTATTAAATGTGCAAGCATTCTAAACATAGAAGTCAGTCAGAACACCGAATTCCCAAAAACATTACATAAAAGATTTAATAAGGTTAGCTCAATTTTAAGAGAAGGCATTGGCGCTTATCGGCTACGATGTGAAATTTGCATTAAGGTGTGATTGTGAAATATTTATCTGCCTCATTAGAAACTGGTTTGTTTCAAATTTTACAAACATAACCTCTTTTAAAGCAAAGTGATAGCCACACGGCTTTCCCTGATTTAGGAATAAGACTTACCCAGTAGATTGTCTGATCCATTTACAGGGGGTGTGTGAGAAGCAGCCACATATGAAGAGCTGGTGCTGCCCCCCCTATGGAAGCTGGACATTGGAGGAAGACTGGCATTTATATCGGTTGGTGACACTGGATGTGGTGGGTAATTCTAGAAAGAAAGAAAAAAAAAAACACACACTTATTGGAAGGTTGGTTATTACAACTTAGTGCTACATGATAGCTTCTTAACAGATGCTTACGATATATATTGCGTTTCAGATGAGGGGTAATGACAAAAAGTGAAGACGAAGAAGAACACAACCTTAAAGCACTATATACAAAATGCAAGCCTAACAAATTTCAACTCAACTGGTCCAACGTCTCAGGAGGGCACTTGTAAACCGCACTTAAAGACAACTTGAAATAAGAACTCCCACTCTTACCAAGCGGTCATGTAGGCTGCCGTAGCTACTTGACTGTGACATGTGTGATGATGAGCTGCCCAACATCCCGCCGTATCCGGGCTGGCTGATCCCATTAGTGGAATTCCACAGCTCTGATGAATTATGGCTCCCATCTGAAAGGTTAACACATAATGCATTGATAAAAAATCGTTAAAAACTATTATCTTTACAGAGTCTATATATCCTGTGTGTCTGTATATACATTCATCTTTAAATGCCAGGGATGTGTTTTCACTAAAGGTATATGGCATCACAACATATTGTACATATTGTGGCTTTACATTACCCCAAAGTAATATGTCACGGCGTGGAAATGCAGTTCAATACCCCAAAACAGCTTTAAGCATTACATTATCATTGATTAATTTACACAACACGATCATATTCTGCAGGGGTGTTGAATATGCATATATCAGTAATTGGATAGTCCGAAACCGCATGCCACAATGGGAATTTGCGGAGCCACCAAGACATGAGCTGTTGGGGTTCATCTCCTACAACAGACAGTTGTAAATCATACTTTTGTATCTTAAATCATGGAGAGAATAAAACAGACTACTTGTGTTACTGTGCACATGATTACATGTATGTAACATATATTTCCAGAGATAGGACAGTTACACATGATTTCTTCCTAAAATCTAAAATAACCAGATCTTTCACGTAACCTCCACATTAATCAAATCGTAAAGAAATGGTTTTTCTGCCGTACATGTGTAACCCCCCCTTGTAAGACATACCTTGGAGAAAGAAAGTGCTAGCAAACATACTGCTTGGTGGTTTGGGAGATGGGTAACTTGGAGACTCCCGGTTAAAGTCATCTGAATTTGGAGAAGGTGCATAGACCTGAAAGTAAACAAAGAATGCGTATTACCCTATATCCTACTCATACACAACACAATTGAACCGTTTCCTGCACTTCAAACTCATAAAATGTCATCCTGACAATGTCGGCAGATGAAATAAAGCAGATTGGGCATCCGCTGTGTATAAACGCACGTTCGGTGCCGATTAAACATAGACAGCACCGGTGAGTTTGTGTGCGTACGTTCGGATAGTATAGAAAAACTATTGTCTACCACCTCCTCCAACCCCCCAAAAAACCACAATCCCTGTCTGGAAGTTTCTCGGATTAGATGATCTTTGAATAAAAAAACCACAGGCACGGGGTTCGGTTTTGCCATTTCCCTCAATGACCCGCTCATACAGATAAGCACTTTACGAACATTGGGAGTTGGCAAGTGGCCAATATCCAGAAAAATCCTGAAAACCAGAGTCAAGTAAACAAGCCATCAAACACCCCACCTACAGCGAACATCTGCAACGAGGGCCGATACATCAAACGTTTACATTTACTGAAAGCTGCAAATGTAAATGTTTTATGCATCAGCCCTCATAGCAAGGAATGTGTTTATAAATAAGCTAATGGGCTTCGGAGCGCAGACAGCGGCTTCCATTCCTGCCGTGTCGGGAGCTTCCACCGGCGCAATTACAACAAAGCATTTAAGAAATACTGGCGCTGGAACACGCAGATGAGTGTTAGAGGACAGGCATTAGTATGTAAGACGCTTTTTACGACGCATACGGATGATGCGGTTCCACTTAGACAAAGCCTTGAGTAAAGTAATGGCAGATTTCATTCTTGCATCAGAAGGTTTAAATCGTATAAATACAACAGTTATACACCCAGAAAGACCTTTTCAGTTTTATTAGCAACAACCTATCACTGTCTGCTCGTGTCACATGACCTATCAGTCTGTGTCACATGACAAATAAGAGTCCCAAAAAAATGATAAATGAGAAAGAGTTGTTAACGTCTTACACAATACTGGATTTATGAACAGCCTTTAGGAATATAGGATAATGGTACGTATTATCTTCTCCTCCCTTTAAACTATTTATTTCTAATAACGGTACAGCACTGGAAACAAAGTCACTAATACCAGTTCCATTGAATGCTGATTATGCGATCTACCAAGGTACCCTAAAATACAGATTACTCACAAAATCTCCCAATAGTACAAATACTCTCTAGGTACATATGAGGACAGAGACTACATTTTGGAACCAGATCCATTATTTTATATAGCACTAATTTACGCAGAACTGCTTACATGACAAAACTAGAAGGGGCAGACTAAGACAAACGGGCACATTTGGTAAAGACGGCCCTGCTCGCAAGCTTACAATCTAGAGGTGTTAATATGTCTACTTGTTCTAGGTCTGCCAGCTCGACGTACACCTCCTATACACGGTAACATCTGGTCATGAATGTTGCGGATGTCCGGAGATCACGCTTCAAACATCTTCAAGACGGCAATGACTCAAGTGCGTTACCTACTGGGCGAGCCGACACGTCCATTGGAGAAGCGACAGGCCCGACACACGCGAACCGATAACAGCTTTGCCGTCATTGTAATACGAATACACGAATCCACTAAAACCTAGGACGCTTATAGAACTATACACAAGAAATGGAGATTCGATCAATTACATTTTAGCACATTCTAATTTCACCTGAAACCTACAACACAATTTAATTTCTATAACAAATCTAATTGTCAGACTGACTTCGGGCGGCAGAAAATGCCGCGTTAATCTATCACTGTCACAAACCAAGGATAGCCATAAAATGAGGCGAAACACCTGCAGGAGCAGCGCACAGATAAAGCGATTAATGGGAATCACATATGGCATGTTCCTGGAATATATCTTTACAGCGTGCCATAAAGATACTGCTATTGGTACATAAAGCCAAGCGTTACTCCTAGCGACTTGACGTTATTAGTCATAAAGTCAAACGCAGAGAACTCGGCACTCCAAAAAGCATGCCCAAATTTAATTAGACTACAAATAGATACTTTTACATTACAAACGTGCCGTGTTCTCAATAGAAAATAGTGTTTTATTCTGTATATACGGCTACGTATTCAAATGAGGATGTAAAGAATAAACTGCGCAGAATTTAGTGCACAAAGCCGATTTCTTAAAGAAAACAAAAAACTGAACAAAATGTATATTTAGCATTTACAATCAATCATCCAAGATTTAAATAAAAAAAAAAATCTGAAAAATAAAAAAATGGATTTAGGTAGAAGTGCGTAAGAACATTGTATTTCACTACACTTAAAAAAATAATATTTTTATTATAATAATACAAAAATAAGGAAAACGAAACAACTACAGTTACTTAAAAATAAAAATAATAAAAAAAATATAGCAGTGATATTATGCCAACTACAATTCTTCACATCAAAAGAGCTACATTTCATTACCTCCAGATGCGAGGAAGTAGCCGGCCAAACCAGTGAAAAAAAGAGAAGGCCTTTTAGATGCAATAAGAAATGCCTACAAATAAAAAGCAGATGGCCGTGTCATCCGATCACCTGCAAATAAACGCCAGAATTTCCCGTTTAATGCCAAGAGCCCGTCTGCTCTCAGTCCGACTTGAGGTGGTGCTCGTCCACGGTGACAAATCTTAAAAGACTTAGATCTCAGTTTTTTCCTCTCTGGTCAAACTTGTGAAACAAACAGTAATGTTTTATCGTAACAAGTACCAAGAATCAGATGAATAGCTATGTGCCATGTAAACAGCAGTTATCACAGCTACTGAACCATTAAAAACAAATCCACACAGCGGAAATAATACAAAATAAAACCGTTCCCAATACTAACACTTCATACATTTTACCTGTCGCTGATAAAATGCAGTTGTTTGTGAACGTAAAGAAGCAGAAAGGGAAAAACACAGCAATGCAGAACAGATAGACAGGACAGTGTATAACATAACTAATAAACAGAGATATGTCCGTTTTTACCCACTGTGCAGCGACACGGAATATCATGGAGCTATATGAATGAATAAATGATATAGCATTTTATTATTTAAGTATATTGACACAGATCTTTCCAGCTCAATATGCTCAATACACTGCGAGGCCGATGGACATGGCAGACAAGCTGGCAGCGCTGCATCCTTTTCTGGGCTCTTAAGCGGCTAAACCATAGCTTGACTTTAGAATGAAGCTTGAAAACGGAAAGTATCTTTGAAGTGTGTTGTATAATTTACAGAAGGAGCCTATTATAGGTTACATGGCTCTCTCGTCAGAATCTGGAACACAAACAAAGACTTTGGGAAGCAAACATGGAATGCCGACGTGGACAACAAACTCTACAGGCTGTCACCGCAGGCTTGGAGGAATCTTTTACAGGGATATTAGCCTGAGACACGTTCCCGTAAATAAAAGGGAGCTCAATTAATCAAGGCAGATATTCCCATGCTAATAAACAAAGTGCTAGCGGACACACGCCAGCTGTAACCCGGCTGGCTAAGGATGATGAAAGTTGTATTCCAGCGCGAGGCATAAAGTTGCAGGCAACACGTGACCCCCTTCTGCAGTCAAGCAGCCTTAGTGGGTGGGACAAGGATAAGACATATGGAACGATCCGAGCCAATCAGGTGCTGTAGGGTCATGGCTGGCTAAGCGTCATGGGAGCTGTAGTGCACAGTCTTACCGGGTGTCACACGCCATTGTGATTCCCGTAATGTCTGTGTACCTGTTGTGCTTACTCTGCCTTCCCTGTAATGTAAAGTTCTGAGTACACTTCTAATGCATACAATTTGGTATGGAAACATGTACACTACATAACATTCTCAAATGCTGTAGTGATCAATTGTTCATTTGCACCGCTAGTGTAATAAACGCCTTGCATTATCATAATTATCCTAAAAATACTTTAAACACATGCAGCCAGACAATTATTATTATTACTCATCCCAAAACACTTGGAAACCAGAATAAATTATATATATATATTTATATAAACATATACATATACACAAGGGACGTTTGAAAAGTTTCCACACTTTTATATTAAAACTTCCCATATATATATATACACACACACACACACACACACACACACGTGCTATGATTTCACTTTAGAAAGTCGTTCAAACTATTTTGACTTTTGTCTCTGACCCAAGGGAAAGTTCTTAGACATTAGTCCTGGTTCAGGGCACTATATACTGAGCAGCATGGCTATTGTGCCGGCACTCGTATCAACGCGTCCTGCTGACCCGAGGAAGAACTAATCAGTGATAGAAAAAAGTAAGACGCAGGACAGCACTAACTTTCACCTGCGGGGCTGTAAACGTTTCAGTGATAACCCTCCGCTTTGAACTGGAAAACCTAAATGGGTGTGAAGTACTACTCATCATCACGCAAAGGTTTGCGCTATTAATTTATGAACCAGAGACCTAACGTTTTACCAAATCATTCCAAATAACCTCGTTGGCGACACTCTGCTCGCCATATGAGATATATACGCCAAAATCGAATAAGTAAAAATCCCATACTACATTCTCATTTCAAACAGCAAGTTATTGAGCCTGATAACTAAGCTGGGAATTCTGGGAAAGCTCAATAAATATAGTTTGCATGGTTTGTGTAAGAGAGAGAATTATATTTCTATGCATATAATACAAATAGGGGATGTTTGTGTGAAACTGCATTATTTTTTATTTTCTTAATATATACAATTAGAATATGGGAGCTTTCCAGTGGCCAGAATAGGCACGCTCCACTATGACTACCCAGAAGAAAAAAAGTGAATTAACAGACTGCACAAAAAGTAGAACACCGTGTGTATTATTGACCTTTTCCTATGTTGGGTGATATTTTCTCAGACTGGGAAGATAAATCAAATAAAGGATGCCCAGGTATTCTACGATTAAAATTTGTGACTCTGTTTGCAATGAAGGTCACAGCGAAAAAATTAAAAAATATTACCCAATGGCTCAATCGTGGAAAGAAGAAAGTGAAAGAGGGAAATGAAAGCGATTGCAGCAGTTTCCAGGAGCTGCGCGGAGGGAGGATGCAGATTAGGCTTTCGGCATGAGAAAGATCCTATATTTGCTGTCCCGGGGCATTGTGTGCCTAGAATAGAAATAGGGCTGTGTAGGGGGTTGGTCGTCTATAGAAATGACCATTGCACAAGGCTCGTGGTATTAAATAATACAAAAAGGCCAGATTACCCCCAGTGTTTCCAATACAAATGCCCAGCCCACCGCTCACTCATCCCCCCTCGGCTGTCTGTCTGACGCGGGGAGGAGAGTTTCATTTTCTTTATTCAGTTAATGGCTGGGCCACCATGCAATTTCCCATTGGCTCTATTAAGCTTTATTAAACGGGGCCATCTCCAATCTCTTTACTTCCCCAAAGTCTTAAAAATAAGGCTGTCTGCATTTTATTTATTTGTATTTTCTCCAAGCATATCAAATGGAGTTGACCCAAAAGATAATCGCCAAACATCTCACAGAACAAGTGGTTCAAGATGTTTATTTTCAATTCCTAAAACATTTTAAAAGTGTACAAACAAACCCAAAAGCAGCCTAGAAAGTCTACTAATATATATTGAAGAATAAATATCTTTCCATATTACCTAATTTTTTTTTATGCGTGCCTACCGACTACCTCGTTATCGTAGTGATTGTACCCAGATACAGATATATCAAGACATAGCGTAATTATCTATCACTTGTTTACCAATTGCACAGGCTTGTAAATGTCACCTCTGACCTACGACATACACATTGTATGAATTTCCAGGCCAGGCATCCCTTTAATGTACCAGCAAACCCCCCCCCCCCCATCCCCTGGAAGCCTGGAAATGCTTAATGACATCAAAGATTTTTATTTCCCTTGCCACAGAACAAAAAAAAACACATGTTCCCAACTAAGTCTTTAGTTACTAAAGTTACATTTGCGCAAGTAAGTATCAAACTAAGTACATATGTGTCTGCTAAGTGATATATTTTCAGATAAATCAAACATAATGATAAACCACTATTTTATTTACATATACATATATATATATACATATATACACACACACACACACACACATTCATTCGTATATACACTCATCCCTTAATAGAAGAACGGAAAAACTCAAACAAGTGGCTTTGATCCGCATGTTCTAGAACCTTCCGCAGAGGCATCAATGAACTTCCACCAATTCGAACTGTGACAGTACTTTTTTAAACGTAACTAAACAATATTTGATGCACCGGAAACTGAATTAATACAAAAAATAACTGCAGATAACGAAAACTAAACAAACGGACCAAATGGGATCCCCGAACAGGTCCTTTTGCAGGTCCGTTTGGCCTGAAGGCGTAATGATTTTCGGGCAGGGCATCATTTGATTGGAAGCAGATGGAATAACGCTGCGCCCAGCCGCTGGACCTCAGTCTATACAGGAAACCCCAATCTTCCCTTAATCATTCCCAGAAATTCAAAGCACTGCTTATTCTCAACAAAACAGAATTTACATCAACATTTCTTCTAAAATAAAATAAAACAAAAAAAACTGCTCTATAACGGATCATAAGTGCGATTGTAAATGATCAAACAGCACAATACTTTATAACAAATGTCTGTTACTTGTTTCCATATTTATCATATATTTGGCACGCACAAAACAAAAATGTTGTTCTACGAGCCCTGAGAAAATACATGTAATGGATATTCTGTCTTGTCTGCCCGTAGAGCTTTACTTCTAGTTAGCAAAATAACGTTTCACCAAAGAAATAAAATAAGAAATACTATTCGGAATAAACAGCGCACAATCATTAGGAACTTTTGTTACGGGCTAGCGTCTTCTGCCTCGGGGAAGCCAAACACAAATGAAAGGCTAGGACTGGAGGGGGACGCAGGCAGTTAACACACATTAGGCTATCTCACCGTTTTTCCATTGTAGTAGTACATCAAAGAATTGCTGCCCACTCCAGCCACAGGGTATGCACAATACATGTTGATCCCGGTGAAAGTGCTTCAATCCCAGGCATACATCCACCCGATCGCACAGCAAGCCCACCAGCACTGTGCCTGCCCCGTCTACACATGGAGCTACTCAAAAGAAACTTATGCAAAACAGGGCTGTACCATCCCACACAGAAAAAAGGGGGAGGGCAGCAACATACAGTAATCTCTTTCAACCCTGATCACACCCTAATTGTGTAAGTGGTATCGCGATCCAGTAACATCTCCCAGAAGGTCGGAGGGGACATCAAAGCTATGAAGCAGCCATCTGATTCTAAGGTTAAAAAGTACCAACTATGTGCACGCAGAGGCAAAAGAAGAGTTAAATGCCTGAAAAGTACTATTCGGATGAAATTCTAGCACTTGTTGAAGCCAAGGCAGAGTTGTCTTGTGAGTGGCAGCACTATATAGTAGGCTTATATGCCGCAACACTCAATACCTCAAGCAGCAACTATTAACCCTGGCACTGCCACAGTGGTTATTCAGCCAGCATGCGCAAACATGCGCAGCATGCAAACATGACAGGGTAAAACTGTATCAATTGTCAAAGAGTGTTGCAAGCAATAGTTTTTATTTATTTGCCAATGACATACTGAGTGAAACATAAAGGTACGCCACGTGCATGATGCAGCTACATAGAATATAAGCTCTTGCGTTAAAACAATTCACGGCACAAGAACTGGAATTGCCAACACCTCTGGATTTTATGCCCATTTGAGCAGGGCTCTCCTCACCTGTTTCTGTAAGGTCTGATATGCTATATACTACTTGTTATGTCCTGCTTACCCATTGTACAGCGTTACATTATATGACAGCGCTATATAAAGCAATAAATAATAATAACCCAAACACAAAAGTCAATGCTTGTTAAGTGGTGGGTACACACATATAGGCTAATATATATATATTATATATTATATGTGTGTACATAAATTAGCATGAAGTTGTTGTGGGGTGGGGGCGGCGGCGGCACTGGTTATTTAACCTGTGTCTCCCTCCCTTCTTTAATCTCTCTCCTCTTTTATTTGTCCCTTTTCTTTCATTCTTTCTTCATTTTCGGGAAGGGGGGGTTGGTTTCTTGGTCTACCTGGTATGTCGGTCTTGGCACACCTCAGACCGAATTTGCTGCCTTTTACCTCTGTATCCTGCTATATATACAAACATACCCCCTATATTACATGTACTGGTAAAAATGGCCATTAGTCTTAAATAGAAAATCGGTAATTTTCCTGTTCACAAGCAGAGTATTAAGTATCCAACAGTCCTGGCAACACACAGAATGCTGTAGTGAGGACCTTGTAGGCAATTAATCTATGTCTTTGGTCTAATTATGCTCTCTGATGCACAGGGAGATCCAATGATTTGCAACAAATTATAAGGAGAGCAGCCTGGCACCGTGTCCAGCTGCAAGAAATGCGTTAAATAGTTTGCATTAAAGTATTGCAAAGGTGTTCTATAAATCTTTCTTCTGTCTTTATAGGGAACACTTGGCCCGGCTTCTGGTATGAAAAACATACCTGCCAGCACCTGGGAGTTGAGTAAAATATATAGAAAGGGGTACACAAGAGAGTGGCGACTAATTTTGTTTAGTAAAAAGCCCTCTGAATTTCATCTGAACCGAAAGGGCAGGAAACTAAATGTGTTGTCCGAAAACGAATGGACCAAAAATAAAATGATCAATTAGTCCAAGTCTATTAGGTAACCTGTAATGTATTTATAGCAACCTATGAAACCAAGTCATCTATTTGGAGTGTCTCTCCTCGCTGTTTAAATGCTGGGAGATTCACGTTTTTAATTTTGACCCAAACAAAACTGTTTCAAATATTATGTTGCCCCAAACACTTTATGAATAACAATATAATTACATTACACAAATCGCACAACGAGGCAGCGATAACAGTTGCAATCAAAAGGATCTATGCTGTATGTGTAATGTCTGGGGTGTATTTTTGATTACTGTGCCCTTATTAGTAAATAATGACGGTTACTGTCACAATAACGCTGCAGAGCATTGCACCCTCCATACTATGCCAGCTGCCCGGACTGCTACATCCAGGTTCATACATGTCATACGCCAACACTAACACAGGAACGCCTGCATGCACACGCCACTAGGATTTTTGGTACACGCAGTCAGGCAAACATGCCTTCCAATGAAACAATTAGCAGTTTGTAGGACGCTGAAACAATTTCTAGCTATTTACACCCAGACAGCATAAAACTTTACACAATGCTTTACATATTACATAGAAAGAAAGGGGAAAAAAACTGTCTCAATAGAAAAGGCGCAGCAGCTGCTAAAAGGCATCACGGTGACTGCTGCTGAATGATCTGGAGCTTCTTCCTCCCCCAAGGACCACAAAAGCTGGTTTCAGTACTCGGAGGGCTGGGTACGGAGCTTTGATTTGGGCTTTACAATGACTTGTCTCTATTCCCCATTAACAATGTGTAGACTGTTCCTAGACAGGAGCTGTCAATGGCGTACAAATGGTGTGGGGGTGTCACACCGCAAAAACGCAAGCCGCGTCTCGTAAAGCACTGTAAACATGAAACGCTCCGGATTTTAGCCCAAAAACACTTCCGAGTCCATCTGTAAGTCCATTTGGGGCTTTAGGGTTAATTTAACAACAAGCGTGGAGAGAGTAACTTATAATTGGAGCGCAAGAGGGACGAAAACAAGTTTCTGAAACTATTCTTAAAGGGAAAAAACTCCCACCAGCTTCAACTTCATTAAATCACATTTTCTACCTGGTGGTCATCACTTTATACAAAACGGATACATTTTAACATTTCACGTTCACGCTTTGCCAAATTTTTACACGTGTTTTGTGTTTCGTAACTTTTTTCAGAAAAATAAATGCAAAATAAATATGCCTTATTTATTCTCTAGGTCAATTTCCTAAAAAATAAAGGAACCTTCTTTAAAAAAAAAAAGAATACTAGAAGTCACTTTATTCCAGAGGCCGTCTCTTCTGCAGCGTAGCAGTGAACTGCCCTGCGCTCCCCTCGCAGAATTGTTTCCATTCACAAGCCCACATTGTTAAGCTAAACAAACTGTGTGTTTCTCGGAGCACAAATACATTACATGGTCTGACGCACACAGAACTAGCTTCTAATTATGGATGGAAACCTATATGTTAACGCTTTCTCTCCCGCTTGCCTGCAATAAATAAAAAAAAATCCTTGATTCCGGATTAACTACGCTTTGCTGGAGTATAACGTACCAAGACACATGTTTAGGTGCAATAAATTACATATGGGTAATATAAGCATCAGTTATATACAGTAGCTCGACATCCGTGCTTTGCTGTTAATTTTACATTTGTTCTACAAACTTCTGAAACATGGCATTAAGGTGCAAACCAGTCCAAATAATTATGTCTCACACAAGGACGCATCCACGCGGAATATCAAAAACTTAGGCAATGGACCTAAAAATGGTTGCTGGAGCATAACTACCAGGGTGCTGGGATATCTCCGGCCAGGAAACCGCAGTATTGCCTATTTATTTATTTTTTTGCTATATCTTTTTACTGGAAACAGACAACGCTGATGTTTAACTTAATGAGCCTTTAAAACGTAGCAACTGTAGCAGGCGCGACTCTTTTTTTTGTTATCCTACACAGGGTTAATGACTCCAGAAGACAAGCTCAATTTGAATTATTCTCTGCAAGGAAAATCAATTGTCATGTAGGCTTACTGCCACTATAAGAGTATTAAATTCCATCTCCGCTAACCTCCACGGCAAAGCCCAAGCACTCTGAAACACTAAAAGATTCATGTAAGCCTAAACAGCCACTGCCTAGGCCACAAAGCTCACGGTTTACTTGTGGAGGGGGGAAAGATTTCGGCAGATCTACGAAGCCGCGTGTAGACGGAGCTCATCAGCGCCGCAAGGACTTTCTCCACTCTGCTGAACCTTTTCAATCTCTCCGCAATAAAACCATAAACGACAGAAATATGCTCACTGTGCTATAAGCAGTAAATAGGTCGGTGGTGTTAAAGAGAATAATAAAGTCACACACTTTATCATTGCAGTCATGCGGACATGACCCGGGCGCGTGGATTGTTTACACTGCAAGCCAGGCAGATGGTCAACTAAAGTCAATTATCTTCAATTACCGTCATAATGAGCCGCACCGTGTCCGTCACGGGGAGAGCAACAAAAACCCATACGATAAACCGCATTAGATCCATGTGCATTTTTTGTACCCTAAACTAGCAACAAACCAATCAAGTCTTAATGTAACACCCTGACTCCTACATCCCAAAGATACTGGGGTCAACAACTAAGATAAGACCAAAGAAACTACGTTGCGGACACACAGTGTTCTTCAGCCGTTGTGTAGCTGGATCTACTAGTAAAGATCAGACACTGTGTAGCATTGCTATTGCAATACTTGTAACAACAATAATAATCTCAGTGATAATGAACATAATAATAGATTTTTTTTTTTTTTAAATGGTATAAATTAACCTGTTCCTGTCAAGGGAAGCTTAAGATTATTTCCGGGCCAATCTTGGGAGAGAGGGGAACTTTGAGAGGCTCGATGATTTCATTTTTTGCAATTTATATATATAGAATTACAAAATGTAGCAAGAAGCAATGTTACCGGTGTAGCGACGCACACAAAGCCAGGGAGACGGCGTGTGAGAATGTAATGCTAAGTATATATAACGTCTAATTTATGGCCAGAAGTGTTTTGATTGTATGGCGGGCTACGCTAGGAAGCAAAAACAGGAACGGTTACAAGCTAAATTCAATGTACACACACAAAAACACAAGACCTCACAGAGAGGGGGCAAAGATCATGTCAGTTTAAATCTGGTAATAAAGTTTCAAGTGAAATACCATTATGAGCAATTTAAATAATATGCACCGACTTGCAAAACCATATTTCATTGCTGCCTGACCCAGAAACATATGGGGCTCGCAATATGTTTCATTTACAAAGAACGCAGAAGTGCACGTGGCTCAGGTCACGGTAAGAAAACACGCATGCGATGTCTAAAATAAATTAAATTATTTACTCTTAGCTTTAAAATGTTTCCTCTTACTTTGTTGCGCGGGGTGTACTATTCGAGACCTCCAGCCTTACCATTTTCCAACGCGGATTTCACAACGTATCACAGTAACGATCTGAAAACAAGCTGCGGCAGACAGTTACAGAAACGGTTAGCATGTCTGCTAACCGACGCTAAATTAGCAGGGTCATACAACCCACCGCCGGACAAATGAAGCCGCAACGTTCGGGGAAATAATGGGGGCATTCACACATCCAACTCTCATTAATTGCAGTTTAAAAAATATGAAACAATGCTAAACTGTTAGGGAGAGAATGCCTGCCTCCCACCGAGAAGCTCACGTCTAATACAGCCAACTGTTTCTTTACCCACATGCAGGGCATTTAGATCCCTCTCATTAAACCCAAACAATATGAAGTCATGGAGCTGCGCAGACCAAGTGTAAACGCTGCTGCTCGGGTGCAGTGTATCCAGCGGGCCTGCAGAGGGCGCTGTAATCTCAACCTTGGTAGGAAGAGACGGGAAAATAAATACACGCCTGCAACTTAATTCATTTATTCGTGATCTACCATATCACAGTCGTCAAGACAGGAATTATTGATTACAAACCTAATAAGTATGAACCTTTTGAAGAAAGTAAGTGGAAAGTGAACGCATATGCTAGAATAACGCATTTACACGGGTACCGGGTGTTCTCTGTAAACAACTCACACCCTCCTGCGCAGTTCTTCAGAGGAGCTGTCAGACGCACATGGCACTCATAGAATGGGTTATCAGAGGCGAAGCAAAAACATAGAGCCTTTAACCATTGTTATAGTTAAAAGAGACCTCAGGAGAATGTAGGTTATCTGATCATATAAAACAGATGTTAGCAGAAATTTTAATAGATATTCAGGTTTATTTTTCCATTCATTTAATTACGTCTCTGTAGCCTCCTTGTGCATGGCACAGTGTGAGTAAAGGGCTTCTTGGCCCAGTTGGCAAAGCACAAGTACGTGCGACACTAGCCACTAGAGAAGCACGGAAAGCGCACACGCTAAACGTTAGTGGTACTTCCTCACCAACGTCTGCAGGAAAGTGAACAAGCTGCACTTCAAAGTTACAAAAAATAAAATTAAACTAAAAATCAAATCAGGGGAAAAAGGTTGGAGGGGGAAGTGATAAATATTTTTTTTTATCAATAAGCAAACCACAACAATTCTTTAGAAACAAGCGTCACGGACATGTGTGCTGACAAATGCATAGGTTACGAGAAAAGCGGATGAAACGTCATCTGCCTTATGACATCATATGCAAATGGACTATACCACTGCAACAACTATCACAAAGTCAGATTAAACCATTATGCCTATGACACAATAAAACATGTATGGCGGAAACTTTTAATGAAAAAATAAGCATCTCATTCTTCAAATTTCACATCTTACAAACATGTTATTCCCTCCACCTCAAAAAAAAAAAAGGCCATAAAAACACATGAATACATCAACTAATACAAGATATTATTAAGTAAAATAAGATTACAAATGAAAGCAATTCCACCACACTACCTAGGCAGAGCTGCCAAGTATTAATGTGTTATTTAAATGTCGCCAGCACTCAGGCAGTCGCATTATTATATATTAAATGAAAATTTGGGTGGGTTACAAGTTGTGATCGCTGGCGCCTCTAACATATCTTTTGTTAATCTGGCAGAAATCAGCAGTGCCAGAGCTGAGCCCCCCTGCATTAGAGACGCTGTTAAAATGTAAATCTCTAAACTATTTTTAGCTGCTAAGAGGCAAAAAAAATAAATATTCCTGGCCTGGGGAAAAAATGATTTGAAGCATTGTGTTCCATTTGTTTATCAAGCAGCTATTCAGCCTCTAGTGGAGCCCAAGTGCTTATGCAAGCAAAAGCTTTTAAGAGAGCGTGCAGCTGCAGTCCTGGCTTCCAGGTATACTGCAGGTTCAGTGCACAGCTGCCCCGGGCTGTAAAAAAAAAATAAAAAAAATCATATATATATATATAAATAAAAAAACATTTACGCGCCATCAGGAAGGAAGGTTAGAAATGGATTTCAAATCAAGGATTTATCTGTGCTGGAAGAAACTAAAAGAAAAGCCATAATCCAAAATTGAGTGTTGAGGAGCACCAAGCCTACGTTCTTCAAACACTACTGCTTTGAGTCATGACTCACCCGTCTGCACCTGCGCCCATGTGTTAAGTACTGCCAAATAAAAGCCCTACGTCCATTTACACAACAAAGACATGAACCCCCACAAGGCAGCAGGGCTCTCGCCCTCCCTTCTCGTTTGTTCTAAGCAGAAGGAAGACAACTAAGGGGGGGGGGGACTTCCTTGGGTGCACTGGGATTGTGACTTCACGTGGATTTTTGAATGCAGATTCATTTACAAACAATTTTCTTCCTTTAAAGAATAAAGCATATTTAATACCACAGAACACCCCTATAGCAATAGATTATCACAGCTATTAATGGGTTTTTTTCCCCAGCCAAAGCCCTTCCAACATTTTTCATCAAAGCCCTTTATTCTCTAAGGATATATTTTCGAGCAAAGAGGGATCAACAAACTAGTTGCTTGAAAGCCTTCCTGAAGCTAGACTGAAGTTAGGAACGGCTTAATGAAAGCTTTAAAATCCGCCAGGGTTTCACACTGAACATCTGACTCGGTGATTTATGCATATTAATAACCACAGCTCTACCGAGGCAAGCTGAGTCGTACGTGTCCTCCGAATCTTAATGTCTTCGGCTCCATTGGGATTATTACAAATGTAAATTTCCAAGATTCTTGGCTATTAATCTCTGTCTGTCCTCCTGCTCGGCAACATAATGACTAATTAAACATCAAAAGACCTGTACAGGAGATCTTCTTTGACAGCTCCTGGCCCTACACTCCTCCCATGAGAGGAATTCAAATGACAGGGACAAGGGGGCGAGAGCACATCACAGCGCTACAAATCATTGCCGTGAATCTGAAAACTAAACATCAAGTGTGGATTTCCACCTAATGAAGCTCTGCCATTGATCAAGGCAGCCAGTTTATGGTCACCGTGGAAAACCGGTTTAATATGATTGCTATGACCTGTACAATTTATTTCCCATAATAATTTTAACAATGTAGTACTTACGGAAGAAGGCAAGCCAGGGGGGACCTTTCTTATTTTCTTTGTTTGTACAGGATCTGCACATACGAAAAAAAATAGGAAACAAAATTGGGACGTGAGCCAAGTTTTTAACATCGCAAAGTACTCAACATATGAGGAGCAACCAAACACCCAAGTTTTTCTGTACAGAAATTCATAGCCTTATTAGAAGGAACTGAACAACAAAAAGGACATTTTCACAAAATGTAATCTTTACGATTTATTGTCAATAATATGACTAAATTACCAACTAGTGCTAGCGTGTTTAGCGATAATAAAATGAAAATCAAAAGACTGAAATGCAGGCAATGGTGCTTTGCCGACAACTGCAAGAGAAGAATGGGGATCTACTGCGAAAAAGGATCTAAAAGGTGGGCAACAGTGCAGTAGAATGCCAGGATGAGACCTCATTTAGAAAGGTTTGCCCGGTTCTGGACACAATGTTTTCAGAAATCCGTAAATAATCTAAAGAGCGTTTTAGGGCCACTAGCTCAGCACATGGTCTTTCTGACAAAACATACCTGGAAATAAACTTTAACATGTACACCTTAAAGTGTGAAGAGACAGAACATTACAAGAGACATTTAAATAAGTCAATGGAATAAATCAAGTTCAAGACTGAAACATTTTTAATAAAAAGATTGACGATTCCTTTATAGAAGGGTAGTAGATACCTGCAAAAGCCTTTCAGTTGAAGGAGAGACAGCCAAAGTAAAGGAATTAAAAAAAGCTTGGGATGTACGTACGTGGAATAAACAAGTAGAAATGATTCCAAATGAGCAGACTAGATGGGCCTATGATACATAAGGCCAGCTCAATATCAGATTGACGTACCGCAAAAATAAACAACTTCATAATCAGGACCAAAAATTTACTTAATTATGATCTTTAGGGATTTCAGCAGTAGCAGTGTGTAGTTTAGAATAACAAGTTACTAAAGCGTCTGATACAGGGGCAAAAAATATTAAATGAAGCCTTTGAATTACATGGTTTTCTGCATTAATTGTTCATAAAATGTGATCTGATCTACATCTAAGTCATAGGTATAGTCAAACACAATGTGTTTAAGATAATAACACACAAATAATGATAATCTTTCATAAACTTTCATGTCTTTATTGAACACACCGATTAAACATTCACAGTGCTGGTGGATAAAAGTGAACCCTTGGATTTAAAAACTAGTTGAACCTCCTTTGGCAGCAATAACCTCAAACAAGCGCTTCCAGTAGCTGCGGATCAGACCTGCACAACGTTAAGGATGCATGTTCTTCCTTACAGAACTGCTTAAGCTCAGCCATACCCCTAGGATGTCTGCTGTGAACGGCTCTCTTGAGGTCATTCCACAGCATCTCTAATAGGTTGAGGTCTGGGCTCCGAATGGACCACTCCAAATGGCAGATTTTCCTTTTTTTAAGCCATTCTGTAATATATTTCCTTTGATGTTGAGGGTAACTGTCCTGCTGCATCACCCAATGTCTTCTGAGCTTCAATTGGCAGACAGTCACCCTGACATTATCCTGTATGATACCTTAATAAACTTGGGAATTAATTGTCCACTCCATGATGGCAAGCTGTCCAGGCCTAAATCATGATGCTCCCTCCACCATACTTCACCATTGGGATGATCTTTTCATGTGGGAATGGGGTGCTCTTTTTACTCCATGCGTAGTGCTGTGTGTTCTTCCCATACAATTCTATTTTAGCTTCATCAGTCCACAAAATGTTGTTGTGGAGTGTCAAGGTGGTCTTTGGCAAACATAAAGCACATAGAATCTGTTCAACGTTTGTGTATGGTAGACTCAAACAGAAATCTTAAGCAGTTCTAATGATCCCTTCAAGTCGTTCGCTGTTATTGTAGGGTTCTTTTTCCCTAGCTTTTATTGAGGTGATTAGCCTTTGTCCAACCCGCATTGTAAATACTTGTATGATGTATTCCATATGGATAAAAACAATACAATTATTTGTGTGTTATCAGTTAAATTGGATTGTGTTTGTTGAAGATTGGAATTTAGATGAAGATCATATTTTTAGACACATTTATACATAAATGCTGGTAATTTCTATAGGGTTCACTTATTTTTGCCACTGTATATATCACATCACACTGATCAAAGAGACAAGTGGCAGAAAAGGGCATTTTGTTATTAAGTCTCATCATGACAAAGTGCAATCACCATGCATGTATGTGTCTTTTACTGCAGCTGCTTACTTTGTTCCTATTTTGTTTGTAACACCTTTCTCCTTTTGGGAGGCCCTTGTGTGTCAGAGTCAGAATTACATGACATAGATACGATTTACCTAGGAACGATTATATATATATATATATATATATATTCAGAATACGTTAAACTAAACCTACCTGAAAGCACAATTTGCATTCAATCACATGATATCATAGTAATAAAACAAAGAAAGGATTTCCCTCATTTTAAAACCAAATAAATATAATAAAAATTTGAAAGCACAACTACAAAGTTCACATAATAGCAATGTTAGACTAGACAACGGGCAGATATTTGTACTTGCATACTAGCCGTTGTTAAAAGGTGTTTATTCGTACAGTAGATGCTAAATAATGTAAACACTTCTTGTGAGTCATCGGTACACAGTGTCCGTAAAGCACGCAGTTCACCTTTTGGCAAAGCCGGTTACATAATATGCTTTGTACAGACCCTATAAATATGAATGACATCACACGTATAATCTCTAAAGCCTTTTTCCAATCAAGGTCAGTGATTTAATCGCTGGTCTCAATGTTTTTTTTCTTTTGTTGCACGATACTGTTCAGATATACACTACCATTCAAAAGTTTGGAGTTGCTCAGAAATGTCCTTGGTTTTTGAAAGAAAGGCAAATTGTGTCCATTAAAAGAGCATGAAATGAATCTGAAATACAGCGTAGAGGTTGTAAAGGATTGTAGTAGAAAATCTCCATAGGCGTACAGAGGCCCTTTATCAGCTCCGATTACTCCCGTGTTTCAATGGCATGTTGTGTTCGCTAAGCCAAGTTCATCATTCGATCTTAGCTTAGCTAGAAATTTCCTTGTTTTCTATGAAAACAGCTAAGCGATCCTAAACTTTTGAACGGTAGTGAATAAAGAAGTCTGAATCATTTAAATCTGCTGTATAAAAGACCAGACAAGCTGAAACAACAACTGCCAATTCTCCCTTTAGTGAACAGACCAAACATACTATAACAATACATGTGTGCAAGGGTACAGACACATCCCTTATACCACACTGAGTAACAAAAAAGAAACGTAATAATAATAATGTATATGAAAAAAAACTTTCTTATGGCTGGAAAGCTAAGTGATATTTTGAGCCATATATGTGCATACACACACGCGTACACAAACATACAAAATGACTAACCAATTGCCGCTGTATCCTGCAAGGGCCTCCGACGCGGATTTGAAGCAGAGAATGGGAAGTAAGGACTTCCTGGTTTTCCTGAGGGTGGAAGCTGTCCTGAACTTCCAAGTCCAATGTCTGCTCGAATGAGGTTGGGCTGCAGAAAACAAAAACACACAAAAAAAAATGATTTATGCTTTAATATCAGGTTCCAGAGAAAGCTTTAACATATCTATGCTTCTTAATGTACCCTTCTGTTCAAATATATTGCTTGCCAACTTTTTTTTCTCAAATGTATTTACAATTATATCATCTTCTACTTACAGAACTAAAGCACTTTACCCAAAACTTTCCCTTTTAAGAAGGGGCACTGTCGTATGAGGAACCTAAAAAGCCACACAAAGTTGAACGGTAACTAAAATAACAATGTTAGATAGTGGCTCCTTTTATTGTGGTTTGCATTCATTTCAGATGTGAATGGTTATCAGAAAGATGCTGGTTTGATTTTGTAATTGTAATGGCAGGCTTTATTTAGTTAATGTATGTCTGGTTTTTCCATTTTGCCTTGATGTCTCCCCTTAATGAGATATTGTTTGTTAGTTGATATTGCAGCAGATTAGAGCAGCTGCTACAAGAATTCTGGGGAGATGTTTGGAACCCATCACAAGGCTGTTCTCTTGTTCTTTTTCCCCAAGATATTATACCTAAAAGTGGAAGGAGATGAATTTACTCCATTAGTGGGCTACAGTCAATGTATTCCACTGCATTTTGTAAGGGCAGAAAGTCATGACAGTGCCCTATACAGATCATTTTACACTTTGCTTCAAGCCTTTTCTGGCTTCTGTATATAAAGCAGCTGAAATGAATACATACAAATATATTCCTTACACTTGTCCAGGTGATGATCTCCGTGCCACCAACTGATATCACATGAAAGCTTTAACTTGGGTAAACCTGTATAACCGTCAGGATTGGGTGCCAAAAACATTATCCCTTCTCAAACTGAAGTTTCATAAAAATTCACACCATATCCATCTCAGCAAAAAGTCCATACATTATGACAATTAAGCTCAAAATAGGTCAGCCCTGTTTCAGAGAAAACTCTTGATGACACAACTCACTTCAGCTAAAACCAGTGGCACCAACTCCCTGAGCGGCTGGATGCTTTTACTTAGTTTGGATTTGTCTTCAAGCTGTTGAATTGAGGAGAACTGATAGCGCGGGATTTTCCCTTATTTGACCTTTGTAAACTCAGGAATGTCTGTTTTCATGCATTGTACACCGAGATCATTAATCCCTAAATCATAGTTTTAGTAATAGAAATGGTAATAAACTACATCACAAGGATGTTGGAATGAAGGCAAATCTTAATGCAGTACAGGGCCAACCCAAACAACAAGCCAAGCTAGATGGTCAATCATGCTACACAACACACTCTTAAGAGACATATGACAGTTTTCATGGACAACATTTGGTAAAGATGATACCTTTATTGGCTAACTGACATATAACAGATTGCAAGCTTTCAGGACTATCTAGGTCTCTTCTTCAGTTATAGAAATTTGCTTTCTCTCTTTCTATAACTAACACGGTACAACTCTCTGCCTTCATAGGCAGCATATCATAATTGCTGGATTTTCAAATCTAAAGGAAAGAAAACTGAAAGTGTGAACAAGCCCGTGCCATTAATCACTATTACTGCAATCATTCATAAGCCTGAACTGGTCTGGAAGTTTTCTATAGAAGAGGTCAGAAAAACTAAAGTAGTAAAAGTGACAAATTAAACTTCTTTAAATTCTGTATTTTGTTCACATATTGTAGTGATATAGACTTAAACACACCTCTAGATTGTAAGCTTGTGAACAGGACCCTCTTATCTAATGTATTGGTTTGTCTTAGTCTATCACTTCTGGTTTCATTATACCCTTTAAATATATGTATTGTATGAAGCGCTGTGTAAATAGTTGGCGCTATATAAATAAAAGTTAATCACAACAACACACAGTATAAATATAACATAAATGAGTGCATTTTGTTGCTTTGGAAGACTGAGGAGTAATGTGAGAAAATTCTACTTTGCAGAAGATTATTTCGATAGCTGGAATCTGTGGAGGTAGCACAGGCAAACACAGTAAAGGTGTTGTTTAGAAAGCTATCCTATCTGTATCCATTCTGTGCCTTCTAGATAGAGAACAGGGTTAAAGGACGGCCTGGTTCTTACACATCCGCTATCAATGTTTTTGGTGCTATTCTGAATTACAAAAACTTGTTGTCACTTCAGCAAGCATAACCAGACAGGTCTTTGTTCATTTCTTCAACAAGAACACATAGTATGTTTTATTAATCTATTGTATTGATTTATCTGCTCATTTGAGCCAGCTAAGAGATATTGATTATAACTGATCCTATCTTCCCGGCCTCCTTCAGGAAAGAATACGTGAAGGCACAAGGGAATGCACACATTGTATAAAGTCCTGTGTTTATTTGCATCAGGCTTATTCTCGACCATCTGTCTATGGTGCTTACAGACCCATGTTCATTGAGAAGAACTTCTAACCACTTTATCACACACCTGCTACACATTCAACCAATTAATGGAGATCAATTGTTGGTTATCTTCAAGCAACACAGGTTAACATGTTGGATAATATAATTGCGTATGTGCAGTAGACTAATGTTGGCAAAAAAGACTGCTTGCTGATGCTTACCAGTTACAAAAATAATGCTTCTGGTTTTGGTCGTTGGTCTTTCTGAAACAATACCGTCTGTTGGCAAGGTACTTTACATAAAGCAATCGCCGGATGAAGATGTGATTGGGTTAGCTTGTAATTTAAGTAAGACCTGTGCAGCTTTTAGAAAAGTATGTTAAAAAAATGTAATGCCACTCATTTCTTGTTTTATTGGACTAATTACAATAGCCAAGTAAAGTTGAGTTCAGCAAGGCATTTTGAATGGAGCCCAGAAGTACCTTTGTGTAAACAATCACACTTATGGCTAATCCCCACCAAAGCCTCCTTGCTCTCTTGTGCCTAGAGGGACTGGATTCCACTGACGAGGTCCATGAAGGCAGAGGCGTTTGTCTGGGGCTGTTGGCTCCCTTGTGCAGAGGATATTGGCCTTGCATTTTGGTTGTGAACGGCCCTTGGGGTAGAATCAGACTGATATGGCGATGGAAAATGTTCCTCTGTAATGGTACACAATAACTAAAACTGAAGATACTCCCATGTGGGTATATTATGTAGGGCAGGTTATTAAGGACAGCCATCCTCGGTGAGTTTGATCTTGCATTTAACGTCTCATCAAACTCTCTGGTTTCCTAGACGCTCCACTAAACTTGTCTTTTTATGCAGACCAGAATATACGTCTTTGGGGAAGTTTAAATAAATCCCATTTGATGCTTCACGTGATCAATACAGCAAACAAAATGTTTAATTGCAGGCTGGATAATAGGAGGAAATCTTCTCACAACAATGTCTAAAAAGCACACTGCTTACTCCCGCAACAGGATTGAAAAAGTTGGGATTATTCTTTTATTATAATGTAAATCCACTTAACATTGAAATTCTATGGGTAAGCCGGCAATTATGAGCATGTTGTTTAAATGATCCAATACTAAGGATCTCATACGATAGTGATGTGAAATACAGTTGTTACAATTTCAAGAACAAAGGAATCTTGAATGAGTAATCAATAGCAACTGGCAGAAAATGAGACGTTAATTATGATCCTCTCTAGTGTTTTGTCTCAGACAAGGTTTCATTAAATGCTTTGTGCTAACCTGTAAGCATTTCAAGTCATCCTCCGTGCGCCTGATCACATATTCATTCCTTTCCCACGTCGCTGTGTTTTTGTGTGAGGTGTTTCTCTTCGGTCAGTGTAACTGATCGCTAATAAGCCAAGAGCACATCTTCTCCCCACCTTGAAACTGAAAACTTTCAGCAGACGCAACGATGGAAATTTGAATTATAATCTCTACCTGCTATATCATGCAGCAATGGACAGTCATCCATCAATTGTATCCTGTCACACTAATCAGACTAATCTTGCTAGAAAGACAGCACGGAGACTGCTACCTAGGGTGAGATGTTTGAAGTCTGCTAAATATAATAATAAACAGATACATTTAACATTTATCGAGGTAAATGATAAAGGTCTGTCGAAATACAAACATACACACACACATATATATATATACACATACACACACACACACACATATATATGTGGCCCGTTGCCCGAGACAGTTTGCTTTAATGGTGTTAGGCAGTCCTTGTTAGAATCTATTTTTATTCTTTAGCTGTTGATTTTACTCCTATGTTACAGTAGAGTTCTGGGATTCAGGACAAGTGGAGCACATTGTCAAATGTTGGAAGGGAAGAAGCACATATTTAAGAATAGGAATCCCATTGCTATTTGTAAAATATCTACAGGATATATATGCTGCATTCTATTCCTTTACATACTACATTTCTAATACAAATCTGGTGCTGAGAATCTCTTTTTTTTGTTTCGCCTGCATAATTTTAGATGATATTAATAAATGTTATGATTAAATCAAAGATTATTTGGGATCAGTTTTTCTGAAAGTATGAATATATTATTTAACCTTTGATCAAGAAAATACCTAGCAGAAAATGTAACAGCGAATGCGATGAATCGGATCTTGAGGAAGACAGTAGAAATTTCTTTCCAAAGAGAAGGCAAATTGAATTGTGTCTGTTATCTCTTACATCATTATGCCAAAATGATGTAATCATCTGCGTACAAATGAGTCATCTCGCTTCAGTATTATGACAACGGAGTAACGGATAGCCTATTAAACATAATCTGGTCCAGCCATATTACTGGACATGTTGATGGATTATTCTGCCATTGAACTGTTTCTGCATTGATCCAGAATGCTAATGGTACATATATCTTTATTAATTAAAGGTGGGAAGGCAATGACAGTTAAAATAAAAGGCCGTCTTACCCATTCTTTAAGTCGAACAAAACTAACATTACTGAAAAGAGCAGTTTGTTTGGTATGCATGATACCGATTTAACCATATTACTCAGCAGGTCACACTACGGGATATCACACACATGTATAATGAAACTGGAGAACACTGTTACAATGCATGTGCCCTGCCCCCCAAAAAAGTCATTGTAGAACTTACAGCAATCAGAAATTCTATACATTTTATTGCGTGTTGTTACCAACAATGCACTGTATGTGTCACCCCAGCAAAGCCCATCAACTTAAACCAGTTAATGTCACACTACGGGCTGCATGACATCAACTTTGTTTGAGGAGGGCTTTCAAAATGGTACCAATAGTGCATTTATCTAATGTGTTAGCGCACAGACACAGAGATAACAGGTGCACTAAACTATTGTTAAACCCAGTAGCACTTGTTTTATTAAATATCCATCCATTGCGAAGCAGACTGAAAATAACACAAATTGCTGTACTTACTTGACAACCAGGCACGGCTGTGTCTCTCCCATACAGTGGGAATGGGCCTCTGTCCGATGCTTTCCCTGCAAATGAAACACAGAAATTTATTTTACTATTTGTAAAAAGGGGATGCAATGGGTAAGAAAAGGTAGACCATATCACCCTTTTCACTGGATTCTGGATCTACGGGGACAGAGGATGCTGTCATAACGGCGTGAACGCCAGCAAGTAATCCACATCAAGTAGTAGTATCATTTTTACCAAAACACTGCAGGATGCTGCATGCTGGGCAGCAATGGGTACTAGCTAAAATCCTAAGTACTGTACAATATTTTTGTGAAATATCTATTGATTTGTGATACATATCATTCACGTAACAGAATGAAATGCCTGGGGTAGAAGCAAATCATCAGGATACAATACCAATGGACAAAGTGGCTCCATAGAACTGATTAAACAACACCACTCGGCACATTGGGAAGTTATAATTCACAGTACACGGCCAGATTAAACATATAATAAAGTAGCCCCTCTAGCCCCTTTGTCCCAACAATCAGTGTTGGGGTCACCAACGCTGCATCCTCATGTCAATAAACAGCGGCACAAACCGCTACCTAGAAATTGTGCCTAGGGACGCCAGCTTCCATATTTATTGTATTGAATAATGGCTGTGTGAATTATACATCCATTTAATTTATATACAGATACAATAATGCAAAGAAAGGGAGAATTGTATAATTTTTGTAAAAAAAAAATAATAAAACCAACAAAATTAAAATTCTGAAGGTCTACCAAGAAAAAAAAACAACCTACAATTTAGAAAAAATATCATGCTTTAAACAGAGTAAAAATATTACACATAAATTAGGCAGAACAATTATCTTTTCATCATACTTCAAAGCAAAAGCTGCCACTTAGCATTTCAATCAAATAAATAATCGTACACTGAAATTTGCACCTAGCAGTTCTAAATTAAGCTAAAACCTGGAGGACTGATGCGACACAAAGTCTCTCAATCAAAGCTTAACCGTAGCAAGCACCCTTTGCCCAAAAAGGGGAGGAGGGGGGGCATTTATTAAAAGATATATTGTGGCTACTGAACTAACACCAATATGCAATAGGTAGCCTAGGCTCGCCGTCTTTATGGATCGCTTAAACTGCATTTTCTCTTTGACCTCTAAGAAACACTGAAATTACAGGTTTCCAGGGAAATGTACCAGATAGGAACCCCAAACCAATGACCCCTTCACAGAAACCCCTCCTTAACATACAGCCCAAAAATATCCGTTTCACTCGCTGTGCATAACGTATGCCAGTCATATCGACAGAGACAAAGCAATATGTAAGGCAAGGAGGGCCCTGCTTGTAGGCTTCTTCATGAAACGGTGACACACACAAACACAGTTGCGCGTTGGAACATCGGCTCACTTTACGATCATGCATCATGGTGGACGGACACGGGGAGTTAAGCAGGCCTGGCCTGGCCGTTTAGTATACACAGTTAGACTTGCACAGGAGAAACATTATGGCTGGACTTCTACGACGTGTACTTCAAATCGCCCACAAACCCCAAGAATGTCATGCTACCCTGATGTATATTGAGAAACAGAAAAATATTGTTGCCTACAGATTAGGAGTTTTTATGAAGAACGCACATCTACAATTTTAAACCGATTTGGTCTCCTCACTGATGACTGTTGATGTAGTTAATACCATATCCAATCATACCGGCTGAAAAATGAAATGTTCTGCTGTTTTAGGATATTAATTCCAAGGAAAGGATATTTAAGTAACAGACATCAGGCTGAACGCAAATAAGCAACTAGGCAGTATTACTTCAAGTAGCATGAATCATGCTGTTAACATTAAACAGTGTCAGCATTTCCTTTCCCTAAAAACGAGACTCGTACAGAAAATGATAAACAACTTTGGCCCAGGCGTGCAGGATTCTAAATAGGTTTCCAAACAAATATTCTTGTAACAGTAATTTATAGATTTGTAAAAATTAATAAGTAGGATGATTTATGCTAGATGGGCTTGTAAGCTGGACTGGTGGAACAAACCATACAAACCGGATTTAGAACGGAAACTTTTCTTTGCTATGTGCCGATTACAGTGAAATACAGCGTCTGTAGAATCTGTTCCAACTTAAATACTCAGAGCTCTCATCTGAAGCAAGGAAAGGCCAACATATGTTTTCTGTCCTTTTCGCATCTTGTACTAACCCCACTTTCCCATTCGCTCTTTGTCTTCCACTAACCCGATTCTCTTACACCACTAACCTCACATTCCCTCCTTTCTACAAATACACTCAATGCAGCAAATGACTGGTTAAAAAAGACCAATAAAAGAATCTACCACCCATTGCGTAAAGACCCATGTCCTCTGCTTCTCATTTACCACTTTCATCTTAAACACCAATTGTCTGGAGAGTCTCCTAGGAATAGAAAAGCTCAATATGACCCCAATTTCAACATAATGTGGTTTCCAGGAAAATATTCTATGCCTTGTATGCTTCCAACACAGAGTAGGGTCTTGATGTTACTCCTCAAATCCCTTTCTGGATGGAAATGCTGACCGCTTGCATGTGGACAATAAACCATGAAGATAACACATGCTTATGTCACATTCCAGATCGAGTTTACTACGTTGCTCCACAGTCCTAATGTTTATGGTGTTGGCCACAACATGTCACCTCACATTACCCAGAGCAGCACAACGTTAACACTGCAGTTAGAAGATGGTTAAGTGACAAAATAAAAAATGTGTATTAAAAAAAATGGGAAAATAGAAAGATAGTAAATAGGATATTTAGCTTTTTGTGATTAAAAAAACAAAAAACAAAAACATGGTAATTCAAAAAAATGTTAGAAAGCATAGATAAGAACAAGAGATAAGGAGAGGGGACTGGAGATGTATTCCTGATAACACAAGAATGCAGATGTTTAGACTGTGTAGATAAGGATATATTTGGAAAGCTGATATTTATTATATGTTATCTTTAGAGTCAGTGGATAAGTTATTTATCTGCTATCTTGGGCTTCTGAAAAAAAAGCAAAAAACTATTTAGAGGTACTGCATTCCATTAAAATAACCCTGGTTATTGAAGGGCCAAGTTAAGGCACCTGGTTCAAGCCAAGGCTTTGAGAAATTTACAACCAACTCACAGCTGGACGGAAAACAGCGGCTCTAAGCTATGGCCAAAGAAAAGAACCTGGGCAAAAAAAACGTTTATAACCTACAAAAGCCTAATTTACCATTGGTGCCAATGCTTTGCTGTTAAATCTCTGCACTGCTGGACTCCCTTCACAGTAATGTAGCGCATTTGGGGAGTTTTCTACATTTTAACAAAGGTTCCAAATTTCATTATTATAGGAGCAGTGCTGCCTACCTTTTGAAATGTGGAATGCAACTTACCATTAGGAAGAAGCACCTGGTTAGGTATGTAATAGATTGCAACTTACTTTTTCCTCACACAAGCTACCCCAGTATATGGAAAATTGTAGGACAATGTTATACATAATATACACTGTAGTTTGGGGTAGCCGTATTAGTCCAGTGTATAAGAATGCAAAAAAACAGAATGTTGCAGAATCTTGTAATACCTTTTTTATTGGACTAACAGTATTTAAAATAATAGACGAGCTTTCGGGAGTCCTCCCTTTATCAAGTGAGAAATGCTTTTGACTTGATAAAGGGAGGACTCCCGAAAGCTCGTCTATTATTTGAAATACTGTTAGTCCAATAAAAAAGGTATTACAAGATTCTGCAACATTCTGGTTTTTTACGTAATATACAGCAACCCTTGCGAATTGCAGTTGTCTTTCCATAATGCTGCCTATTTTGTGTCCATTTTCCATGGACCACACAGACATCCTCCGTAATCTAAAAAGCATTATAAAAGTACTAATTCATTTTCATTTGTAAAGGTAGTAGAAAAGAGTATTTAATATGAATGTAATTCACAGGGCTTTAATTAATATATATGTTTTATAAAAAGAAATCCATTTAAATTTGGTTTCATTAGGCGGTCACAGATTCAAATAATTTCAGTCACAATAAAATGACCTATAACTTTTGCTGTTTCATTAATCACTGCTTTGTTATAGCAACATTTAGTTTAAACGATCGCTCACGAATGCGGACATCAGAGGCAGGGTCATTCCTTGTACTAATCACCCTCCCTTACCAAGGCAGTCTCAACCAACCAACAACAATCAGCAACTTTGCAGAGGGGGTGAAATAATGTGAAAGACATGGACGGCTGCTCGCAGTGCTATACAGCGGAGGTAGATTCGCAATAAGGAGCTTCTCATTTTAATGCGTAAACCCATTTATACATGTTTAGTGGGTACACAGAACTATGATATCTGTGAGTTTGGCCAAAAATTTTCTCATGCAGGCCAAGAAAGTGGTGCACAGGGGAACAATCCAAACGCATAGAGAGGATTCTGATGAATCAGTTTGCAAGTGAAAAAATACCAAAAAAACCAAGTACGTAAACACAGAGGATTATAGGGGCTACACATCGAGAGGGTGCAGTGGGTGTATAATCACGAGCTCAGCATTGAGAAATACTACCGGTAATATGTTTTTGATGACACTGGTGCACCACGGATACAATCTTTCTCATCTCCATTTTGTTAGCATCTCATTGGCTCATGGAATTTACTAATATTTCTGCATCCTGTTGCAAACATGCGCACTAAGCTTTTGTCGACGTTACATGTAACCTATAATTGAAGATTTGTTAACATACAAGAAACCAAATCTAACCAAAACGTAAATAACAAATCTTTTTTGTAATATATTTAATATGAATGCCTTCCTTCTTTTATTCATAACAATTTAATCATTACTGGCAAGGGCCTGTGCCAAACATGCTGCTGGCTACAGTGAAAATGTTTAAATATCAACAATAAGCACAGCTGCTGGACTTGCAGCACCCACCTCCTATTCTCCCCGTGCCAAATTACTCACTCGACTATGAACGATGAGGCAGCAACGTAAGAAAATGCCAAGCGCAAGTGAGATTAGTGATAAAGCAAAGGATCCCCGCAGAGGTCAGTGATTAGCAGGTCCCTAGAAGTAATCACTCTTCTAAGCTAGTCTTTATCTCATTGAGTTCACAATCATAGCCCAGTACAGTCATTCTGACAAGGGCATTGGGGCCGTCAGCTCCCAATCAATACTCTTTGAGGCTTGGCGAGTCAAGCCAGTGAAGCCTGGATAAGTCTAACTACCGTATTTGCTTGATTATAAGACGACCCCCCAAAATCTGAATATTAACTTAGGGAAAAAAAAGAAAAAGCCTGAATATAAGACGACCCTAAAGGAAAAAAGTTTTACCAGTAAATGTTAATTCATGTAAACTATTTTTTTTAAATAAAAGCTATGATTGAGAAAAATATTTTTTTTGTTTTTATTTCCTTGTATTTTCCAACCTGTCCCCCAGTTACGCACATCTGCCCCCAGGCTTGCCACACCAATATGGCACTGTGGCCCATGATATGCCTTTTAACCCTCTATATGCCACTGTGCCCCATGGTATGCCTTTTGACCCCCTATGTGCCACTCTGCCTCCAGAAATGCCTTATACCCCTATATCCCATTCTGGCATTTAGGGGGTTAAAAGGCATATTATGGGGCAGAGTGGCATATAGGGAGGTATAAGGCATTCCAGGAGGCAGAGTGGCATTAAGGGAGTTAAAAGGCATTGTATAGAGCACTCTGCCTCCAGAAATGCCTTATACCCCTATATGCCACTATGGGGCAGAGTGGCATATAGGGAGGTATAAGGCATTTCAGGAGGCAGAGTGCTCTATTAAATGCCCCCTTAACGCCACTCTGCCTCCTGAAATGCCTTATATCCCTATATGCCACTCTGCCCCATAATATGCCTTTTAACCCCCTAAGTGCCAGAGTGGCATATAGGGGTATAAGGCATTCCAGAAATGCCCTATGCCCCCATTTAACACACACAAGCGCACACACACTTACTTACCGGTGCTTCCAATTTCCTGCTGTATTGCCGGGGCAGCGGGTTGACGTCTCCTTCCGCTGCAGCCGGTGCGGGGAACTCTGATCTCTGACAGTCGGGAAAGGTATGCGCGATGGACGCAGACAACCCCGCTGCTAGCCACACCTCCTTCCGGCTGCAGCGGACGTTGTCTACGCGGATCGCGTAGACGTCAACCCGCTGCCCCGGCAATACAGCAGGAAGCACCGGTAAGTGTGTGGGGGAGGGTGTTAAATGGGGGGGAGACAGGAGGATCCAGGTCCACTGCAGCGGTGGATCTTAGTCTCATAATCAGACCTCTATTTGAGGTCTGATTAGAAGACGACCCCGATTAGAAGACGAGGGGTATTTTTCAGAGCATTTGCTCTGAAAAAAACCTCGTCTTATAATCGAGCAAATACGGTACTTCTGGAACTATCTAAAGTAGGTGTTCGGTGACTAAAATATGGCATTGCTAAATTTAGAGGGAAAACCTACTCTCACATGTAAGAAAGCCAATTGGAAGTGACAAAAACCCTAGAGAATGATGAGACATGAAATTTCAAGCTGTCATTGTAAAACTCACAATGATGGAATGAAGAAACTTTAAAGCACATGCATGAATGGCATGAAGAAAGACGTAAGCTTTTCTCAAAACCAAATGTATTGGGTTTCCTGACTCGTCTGTGTTATTCAAGAAAGCAAAATACCTTGAAGGGATATGGAAATAATACAAGACATATTAAACATGCACACTCTGGTATGACAGAAAGTACTTTTTGCCACAGGTCATGTAACATCAAGGACAAGTAGATCATTTCAGCACATTGCACATTGTTTTATGGACAAATACCCAAATCTATTTTAAAAAAAAAAGATAAAAAAAAGTAAGCGATGTCCGATAGGCACCCGCCTGCTGCTATACAGCTTCATACACAACAAACTTGGATGCATTACCTTTTTCAACAATTTGAACTACACCCATGACCCTGTCTCCGGTTCACCGCTTTTCCTTCCTTGGGCCACTTTTGATAGGTACTGACCACTGCAGACCGGGAACTCCCCACAAGAGCTGCAGTTTTAGATACGCTATGACCCAGTCTTCTAGCCATCACAAGTTGGCCCTTGTCAAAGATCCTTATGCTTGTATGTTTTTCCTGCTTCTGACACAAACTTTGAGGATGAAATGTTCACTTGCTGCCTAATATATCCCACCCACTGACAGGTGCCATGATAACAAGAGTTACCCAGAATTAACAAATCTAGTCATTTAAGGTTCCAAGCATTCAGGGTAAATTAGCTATAAAAACCAAACAAACAAGAATGGCTTCCCGACAAAACCAAAATGCTGAATGGGAAGAGGATATTCTACAAGCTGATTTGCCTCAACAAAATTGTAAGCAAAAGCATGCATCCTGGTCATGTTATCTGACACTAGAATATATTAACTACTATCTAATCCAGGTCAAAACTAAAACTGATGTCTGTGAATAACATCTCTACATTTCTACATTTGACATTTCCTCATGTCAAGAGGGTTAAAGTGATGACTGACAGCTTCAATGTCAGCTATTAATTGGTTACTAAGATGCCTGAAGCTTTTAAAATTAATGGACAGTTAATGTACTCTTCAACATGATTGTTTAATTAAACATTTGTGCGTGAGATACGTGGAAACTGAACCTTTCAAACATTCACGTGCAAAGTGTTTTAAAAAGGCTGATCTTGATATACAGCCATTCCGAAAAGCCTCAGAGAGAGATGTTCACAGCGTCTATTTAAAGAATGTCTTCGGAAGTCACTGATGCATTATACAGGGAAGTGTTCATTTCCCACGTGAGTAGAATATCCATTCTTTGACTCACAGTTTCCATTCATCAGGAGAATCCTAGGGGTTGATGGCAAATCCATCTGTAGCTTGTGTATTCTCCGACATTTTTTTTGTATACATTGTACAGCCAATACACTATTTTTGCAGCATGCTCACACTGTTTGGTAGGCCTCATATTATACATTTGTATTATTTGAGCCTGAGACTAGCTTAGCGCACCGACATTTTTTCTTTTCCCTGTTTGCACATATTTGAGGTTGTTGGCTCCTCATTAGTCTGGTTGCAGCTTGCTGTCCAGGGGTTAAATGGGAGGAGGTTTAATTGCACCTCCCCCAACACATTAATTTGGTTTTGGTAGTACTATAAACTGCTTTGTGTGCCCACTATGTAGGAGGTGAGAGTAGGATCTCGCCCTATTGAGAGTGTGCCTTGACGTGGCGGGTGAGCTTAATTATGCTTTGGCCAATTCATATAACCAAAACCTCTCGTTTATATTATGTTTATATATTTGTTGCCAACTTTATTAGGGTGAGAAGCGCAGACAGTATTTTGTTTTTTGTTTTTTGTATTCTCCGACAGGCCTGTGTATAACAAGATCATACTCTGAACAGTATAGAAATGATTTCATGTTAAGGGGAACTGCCACCATCACAGCTTTTACCATGATTTATTCAAACTACCTGTAGCTGGTGCGTTACGGTTTTTCACCTGTATAACTGCATTGGGGGAAACTGTAGTACGTAAAATGAGTTCTTCTGGTGTGTGCTACGCAGAGGAACTATAATTCTAAAATGCAATGTGTATTAACGCTTTCAGTGACGGGGTTGGAAACATTTTTCAATAAGGAGGGTTGGACCAGCTTTGTGTAGTTATACGTGGGTGGTAAAGAGCTTACACTTTGTTTAGGGAAAGCTATATACTATCTTCTTCCAGGACAAGTTAAAGGGACAACCTCCACTGTTCCCCTGAATACTTTAACATGCTTTCTTCAAAATCACCCACCCGATCTAGAAGCTGCAGCTTCCTTCCTCCTGCTCAGTCCAAAGAATTCTTGCCACTGATTGGCAGCTTAAAGCAGCCAATAACTAGCGGGAAAATCCTTCCATTGAAATCAACTGGAGTGCTTTCGGCACACTGCACAGGGGTGCGCACTGGAGCTGATCGGCAGTAACCGCGCATGCCAACATGTTCAGCCAGGCACATCTACTGCATGGAAAATTTCTAGGTGACAGGGGAGGTTTCTGCAATTTGCATGGAAATGTAAAGGGATCACACTGTTTACATATGTATCAAAGTGCACATGATAGCTGGAGTGTCCCTTTAAGCTTTTCATAGATAAATACAGTAGTTTAGGTCATGGTGGGGACGTCTGTGTAGGTCTGTGATAGCAGAAATAGCAGCTCTAAGAGAACACCAGGAGTGTATTCCCAACTAACAACAAGAAAAATTACAACAATGTAAAACTGGTGCGAGAACTTAATTGATAAACAGTGAAATACATTTTTCTTTTTTAAATTACATAAAATTTGAATTCAAAGATGATACACCCATGAAACTATTTTCATAGCATTCCACAATATTTTAAAAACAACACTCCAAATATTAGTGGTTTTCATGTTTGCACAGATGCTTCTACCCCGCAAGATTTCATTGGACTCCAATGTGAAAAGCACTAACATTCGAAAATATTGCGCAACGCTATAAGAGTGTTTCATGGATGTATCATCATTGTATTAAAATTAGACATTTTAATTGTATTCCAAATTACCTAGCTTAACTGTACAAATAGAAAAAGAGGTAAGAAAAAAGGCAGCCATTTCCGTTAAAACAGCGAGCCTGTAAAAGTAAATTAACTGTTACATGGTAACTTGTCCCCTTGAGTAAACACTGGTTTTCTGTGTGTCTTACTTTTTATTTCAAGCATTTTCTAGGTGCCAAACTTAATAAGCACTGTTCAGTAGAAGTACCATTTTACGATGTGTAAATCCAAATACTGAAATGAATTACATTTATATATATATATATATATATATATATATATATATATATATATATATATACACACACATACATACATACATTCATATACATACACCACCCCAAATTTTAATAGCTAATTTGATGTGAGTTTTTATACTACCTTAAAAAAAGCCTAATTAGAAAGGCAAAAGAAAAATAGCGGTTTTATGCAACGTAAATCCATCTGGATGTTTTCTGCATCCTATACTATAAACCTATGATCCCCAACCCAAGTGAGTTATAGTAAAGCTGCAGGCACAATCATCTCCATATAGCACAATCCATTATCCCTGTCAAGTTAATGTTCCATGTTCAGCCATATGGCACGGGTGCATATTCAACAAAGGAAATTCCTTAAACTTGTTATAATCAGCACTCGCAGTCATCCAAAAAAACTGACATAAACAGCTTTATTGTGTTTTGTGCATCTCGGTTAATATCCATGACAAAAACAGGAAGCCGGGCAGGAAAAGGAGGAGGAGGAGGAAAGTGGGGGAGCTGTAATACGAGGCAGATATTGCGCGCTTATAATTAGCCAACGGTCTCCCAAGCAAGTGATTTTCAATTACAATAAACAAGGATCAGACAATGCAAGGTCCAGTGCATTTCCCAACAGTTTATCGTTCGGGTTATGTCACCAGAATATTAAAAGCTTCAGGGAACTTGGGAATATTCAAAGAAATGTTACCGCCATCATCAGTTTAGACGCACTGATGCGGAAATTCTAGTCTTACGTCAATATAAACACCAATGTAAAAGTATTAATGAGCCTGGGGGTTGCTCATGTTTTCTTAAATTCTAGTCTGCCTATTTTGGGTAAAAATAAATGAAAACACGGCTAACATTTTTTTTTAATCTTAGAGGCACACTGTAAGCAACCTGAAAAGAGAACTATAAAGGCCTTATTTAACCTGGGATGGTATAATAAGTCACAAGCGGGTCATTTAGACAGGTGTGTTCTATATATGCTACGCTATATGTAAAGAGTATACATGGTATGATAAACTTTGACAGACACAAACCAAAACACATTAGAAGACCCTGTTTGCACACAATCAATAATGCATAAGTAACAAGATCCTGAAGAAGGTTTGAAAGGTTCTTACAGCTCAAAAAAAAAAAAATTAAAAAAAAATCAGGCTTCCAAAATATTATAAAATCTAGATATAAATATATTTTATTAGAAAACGTAAAAAAAATTATGCAGCATATAGGCGTTTTAAAGCTCTATTGAGGGAGTAAATAGATGCCGGTTAAAGCATAAATCCACCTGCTTATTTATGATGATTAACTTTCTAGAACGTGACACTTTATATGTGGTGAAGATCTCCCGACCTGTATGTATGTGCATGTGTGTAAATCAAGTGATTAGCCGAGGGCTAGTAAAAAAAAAAATGATTTCTGTAGCCCGGACAAGATTTTGGGGGTCTGCTAACTTTTTTTTTTTCCATTTGCAAGTAGGCCTTATGGATCAAGAGAGGTTAACCCTCGGGCGTGAGCCTATAATATCTGGCACAAGCCATCACAAAGATTCGGTCAAGGTACAAGTAGAGCAGAACTTCCATTCGGCCCCTGCAGTGACAACAATAAAACGCTGAGAAAACACACTAACAAATCCTGAACTCAGCATCAATTTCTGTTAATTACAGCCTTGTCAGCATCGTGATTATTCAAACAGCTCATGCAAATGTTAATGAGTCCTTATTTGCATATTTATTTTTTTCTTTGTTGAAATGTCATTGATTATTACATTCTACAATGATGAATGCAGTCACTGATGTGCTCTGATATGTAATTAGTCATTAGGTGCAATGAATAGATCAATTATGAAAAGGGACCGAGATTAAGAAATATCAAACAACACTGCTCAATACAACCGTAATGTACTTATTCATACATTAAACACATGCATTCTCATGTAAAAAAATTAAATAAAATCCAGTAGTGAGAGTACCAGATTTATAAATATTCCAATAAATGAAGACATACATTCATCGCATGCCACAGGCCTGCACTTTACATCATCACCCTTGCTTCGCTTTGGCCCAAAGGATTTTCTTCTAGGTCTTTCCAGCTTTTTGGTTGCTAACTACAGATCCCTTGCGGAAAAGAAATATGTTTAATCCTTGCTCTGAGCAGGAAAGACTTGAACAGCTTTCTTAACTGCTAGCTTTTGCTATCCGGCAAGCACTTGCTATTTGCCGTGGAAAAATAGAAAAAAAAAAAAAAAAACACATTACTGCAGAGCAGATGGGAACATTCCACATGACCAAACCAATCAATCACCTCGGTGGGGCGCAGGTGCAGCACAGCCGTGTAGCAACACACCATTTCACAGTCTATCGGGCACAAACACATGGTCACCAATCAATGGCACCCTAAGGACCTCGGAGGGGGGAGGCTCTCTCGAGTCTTACTGGTCCATGCCTGATGACTTCATAATCACACATCATTTCATTCACTGGAGGATACAAACTAGCATTCTAATAACCTTCCACTAAAAACGGTCATGTTGTGCATATTAATAGAGTACTGTTTATTGGGGAGAAAAACTGACTTTTTGCTGCTGTTAAAGCATAGCGTGCAAGCCAGAGACAACCTGAAGCTAGAAAACTTCCTTGTATCGAAGGAAGGATATTCCATTCAGGCCGAGATCAATGATTACATTATTCATTGTGTCACATCAAAGACTTGCTGTACACATATATTTCAAAGAAGCACTGCTGAACAATAGGAAGAAGGCTAGATAAAGATGAGAGCCGACGGGAGTTATGGGAAAATTGTGATTTGTCTTTTTGCTGCATTATATAATAGACTATAAAGATGTTTAGTAAAAAAAAATCCTAAAACAAACAGAATAAAGGGACACATTTCAAGCTTAAATCCTGCATATTTTGACATCCAGATTGAGTCTGATGTAAAAATAAAATATATAATACAATATATATATATATATATAAATAAAAACATTATATAAAGTAGCAAGTTCTACATTTACATGTAACCAATGAGTTTAAAGAAGTTGCCTTTAAAGCCTCCTTCAACCGTGTGGCTCCAATTTCAATTTATAAATAGCCAACCGTGTGAAACGCACAATTAATCATAATCTGATTTAACATATCAAAAAAAGAAAAAAATAAGGAAAAAAAAACTTTTTTTCCTGACTGCTCTACAGATCACATTTTGCCTGATTTCATAAACCAATTATGAAGTGAGAAAAGTGCATATTCCTGCGATGGTTTGAGTTTTAGTAATGCTCTACCATTAAAAAAATAAAACTACGTATATATATATTTCAATAGATGGAGCTGTAGGTCTGTGTGATCATTTTTAGTAAATGAGATTACTTTGGAAAGAGCCTAAATACATTTTAAACTAGTGGACTGAGGTTACGCTCCAACATCCGTCAGTAAATGTGGGGTCCTGAGCAGGCCGTGTGCCCATTCTTCTCTCTGTTGTGTGACAAGGGCAGTTGTTAATACGCCACCCAACAGCCATATTTGTATGTTTTATCCTCAGATCCTTAGATTTTCCTTATTCAGACCGTCCCCTCCCGAGATTAAAACAGAGGCAGCCCGTCACAAAGAAGTAACATAAGGAGGTAGATTGCAGTGCGATAATGCTTAAAACAAATGAAACACTGAAACTACCATCATCCTAAAGTAGAAACCAATAATATATAGCCATAGTTTTATTCTTTTTATTATTACTAGTTTCGTTGTAATTGGACCTTTATTTTGTTTTAAATGCCTCATTTCCTTTTACAAAACAATTCAGATAATAACAATGCCAATAAAGGCAAAGTGTTCCAACACCAAAATATATGTGTGAATATATATTATATATATATTATATATATATATATATATATGCAGAGCCTTAACAAATGCTTTATTTTTCACTGTTGAATTAAGTCACTGAGTTTGTTCTTCTTTCTTCTGTTGGGCTACTACACCGAGCTTAGTGGCTCTCGTGGATGAGTTCTGCATCCACTAAATTTTTTCTAGCTAGCAGTGTTATAGGTATTTTATAGCAATCTGGGGCCAAGTATGAAACGGCTTCCCATGTAGTGAGGCACTGCTTTTTAAAAAATGACTCACCGTTAGTGATGAGAGGCACACACTCATGTCACAAACACTAATCGAATCCCCAAAAGTAACAGAAGTGAGTCATACTTGTGAGTCATACTCGTAGGTTTTGTGACTATATACATGAGCAAGTGCACTGAAGAAATAAAATGCTTCTGGCTGATCAACCCATTGCCAGGAAAAATGACATACAAGAAGTGACAAGAAGTGACAAGAAGAGAAGTCACCCTTTGGGAATCGAGTTCTTCTGTGGGCATATATTACTCAATAAAGCTTCCAGAAAAGGGAAAACAGCGACCTTTCTATGAAATGACAAAACCATGAGATGCTTTCAAACAAAGGTTAGTTGAAAGCTACCATAAACTCATAATATTGTTATAACAGCTGCAATTTTAAGTATCCCGCAAATGTTGCGGCCAGTTAAATAGGTATTCCAAAAATGTCTGACGCAGGTGAATAGTCCTGCACTCGTAAGACAATTGCTTTGGAGCGTCTGCTTAGGGCATGTTTAAATAGAGAGGTTTCTTCACTAAAGGCAGAGTTGTGTTTCAGCTCTTTGAGTTCCTCCTGCAAGAATTTATAATTCAAGGGGTAGGGGGCTTTGAAATTCCCCTGATTTAACTATACATTATACGGGGCCAGGAAATATCCTTTACTGTCCTTTACTTGCATGAGAGCCACCAGTTGGCTGGCCCTTAGTTAATGCAGATACCTCCTTATTTACTAAACTAATGCGTTTTCTTTGGTTACTTTGTTAAAAGGTGGCAACGATATCACAATGCACAAAGTAAGAAACACTGCCGATTTAAAAAATAATTATAATAATAATAAAAAATACAATGCAATGGCGCCATTTTGCAAAAGATTACCAACCCTATAAAAGATATAGATATAAAGTATTGGGTAATGACTGGCTTCTAGCGTTTCATAGCATTTTATATGTAAGTTTAAATGAGGCAGTAATGTTTAAAAAAACAAAACAAAAAACAACATCTAAGGTTTATATGACTGGTTCAAATTTGTTTTCAGATTACTGCAAAGCTCTTTAGATTTCTCATAATCCCACTTTAATCCTGTAGGTTTCAATTTAGGATTTTGAGAGGCCGGGTGAATTGCGCACCACAGCTTTGAATTCTCAAACAGCGTTTATTGTAAAACATGTTCTAGGAAGTAGTAGAAAAGGCGTATTGGACTCCTGGCCTCAAGGGCCACATACAGACAAGGTTTCTAGATCTCCCACCTTGAGTATCGAAAACGTCAGACAGTATTACATTAATAATGATAAAACAGAAATACTATCCTATACAAAATATACATTTTTTTTTTTATACATCTACGAATTAGAATATCATGTATTAATAAAGCAAAAGGACACCACACATTTCTAATACGTACAAATTAGGCTTCATATAAGAGCAAAAACAGAAACACGGGTTATCTGATTGAGCAAATCACCAATGGAGCGTGATTATTTGTGAACGTAACGCAGACCATTTGGTGCCCTATACACACCATGCAGCTTGTGCAGCGTACAGATTCCCTTGGAAGGAGCGTATTCATGCTAAGCACCTATCTGGGGAGACGCAAGCCTTCCCAGACGAGCAGGATCACCATGTATGAGGGATGATGAGCTGCAGAGGATTGCCTAAAGCAGCTAGGTTTTAAAAGTAAGCAAAATGAAAGCTATGGAATATGTTTGATGTGTTCACATACGTCACAGCTTGATTAAACAGCCTTTGCATACACAGGTTAGGCAATTGAAAGACACATCGCTGTATTCCTTTCATAGAGGACCACTTGTGTTCCCAAGAAGAAAAAACTAAATGTATTTAACCCTTCTGTTTCCACTCTACATCACCGCTTTAATAACATACAAAAGATGAGCGACAGGGGAATCGGATACCCCTCCAGGGTATATTGGTCAGGAAAACATAGTTTTATTGGGGGAAAGGTCCATCAGGCCCATTCTTAGATGACGCAGAAGCATGATGGTGCTTCAACATGTATAAACACTTGGGTGCTGAACTGGAAAGATTTGTAAAAGCAATGATGCACACATATGGATCATTTCTCTAACAATCCACTTCTTATGTTTGTCACTATTGGAGGGGGGTCTTGCATTTCACCCTCTTACTCAACACTTTTTGGAGGTCTGGATGGGCCTTGATAGGCCATAAAAGATGTTGGGTGGCCTTTGAACACATGCTTTGTATATTGCTCATGTTCTGTGTATTTTCTGCCGCCCAACTTCTGTAAAAGTTTAACCCCTTAAGGACAAAGCCCGTACATGTACGGGCTCAAAATGCATTGTTTTCAATGGGTTTAGGGACCCCCATTGTCCTTAAGGGGTTAATAAAAATGTTGAGCAAAAAAACTGCAGCCTCATAACATCGACCAAAACTGCAGTTTTAAACTAAAATATAATTTAATAAAAGAGGAAGAATACTGAATGGTGTGTGTGGCATAAAGCACGGTTATTAACCTGTAAACGTAGCACAATTTGACTTTGGACTGCGTTTCTTTTCCTCTTGTAATTAATGAATCATTTTATGTATTTCTTCCTCTCTAGGAAGTTCAAGCTGCTCTTTCCCCTGGAGAAATATGGCTCTTGGATTGTTTTACAGGAGCGGTGTTCCAGCATTTCAAGCTCTGAGAGATTTATAGAGGACAGAGCCAAAGATTTATGGAGGAACGGCAGATAAAGAAAGCAAACAAAACACAAAGAAAGTAGTTGCAAGAAGACAGCAATACATGCTTTTGTATAAAACTGTCACTATACATTACTAAATCGTGTACCACGTTTATCGTAAAGCTCAAGTCTGAGCTCCCTTTAAACGTGCCAATAGCGTGCCAATGCTTACAGTTTATTTAGCATCCAAAACGCTAAATAAAAAAAAACATCACCCTGTTAAAACTGTTTGCACTCTTTGACACAGTGGAGCGACCAGACATGGATTCACATTGCTCCCTGGATTGATATGAAGAGCAGGCAGTAACCTAAATAGTTTGGAAGAGGTTGAGAACACAAAAGCAATGCTTGAAACCCATGAATATGATGGGATATGATCTTCCCACTTACACATACAATACATATGATATATATACATACATGGTCGCTCGTGTGTGTTTATGATCTCTTTGTCAAGCAGCCTATATACAAAGTCAGGGTAGCAGTTTGCAAACAAATAAAAAAGGACCAATATCACATTCTATTGTTAAAATATTTTGAACTCAAAACACCAAGGGTAATGTGGACAAAATGTATCTTTCATGAACATAAAGAAACAGGAACTTTGTTTTGGGAGGCAATCAAACAATACAAAGTGAATTGATCCAGCGCAATGCTTTAACAGCTCGCCAACAGGGCCCTCTCTACCCAATGCATCGGTTTGTCTTAGCCCGCCAGTTCTAGCTTTGTCATTCCCCTTGAATATATGTATTGTACAAAGCGCAAATGGTTGGAGCTGTATTAATAAACCTAATAATAAAAATATCTAAAAAATAATAAAAATATTTCTCAGCAACTGGGACCTGCTGTGAGATTTCACACGTCAGGGTAGAAATTAAATAAAAATGGCCGATTTCCAATTAAGTGGATTTTAAACCACAGATGGGGGGGTGTTGTGGTAATCAATCAAATGCCCTTCTCTTTGTTCCTTTCTTTAACAATCACAAAAGGATTTCTTTTTTGTTTTTTATTAGCTGTATTGATTTGCCAGGAGACTAAGCTTGTTCCAGAGTCTAGGAAAAAAATAAATCACAAGAGGGATTGGGAAGAGCTGTGAGCACCAATGAAGCTCACACTCTCCATGCTGCCAACCTGTATTTTGGTCCAAGAAATATAATCTTTAATAGAATGAGGCCAATTAAAACTGCCGTCTCAGTCGAATAGGAGATGAGCCTGTTCGTTTAGTGCAATAGAAGCCAAGCGGACTTGGTACGATGAAACACGCAGTTTACTTCCACCACCTACTAAAGAAGATTAAACATGTCACGTTTTCGAATGTAATACGAACGTGAAACCAAGCCACAGAATGTACACGACTGGATCATTCAATATAACTTAACCTTAAGAGTATTGGAGCGCCAAAGCAAGGCGAGCTGGTCTCGGCATCAGAGAATGGGTTAAACGCCTCTGCCCAGTCGTAACACAAAGCATTAAAAATGAAGCAGCAAATATACAATCACACCTGGCAATACGCTATGAATCCTTCAGCACCCGTACAAACTCATGTTTTCTTAATGCAGCAGGCTGCTTGCACATTTGGTTTTCATTTCCAGCATGAATCTCCAAAGATATGGCTGTAGACGTCTAACAGCTGGACACCTACAGAGAGTGTTAGCAAATATTTCTGCGCATATTTTGACAGCTAACAATCTCTAAAGGGAAGAGTGGGATTAACATCAGATACATCGCTCTGTGCCAGAGAGACGCGAAGCATGCCATGCCTATTTCCAAAAAAGCCAGTATGATTGCTCGGCCATGTGTAACAAAACCTTGTGCCGCTCACTAAAATAACGACTGAATTTGGCGGCGAACTCATCGGGATGTTCCTACCAACGTTATTTGAGATTGGGTTTAGGACTGTGCACCCTACCAATGGAAAGGAGAGGAAGGGGGGCGATAAGCAAAATAAGTGACCGGACGTAGTGTAAACTTTCCATTGAAGATTAGGGAAGAATAATTTGAAGCTTTCTACCCTTGTGCACCATCTCCCCTAGGGAGTGGTATCACGTTTGACCCCAGCATTGACCAGTCCCTGCCCTTGTGCCAGTGAATGGGAAGGGAGTGCAGGGGGTCTGTGAGCTCGAATAATGGAGAAAATAATTTCCAGGCTACTGAGTGTTTCTGTCAAAAATCTCACTGCTCTAATGGGTTTGAGTCTGTCCACAGCTCTAGGTAAAGATGGCCTATGCGTGGCACTGAAGAACAGTCTTGTCGTTTTTGTGACATGCCTGTTCCTTTGGCTGAGAAGTATGTTGACAGCAGCCTCCCCATGCTCTATACCCTGTTAGTATTAAATCCAGTGCACTGCAGGCGTCCTTCCTAGAATCGGACCCCCAAGCAATGCGAACCCTCAATATACATTACATCTATTTGTATAGCGCCAGCAGGCCCTGTAGCGTTGTTACAATAAGAGGTAGCCAAAATAAATCATTTCAATTGTTGGCACAGAAGGAAGAGACAGCCCTGCTCTTGTGAGCTTACAATCTAGTCGATTCATATTACTAGTTCATATACTCTGTATTAACGTAAAAAGTGGAATTTACAGTTTTTGTCATGGCTGCAACAGATTGGTTTATTACATTTAGAGTTGTTTTTTTAAATTAAATTCTATTAAAAGTAGCAGTTTCGTGCAGACACATTTACTTGGCAATTTAAGAGCTAACAACAATGATGTAGGATTTCATGTCCTGTTAAAAGTTCCCAAGGGAGGCGGGGGGGGGGGGGGGATATACTCTTAAAAATTGAAAGCGCTGTGGCAAGGCAACAAAATAATCCAATAACAGGCATTGTTATTTTTTTCTTTCGCATAATCTGTTTGCAATAACAATTGTTTTAATTACTAGGCAGGTCGCTAAGCAACGGCCTAAGGGACAGTTAAATCACTGGCATCAAAATAAAAACATGCCCCTCCTATTGCTTTACAAAGCACATCGAGCTCAGACGGGAGATCCGACAGGGGGGTTCGTACAGCTACCCGACTTATAAGACGCACACGTGCTTTCGGGGGGGCTTGTCACCTAAGGTAACATCACACGACCTCCTCCCAAATGTTAATCCAACTCTGCGACATAAACAGTAAGTGTGGAAAATAAAAGGATTTGCAGAAACATTTAAACAAAGGCATTGCTGCTATACTTTATATAGTGATTGTGGTTTTGCGAGAGCGCTTGGTACCCAGAAACCCGCAAACAGAGGTTGCTGAAAGCGTATGATTACAGAATAAGAGGGAGGGAGAGCGGATTGTCAGTAACTCCTCTGTCGTGTAATGCACACCTGCTCTCGTCTCCACCTCACTTCACCGGGTGGAGGGCAGCAAAGATGGCCTACTGAGATGTCTCTTCCGAGCAGCTGCACCGCAGATTAGCCGCGCGGCACCTGTGACCCGCAAACACTCATTTCAGAGCATTCTCCGCCACATCAAAGTCAAGGCAAATCCCAGCGCAGCGACAATGTTCAGGGGGAATACCTCAACTAGAGAGAAATAACACGCGCAATATACCGTATTTGCTCGATTATAAGACTATTATGATATTATTATTATTATGATTATGATCTGATCTGGATATTAATTTAGGGGGGAAAAAAAGAAAAAGCCTGAATATAAGTTTTATTACTTTTTTTATATTTACTATTTTTTCATATTTAATAAAAGCTATGATTGAGAAAAATATTTTTTTTGTTTCTATTTCCTTTTATTTGCCAACCTCCCCCCCCCCAAGTTATGCACATCTACCCCCAGGCTTGCCACTCTGCCCCAGAAATGCCCTATACCCTCCTGACTGGAGCTACACCATGACTTCTTTGTGAAAACAGCACTTGTTTATGTTTCACCGACTTCAATGGGAGTGCAAGAAGTTTACATACTAAAGCTTTCTAGTTTTGGTAGCCAGGTGGACTGAAATGAGATAAAAGTAACCCCATACACATTAACTCCAATAACTAAAAGAATGCATGCACCCAGGCAAAATAAAAGTGTGATTTGTGGACTACACTGTTTCTACAGATACAGGGCTGGAAACCATTTGTCAACGAACAAAATCTTTGGTGGAACAGCAGTGTGGTGACTGGTCACGGGGGGGTTTGCCAGTCAGTCAGCGGGCAAACATTGAACAGCTGTACAAAACAGTTGCATAGGTGACTAATAGATCAAAGCTCAAACAAAGTGGAGAAGAGAAACATATTAATACAGACAGCGATGGGAGACTTATTACTAGCAGTAAGAAACAACATCAACAGTCACATATCCCTAAAAGTTTACAGCCAAAAACATTGTGATTAAAAGGAATTAAGTATTTCTATGGAAACAGAACTGTAATTCTGTCAGCTGTACACTTCAATGACTGATGTCAGAGCTGAAATTCCAATTGTGTATCTGCCTAGTAAGAGAGTCTAATGAAACAACATAAAGACACTGGCACGGAACAGAGGGATTTATCATTCATACACAACAGTGCCCAGTGTGAACACGCTGAATAGTGTACACAACATAACATCATGAATAGGTCACACACTGCTCAATTCGCCTCCCTTCTGGGTCACACAATGCTTAACACACCGCACCGCTGTTCATTTACTACACCATGTATTCTTTAACACAATACAGAAAGTGGTGGGGAGGTAAAACTGACCCTACCAGTGTGTGAGATGCATATTACAGGTGCAAACACTTTAGAGCATTTTTATTTACAGAGTGACTGCCAGCATAACAAATCGCTAACCCCTTCATTCAGTGATGAAAAGGCCACATGAACGATCACTACTTTAGAGGGCGTTATAAGCCGATCAGACAACCTGTTCTTATGTTTCCAACTTCATCTCATGTGCTACCAAGCAGTTCATTGGAAAATAAAGCAAATCTCTTTTTACAAGTTGCAAATGTTTGTAGTGTATGGAAGGCGAACAAAGATGAGTGCTTTATGCCTTCTACAATAACGATTTGTAGATGGGGGACAGTATTCGTTGCGCTCCCTTACTTTCACTACATATACACACGTATTATATTATTTATTCTTTCTTAAGAGCAGCGCAGTACAATATAAAAGGTAGGGTGTTTAACAAATATACATTTATGCATACAGATACAACAGCAGCTGAGGACCCTGCTATCTAGCCTTATGGGACTTTTATACAAATTTCTGAGCCAGAATGGTAGGTTTAAAAGATATGTATATATTACATACACACACAGACACATGTAACAAAAAAATCCCTTATACATAAAAAAAAAATATGCTTTATAAATGCAGAGATAAGAGATGCCACACCATGCAAAAACCAAAAATGTTTTGAAACATTTTTGTTCTAATACTAGTAATAAGTAAATATTTGGTGGAAATTCCTTTTTAACTTTACAGATACCTGAAACAGAAAACCCGAGGACATGATGACAGCCGAGGGTCACCCACAGAAATAAACCACCCCCAATCCCCTAAAAAATAAATAGGAATACTTAAATAAAACCAAAGTGACAAACTACTCGTACGTGCATATAGCTCGAAACACAGCCTGCACACTGAACCCGCAGCTCTCTCTTCTCTCTTCTTTGATCGACATGTCAAATAACCACCTACTACACACAGTGACGTTAACACATGCAGCCTGTGTCATGTCACCCAAACATAGAACGGTTACAGAGATTAACCTAGTGATCGGCGTATCCAGTGAGGCAGTAGCCAAGTCAAGTTATTTTTCACTTTTTTGTATTTGATTTAATACAGTCAGAAGACTGTACTTTGAACACTGAAAATCCATCGCAGAGTGTTACTGGTGAGGAGGGGAGTTAGGTAGCTCTTTTGAGCGGCACCCCTTCTTCCTAACAAGTATTCCGGTGATCCTCATCCGTGCGGGGAGGGACCAAGAAGATCCGGCCCTCTTTACGGACAGGGAGGGAAGGAAGGGGCCGGTGAATGTAGATTAGTGTTTAATAATGCCTCTGCCATGTCCCGTTTAGGCAAAGATAGGCTTCTGATATACAAGGTTATGTTTATAAATAGAGGTACTGTCAAACACAATCGTGCTATAGGCTCATTAAAAAGGTAAAATTAATATATTTCACTTAATTAAGCAACACTGAAAATGGAAGGTCTATTTAGATGTCAGCTACAATAATTGCACCTTCTGGCATTCTCAGATAGCCGACTCCGAGATGTGTTTGTCCCCACTCAGCATGTCTAAACAGGCTATGTCAACACAATGCCACACTGTAGAACGAGGGAAAATATTGGCAAAATTCGAAACAAATGAGATTTCAGACTAATGCAGCTACATTTTATTAAAGCTGTCACACATCGCATAAAAAAAAATCACCATAAAATATTTTTTAAAAAAAGCTCCCCTACTATTCCTAGCTTGTCCACGCCGGCCTCTCAGTAAGGCAGGGATAGAGTTTAACATTAAGGCCAGCCGTCAGGGCTTGAAGCTCATGTAGGTAGATAAAACAGATCTGAATCTGTTATGGTTCCTAGGATATGCTAGCTTTAGGGGATTTCATTGCTTTGTCGACTGCTTCGCATTTACAACTGCAAGAACCCCCATGCATGCGAGGCACGCGGATAATTATTTTACACATTTCAGATTTTTAACACTGCTAAGTATAGTTGCAATGTGTCAGTCTGACGTCGCTCCAGCTCTGATGGACTGAGCCAACAAGATCACACGATGCTCAGGAGGATGAAATCAGCTTGTACTGTACGTGGATAACTATTAACTTTAAAAGGACTGTAATTAATCTACAAGCGGGGAAAGAAAGGAATGCAAATTCTAAATAGTGCCTCTTAAGAGTAAATCACAGCTATGGTCAAAACTCAAAAGGACTTATATTAGGTTGTCCTTATAATAATCTGTTTGATGCTAATTGCTTACCCATGAGCCAATAGATTGGACGTTTTTCATCTCCTCTAAAAGCAGAGTCCTATCTCTATGCCTCTGAATCAACAGGATAATTCTGGAATTCATTAGTCGGGGGAGAGAGAGAGAGAGAGAGAAGCTCCATAATAGCTTTACTGCATGCACAGCACACTTCAAAAATAACTAAATGAATATGGAAATGCATCTTTCTGTGGCAAATTGTTCATTATTGAATCATTATCAACCCTTGTTAGAATTTTTTCTCTCTTCTGCTATGTACAAGATCATTAAAGTGTTTAAGAGCTCCATCATGAAAGACAGTGACACTTTATAATCCACTATCTCTTCAGGCAAATACGCTTATGGCTGAGCATAATACTCAAAATAACAACATCCTCTTGACGTATAATTCCTCCTGTTTTAGTAATGATTATTTTAAGTGCTAACAGAAGCAATGAAATATGAGGCTGAATTTGGCAAGCTTAACCCATTCAGGTTTCCATTTGTTTGCATACATTAACTCTTGATTAACTACAGATATTTGAGGTTGCAATATAAAATTCATATTAACATGAAATATATATGTTCAAAATCGCAAAATCTCTTAGATTTGTGAATTGACAAATACTTATCCAATAGGAGGCCAATATCTTAATATGAGAACTATAAGAACTATACTTGTATTACATTTTATTTATGTATCCCGTCAGTATCAAGGATAGGCTGTTTATGGTCCCTGTATGCGAGATATAATTGTATAATGTGAACACTTTTTTGGGGGGGGGTGTTTTAGGGGAACCCCGACACTTTGTATTTTATAATGCACTTAATTAATTTCAACTAAACAGTGTGCTCTCCGCTGCCCCCTTCTGGTATTACACTGTTGACCACTTGGTCATAGTAAGCATTTGGTATATTGCAAGTTAACTGTTGCCTTTTGAAACAATCCCTCTTTCGCTGGATCATTTGTTTAATATGACGGTTAATAAGAAAATAGTAACTATGTTCCTGTACGGGCTGTTACGCTGTAGCACCTCCAAGCAGTCCATCCAACAATTCCTACGCGGGATACCAGCAGCCCCATTGAAATACAACTAGAAAGACCTCGCATTCTGGATAATTTCAATAAAGTGCTTTTTATTGTACAGCAAGGTGCTAGCAATAACATCAGGAGAGAGACAAATGGTGCAACATCATAATATAGTATGTTGCATAATAACAAAATAAGCTACACCACTAAGTATACACACCTCACAATATCCGACACCGGCCAGTGGTCTACATTCTGATCAGTATTAGTTAATATTTATTTGAATAAAATAATGCTAACTTTATAAACTGTGGGGCGTGTTCATTAATGTATTGCTGTTTAGCTTATAAATGTAAGTCAGATATGATGCACCCGCTGTTCATGGTAGGTGAAACAGATCACCCTACAGATAGAGCAGTTACTCAGCACCTCGCCTGGTCACGCAACATTTACCATCATCTTACGGTATCAAAAAATACAGCTTCATCTGCCCCCAATATCAATAAATGCTTATCTAATTTAAAAGGCAAGCATAAAATTGAATGATCTTTCAAAATGAAGTCATCTCTTGATTTCGATGTCTTAAACCAGATTAGACCGGGGAACAGAAAATAAAACTTCACCGAGTTTTCACTTAAGAATGAGTGTACATATAAATGCTGCATTGGGATTTGGAAAGTGACGTGTGTCTACTTGGCAACCAAAGAGGCTTTACAGTCCCATTACTTTCTAGTTACTGTTTCTACTCTGCAACAAGCAAAAGCAAAGTAAAACATTTAACGTGTACATTTACAGTATTTCTATGTAGAAGAAGAAAAAAAGACGTGTCGCAGCACTGATGGCTCTGCTACGCTATAGTTAATTTTTAATTGCTTTACACCAGCGACAAGATTCATAAGGTAATAGCTGTAATCACACGTTAGCAAGCGCCTTGGATGAATCTCTTAAGGCTTGAATAGTTACAATTAGGGCTGAAACAACGAATCGATAATAATCGATAACGGAAATCGATTTCCGTTATCGATTAATCGAGTGATCGATTCGTTGTTGGCTCCTTTTACTTACCTCCGCGAGCGTTCCCTGCTTCCGCTACACGCTCTGCACTGCGTGACGGATGTGACGTGTTCCGGAGGTAAGTATTCTTCATGTCTGTGCGAATCGCTCTGTGCGAGTGGCTCCGTTCGCACAGAGCGGTTCGCTCTGTGCGAGTGGCTCCATTCGCACAGAGCGATTCGCGGGGGTGGGGGTGGGGTTTCAGGGGATGCAGGGCAGAGTGGGGGTGGGGGGGCAGGCCAGGGTAGGAGACTGAGTGCAGGGCAGAGTGGGGGTGCAGGGCAGAGTGGGGGTGCAGGGCAGAGTGGGGGTGGGGATGCAGGGCAGGGTGTGAGTGTGGGGGCAGGGCAGGAGACTGGGTGCAGGGCAGAGTGGGGGTGGGGGTGCAGGGCAGAGTGGGAGACTGGGTGCAGGGCAGAGTGGGGGTGTGGATGCAGGGCAGGGTGTGAGTGTGGGTGCAGGGCAGAGTGGGTGCAGGGTGTGAGTGTGGGGGCAGGGTGTGAGTGTGGGGGCAGGGTGTGAGTGTGGGGGCAAGGCAGAATGTGGGGGCAGGGCTGGGTGCAGGGCAGAGTTGGAGACTGGGTGCAGGGGCACAGTGCAAAGTGCTGGGTGCAAAGTGCCAGGGCTGGGTGCAAAGTGCCAGGGCTGGGTGCAAAGTTCTGGGTGCAAAGTGCCAGGGCTGGGTGCAAAGTGCTGAGTGCAAAGTGCTGGGTGCAAAGTGCCAGGGCTGGGGCAAAGTGCTGAGTGCTGGGTGCAAAGTGCCGGGTGCAAAGTGCCGGGTGCAAAGTGCTGAGTGCAAAGTGCCAGGGCTGGGTGCAAAGTGCCAGGTGCAAAGTGCTGGTTGCAAAGTGCCAGGGGTGGGGCAAAGTGCTGGCTGCAAAGTGCCAGGGCTGGGTGCAAAGTGCTGGGTGCAAAGTGCAAAGTGCTGGGTGCAAAGTACCAGGGCTGGGGCAAAGTTTCTTGAACAGTAATAGTCCACCTCTTTTCAGAATGTTTGGGGTTATTTTGTTTCATAAATATTGTGTTTGGGTTTTTGTACTTTGAAAATATTGTTTTTTTATTACATCATAACAAAATAAGAATGTTAATGTAAATTTTAAGTTGTTTTTTAACATCCAGTTCATTAAATTATTTTAAATAAACAAAAAATTTGCATATTGTTTTTTTTTATCCGATTAATCGAAAAAATAATCGGCCAACTAATCGATTATTAAAATAATCGTTAGTTGCAGCCCTAGTTACAATGCATCAAAATGATTAACCATTTTTGTAATGACACCTCCAGCAGCACAAGTCACCTAATACACCAGACTTCTGTACGGCCTGCTAAACTAACATTAAAGCAAGCATAACTTTATAAATAAAAAACATATTCTTCCATGTGGTCAGATGGCGCATCCTGGTTTTGAGTCATTGGCTCTATTATCTTACAGCAAATTACAGCTTCTGGAGTTGGAAATTGCTGAAATGTCAACGTGACACAGAAAATAAAGTCTGCCCCTGCCACAAGTGACTTCGCCTTCAATTTTTACATGTTTCCACTTTTTTCCCCAAAGCTTTTTTTCTATTTCTTTCCTTCACTTTTGCATGCTGGAACACAATAGTGTTCATTAGTGAAAGTTATTCAATATTTGAAAGGTATCAATCACATAGCATGTTTAACATAATCGAACTACCTTAATGGTGGGTATTCTATGTATGTATATGATGTATGTTGACAGTTTGTCCCCAGACAATATAATTGCTTTAAACAAATAAAGATTAAGGAGAAAACACAGACAAAGCAGGAAGATTTCCAAAAGAAATTGCAGACCACCAGGATTTGGCTTTAACTAATCCACTTAGATTATCATGGCTGTGTCTTGAAAGGACAATACTCAGATCACAAAATAGGTCACATAGACAACAAATATAATACCTTGTAGTATTAACACTCCATGCATTAACAGGTGGAGTAAAAGTTTCTATTGAAGCTGACATGTAAATAGTTCAACAAGTGTACCGCACAGGTCTGTTTGGAATATGCAGCTCAGTGTGTGTGTGTGTGTATATATATATATATATATATATATATATATATATATATATATATGTATACACACACACACACACAATTTTTATTTAAGGCATATTTAATTTATAGATTATCTAGTTCTCTTGTGTTAAGCATCTAGATAAAGAACTCAGACAAGTGACCCAATCAGAGTCTATTAAAAGAAAAAACTCTCAGGCCCAGATGCTAGATGTGTAATTCCTGGCTAAGGGATGAAACATGATGTCTCCGAACCAAAGAGGCTTTCAGGGGCTGTTCGCAAAGAATTACCTACTTACCCATCAGATTTGAGTTCATGAAAGGTGTCGGGGACAATCCTTCATGGGGCCCTAATCGACTGTCATTCAAGTGATCACTGTAATGAGGACTGTCTGCAAAACCCTAGGGAAAAGAGAGCAGAGTATTAAGCAGATTACGTGGCAGCCTTGCTAATTGAGTGTAATGACACTCCTAATTCATGTATAGAGTTGTAATTGGCCACTGTCATGACAAAGTTAGCTTTCAGCTCTAAATATGTTAAAGTCATCCAGCTTACATATATTATCTTATTAGGCATAACAGAAAGGGCTCGGACTGTCAACTAACACAGCTACAGCATACGTTACTTGACATGAGAAAAAGAAATTCTTTACTATTAGCTGTAATTTGTGTCGGTCATCGGCAGGCTGTATAGTAAAGCATGATATGAAACAGCTGGAATAACAACATCAATGAACGAAATAATGCAATGGAGAATTTAGTCTCCTCAAACAAAATGTGTTCCCATGCTCAGCTTGATAAAATGGATCGGTTTTGCCGTTAAAAAGTACGTAACAGCGCAAGCACCTTACAAATGAATAAAGCAGTACGGCCGGGGCTTCCCTACTTTCTTTGTCTCTTTTGCTGTACCAGGTTAACACTGGAAATTCAAAGAGTACAAACAAGTGTTTTCATTATTACAAATATCACTTAGCCTAAAGTATCGACCGCACGTGTCCAGCTTTCAGTCGAAAAAAATGTGCCCGCTGCAAAGGCCCTTGTTCAGAAGAATTAAGACAAACAGCACTGAGCATTTATTATTTGTTCTGCCTATAGGCCAAGACCCATTTCTGCATACTTACTGAGGTGATGTCAGTGCAAAATCATAACTGGAAGCTGCCAAAATGTCAACTCAAAACAACGCCTTCAATTCACATCATCTCCTGCTGATGCTCTGCTTTAGAAGGTACTGTCTGGCATGTCCTCAATTCCAGACTGATCTATAGCCCGCTCTACATGTTATACAATTGGCAATATAGAAGAATGATGGACACGAAAACAGACTTGGCCTGACATTTACAACTTGATCGTGACCACAAGGGTCTCCTCTGGTAGCCATAGCTGTAGCCCCGTCTGTCAGATAGGCAGCTTGTAGCCGCAGCTGCCAAGGAAACCAAGTGGCTTATAGCCAAGGTTAACACATACAATTTAGACCGAATGTTAATGTTAGAGAATCTATCAAAAAGGAACTGCCCTTCTGTTTTGGGGTTTTAAACGTGAGGCAATGTCACAGTTCTGAGTTTTAAGTGGATAATAATATGTAGCGCTGTGTTGAAGCTACATGTGTATTTATTTATAGATTTATTTTAAGCCTCGCTGATCAAGAACGTGGTAAAATAAGACTCCATATTACTTCATTACAGGAATCCATTTCCATCATAAACGAAATATAATCAGATTCCAATAGTCAATATGTTAGTGGGGGATTCTCGTAACAAGGCATTCGGCAGCATAGGTCTACCTTGCATTGGATTATTTTTTGTCTAGCCGGATGAAAGAGCTGCTGAAGAGAGTCTAGTACTGCGTGCACAAGCTTGGAGAACACAATTCAGAGAATATTGGTTCAAATTCTATAGAAATAATAAGTAGACTAAGCAGGCGTGTGGCTATTGGTAACATCATTTTGATTCTATTTCATACTATACACACCTCATATAAACACAGATAAGCACCTACATCGTCTCCGTGGGAGAAAGTTGCATCATGTCCGGGGTGCTCTTCCTATACGCGGAACACTTTACATATAGAAACATGGCCAAGGAATGATCTTATTTCCACATCTGAAAAGGCAACCACTGAAGGCAGACTATGCAATTGTCAAAGGTAATTACATCCAAATTATAGAATAAATCCACATATTGGGGACAGATGTTCCTCACCTACATGGGAACCAATATTTCATTCTAGCATAGTTGTATCAAATCAAAAGGTTTCAGCATCAGTACACACATTTGCTTTCATTTATATTTTCATTTTCATTAGTAAATATGGAATAAATCACACCCACATTTTAGAAGCTGTGCTGAAGACTTTATAAGGAAAAGCAAAAATCATTTGCAGGTGTCGCTCACTTTAGTGAATAAACCACCAAATCCCTTTTCTGTTCCTAAACATTTAAAAGAAAGAAAATAACAAAAAACAACTTTGTACGTAGGGTATTGCAGAACATTAAATTGGAGCGTTTTTCAACAAATGCAACTAAAAACCATGATAAAAATGGTATCAAGAGAAGGCTATATTATATATATATATATATATATATATATATATATATATATATATATATATACACATACACACACACATATATACATGTAAATATATATGTCTAGGATACATTAAACTGGGGAGATAAATAAATTAGCAACCAATTCATAACGGTTTAAGAGTTACTTTTTGTTGTTTTACACATAATTTGAAATATTTTTTAAAGTACCTTGTGTTTTGTTTCACTGTAAGCAGAGACATTCAATTTATTCTGGCAAACATTTCTGGATTACTAAAGCAGCACTAAAAGTTAGATATGGCTGTCTCAGAGACTGCTCAGGGGCAGTTGTTGCACTAAAAAAGCCTCCTGTCTAAAGATTCAAAAGATATTTTTTCAAAATACATGGGTGACATATAATAATGCTTCAATAAAAATGGCACAGATGCTTTTACCAATACATTTCCTTGCTTTTGAAGGAAAAGCAAATGTTGTCCATTAAAATAACATCAAACGCATCAGAAATACAGCGTAGCTATCCCGTTTCATTGATTGGACTCCATATTTGCTTACTCCTGACGCCAATTAGCTTTTGTTAAAGTCATTACCTAAGGGTTCATATACTTTTTCCAACCCATACTTTGAATGCTTGAATGATGTATTCAATACGTACACAACACAATAACTTGAGTTAAAGCAGATTGTGTTTGTTCATTATTGTAACTTAGATACTTAAATAAAGATTTTGACATAAATGCTGGTAATTCCAAAGGTTTCACTTTTTTTTCTTGCCACTGTAAATGGCCATTGTCCTTGGGTGGTCTTTAACAAAAGAGGAACTTGTGTATTTAGATTGGGCAACGTTATACACATCTGCAAAGTTTTTGGGTATTATTTCGTTTCAAACTCAATGTATAAACAAATGCATGGGAAGAAAAACAGAAAAAGGGAAGTAATGGCACAAGAAAATGCGACATCTGAATAACAACAGAATGGATTAGGTCAACCAAGGATATATTGTAAACATATAGATTAATTCCCAAGGAATAAGCAAAACCTCAAGGGACACAGAAAAAAATGCTAGTTTGTAAAAAGGTCATGTGATATTATACCTTGGATTCTACTATGGAGGTTTGCACATCTAGACCTAAATGTAATTTTTTTTATTGCAAAAAGGCTTGTTCTATTACAATAAATTAGTTTAAAAGAAATGCCATCCGATTATGTCAATGAAAAATACCCTGAAACCTTTAATGATGAACTTCACAATGAGAGAGCAGCTTTAAAATGGCACCATTTAAACTGGCAAGCAGGACAATCTCCTAGTGAAATAAACAGGAAACAATTACCATTCACAAATTAAATGCTAATCTTTTAAATATTTGTATGAAATTTAGAACAAGGAAAAAAAACATTTTTTCACACTAACCCTGTCTGTGTTCAGCTAGAACACAATTATCATCAGATTCATTCACCTCTCATTTGGTGTGAAAAAGAAAATAAATTCCCCCCAGTATCCGAAGTACACAATGGTACATTGCTCCAATAAACTATTTCATCCTATCACTTTTATGGTTTTTGTTTGGTTCTTTTTTTGTTACGTATGTGTCCTTAGGAACATCTTTTAGAACTAGATAATTCAACACAACCTTAATTACATTTCTGTACATGTTTTTATTTACAAAAGTCCATGAAGGACTTTGTATTTCCACTGGTAAGGTCACAGAAGCGGGGAAAAACAAACAAAACAAAAAAAAACTTTGAGGGAAAAAATCTTTTTAATAGCGCATTTCACACGTCACGTAAGGGTTGAGGAACCAAAAACTTGATTCTTTCCTGCAGAGATTATAAGTATACGTTGAATCTATCCTAAAATAAATACACACATAAATGGTTACGGCAATGGAACATGTGTGTTCTCTGCTTCAGCAACGCCATAAACCTGCTTGTTGCTCCCATGGGAGTTCTGGACATGCGGCTAAAAGGCTAGCAAAGCCAACTTACTCTTGAAGATTCGTACGATGGGCTGATCTGATTGCTTGTTCCCCACGAAGCTGTAGCTGTCCTTTCTTCCATACCTACAATTCAGAAAGTGGGGAAAGACTTAATGCCTCGCACAGGGCCAAAAGATCATAAAAGCAGATATATTGCCTGAAAAACTGTGAATAAAATCTTGCATGGATAAAGGAAAAAAGCATTGCCAATAAGAGACATCACAGCCTTAGTAAACGGCTTATTCAGTAAAGAACAAATCGTAAATGATCACTTGTGTTTGTTATGTTTGTGAAGCTACTTAGAATAATATTTAAACTATTTCCATCGAAGTGTTTACTAGAATGTAATAATAGTCATGGTAATAAATCAAAAGCAATGTGATAAGTCACAGTTGTAAGACTACCACCAAATAATTTTATATATATATATATATATATATATATATATATATATATATATATATTTAATTCACTGTATATTCTGTTTAAAGCTGTAATGTTAGCCATGAAGTCATAGCTTGCAAAGACGTCTACAAAGGATTGGATTTCCAATCAATTCAGAATTAAAGTGTATACTATATAGTATAACATGAGGAAATAATACTTAAAATTACATTTTAAAGCAAAACCCCACCGTAAAAGCACGACAAACAAGCAAAGACAATATACAGTATGCGTTCACCATCTGTTATATGTTGATCAAATAAATGCATCGGACCAAACAAATCTAATTTAAGTTCTCTGACAGGTATTGAAAACAAGAATTTCTATCTTGAACAGTTTTTATCTAATTTTGTTTTGGAAATAATTATATTCCTCTGAGATTAGATTTAGCAGAAGAAAATTATGAAGTATTTGTAAGTATGGTTGTGTGGGCATAAAAAGTATGTTGCAGATGAAAAGGAAAAACAGAAGAAAATAAAAAAAAAAAAAAAAGACAAAAAAGTGGTTTGCGAGTGAATCACTGGAAGCATTAAGAAAAAATGTGAACTGCAGATGTCTAAAATACAGTAAAAACTCATTTGTGGATCACAAGACCTGTATTTTAAACCATATATTTTTGCCAGTCACACGCACTTAGTTTGGGTGCATGAAAAACATCTGGCGTATTCAGAGGAAGAATTATATACAAAACAACAGCCCAGTGTTTGATAAAAAAAACAAAACATAGCAACTGGGACCGAAAATGCTCAGAAACAGTCTTTTTAGACTATTTTTTTTATATGAGCTAAAGACAAATATGTTACTTAACAGGTTATTCATAATTTATAGGAACCAAAAGACATAACACGATACAGTGAGTCAGTTCAAATGAAGAAACAAAAAGAAAGAAAAGGAAAAACAAAAAGGCAAAAATAAATATGCTGGAATTTACGAGATATTTACAAAACGGTCGTTGGAGGCAATTCATTAAATGGTGTAGAGTAACGAGATGAGACCTCAACTTTTTAAGTATGCATTTGGACAGACTCTTATACGAGAATAATTACGAGATTATGAGAGTTTCCATTTATTATTTATAACCAGTGGATTAACGGGCGGTGATTTGGTGATGGATCCATTTGACTCTGGGAAAAAAAGCTAAACCAATATAGAGAGAATTTACTTTTTCAAGATATTCAAGTATTCTACATAGGTTCCCGCAAATATGGAAAATTAGGAACACAACATACTTTCCAGAACAGCATTTAGGAAAATTAGTAACTGTGAAACAAGAGCATTAAAGAAACAAACCTATGTGGGGAGGGGGTAAGAAAAATGCCTCAACGAGTGTGAATTCTATTCAGGATTGAAAGCTTTTTGGGCCTTTTTCAGGGCATGAGTTTCCAAAAAACATAAATCCAGCTATATAAAAACAAATTCTGCTAACCCCCCCCCCCCATATAGAGCAACAAGCAGAAAAATGTGGGCTAACTCTAGCCGTTTCTGTGCAGCGCCATCTGCTGGGGACGTCACACAGCAGCGACTCTCCACATAAGGAATAGCCAAAGGGCTCTCTTCCCAGCGGAAATTAGGGCTCAGAGCTGGCATATTTAGTTCACAGCAGCTGGAGAACAGGTTAGTCGTCCCTGGTTTAATCCCATTACCAAACCGAATCACACTTTTTAATCGGCCTTCTCGGTATACTCAAAAGGTACAAAGCACCCGTGTCACATTTTAAAGAAGCAAATTAACAGTAACCGGGACAGCATTGTGCATTTTGCATTTCTTTGGGGGGGATATCTCTACCTGAAGAAGGTGACTCCCTCCACTAACATTCAGCCTACAGAGCCAACAAAAAAAAAAGACCCAAAAACAAAAAATAAAACAGGACAGGCGAAAATATTATATTATACATATGTTTTATGCTTTGGAATTGCAAGTAGTAAAGAAGATAAAGAAGGAATGTCGATTTTCAATTCATGAATAAGTCAAAAGACAATCTCTATGCGTGCATTCAATTCCAGTAACATCCGTAATAATTACGCACAAGCCCTACGTTTGTAGTTTATATAAGATAGCTACATAGCTAGATAGATATAAACATTATAAGGCAGGCCTAGGCAACAAACATTGCAGACGAGAAAATAAATGATCATGAATGCAAGTATATGGAGAATTGAAAGATATGGTTAAAGGGACAACGCAGCCTTTACATGCACTTTCATGCTTACGATGGTGTGGTCTCCAGTAACATTTCCCTCTTGCCAATACATGGAAGGAGTCATCGGAATCCTCCCTATACGTTTCCCCGCAGCCCGGATGGGCCAGTGCGCACGTTATACTCAACGTCAGTCGGCTCAAACGCTCGCTCATGGAAGTATTACAGGTGGTCTGAGGCAACTCTACACACAAAGCGCCCCATTAAGTTAACGGGTGCAGCATAGTAAACAGAATGCTCTTTTAATACAAATTGCCTCTTTATGAACATGTGTAAAATATTATTTTTTTTAATTAATAAAAACGATGACATTATTTCGCTGATAACAGGAGTACATCAAAACGTATTCACCGAACTCTCCAAGAACAATGTATCCCAAGGAGCTTCCAAAGACACCAAAAGCAAAAAGTAATGCAGTCAGTGAAAAGGCAGCAAATCACGCAGGTGCCGGCGCCGCTTCGCGTTCCATGTGCTGCGCATGTCGGGGTAAACCAAAGGTTGCCGTAACGCTTCTCACTTGAACTATTTTAGTAGGTAACGCATGCAGCCTTAAATGCGTGTTTAACACAGCTTTGCCTTATTTCCCAATAGAAGCGGCCTTGACAGCCTCATTAGAAATAGCAGCTCACATAATTCATGAGGGACCAATGTGTTGAAATGAACAGAAAGGGGACTGCGCTCAACCCGATCCTAGCAGCGTTTCTCCTTTTAAATGGAAACTTTAAAAAAGGACAGGGGTTATTTACTGATACATAGCGGGAGAAATTATTTTAACGTTAAAGGGTTAGTAAAGAAAGCTGGGGCAGATGACTGTTACGTTAAGAAATACATGTCTAAAAATGTCTGACGCCGCTTCCCTTTAGCCTTCTCTAAAGTATTTCTCCGTGAAACGCTCTGTAGTGAGCCCTAGCTCACTGTGTAAAGTTAACACAAAATATGTGCCACACACAGCTTTTCTAACAGAGCAAGGATCTCCCCCTCGCCAAAAGACACGCAGGATGTCCATGTGGAGATTTCTTCTCACATTATAAAGGTGTACATGTGCAGGTGTGGAAGCGGGTCCTTTTAAATAACTTCTCTAATGTAAATGTTTTTTGCAGTACACCCCCCCCTCCTTAAATCAATGCTGCGATGTTCATTTTATACCAGGTTTTTAGAACATCTGGTGTTGGTCCACCTAACGTAGTCCATGAAATGTAACGTGGTCCACGTGATCTGTCAGGTAAAGATAGAAAACCAAGTGGATATGCATTTTCGGCGGTTTCCTAAAAGTCTTCTTAGAACATAAAACCGGGTTTAAAAAGAAAGATAATGTCATTCCCCGACAGCCCTCCTCTCCAATGTTACGTCAGCGCAAAAAGAGCTCGCTGAACGCCCCCCATCAGCCAGCGAATGCACATTAAATCAAAACGCAGAGCCTTACTATTACGGTAATAGAAGTAACCGAGTCATTACTTTTCAAGTACGCTCTTCATTCTTATTTGGATTCTCTTAAATGCAGGGCTGGCCAAACCCACGGTGACTTTAGGGGAGAGTCAGGAAGGCAGACATTCACATAAATCTATAACAAATACTATACTAAGATTAAGCAGCACAGAGAAATAAACGTCACATGGCTAACAGGCTCCTGGACGTATCCAACCCTGAATTCATAAATTGGTTTTACAAATGGTGGGGTAAGGTTTTGGTTACTACAATAGGTAGGAAAAATGGGCAGTTGTTCTTATCAACTGTGAAATCCTAAATAGCTGTAATTAGAAACAGTCTCATTTGAAGAGACTACACGGATGAATCCCCTCCTCTTCCACTCCGAGCTCCCACTCACTTTATCTCTAATCACTATTATTCCGACTGCGACCACCACTTTGGCATTGTGTCATTTTAATCCACTCCGAAACCTTCATTTTGATTTCAGAAAGACCCCACATTTTTCCTTTCCTACCTAATGATGGGTTATGTGCCGGGTGGTCTGCTCTGCAAAGGGAAAACCGACCGCTTGCAAGAAGATAATTTCACACGCGAGTATATTGTGCCGTCTCCAGAGATCATCCCGAAGATATGGAAACCAAGAATTCTCCAGGGTATTGTTTGAGGGATTCATATTATCTGAAGGAAATGCCGTAATCCCGATGGAGTGCCTCACATGCCATATCTGGTGCATGTTATTACAGTGTGTATATATATATATATATATATATATATATATACACTATACATCTGCACACTCAGCAGTCACAATATATAAATAACTGATGACAAAGCGAACTGATAAAGCCCCACGAAAAGTGGGAGGAGGTTGGAGAGTTTATTACAGTAATTAAAAGGTTAGTCCTTGGAGGATCACATTTTCATATTAGCAAACGTGAACCTTGAAGCACCGAGACGCTGCAACCAAAAAAAGCCTCAGTTATTTCATGAAATCGTCGTCTGTTTGGGTTTATATTATTAACTCATAACTATATAACAATCAAGCACTCTTCTATACTGATTTTACAAATGGATGCGATACATTTATTGGTTTGGGCAGACGGAACCGTCTTCAAAATAAAATACTTGTTTTTTTTTGGTTGGTTGTAAGGTAAGCACCAAACATTAGCGGTTTACAATTCACTAAACCATGGCAACGCAGCAGTGTCAACACATACACTTTTTCTTCTTTAAAGAAACAATAATTTCACACCATAAATATCCATCGTCACTGTACAAACCCCAGGGAAACGCGAGTATCTGCCACGCGCACGCGATGTAACCGGTGTGTCCTGTCATTCATCCTATATGTAAATAACACGATTTAGGGGGAAAGGGCAACACAACAGACTATACAAACCACAAAATTCTACAGGCGCGGACGGGTGAAAGACACTATTGTTTCAAAGTAAAACTCAATTATTTCTGCTGTGTGGAAGGGACTGGATGCCGTTTGTGTTTTTATTGCAATAGCTGCCAAAATAAGCTCATTTACATGCAACTCCTGTCAAAAGGAGAGCGAGAGTGCATTTGCCATTCTCCTTGTATGTTGTTTGCCATTCTCACTCTATACGTTGCGTGCCGTTCTCACTCTATACGTTGCGTGCCGTTCTCACTCTATACGTTGCGTGCCGTTCTCACTCTATACGTTGCGTGCCGTTCTCACTCTATACGTTGCGTGCCGTTCTCACTCTATACGTTGCGTGCCGTTCTCACTCTATACGTTGCGTGCCGTTCTCACTCTATACGTTGCGTGCCGTTCTCACTCTATACGTTGCGTGCCGTTCTCACTCTATACGTTGCGTGCCGTTCTCACTCTATACGTTGCGTGCCGTTCTCACTCTATACGTTGCGTGCCGTTCTCACTCTATACGTTGCGTGCCGTTCTCACTCTATACGTTGCGTGCCGTTCTCACTCTATACGTTGCGTGCCGTTCTCACTCTATACGTTGTGTGCTATTCTCACTCTATACGTTGCGTGCCGTTCTCACTCTATACGTTGCGTGCCATTCTCACTCTATACGTTGTGTGCCATTCTCACTCTATACGTTGTGTGCTATTCTCACTCTATACGTTGCGTGCCGTTCTCACTCTATACGTTGCGTGCCATTCTCACTCTATACGTTGTGTGCCATTCTCACTCTGTATGTTGTGCTGTCGATGTTTTAGCTTTCCAAATATTTCAAAAGATGAGGTTGTGTTTACACGTAAGTTGCACATGAAGGTGACAATACACAAGATATCACAGGGTAGGCATAGATAAGAAGGGGTTAATTATTATTTATTTTTTTTAAATGGGTACAAACGGCACATTTACATAAACATGCCAAGATATTGGATCTATGTTGCATTCATTTTTGAAGAAGTAGAACTCCTATCACCCATTTCGTAATTCTGGCTGAGAGTGACAAGGGTTGTAGTCCAGAATTCCACTTTATATCCCACCTGGGAACAAACCGCTTTCCTCGCTAAACATACCCTACAGTACAACCGGAGCGCGACGCTAAATAATCCCGCGCATGCGAGTCTCTGCCTGTCGCACGGAAATAACTTGCTCTGGAAAATCATAAATAGAGAGGCCGTAACGGGGGAAGTGGCCAGGAATACACATTTATTCTAAATTGTGCTTAACATTTAAAAAAAACTGGTGTATGTTTTGTTGGGTAGTCAAGAAATGTCCCGAGACACAGGCCGTAAGACCGCAGCAGGGGCCGTGCAACGATTTACACTCACAGATCACACACAGCATTACGTATCTACGCTGCTGAGCGCCTTTGGGATTCACGACTGAAGTACAACGACCCCAAGAAAGAAAATCGAGACTCACATATGTATCGTTTCATTTGGAAGTGGATTATAACGACAGACCAAGCATTCATGCTCATGGGATCTGTCATCACCTATATATTTTTCCATACAAGCAAACCCAGGTTTGGTCTCCAGGGTATCCAAGGAAGAATTTGTAAGCAGAGGGGATGCTGCTCGTTCCCTCTGTGGGTTCTTCCAGATGTGTTCAATATAAATATACAATATTTTATCTTCTGCATCCGGCACAGAGAGATACCCCTCGCTATAAATATATACAGAAAATGTCCCATCAAAGTGTCACGAACCGTGCTTTCTAACGTTCAGCTACGATGCCTGGGTCAGGAAGTCCTCTCTCTCTCTCTCTCTCTCTCTCTCTTACACACGGCGGAAGAGCCAACGTGAGACTGCTGAACGCCCGACACCAGATCCTAATGGGAAGAGACACCACAGAACTGGGTGTCCTCACAGCTCGCCTACCTTTACTCTATGGTCGTGATTTATGCCATAACTTGTAGGCCCTGGTTAAGGTAACATTAACTTTTTTGTCTCACTTTCACAACTATAAAAGGCCAACACCTGAAACGAGGGCCGAGTTTGCCCTGAATAGTAAGTAAGGTTGTGTGTATAAACTCCTGTGGCCACCAAGTCGGTGATCAGGAACAGCTCCTCTATAAGCGCATGAATATGGATATGTATTTTAGGTGAACGTGTGAGCATGTTTGGATAGTAATGGCTGTACATCGCGCATGTAGATCTACATATCCATAACGTGTATTAATAGTTACAATTATAGCGGATAAGACAGCATACATGGTGCTAGGATTCTATGTATTTTTACATGTACTGGGAGCTTTATTGTTCAGTATGTGGTGTTCAACTTTGCCGGAATTGGTACGATTCATAGCAATCCAGTAAGGAACCGCGCAACCAACAAAAAAAGATGATGCAAGAATCCGGCGCGATCATCGCTTACCGCGTTACCTCTGGCTACATCTGAAGCCTTTCATTTACGAGCTGAGCTCTAATTACACTTGTTCACCGAGACGTAAGCCATGCCCAGTATTAAGCATGGACTGGGAAAGCAATTATAAAACAAGAATAGGAATAGAAAGGCAAAAATAAAAAATAGGGAAGCATACAGCCAGCATACAAGTGGTAACTGCCGACAGGCTGACACCCACTAACCAGTCTTATCGCGCTCGGACAGCCGCTGAACACAGAGATAACCTGGAGCCCGACACTCCTGCAAAGAGGTTTGCGGCCCTCGAACTACCAAAGCTTTTGTCTGTACAGTAAATATGAAGCAGGAGCAGAATAGCAGAAACATAAAAAACCTGTTTACAGCTCTAATGTCAGTGAGCAGCCCCCTGTGTTTTTGCATGCATATAACAGGTGTTCACCTGGCTGGCTGAGAGACATAAGAGTTGCACTCCAACTACAGCCATAGTTTAGATCTGCTCTAGAAACTAAGCTGGAGCCCTTCTGAATACGGAATATCTGGTCATGTATGAACCATCCGACAAAGGCATTCAAATCTTTCTAGTAAATAAAATCAGAATCTCACATAATTAAAGAATTATTGCGAACGACACTTGGGATGATGTTTCTAGCGTTGGGTTTAGTTGCAGAAATGTTAAACTCAGCAGAGTAAGTGAAAAGCACTTTTATGTGCAAAATACAGAAAAAGAAATCCAAAGAAACTTTATACAGATAACTAAAATACTAGAGGGTGGGTTCTGAACAGGGGACAAAATTCACTAAAAGAGAAAAAGAAGATGTCCGTATGAACAATACACAGCACGGTCCCTGAAAGGGACACATCTACATATCATTTGAAGCAAACTATAACACCGTCTCTACGAGGATATACGCAATGCTGATAATTACAAATGTTTTTCACTCACGTTCCCCCTAACGGAAAAAAAAGAATCACGAGGACAAAACACGGCTTTAAATAGACGTATGAGGATAAGAAAACCTCGAGGCCTCAATATTTGGCCGATCTGCATGACTGTTACGCCTCCACTTCAAGGTGAAATGGAGAGCGGGTGACCTCAGGACAGGTAAGTGAATAATTTAAACAAGCAACTCATGACATTAAAGGGGTTTTCCCCCAAAAAACTGCCTCGAGTGAATGTCAAGTTTGCAATGCAATTTTTGGAGCTATGAAAGGCAGAGGCTAAAAGCCGCCATTTTTTATTCACACATCTTGTCACCGGAATAAACCACTTGGTGCAGGGGGAGGTCTGTTCTAATTTCAGTTTAGCTATGTTTCATTGTCACGAAACGCATATGGGTCAGCCAGACAATCAGTAGCGAAAGAACCAGCTGTGTATGGGCCCTTCAAAGATGCTTGGGCCCCGGGTATCCCAATTTGCACCGTGGTGAAGATGGCCCTAATAACAAGAAGGAGGGGGGGGGGGGGAACGGTTCCTGCCAAAGGTTAATTTTAATTAACTGTGCAAATGAACTGCATTTTACTTATTCCCTTTAAAAACCAGAGCAAATCGGAGTAAATAAGGACTCCTGGGCTCCTGTCCCGGCATGCTCTATCCAGTGTACTGGGGTTAAAAAGGAGAAATAAACTGATTCTAGAGAGAAAAAAAAAAATCTTGTGTAGTCATTTAATACAAAAAAAGGAAGGAAATGAGACATGATAAGACTGACTGGGCCCGAAATTGAGACATCCCCGGTAGACACATTTTGGAGCTGACAAAAACAAAAAGATCATGTGATTTAAGGAAGGCTTTTGGATTTAGCAGAAAATTTACCTTTTCATCTTAAGGAAACATCGGAGGTTCCCAAAGTTTATCTAATTGTAATTCAACTATATCCATTTACCTTATTATAGAAAATGCGCTCGGCACAGGGGAGTTCTCTTTGCAAGGTTCTTAAGTCTTGTAAATTACACAAAGGATAACAGAGTAGCAGATCCATGCTATGCAAGCCAAACAACACATGCGCTAATAAACACGATCATCCTTTACATCCATACAGCTCCAGTGGTCGATACACTGCGTATAACATCAAGACGAACTCGGTAATCTAGAACACCGGATAACACAAGTTACAGGTAGACTCGTCAGCTTTGCGGACCATGGCTGAAGTGTACGAAGACCGATTCACATTCACTGCTAGTCTGCCAGCAGCACGACCACGGATAATGAGCACAAAGTAACGGGCAATGTTTTGGTAGTAAAAAAGGCATAAATACCAATGTGTTTTTTCACTACGGACAAAGCAGTTGCCGGCGTGTTCGGTGTGATTCATTCAGATGGTAGTGAGAGGAGGGCTGTAGCTTTTAACAAGATACTTCAGATGTGTTATAAACAGACAATGGGATATTGAGGATCGACCGAGGCCTTGCGTTACGCAAAGTTATACAATAGTAATATCTAATGAGAACTAAAGTATATATTGTTAGATATAGTTGCATATGCTTCCAGAGGGGGGGGGGGGGCACGTCTCCTGGAACACGTCACCTCTGCCTTCTACACCCGTATGTCACTTAAGGCAGAATGCCAGAGGACAAAAGCTTATAAGTGATGCACAGTTAATAACGGCTATGAGATCCTTATTAGAAACTCATTATCACCATATATCAGCTTTATGACTGCAACATCAGCATTTAATGAGAGAAAATATTCCTACAAAACTGGTTTTCCATTTTTATCAATGAGTTGAAGATGACATTGGCTTCAAAGGGGAGAGCTTCCCTGTTAGTGATTGGCTGTTTAGGCAGGGGGGTGCATGTATTTACAGGCATTCATCTTTTCTGGGATTGTGTGTTCCTCTAAGGAGTATGTTGGAACAGAATATTGAAAATGAACATAGGGGATATCACATGGAAGTTTTTATTTAAATGGTCAGAAATGCATTGTGCATAAACTATTTAGTTATTTATAAAGGACAGATCACCTACTGAAGTTCAAACAGGGATGTAAAACATGTGACTTTTCTGCCTTCCGTGCAGCACGCGGATTGACTTCTGGGTGTTTTTTTCCAGGAGAAAGCTATAAATGCATTCATGATAATAAACTAATGACGCCCCATCGCCTGATGTAAAATCTGATAACGCTTACACTACTCAAGTCACATTTTTTTTCCCCTTCAAATACACAAACGCCTCGGAGGTAGCTAAACAGATGTCATTTAAAAGCCATACTGTAGTGTTTAACATGTGAAATAAATAGTATAGTTGTGGCAGCTGGTATATAATTGAGGGGGCAACTGCTTCACTTTTTTGAAAAGCAGAGAAACAATTAAAAATAAAAAGACATTTTAAATTACAAAGCGGCCCCTGAATTCCAAGAGGTAGCACTATCAGGAATACGTCTATGCACGCAGTTACACACGCCAATTCCCAAAGCAGGGTTAGGAACCCCGCAGCAGCACGTTCTGCCACCGACAGCGTAGCCCGCTGGGTAACACACACAGCTTGTGAGTGACGCGCCAGCTCTACATGGGGTTTCTCACGAAAAAATTGTCTTATTGTTAAAGGAAGGAACATTAAGCTAATGTCAAAGACATTGCTCTTTTTTTTTTTTTTTTTTTTTAAGCGATTCTTATTTGGTTGGCAATTTTGTTAAAATATATTATATATATATATATATATATATATATTTTTTTTTTTTTATATGTTTCTTTTGTTGTAACTGTAGGGAAGTTAGTCGAAGTAAGTTGGCTCAGCTACAAAATAGCCAAGAGTGTCAGCTAGTCAGACCAGGTGATAAAAATAAATACGATTCTAAGCTATCTAAATGAAATATTTTTGTCTATTACTATCTATCTTCAAGTCAAGAAACAGTGAAAAACACTATTTTGCTGGTTATTTTTCATGTTTTTTTCATAATAACATTTCCCTACATTCATTATCCAACCCAATTCTGTTTAGTGAGGTGGAAAAAATAAATATTATTCAGATACCCAACTAGTTACCAACATATAACTAGAATGGAATTAAAGGTTGTTGGAAGGCAAAGTATTTACTCATTAAATGGAATTCAGTAGACAGTTGTTAACACTCTATACCATAATAGTTAAAATACACAAAAACACTCACACTGACAGAAAAGAGTCATAGCTTTCAGCCGCCGCCAAACATTCCGAGCAAATCTGCTGACTGAAACTTTCTTAAAAAAAAAAAAAAACCAGAAAAAAGTGAGTCTCAACAGTACCAAATTTCAAGAAGCTACATAACCTTGTTTGTTTGTAGTAGAACCTCAGACTACAAGCACATCATTATTAACCATTAACACATTACATTTTAAGTCAAGGTCTAATACATCGGTATCCATATAATCCAATGAACATATCGTCTCTGGGCGTTTATGAATTACGAGTGACAGTTGTGACCAGGCAAACATTTCACTTTTTTTTTCCCCTCAGAATTTCTGCTTCGTACGCAACTTTCAAAACCTCTCTGAAAACCCACCTGTTCAGGGACGCGTACAACGTTTCTTCCCAAAACTCTCAGCCAACATCCTAATAGAGCCATCTGGCTGACCAACAACCTCTACAGATCATCCTGACTCGACCAACTCGTTCCCATCCAAACAGTCACCTCCCCTCAACCACCGACTAGATTGTAAACTCGCAAGAGCTGGGCCCTCTTCTCCTTTGCACCAGTTTGTTATTGTATGCGTTATTGTATGTGTTATTGTATGTGTTTTGTTCTACTGACTTTAACAGCGCTGTGGAACCTGTATTTTTCTGCATTTAAGGTTGTATATTTTTGGCGTAGTGCATACTTGCAGGTTGTGACCAAACCTTAGGGTTGAGCAGCACCTCCGGCCTTAGCTAGGTGTTTTTGGAATGGAATGCCCTGAATTCTTGCTTTGTTTAAAGTAATCATGTCTCACTCAAGCTTTTACAAGCACCAAGCCGATCGTCACGGATACACATTTATCATTAAAATACGGCAGGCTTAATTGCAGTATTTCCTATATGCTTTCATTAAAAGTTTTACTTTCTCACTCCAGCTGTCGTTTAAAGTGCCTATGATACCCGGAGTGTCCCTTTAAAAACTAGATCAGGAAATCAGACGTCGAGCCATTAGTGTGGAACGCGTTTGTCCATCGTGCTCCAGTACAGCTGGACATAGAATACAGAACGCCCCCACGTGTCTCATATACACATATACAGCTGTGCATTGAGAGGATTACGCACCTACCGATACATTTCTATTTCTGGGCTCCAATAAATACCAGGGTTTAAGCTGAGCTGCTTTTTTGACTTAAGATTTTTTCACGCAGTCAGCAACTTACACCGGGGCGCGCGCCGTAATACCAAAATACTGGCAGAAGGAGCCGATCATACGTAGTGAACTCATAACTGAGCTAATGCAGGCGGCAGGTAACAAGAAATATACCTATCCACTTATCAGGATCCCCGTCTTATACTATGCCAGAGAGGGAGAGGGAAGGAGGTGCGCATTTGCTTCCTACTGTGCTTCTTCGCCTGGTTTAAGGCCAAATTGTTTCAATTCTGCTAAACTTCACAGAAAGACATTACAAGGAAAGGGGAAAACGGCTGGAATAAAACACAGAAAACAAACACGACGACTAAACGCTACAGTAGAAAAAGACTGAGGTTCTTACACCCGTAAAGGGTTAAACAGAAGAGGGTTTACCTTGCAATGTGCTGCAGAGAGCGAAGGCCAAAAGGATCTCTTTATGGCTACAGCACCTAAATCATGATTCATACGAGCATACGATGATGAGGAGCCAAGTAGCGATTATATCTAGTCGTTAGATGAGCAGGCAGGCAAGAAAAGGGACAGAAAGAGGAAGGAAAAAACACAAAAACTTTCCTTTTCTGCTGACTGTGATTTGTATGTTACATTAGACATTATATAATAGTGCAGGATGCTACAAATTATCTTCATATTTTGGGTTCATTCCTCTTTAAAAACTTCAAGAACAACCTTCCTTGAATGAACGTCACTGCATCACATTTATTACATAAAAAACCCTAATTCTAAACACTGTTCCCAGCACAAAAGCCCTTCCTGGAGCATGAGCCGGAAAGCACAGGGCATCGCACGGAAGTCGTGACCATCTGTTGGGGGGAGTTTGTGTAAACAAAGCGAGATTCTGGGGGTGTCAGAACACACATTCATACACTACCCAATAACATCTACATAACACAGTATACCAATCATACTATTTGCATTAAGACCGGCAGTCTCGACAGTTTGGTGTTTTTTTAGGGAATGGCTGTTCCATTCTTCTGCAATTGTCACCTGGGGGATGCCTCCTGCTGTCAATCAAGCGAGTGCAAACCAATCAAGTCATTCACTGCCTGCCTTTTCCGCTTTTGTAGCTGGTTTATGTCGGTGTGCGTCAATGTGCGCACGGGCATACAGCGGGAATGCGCACGGGTATGGGGTCAGCTGTAACATGAACAACAAAAATCCCAATGCCGCCATTCTTTGTTTAAACGTATATTCACTAGTTACAGCACTGACAATATAACAGTATTTTAAATCTTGTAATATTATTAAGACAGCTTTCTGTGCTTTATTTTTGATTTGCTATCACACATAACATTCTGTATATCAATAGTGTTCTTTGAATGTTATGTACAATTTTAAAGTAAAAGGATACCAACTTACAATAAGTAGAGGGGTGTTAACCATCGTTTAGATGGTTTAGAAGTTAGGAGCCAGATAGACACATGTGTCACAGCTGGATTTGTTGCTGGTACTCCCATAGAGATCAATATAAAACAGAGCAGAGAGGTAAGAGCCAAGTCTATGGCTGGGGGGATACTAAGGTTTGTCAAGCGCTATAAGCAACAAAACGAGCAACATTGGGAAAGGAATACAGTTCCTGACAAAATACCTGTGCGCAGACTCCTCTTTCACTCACCAAACTCTGTCGCCATCTCTTGCTATGTATGATTGGGTAAACAATGGGGCTTCTCTATGGAGCACGCAATCCAATTCTACGACAAAGTATCATCTCCTTGCAATAGTACACAGTAGTGCGAGGAGAAGCATTCTTCACACGTATGACAATTGCCGTGTTAATCTTGTCTCTGCCTTTCAGTTTGTCTCCACTACACATCATGTAATATAGATTATTTGTTCTGTTAGGCAGATCCTCTAAACTTACTACTACAAAGCAGTGTTTAGCTTTCAGTGTATAATCTACAAATAAATAAATATATATATATATATGAGTCTATATATTATATATACACACACAGTATGACTGCAGACTGGATGACTACATTGCCTTTAACCTGCATTAAAAACCTAAGCAAGACAGCAAGTCCGGTTATATGGCCAATATGAGTAAGAAAGAAGACGGGAATTGATCACCTCCGCAGCATATTTTATTGCTCTTAAACTGTCTATTGGCATTGTGTATTTTTTTTAAAGGACGTTATCTCTGAACTTTCCATTAAGTCTTTCTCAGATAAGAACTGCAAAGAACACACTTTTGGGAAGCCATCAGGCTAATCTTAAAGCCTTTTTTCAATCCAATAGAGCAATTTTAACCGTTCAGTAGATAAAAAAAAAAACAAAGTCTAAATGTGATGTTTACGGCAATAGTGTGCTTGCATGATGATATACCAAAGGACACATATATTTACACTACGGGTAACTAGCAACAAACAACCTATAAACTTAAAAGAGTACCTTGTTTGTAAAAACAAGCAATATTTTAAAAGGTAAAATCTCAAACTTTATGATGTTACATGAAATCTAGATGTGTGTAGAGCTGCAATTGCTTGTAATACGGTAGCTACATATCAGATGAGTCTCTTTACACATCCGCCAGCTCCTGCACATTCCCACTAAGTTGTGCCGTTCTTTCCAGTAGAGTGGAGCAAAAAAAAAGAAACCCGAGCAGCGTTTGAGTGGAAAACTGTACTCTGTGTCTGCCCTCTGACATCATGGGTTCAGTAAACGAACCTGTTGAGTAGATGAGTGAAAGCGCATGGAAACAGTCACAGTGCCCCCCCTCGCAGCTGCCTTGGGTAGCGAGCACACTACTGCCCCTGTCAGCGCCATCAACACACTGAAAATAAATGACTGAAAGGAGAAAGGGCCTAGCAGCAGTACATTGCTCCAAATACACATTACTCAGAATATCCCATGTTACAGCGATCGGTAGTCCCTTTGCCCCTGCCCTGCGCATGTGTTCTTCCAAACCATGCCTATGTTAAAGCACTTAAGATATGCTCGATCCAGGAGATTAGTGGAGCTGTAAAACGTGCTAGGAATACCAAGTGAATCCCAAAATTGCACCAAACAAATAAAAAGACATTAACCCCTTTGCCTACACAACCACAGAATTTCTGTTTTTAATGGCCGTTACTGAAGGTTATACTTTCCTGATGAACTGCGCCCCATATGCACTCGGAGTCTCAAACAGTAGCTGTTTCCATGCCAAGGTTTTTGAGTTGCGCATAAAACCTTTGTGTGTCTTATCATCCCTTATCTGCTGGATAAACAGCAACTTTTGGGTGTATTGTGATACTAAAACAACAGATGTGTTTGTCTGGCTGAGCGGAGAACAGTAATGAAGATGTGTCAGTAAGACACCTCAGACTCTGCCGAGACAAACTTCATGCTCGAGTTCTAAAAATTCTTATTTGTTTATTTCATATTTGTTTAAAATCAAACAAAACAGTTCAGAGGAAATTAGTCTTGTGGAACGTGACTCGGGGACTCTGTGCAGAAGAGAGCGCTACAAATGAGACAATTATCCAGTGACATCCAGGACACATTATAACTATTTAGCAAACAAAAGTTTCCTTTTTTCCCCCTCTCTCCCTTAGTATTCAGTTACCATCTTCACCAGAAAGTGCCCCCTTTATGCTTTTACACGTTATGTTTACAAACACAGCTTTGTTTCACAGATCCAGCAATACAAAGCATTGATTCAGAGAGAATACCAATTATCTCACCCCGAATCACATAATAGACGCAAACCTGTCCCCTGAATCTCTACTAAATCATGCATGGCAGCCGACGGCATCGCGGAGAGAGACACGTGACGCGGCGTTTACATCGAAGGGGACGCCTTGGACGAGAGTTAATGTCAGATCTCTACACGTCCAATCAAACATTAGAAGTACGAGAATAATCAAACGAAACCAGTCCGCAGATTTCCACGAAAACGGCCATATTCCACCCAATTACCCCCCCCCCCCGCAATAAACACAATTATTTCCTCAAGCTCCTTGAAAGAAACAAAGAAGCGTTTGCGGATTTGTGGGGCGGATTTCTATTGCCCCGAGGCAGGTGTTTGAACTTTTATGAAAGATCACAAGGACCGGCTACATATTTTAAAAGAACAAGATTATTTTGATTAGCAAGTGCAAATCTACCAAGCCTGTCTGGATTTAGCTTCCAATATATAGATTTATCTATCAAGTAGCGTGCTTATTTTTAGCCAATGACAAGAAAAGTCTTAGACTGTTTTTTACTATTATTATTATTATTATTATTTTCCCTTACAAGGATGAAAATTCTGTAAATACTGCCCCCCCCCCAAAAAAAAAGTACTGGTATTTTTGCAGATAAATACACTAGGATAAATGGCTCTCTGGCTTTGTCTAATCCTGAATGGATCCTTACGCAAAACCCCAAAATATTAGATACATCTGTGAGCCGTTTACAATATAACTGGAAGAAAGTGCGCGCTCGCTGAAACTCAGATATTTATTCTTCAAACACTTCGAAGGGAAATCAAACCAAACGATGCACTTGGGCTCGTAACACAAAATACGCCGGGAAACAAATTTAATCAACTTGTAGAATTTTACTAAGCAACCACTTTAAGAGAGCTACAAAAGATGACCGTTTCCCCAAGTTTCAAGAAAGGACTCTCGCACTGGCAAAATAAACTGTCAGTTGGCTCTTATCTGGGTTTAATCACTAACCTGGGTGAATGAGTGTCTTTACTATGACACCTCAGTTAACAGTACTATTTAACTATTACCGTATTTGCTTGATAAAAAGACAAGGTTTTTCTCAGAGCAAATGTTCTGAAAAATACCCCTCGTCTTATAATCGAGGTAATCTTTCTAATCAGACCTCAAATGAGGTCTGACTATGAGACTAAGATCCAGATCCCCTGCAGCGCTGCAGGGGACCTGGATCCTCCTGTCCGATAACCTCAGCTGCTGCCGGCACTTACACCGGGTCGTCTATCACCGAGCGCCGGTGAAAATGGCGGCAGCAGCGGGGGTTGTCTACGCGCATCGCGCATACCTTCCCTGACTGCCAGAGAGCAGAATTCCCCGCAGTTGACAGCCAACAAATATCTGCTCGATGGGCGCAGACAACCCCCACCACTATGACGCAGCACCGGCGTCACATGACCTACCGGTGCTCATAGAAGTTCCGGTGGAACACTCACTGCCCCAACCAGACACCAGGGAGTCAGAAGCACAGGTAAATTGGGGGGTGTTGTATGGGTGGCATAAAGCTTTTTTGGAGGCAGAGTGCCCCATGATACGCCACTCTGCCTCCAGAAATGCCTTATACCCCTTTTATATGCCACCCTGTCCCATGAAATGCCTTTTAACCCCTATATGCCAGAGTGGCATATAGGGGTATAATGCATTTCTGGAGGCAGAGTGTCATACAGAGGGTTAAAAGGCATTTCTGAAGGCAGAGTGGCAAGCCTGGGGGCAGATGTGCTTAACTAGGGGGGGGGGCAGGTTGGCAAATAAAAGGAAACATATTTTTCTCAATCATGGCTTTTATTAAAAAAAAATAGTTTACATGAATTAACATTTACTGGTAAAACTTTTTTCCTATAGGATCGTCTTATATTCAGGCTTTCTTTTTTTTCCCTAAATTAATATTCAGATTTTGTGGGGTCGTCTTATAATCAAGCAAAAGTTTCAGGCAGGTGTGACAAAATGCTGTAAAATACGAATCGAGCAAATATATATATATATATATATATATACACACATACATGCATACACATATATATATACACACACATACACACACACACACAAACAAAGTCTTAAAAGCGAAATGGTATTTAACTTAAGGTGCATTTTTAACTTGAGTTTGCAATTATGATTTGCCCGCTGATCACAAACATCTGCCCCACTTTAAAATGCATTGAGCAGAGCCAAGTTATATTAACAGAAGTGGGACTGTTACATTTTAGAATGCAGAAACGATCAGAATAATGCAGAGTACTTGAAACTTAATACTGATAATACCTGTTTCCAGGATGAAAACTATCAGGAAAGACTAACGGACCTCAATACGTATAGTGTGGAGGAGTGAAAAGAGATATGATAGCAACATTTTAATACAGGGATTTAACAGGCGGAAGAAGAGTTAGAACAAGAGGTCATAGTCTCAGTCTAAAACTAGAGGGACACAAGCTTAGATGGAATGTAAGGAAGTTTTACTTTACTGAGAGGGTGGTAGATCCCAATACAGTGAAATAATTTAAAATCATATATAAGATAGGTATAAAGCTATCCTGACTCTAAGACAAGACCGAGGACTGATTAAGGTTTGAGTTTGTAATCAGGAAAAGGGGGGCAGGCTAGATGGTTGTTATCTGCTGACAATTCTACATTATCTATGTGTCTACTATTTCAATTCTGGTACCACCTGAGGCCATGGACTTTCTTTGCACTTTGAGTGACAATATATATTTTTAACCATCGAAGAGGGCTATACTTCAGAAGGGTGATTGGTACAACAGGTGGGACATGCATGCCAACACTGATCTTCTGAATGAGAGTAAAGCAGAAGTACCAACCCTCTGGATTTCTGCCAATCCACTTACAATAAAAACAAGCCTATCCACCTCATTCACAACACTTCTCGATCCACAGCGCACTTCTACAAATCCAGATTTTGCCCAAATCATCATATTTGATTCTATGCCACCATACACTACACGATAAACACATCAACCTGCAGCAGTTATATGCTAAATGCATGCTAAAGCTGTAAGTCCGCACATAGACCTTGTGGAAAAGGGGCCATGAATAATATTATGCCCATGTTATAATTTTCACTTTTGTTTGCTGGACTTTGAATTGTGCTAAACCTTATATTAAAAAGGTCATGCTGGTATTACCCTTATATCTCATCTCATTTTATACCATTGGAAGTCACGATTCGAGTTATTATGCGCTAAATAAAAAAGAAATAAAATCCTCAAACATACAGGTTTATTTTCATAAAACGTAAACAAGGGTGTACATTACATTTCATACAGCTCATTATTACACCAAGTAAAATGTCATTGCGTTCAAATAAGTGCTTGTGACTCGTCATTCAGCGGTAGGTTTCCTTCTGTATCATTTACGGTGCCGCTGGTGTACATTTCCAATGGATTTTACTCTTAACACATGAAAGCATTCGGAAACATGCACTAGGAAAGGACAATCGAGCACATGCTTAGTGACAACAAAATGAATACGTCAATAGTGATTATGTTACCTTTTAAACATACACAAAAACACTGCGCTGTTAAGTAAAATATTTGAAAGAAACTGGTTAAGATCTCTTTGCTCTCTGTAAGCTATTGAAGTTACAATTTTGAGAAGATTTGACACTCTCAGTGTTCCATTTAAACAAATGTGAGTTTACTGCTTGTCAAAAAAACCAAAAAGAGATACTAATGAGAAGATGGTGCTGTGTAAAAGCAATCCTGCACTGATTTCACAAAAGGCTAAGGACGTGCTGACTTTTCTTGCTCACCGTAAGCATTCCTAATTTGCCTGATTAGTCCTCAACAGACAGATGTAATAAACAGCATTCAGAAGTTTTCCATATCCATATAATAAAAAGGCTCACACGCTGCTACGTACCCAACATACAATAAGCATGACTCCACTCCACATTTTATACAATGCACTACAATAATGCTCCATCAGCCTCTCTGATCTTTCAATAGGGTAATTCATCATTTTAGGGGTCTGATTTCACATATTAACCCAATGATTACAATGACAGAAAGCACCTCTGTAGCAACATCTGTAGAGAGTATGCTCAATAAAGACTCAGAATTACACAGCCACCCAAAATCAATAAATGTCCAGAAACATTCTCAATCCACATACGAAACAGATTCTAAGGACCCAGGACCTTTCATTTTAAAAAAAATAAATTGACTTTAATTTAAGATGGTCATAAATGCTAAAAAAACGCAAGCCCAAGAAACTGGGCTCTGAGATTAGTGTTTGGGAAAAAAGATCCTCATATTGTAACGCCACTTCCCTCCCGCAGTACATTTTAAACATCGTGAGAATAAATGGCTTTGGAAGGTGTGAATTCTTACATGAATTTTAATAAGGAAACACCTAAGAAAATGATTGACAATCATGTTATTGTCAAATTAGCTCTGAGAAAAAAAAATGCCCCTAGTATGTCATTTAGGTTACACTACACGCAATGCACACATCAGTGCACTTCTTGACAATAATTACACAGAACATGTTCTAAAATGCAAAACAAGAAATAATTCCAAGTGTGGAGTTAATGCTCGCCAATATATATATATATATATATATATATATCTATAATATTAAATGTATGTGTGTGTGCGTGTTTATGTGTATATATGTGTTTTTAATATTTATTTGAAGTGTGTGTGTTTGTGTATACAAACACTTAAAATGAATATTCATACCCACACATACACATATAAAATTAAACATTTGATCTACTATAATTATTAAGTGATTAATGATTATTTTAAGAAAGTATGAAATGATGCAAACCAAAAAATAATAAGGTGATTTCATTTAAAGCTCTACAAAAATAATGCTGCTTGCATATAAGATCTAAACCGCATCCTGATTAAAGTAACACATGGTTTATAGTGTATTAAAACAGTGTATTAGATCATAGCGTGCATATTGTTTAGTGCACAGCTTCAGAGGACACAAGAAAGAAAGCAAGTATCCAAGAATGGAACAGCAAAAAGAATTCAAATACAAAATATTGGTTTATCTTTACGCAACAGCAAGAATAAGACAGACACACAAATTATACATCAAAATCAAGAGGAGTTATTAAACAGTTTTTTAAAAAGTATCTTGATTAATCAAACGGCCTGCAATGCACCCAAATCGGTCCTGCTTCAACCTAAAGAAACAAACATGGATCTTGGATGCACACTACCAATGTCAGAAGAAATCCCATCTAGATGTTTATGCTGAAATTCATTCAGACAAGGTTTCCTCCTGTCATAACACAATCTGTCTTCAGTGCTACATCTGGCTCGGCTGGTTACATGCAACCAAACATGTGGAACCAATTTAAATGCTATCCATACTCATTCCAGCACATTCAGGGGTGAAAAAAACCTGTATCTTTATGTCGTCCCGCAGAGGAATGAAATGGCTTCCAGCTAACAGATGTGGGTTTAAAAAATAAAGAAACAGACACACAAAAGACTTTCAGATTACTAATTATTTTTTCTAATACACTTTAATCGTGCCAGAGACCCTCACAACAAATGGAACTGCAACTGAAAAAATAGGATTAAAAGCAGGCAAAACCATGGGTTACGCACACCCCATGTGAGACATTCAGACCAGGCTTGGGATATGCTATTTAAGTGTGCCAGCCCACTGCAGATGTTACCGCTGTTGCTATAGTGTCACTTTCAGAATAGCAGCATATATATATATATATATATATATATATATATATATATATATATATATAGAGAGAGAGAGAGAGAGAGCGACAAGCTATAGATATTATGTCATTTTTGTGTTAAAAACAAAAATAGAAATGACAAAAAAAAAGGGCCGGGCTAACTGTGATAGACCATAAACTTCTTAATACCATTAACAAAATGTTATAGTTCAGAAGTGAGCTTAATTGTATAATGTGAAGAGCGTCCTTACCAGATCCACTGAATTGGCTGCTTCCTAGTGTCGTCGGTCTGGTTTTCCCACTATTAACAGGTGGGGAAAACATCTGGAAAGAGGAAAAGGATTTTGTTTTAGGTAGACTATACATCTCGATACACAGCAGCGTCCAACTTATTTAACAAACCCCCTCTGTTAGTGCAAATTGATTTATACAGAATTGAATTAACTATATTATTTATTTACCGAAATAAAAGGATTCCGGTTACGGTAAAAAAAATTTCATGGCAAAGCTTATCATCTCAACAATACAGATACTACACGTTTCATCTCTCCATAGAGACGCTTAACGAATATGCAAAAGACACCAAAAACAGACTTCAATTTTCACATGACAAACATATGGGTTATAAACAGGTAGAATCAAAACAGAGTTTATATAGGGCAGCATGCAAGGATTAAACCATTTGTCTAAATACGTCTTGTGCCTTGACGGCTAATCCGTCACCAATTTGACTACTACACTTCTAAAAAAAAAATCAGGTAAAATAAGGGGACGTAATCGGGTTTAAACCGAATTTAATTGGATTGGCGCTTTTGGGGTCAATGAGACGTCTACAACTTGTAAACCAATTGACCCCCGCAGTCTTTAAAGTGATTACAAGTTGGGAGTCTAGACATGACATCAAAGTGAAGGTGTCCAGTCCTCAGGCTGCCTGCTTGGCGTGCTCTCTTTACCGTGTGTAAGAAGTCATAAGAAGAGCCCGAAGGATATCGTACCGCACTGAAATCCAGCAGGTCACTCAACTCCTTGTCTGTTCCTATAGCGGCCATCCGCTGCTGAGGATTCATCGTCAACCACTCTGATCAGCTCCTAGGACACAGCAGAAAGCACACTTACCATCTGCATCACAACCCCCCCCTGCACTACACTGCCACCATGATCAGCCCATCTGACTCTATGATAGAGGGTGGGAGGGCGCAGGGAAAGGGATAAAGCACAGCTCTTAAAAAGTAACAACTGCCTGGGAAGTTTCAGTCACCAGCCCCGTCTCATATGGAGGAAATGGGGAGCACAAGTGACTGTTGGGATCATAACACCAGCGAAAGGAAGTAGAAGAAAGGGGAAAAATAGAGAGATGAAAAAAAAAGACAACTCAGACAAAAAAAAACCCATGAAGTGACTCACCATCGTCTGCAACAATAGAGCTGGCAAGTTTACTCTCCCTGTGCAAAACTACAAGCCCGATAAGAAGGAAGGGGCAAAGGGGGTACAGCGCTTAACCATTCCAATGCCAGGAGGCAGTGAACTCATTGTACAGCTAGCCCCCCTACCCGGTTAATTACAGCCGGGAGCTGCTGGTGCTGAATAAAACTAGTCACATTAAAAAAGCAAAGGCTCTCGATCCACTTGATGGGGGTATAAAGGAGATGGCAGAAATCTCCTCAGGTATCACGGGGGTTGTTTAAGGGGTGTTCCCAAGTTTTGGATGAGCTGCTCTCGGTATGGGGTGTCCACACATCCCCCTTGCTGGAAACACATGCACAGAATACACAAGAAAAGGGGTGCACACACAGACCAACCGACCCCCCGCTCCATCCCCGCACACGCAGCCGGCATTTACCTTGTTTCCGTTTAAACATCCAACAATTGGGTTGAAGTTTATTTAGGTCCCCGTCTACCTTCCTACCCGGTGCTTGACGACTGTTGGCCCCTGCAACCGGATTGAAACAGAATAATGTCCCCTAGAATTCAGTGGTTTTGCGTTCTTTCACTATTCGGAAAGGTTTTGGATTTCACCCGATAGGAACTTGTGGGTCTCCCTCAGGCAGACATTTTTTTGCTCGTCGAGCCTCAGCACTACGTTAGCTACCAGCTAGGTATTCCTCCGCCATGCAGAGTAAGAGATCCGGTACTTCTTTACTTCAGTTAACTCCTCCGCCGAACGGACTGTGCAGACCCTGTTCTGGAGAACATAGATCCGGCGAATAAGAGGGCGGAGGAATACGGCGGTGGGGAGGGGGTAGAGTGCGCGCCTGGAATATGCTGGGATGCGAGGGCGCAGTTCTGGCTCGGTTTCGCGTGCTTCTGACTCTCCTGTTTCGTTATCGCAGAGCTGGTCCCCTCATGGGACTGCTGGTCCCACCGCCAGTGTAAGGATACTATTAATTGGGATTGGTGGAAGTGTCCTTCGCAGAAGGGGTCGGTCACAGACAGCAGCTGCAGGATCAGCAGCTCTCCAGGGGTATCTATTGTGGCAGACAGCGATCGATACTGTCAGAAATTCTTGATAAATGTACTGTCGTTGCAGCCTTTGGCATCATTAAGGCATATCAAATTCAATACCCCCCTTCCTTAAATCCCGCAGCTTCGTGGTATGAGGTGAAGCTCTAACTAAACTCCCTAGTTCAGTGCCGGTAAGCGTGTATGCGGTTACATTGAGCCCTTGTGGTCCCACTCTCAACCCGTTGTGGGGTTACGGCCCTGTGTTTAGGGTGCAGTGCCCCCACTTGTTACGTTGTAAATTCGCTGTGTTGAGATGCGGCCTGCCGCGCTGTTTCGGGGGTGAACGTGTTAATGGGGCGCGCGCCCGGCCCGTCGGCGGAACACGTGACATGCCTTTCTGGTGGCTGAGCGCCAGCTGAGGCTCCTGAGTTCAGATGCGCGGCGCAGGGGCACAGCTTGCAGCTGCAGGCCGACGGTGCCGTGTGTGAGCACAAAGCGCTCTGCGGCCTGCCTGCTCCGTACTTAAATTTTATAGACGCTGCTATTCACACAGACGTTTGGATGGTGGTTGTGGGAATTACGTCAAACAGCTGCCTATCTGAAAGTACATGTCATTAGTACAGGGTGATGGAGAGTATGGTTTCTGCTATTCTGTACAAATATGACGTGAGAATTACAGAGATTACGTCAGTTAAAGCCTATGCTGGCTTCTAAAGGATGTCTTGGGTCAATTGAAAATGTGGGAATCAATTGTTCGATCTTTACAGCCCCATCATTTTCTGCTGCCCTGTACTAAATATATATATATATATATATATATATATATATATATATATATATATATTTCAAAGCCAGCAGTTTCTTTGTGTTCCGCAACCCTGTGTACATGGTGGGTGCTGTATAAGTAAGAAAATGTTCCTTGGCCTAGGATTTGGCACAGATTGCCACATTACAGTTGATGTCCCCAAATTACCAAGAATAGTGAACTTTCCCCAACAATGTAGGAAAACATGGGGTATGGTTTGGCTTGGTAAGCAGTCTCGAAAGTCTGCTGTAAAGATGTTTTGTTTAAAAAATAAATAATAAAGTTAAGATCTTTAACTTTTTTCTTTCACTGGAGAATACACCTGGGCGCTTTTAATGTATCTGTTCATGAAGACTTCATGACTATTATAATGCAACATAAAGACCTTCATGTTTACGCCATTTGTGAATATGGAAATAAACATATACCATGTTTACTATTGATACAAACCTGTCATCAGTGTTCTTCCAAAGCCACTATCATCAAGGTAATTATGTAAATGGAGTCATGCTACATCTTTTGTTCCTGGCAGGAATAGAGCCAACCTACTGTATATATCATATTGTATAAAACGCAGGGCAGGGTAGAATTGGATTGCAAGGAGAGCTACTTGGAGTGCTTTGCTAATTGTAGGCACTCAAATAATTATTTGTGTCAGTTTGATGTGTAAATGCACCTTCTGGGTGTATGTAAAACAATTGGATGGTTTACTGTCATGAAGGGTCAACTCCAGTTTTATTCCAGGAAGGAAAGCTCAATTAGTCATTGTAATATTGTCAAAAACTGCAGACACTCAGAGATGACTTTTAACAGCAACTTTCTTTATTTTGTTTCTTAACACCACCATATTCCTCCTTCCATGCCCCAGCTCCCAGCAAGCTAATCCCACACTTCCTGTTCCTGTCCAGAGTCCTCTTCCCTTAAAGGGAAAGAGATGCTTACTGTATGTTACATCACCCCCTTTTTTTAAAAAACAAAAAACAAAAAAAACTTTTGAAACATAAACATTACAACATTACGATTATTGGAAGGTTAATAATCCCCAAATAGGATTTAAATTATCATTACTATGCCTCCTCAATTAATCTTGATGGGGCTCTTCTTTCCCTCACAGGATAGCGTCTTGTATGGCTGAGACCATCGTTTTCCAATGAACTATTTATGTCCTTTGGAGCATTACTGTGTGCAGTAACAGCTTCGCCGGTCTGATGTGGTTCAACAACATTTGCTGTAGGTATAGTTTTGAAGTGTGAAGCATTTCTAGTTATGGAGTGTCCATCTCGCTCCGCTGTAACCATGCTTCCTTTTCTGGCAGTTACATAGTATTCTGCTGGGTCATACACTGGAGTCGTCTTATTATGCGGCCTTTGACGTACAACAACTTTATCACCCCTGTGAAGAGAAGATGGCTGGGCATGACGTCTCTTGTCTGCATACCGTTTCATTTTCTCCTTGTTATGCATATCTGTTGATCTTACAGTAGATTTATCTGGTAGTGTATGTGTAGCCACATCAGGAATACGAATGCGAGGGGTTCTGTTAAAAAGTAGTTGTGCAGGAGCAGCATTAGTTGTTGAATGTGGTACATTTCTGTAGTTGCGCAGGAATCTGTACAGTGCCTGCTTCAATGGTATATGCTCCAAATGAGCTGCTTTAATTCTCTTCCCTAACGTGCGCATAAATCTTTCTACGATTCCGTTTGCTTGTGGCCAGCAGGGTGTTATCTTTCTGTGAGTGAATCCAAGATATTCTGAAAATTGTACAAACGTATGGCTATTAAATGGAGGCCCATTATCCGTTTTGACTACTCTTGGAATGCCAAATGATGAGAAAATATTGTCTAACTCCGGTATGATACTAGAAGCTGAGGTTGACGTGATGAATGCAATTGCAGGAAATCTTGAATATTCATCAATAGTCACCAAAATGTATTGACCATTAGGCAGCGGCCCATAGATATCAACTGCAATTTCCTCCCAGACAGTTTTAGGTAGAGGAGACATTTGTAAAGGTTCCGACTTTGAGGAATGGGTAACTAGCTGACATGTGGAGCAATGTTTTATAGTGTTTTCAACCAATTGATCCATGCTTGGAAACCATACTTTTTCCCGGAGAAGTTTTTTTGTACCCACAATTCCCAGATGGCCTTCATGAGCAATTTGTATCACTAAGTGGCGTAAAGCCTTAGGAACAACCAGCTTGGTGCCTCGGAGAATGAGACGCTCCTCTGTGACTGACAGCTCTGCCCTTACATTGGAGAATGATTTCAGTTCCTTGAGATTTATTTCAGGATCTGGAAATTTTGTTCTTTGAATTTCATGCCATTTTCCGTTCTGTAAGATGTGGATTAAGGCACACAGTGTCTTATCATTTGTAGTCGCCGCCACAAACTGAGCAGCTGAAAGTGCCTTTGGTATTGCATGAGTTGTGACAAAGTTGATATAGTCTTCAGTAGACCAATGAGTAGGTTGATTCACTTCTGTGGGATGTCTTGAAATGTAGTCAGCTGGATTGCTGTATTTTCCAGGTCTATGAACAATTTTGTAATTATAGCCTTGTAGTCGCAGACCCCACCGTTCAATCCTTGCAGGCATTTTGGCTCGTGGATTTCCAAAAATGGTAAGTAAAGCCTGGTGGTCTGTTACAATGGTGAAAGGAGCTCCATAGAGAAACAGATGAAAATGCTCACATCCCCAGACAACTGCTAAGCTTTCTTTTTCAGGCTGAGAATATTTTTTTTCTGTGCTAGTTAAGCTTTTACTGGCATAGGAAATAATGAATGGATCAGACTTGTTAGCTTTATATTGCACTAGGATAGCTCCCAGTCCCACTGGACTTGCATCCACAATCAATTCAGTGCGTAAATCTGGATCAAAATAAGCCATTGTTGTTGTCGAACAGAGTTCACTTTTAATAGCATCAAAAGAGACTTGGCATTCTGGAGACCATTTGAATTCACAGCTCTGTTTGGTGAGTTCTCGTAATGGTGCACTAATTGTGGAAAAGTTTGCAATGTATCTAGCACAGTAGCTGGACATGCCAAGAAAGGAACGAACTTCACTGACATTCTGAGGAACTGAGGCCATTTTGATTGCCTGTACCTTATTTGGATCAGGCTGCATTCCAGCTGCCGAGAAGATGTGACCATAGAACTCCAAGGAAGTTTTGTTAAATTCACATTTCTGTTTATTCAAGGTAAGACCCTGAGATGATAAACACTCAAAAACAGCACGTAATGCACAATTGTGTTCAACCTGGGTTCTACCAAATACTAGAATGTCATCACTGTAGTTGAAAACATTGGGAATATGATGAATTACATTCCTTATAGCATCTTGAAAGATTTCTGCAGCAGAACAAACCCCAAATGTTAACCGTTTATATCTTCTGAGGCCTAAATGTGTAGAGAATGTTGTCAGGTATCTGGATTCCGGGCTCAATTCCAGCTGATGGTAACCCTTATTAAGGTCCAGTCTTGAAAATACAGTTGCGCCATTTAGCAGATGGATAATGTCATTTATTGTGGGAGAGATGTGTCTTTCCCGCTGAATGGCAACGTTTGGAAGGCGCATGTCAATACAAAGTCTCACCTTGTCAGGAAATTTGGGTTTTGGAACTACCACAATTGGAGAAACCCATGGAGTGGGACCAGTGACACATTCAATGATGTCTTGCTCTTCTAAACTTTGGAGTTCTTCTTCTACTTTTTGTCTCAGATGAAATGGAATTCGCCGATGAGCTTGTGCAACTGGGCGAATGTTCTCATCCACATGAAGATGTACCTGAAAGTCTTTCAATTTTCCAAGGCCACTGAACAAAGAAGAAAATTCATTTAGCATATGTTGTACATCCTTGTCATCGGGATCAACTATCGTATGAACGATCTGGATGAGACCCAGGTTCATGGCGGTATGGTAACTAAGAAGACAGCCTCCAGATCCTTGTAAGATGTAAAAATTTGTCCTCTGACTTTTATCCTTGTAACTAATGTCAGCATCAAATTTTCCCATGGTAGGTAGTGGGGTTTGTGAACCGTATGGGAAGATTTTAGTGTGAACACTTTCTAGAACAGGCTTCAATTTCAATAGTTCATATGTGTCACTGTCTAAGATATTCACTGATGCTCCAGTGTCAATAGTAAATGCAATGTCAGTGCTGAATAAAGTGAGTGTAACACTAGGAGACTGTGCAGATTTACCAGTGGAAGTAATGAAAACATAGTCACCCGTCGTGGTGGAAATCTCCTCTGCCTCTTCATGCAACATTTGCACATTAGCTTTGTGTGCTGAGCTGAACGAAGTCTTGGTATTTGTTGATTTGCAGACAGCAGCAAAATGGTTCTCCTTCCCACATTTACTGCATGTTTGGCCTAAAGCTGGACATTTATTTATATGAGGAAAGTTCTTCCCACATCTGTAACATGTTTTATTCCGTTTTGTGCGGATGTCAGGTGTAATTTTATGTCGCATCTGATGCACATGTGAATCAGGTTCCTTTTCTATTGAAGCTGCTTGATAATCTGCAATTTCTATGGCACGAGCCATTTTAAGAAGGTCAGGCAGAGTATAGTCTTGCTGTAATGCTTTGCGGCGTATAGTAGATGATGTGCAAGATACAATAACTTGTGTGATAATTTCATCATCAACATCAGCAAAAGCACATCCTTGGGCCAGGTCTTTTAAGCGTGTGACATATGTGTCCATGGATTCTTCTGGAAGTTGCTTAGTAATCCTAAATTTGTATCTCTCATATCTGATGTTCTGTCTAGGGTTGAAATAATCTGTTAAGGCTTTGGAGCAGCCACAGTATGTATCAGTATCTGCAGCAGATAGTGTGCTGAATATGTCATATACCTCTGTGCCAGCATAGTGTAGCAATAAAGCTCTTTTTCTTTTATCATCTTTTATGTCCATAGCATCCAGAAAGTTGTCAAATCTAGTAAGCCATTTCTTCCAGTTATGAGCCAGGTTATTAACATCAGTTGTATCAAACTTTGGGAACATGTGCAGGGAATCTGCCATTTTAGCTGTGCTCACCAGTGTGCAGCAGAATAGTGTCTGTGTGCAGCAGGTCTCCAATTCTTCTCCTCGTCGCCAATTGTAATATTGTCAAAAACTGCAGACACTCAGAGATGACTTTTAACAGCAACTTTCTTTATTTTGTTTCTTAACACCACCATATTCCTCCTTCCATGCCCCAGCTCCCAGCAAGCTAATCCCACACTTCCTGTTCCTGTCCAGAGTCCTCTTCCCTTAAAGGGAAAGAGATGCTTACTGTATGTTACAGTCCTGTATTAAAAGCACTGTTAAATCATAATAGTCCTCAAAATACCGTAATATAACTGTCTGAGCTATGCATGATATAGGGTCTGTTAAACCGTGCCACCAATCGTAAAGCATAGTGAAACCAACCGGTTTCCATGTGTTCTGCGAATGCATCTGCCATCTTTAGCTTTAGTGAATAGCGAATAGTCTCCGTGGCGCTTGGCGGAATATAAAGGGGAACTCACAGGGTTTTTTGTTGGTGGTATAGTTGTACAGTGAGTAGGGATTTAACCCTTTAAGGGGCAAGGTTATTTTACAGTGTTATATGTGGTATATCAATTTTGCATGTTTTAGCTTTGACTGTTTCCCACTAACCGATTTAGTGTGCAAGGACTTTCTTCTGAAATAGGTCTATTATTTATAGTGTATTGTTTTTATATTGCACCTTCAAAATCTACACTTGGCAAGTGCAAATAAAAAAATAAAATATATATATATATATATATATGTTGTTGGCTCATATGCCTGGTATTTTCATTTATTTTGGTAGTTATGGGGTTAAATATTGATGCACATCACTGTTTCCAAACTAGATTAAAAAAAAAAAGTTAGCCCCAAGAAAAAGCAAGTCTGTTTTATTTATATTTTTAAAGTTCACAAAGGACAATATTTTACTAGAGGCATATTTAACACATTAACCATTTCAGTGCCAATCTGCCAACATTGGTGTAAGATTTAGGGTATTTTTTCTTTTTCTTTCTACATTTCTATCCCAGGGTATTTTTCTGACTGAATATGTGAAAGTATCCTGCATGCATGGTTTAAGTCGTGTTTCTCAGACGTTGTGATGTTACAACTGGAACAGTTTTCAAACTTGGAATTTTAACGGATCACTTTAATGGGCCCATGTCTCATGCGAGACACAGAGGTTCCATATTCTTATTTAACCTCATCATATATATTCTGTAGGAGCACATCCCTTGAAGATTTCAGACACCCTGCTTACCTAGGTGGTCCACAGTAACCACAATTCTAATGGGAGTAATCTCCCACTTCTCCTGAGCACGTGGAGATCACATATGTGTTATGTTCGTGTTACACAGTCACAAGAGACACCCCTACCCCTTGCATGATCACAGTTGAATTAGGAAGGTGCACCTCGTGCTTTTGGTGGTAAAACTAACCCTAAACGCCAAAATAAGCCACACAAATGAAATATTCTCTGAAAGCACATTACCTGAGGATTCCAAAGCCAACCCGCTTACCTTTCTAGGTGGCCCGTTGCAAACACAATTCTAATGGAACCTGGAAAAAAATTTTCAGGTCAGGAACATTTTGAGATGGTTGCTGCATGCTAGGTTACCTGGGACAGTAAAGGAAACTCAAAAAGGGCGATCCCCCGCTTAGCCTGAGGGTGTAGATACCACAAATGTGTGGTTTATTCAGCGTTGTGCAGTCACAAGAGACCCTCGAATCATGGGGGTACAAAGAGGCTTCACATTTTACAGATGAACCAGCAAGCTGACACAAATTTATAAGGAACAGAATCTGGGGGATTTTCTTCCTGTAAGTTCTATCAGCATGGCACATTTTGGGATGGATGCTGTACCCTTGATTACCTGGGGCAGCAAAGAAAACTGAAATACAATAATCTTCCACATCTCCGATGTAGATACCATACTGTATATCATGTAGATCAGAGGTTGCAATTTTTTTTTCCACAGCTGTGCTAGGAAGACACACCATGTTTTTGAGGGGTAGTTGTAGGGACCTGTTGGTGGTTCGTGAAAGCATTAGGTAAAGTTAATGTTAGGGTCGGTTACTGTATAGTGATAGGGATGATGAAGATTAGGTCACTGGCTATTGATCTGTGAGTATAATCAATAAGTGACCAATAGGGATAATAATCGGTGGTTACATAGAATTTTATTAGGTAAAAAATGAAATATGTATCGTTCTGTGCACAGGTTGACCTGCAAAACATACATCAGTGAGATGTCATTCAGTATGTTATGCAGCGCCACCACATCGTTCTTATGGAATTTAGTGAATATGCCTCTGTCAGATAATGTATCTGGATGGAGTTTTTCCGACTGCATGTAGTTTTTGTAGTCAGATGTTCTACTATCATCCTACATAAGCATGTAAGAAAAAAAATAAGCCTGCAGCATTACTTTGTAATAATAGTAGGGTATGTTTCTGCAATTTCTTACAAGTTAAGCAACCCGTTTTTCTTTAATGTCAGTGCTATAGCTAATGGCTGCAAACAACATAACATGAACAATTACTTTGCTGTTTAGGTAAAATAAACAAATCTAACTTCCTGATTCAAGCAGTGGAATGACTCTTGTGGAGCATCCAAGAGACTTTATTTTATTCATCTAGCTTGATGTTCGTGTTTGTCTTGGAGGGCAGTGGTTTTTGCCTTAGTACCCTGCCGTGAATTCAGTGTCTTTCTGATGGTGGAGTCATGAGATGGTGTTATGCCCATATACACTACTTTGAGACGCCACCTTGCACGGTCTGCGGTGCTCAGATTGGTACAGGATTTTTACCAGCCCGGTGCCTGCACTTGAGAGTAAAAGCAAATCACTACCACAGGGTATCCTCAGACAGTTGATAAATCGATCTTCTAGCTTGTTTGAGCAGGGTCCTCATCGCACGTTTGTTTCTGTAAATTTCTTATATACACTTCTTGTTATGCCCTGTTTACTCATTGTACAGCACTGTGGAATATGGTGGTGCTTATTAGAATAGGATAAGAGTGTCATATTAACGGTCGAATGGCCCCCAGCTGCCCTTCCCGACAGGATGCCCTCATGTGCCAGTGCTCTACATTTAGTTGTGCAGAAAAGTTACTATAGGGGGAGATTTTGGATCTTTCGAGCTGGTTCATTATAATTATTATCCACCAGGGAGGTTATTTGCCCCAAACATCTGCCCTCCATCCTTTAGCTCTCATTGTATGCCTAGTCGGACTATGTGGCCACTGTCTTGAGGAATTTATTAATGGTTGGGGTTGCGAGCGTGTTAAATGAGTATCTGCAATGGTATTTGCATTGATCTTTTAAATGTGAGAGACTGTGGTTTATTGCAGACCAATAGATTTTGCTGATATGCTGTTTTGCATTTCTTCCAAGCCAAGGGGGTGGGGGGGGGGGTTATGAAGGTGTTAACTGCACAGAGAAGGCACCTAATTATTGCCTTTATTTGCATGCAGAAAAAAGGCTACAATACGTATATCTCCTTAAAAACAGAACAGTGCTGAAATAGTAAAACTATAAAACTGCATCAGGTTCAACAAGAAACACACAAACCGATATTTTTTTTTTCTTTTCTCAAGCGATTTGTGTAGCACTTTACATAACACATGGGTTCTGGAAAACTCAAAACAGAGATGAACCGACGGATAAAGCGTGACCTGCTTCCTGCCATCTTTTACCTCTTTCTCTGTAGCTTAGTATTTATAATTTATAAATGAAGCTGTTACTGTGTTTGTAAACCATGACCAATCCTTCTGCGTAGTTTGCGGGCTAGGAAGAAACCTGCTATTTCTTAGATCAAATCAAAAACTTCATCCATAGTCTAGTGGCATTAACCGGCTCCAATAGAAGAAAGGCACGCCGTAAACCCTACAACTGAATCAGAATGCATCCGAATGCCATTACTCACATTGCGAGGACGAAACAGCTGCTATGATCCTTAATTTCATTTGTTATGAGCAGTGCATTTCAGATGCTGCCTAGCCTAGCGAGAGCAAGAATTAATGTCAATGATTTAGCTATTTTTAACGTTTATATATTTAGACACATAACAGTGCTATGAACGATCTTGCCCCAAACGACACAAATTGATTTTCCTTCACAAATCCCCTGCCTTTAACCTCCTCCCTTGGAAAACTGTTGATACAATCTAAGCCTTTTAGGAGGCAGTGGAAGGTCATTAAAAGAATATTGATTTATATTTGTTGGCATATGTTTATGGACACCTAAACATAAAATGTGATAATTAGAAAAACACAATACTGTTACAATATATCGAATCAAGCATAACTCATGATCCAAAGGACACATCTCATGTTGTTGGCTTTCCCTTCAGTACAGTGAGATTACCAGGGTAGGACAAGCATGAAGTCCAACTGTGGATGAGGGGTCTGGTGCTGTGGTTTATTTTGGGATAGATTAACCCCTTGATGACAATTGCCGGTCCGGGCACGTCACGGAAATTCATGTCGATAACGACAAATGACGTGCCAGGACCGGCACGTCATTAAACGGGTGCAGAAAGCGATCTATTTTCGCTTTCTGCACCAAAACGGCGTTGCTGTAATGCCTCGACCTCGAGGCATTCAGCAACGCCATTATCGGCACAAAGGGGCCATCTCTGGCCCCTCCCCGGGGCGTCAACATCCGCCATACTTTGTATGGCGGCGGACGCCCGTTTTAAAAGCGTTTTAAAATCGTTGATCGCCTCCTAAACTTAAATGGTGTCGCTGGAATGCCTCGATCAGGAGGCATCCAGCGACACCAAACACTTACCTTTGGATGGGCTGTGACCGCTCCGGAGAGCGGTCACAGCCGCAGCTGCCGGTGATCTTCGCCATCTGCAAGATGGCGGCGGTCCGGGAAAATTCAATACAGAAACAATAAAGTCTAAAAAGTTCGCTAGACGGTCTCCAGACCCTCTAGAGAACTCTGGCTCCACTTGCAGGTTGAATATAGGTACTGCATTCAACCATGCAAGTCAATGGAGCTCAGCTTTCTAATCACAGTGTGATTAGAAAAAATAAATTAAAAATAAAATAAAATTAATAATAATTAGAAAAAAAATAGTAAAAAAACAGTAAAATGTAAAAATAATTTCCCACTGATGTCACTATCAGGGGAACCTTCAAGTTGAAAAAAAATGTTAAAAAAAAAAATATATATATAAAAAATATATTTTTGTGAGCAAGTCCTAAAATTAGCATATTAGCTTAAAACAATTCTCGCATGGAAAGAGTTAAAATACTGGCATATTAAATGCCCATGGGGTGTCTACTTTTAAAAAATGTATGATTTGATGGGGTAAATTGAATTGGCCGGGTTCAACAAGGTCCCAATTAACACGGGGGGAAGGATGGCCACACATCTAATTTCCAATTAGAAAAATGCACACGTACCAAATGTGGCCTTTTAGTTCCCCCCAAAAATGACAAACCCATGCATGTGGGGTATCACTGTACTCAGGAGATGTTGCTGAACACATATTGGGGTGTCGTGTGACAGCGGCATATACCAGGAGCTGTAAATTCATACATAAAGTAGGTGTGTGTGGGAAAAATACACACACAAAAATACTACTGCAAACTTTGAAAAAATGCTGGTGGTAAAATGTGTGCATGCAAAGAGTTAAAATACCCTGGGGTGTCTAGTTTTCAAAAATATATGGTTTTGTTGGGCATACTGAAATGGCCCGGCTCAAAGATGTACCAAATAGGGCATGGGCAGTGGATCCCCAAATGCCAAAGTGCAACATTGAAAAATGTGCATGCCCCAAATGTGGCCCTTTTGCCCCCAAACAGCCAGGCAAAATCATTCATGTGAGGTATCGCTGTACTCAGGAGATGTTGCTAAACACATATTGGGGTGTTTTTTGATAGTGACATATACCAGAACCTGTTTATTTATACCTAAAGTAAAATGTGTGTGAAAAAACAAATGCAAAAAAATTACTACCATAAAGTTTGACAAAGGCTGATGGTAGAATAAGTGCTTGGAAAGGGTTAAAATACCAGCATTTGGAATACCCTGGGCTGTCTAGTTTTCAAAAATATATGACTTGATGGGGTAAATTGCATTGGCCGGCTTCAAAGATACCCGAAATGGCACATGGGGGGAAGAATTACCAGATTTGGAAAAAATGGCTTTGAAATAGCAAAACGGTACCTGTACTTATTGCTCCATAACGTGCAGAAAAAAGCAAAAAAACATAAAAACATTGGGTATTTCTAAACTCAGGACAAATAGTAGAATCTATTTAGCAGGTTTTTTTATTACCTTTTATAGATGAGTAAAAGATTTTTCAACTAAATTTTTCACCATATTTTATACTTTTTTTAATAGTAAATAATATGATACAATCAAAACAATGTCATCTAAAGAAAGCCCTTCTTGTCCTGAAAAAAACAATATCTAATGTGTGTGGGTTCAGTAAACGGGAAAGAAGAAAATTACAGCTAAACACGAGCAGCGCAGAAATGTTAAAACGGCCATTGTCACGAAGGGTACAAAAAGTAAAATCAGCCTTTGTCACGAAGGGGTTAAGCTAATGCCTGTTTATGACTTTCCAACTGGTTAATGTGAAACAGAGTGGGGGGTCTGAAGCAGTGGTTATGGGAACAGGGGGGATAGCAGAGGTAAAAGGAAGTAAGGAACCTTTTACAAAAGCTCATAACAACCAGTATCTGCGCTGATGTGTACATGGCGAACACAGCACAGACAACAATTACATATTGTTACCGGAAAAGCTGCAGGTTCATAAAGTCTTATATATTCAAAATATATAACCAAAAGCAGCACCGAAGATAAAAGATCTAACTGAAAATAAAATGCAAAATATGGAGAGAGAAAAAATCCAGTTCTGTGATAAGCAAATAAAATGAGGCTTTATTGGCATTTTTTAACCCCGTTTCTTATCAAGATGTGTGTCAGATTTCATGAACTTGTAACTCAATAAATGCCGTTATCTTTTGAAAACGTGTTGAATTTATCATTTTAACTCTCCTTAAAAACTCATACTTTCGCTACGGGCCACACTACTCTACTACTTTAATCTTAAAGTTACATATCTGAATCTAGCCTTTCCGTAATCTGCGGGACATAACGTATGCCCCACAGATATCGGCCCTATTCCATTCACAGAATAAACCCCATAGGCACTTGAGCTTTTAACAGATCTAACACAACACGCTCGTCGGCCCCAAATATGATCCAATAGACACCTAAGAAATAGGAGTATCTACTTGTAAGAGAGGTTGATCTGACTGCAATATTGGTGGAAGCGTGGTGTGTGCATTTGCCTCTGACTTACTTACCTAAATGTATTTTGACACCAGACAAGGAGTAGATGAGGTTTTAGTCTGTGCCTGTTTTAACATAATTTTCCACAAGGGCAGGGGTCTTCTAACTGGGATAATTATCTCCCCAAATCATGGATCCATCTGAAGAAGAAACCTCCAAGATCCCGAAAACGTATGTAACTTTACATCTTGCATCATTTTCCATGTTTGCCTGATAAATGTTATTAAATCTCGGCTCTGTTTTCTCTAATGTGCCAACATCAATGTTTCATATCAGTGCCAAATTCAGTATGCAAGGACTTCTAACTGTCCAGAAGTTCCAGATGACTGCAACACAAGTAGATTACAACTTGGACATCATAGTCTTTCGAGCTGTGCATGTGAATGTAATTCGTGATCTGTTTAAATGCTTCTTTATCATTGGTTCATGTGTGTGTTTTCACTAAAGAATCCAGTGGTGTGCTGCCAATAAATTATAATGTTAGGTTAGGAGACAGCATGTGGTGACGGCATTTGTTAGGGTGGGTCTTCTGCAGCTTGGCAGGGTGTTTTTTTACATTGAAATACTGGAAGCCTCATGGAGGCTGAGCATATCAATCTAATTACAAATATTTCCAAAATACTAAAAAAACGCAGTTTCTTTGAGTAGAAATGTTATTAAATCCTTCCTAACAGTGTTTTGCACTTTTAATTTAGTTTATAGCACATTAGCAGACACTGTATCACTATTATCAAAAGATGGCAACACAAAATTATTAAAAAACATTAAACCTGACGGTATTCACAATTGACAGTAACCTTAACGCATACTAAGACATAATAATACAGAAAGGGAAGGGGGCCCTACTCTTGCAAGCCGATGTGTATTACACTGTTGAGAGGGAAAAGTACTTTATCAATGAACTTCAGCTGCATACATCCTAAATTAAGTGTTATATGAGTATTTGCCCAGATTAAATTGTGCAGATATTGGTGACACCTGAATCTGAATTCCTGCATAATGTGGTGGCTGATCAGGATATGAAGCTTTTAACATCAACATTCTCATCAATTCTCGTCAATACATGATGTATTGCGGGTGGCCATAGGAAACAGCAGAAAGTTTATTCTGTATTGACTAATGGAGCACAAAGGGTGCATTGTTGGTATGAATTACATTGTAACTGTCCTGTTTTAGTGGTTTAATTTGTCAGGGATGCCACGGATTCCATGGGGTGGCCTTTTGTTAGATTGCACCTATTTTTGATACGTGCCATGTCTTTCTACCTGATTTTTCTGAGGGTCGAACTACTGTCTGTCGATGATTCCCTAATTCAACCTTTTATTTTGTGCTGGGGTGGGGGGGTCCAATGGTCATTGTCCAGCTCTGTGAACAACAGTAAAGCTGTAGAAATAGACACACATTATCTCCAGTATCCCATACAAAACCAAATGCTAATGCCAACTTCTAGTCTACACGATCCAAACAGAGGATAGTTGAAGTCATTAAGATTGCAAATCTTAGGAAACTTGTGAACTACGTATTTATACGTGTTGAATTGTGTATAATGACACAGGGGTGCCTGATTTATCAGATTTATGGCTATGCAAGTGGCTCTTGGGTGACGGACTAGCATGTAAATTGACTGTACCACCCGATGTAGTATAGTACTTAATCACCAAATGCATTGTTACAGTCTCATTGATGTTAGGTAGTAGACTTGTGGATTCGTAGAAATTGCAAATTTACATGATTTTGGTAAATTCGGTGATTAGTACTAAGTCCCAAAAATGTGACCAGACCCCCCATGAGTCAAGTAAAAACAAAGCAAAAAGCACTTACTCTCTCACACTTGCATTCTCATTCACGCTCTCACACTCTCTAAATGTGTCCCTATCTTCTCTGCCTACCACTTCCACTTCTGCCGACCACTTCCGCTCCTGCACCTACTTCCACATCTTCTTCATCTTCTATCTTCTCCCTTCTCATCTGTCTTCTTTCATTTAGAAGGTGTGAGTGTGAATGTCGGCACTGGACAACAAATTTTGTTCCCAAATCAAAAATGCCCCAGATTTTTCAGACAAACAAAATGGGCAGGGAGTGAAATTTTGTTGCCCAAAAAGAAATAAATATAAAAATGTGTCCAGTTATTTTTGGCCTATTTGCACATGTCTGTTAGGTAGTATTTCTGTCCCTATAGCTTTCAAAAACATTATTTTTGTGTTTTTCAAGAAGTGTGCATAACGTAAAATGTTCTCCGGGTCGCGGGAGCGGGGTCTTGACACGCCCCGCTCCCCGACCATTCTTTCTTTAAATTGTGGTGTTTCCCACACTGCCGTCAGCGGGAACGCCCTCCAATGTCAGTGTGCAGTCCTGGTCGCGTCCCGCAAGGGAAGGCTCCGGGTAGCCGAAGCCCAGAAGTTCCCAGGTATGGAAATGTGTAGCATATGATACAATAACTTGGATAGTTGTGAGTAACGCATTTTATGTAATAACTTTTTATTTCACAGAATATGAATACTCGTTGGGGTGAATGAGGGAACACTTCTAATGATTTGCTTCATTTTGTTCCAAATAACTTCCTGCACTACACTGAGAGGATTCTTTACGCCAATCCTACATAGACTTCCATTAGATGGTCCTTCTGGGTGAATAAAATTGAGTCATTCTCTTGTTTACCATACTTGAGGATGTCTAGTACAGTAAGTTTGGATAAAAAGGATAGAACACAAGCAGTGCTGATAATCTCCAGGGTGACAGAAGTCAACAGACGTCTTAGCGCAGGAAGTGGAATGGGTAAGCAATCGTCAGGATAACACTTCACTTATTGTCTTTAATATCCAAGGATAAAGCTGTTTGTTCCGTGCTTTTTATCAGAGGCTTTGCACTGTAAGTCCCCATCTAATTTCTCTCTAGTGATAGATAGCTCAAGGGACAGAACTTCAATGTGAGGTAATTATGGTAGATGTGTGTCTGCAGTAATGTCTAATTTGCTTAAGTCTTTTTTCATGTTAACATTTTAATTGCTTAATTTGGCCAAAGTGTGACATCCTTGTCCATCACGTTCGCTTAGAGATTTCTCACTCCAAGCTAAAGCTGTGATGCATAACATACTTTTGTCGTAATTAAAAGTTAAATGACTTACCTGATTGAAGATCTATTTATGTCATTTACATTGACCAAGTTATGTAGCTGATACCTTAACGTCATTTTAAAAATAGAAATATGTATATTTAGCAGGGATATTTCTAGAAATGTCAGTAAAGAGCAATAATGAGTTTTAAATAGATGCTCGTTGATTTCTCTTTCAATTATGTTTAGCTGTTTTGGTCAAACCTCAGCTCACGTATACAGACTATAAGACTATTTTGAATGTTTTGTGACCCATGTCTTCCATATTGACCTTTAACATTCATTGCTAATGTTCACAGGGACTACATTTTAAGGTTTTTGTTTCCCTTATCTTGTATTATTGGTCATCATAAGTAAATAATGACAGGTCCCTTTAAAATTTCAATTGGTCCCCATTACCTGTACATGACAGCTTCAGTTTCTACCTGTGGTAAGTAGTTTTTTTTCCAACAGGTTGAAGAAATCCTATCAAAGTAATTTTTGAAAATTTGTTAGAGGCTACCAGAGACTGACAGTAAATCGTGCAACACATTCTATTTAATTTTTAATGTTGCAAGTAATATCTAGAGAGACGAGGAAAACAAATTGTGAAGACTCCTCACTGCGGTCAGAATGTATTAAAGGTGGACTAGATTTTTTGTGGTGTGATTTCTTCCTGCCACTTTACAGACTTCTGGTCAAACCTCACCTAGAGTGTCACAGTTATGAAGACCCCATCTCCAGAGGTACATTTATAAACTATAGAGAGTCCAGAGGAGTTTTACCAAAATGGTGAATGATTGGTATGAAAACAAATTATAAAAAAAAACTATGGGATCTCAATATACCGTATTGGCTCGGATATAGGCCGCACTTTTTTCCCCCACTTTAAGTCTTTAAAGTGGGGGTGCGGCCTATATTCGGGGTCTAGCGCCCGACGCCCGGGACATGCAGTCCCGGGCGCCGGGCAGGCAGCGGGGTTAGGATACAGATCCCCCGCAGCGGTGCAGGGGACCTGCATCCTACTCCCCGATACGCTCAGACAGCCTCCCCTGCCAGCACTTCCCACGGGGGGGTGCCGGCACGGGAGGTTGTCTAAGCGCATCGTGCGGTTGTCTAACCGCACGATGCGTTTTACCTCTGGCCCCCCGCCTGACTTACCGGAGCAGACTCCCGGGTGTCTTGCGGGGCCGGCGGGGGACATCTACGCAATACGCGTATACAACTTCCGGTGCCGGCACATCCGGCACCGGAAGTTGTATACGCGTATTGCGTAGATGTCCCCCGCCGGCCTCGCAAGACACCCGGGAGTCAGCTCCGGTAAGTCGGGGGGCAGAGGAGGACAGTGGCAGCATATCTCGGGGAGGGAGGAGGACAGTGGCAGCATATCTCGGGGGGGGGGGGGGGGACAGTGACAGCATATCTCGGGGGGGGGGCAGAGTGGCAGCATTTTCTTTAAAAAAGCACCAAACTTTTAGGGTGCGGCCTATATACGGGGGCGGCCTATATCCGAGCCAATACGGTATATATAGTTTGAGAATAGATAGGGGAGATGTCATAGAAACTTTTAAGGAGGAGAAATGTTAGAACAAGAAGTCAGACTCTAAAACAAGAGGCTTAGATGTAATGTAAGGGCATTTACCAAAAGGGTGTTAGATAAACGGAGCTGCCTCTCATCTGAAATGGAAGAGGCCAATACAGTAAGGGAATTTAAGCATACATGGTATAGGCATAAATCTATGCTGTATCTAAGACAAGACTGAGTATATGGGCCAAATTGTTCTTATCTACCATTAAATTCTGTATTTCTTTAAAGTATCTACTGTACATGTCGTATGGCTTAGTGAAGTTAAAGACCGTTTGTTCTTTTTTTTCTTTTCTTCTCAGCTAGACAATTATGGCAATGCTATATATAATATTTATTTTTCTTCTTTTCAGCAGAGATCAGGAAAACGTCCATGATTGTGTGAAAACCCCAAAATATGAAATAATGTAATTCAAATTACTTAGATTGCAGACATTGTATAACTCATGCAAATATCTAAAATAGTAACAAGTCACAAAACTCGACAAGGCAGCTGGTACCTAGAGTTTGCCTAGCCCTTATTTAATCAGCAACACAGTGACGTGTTATTTTTAAAACAATGTTAAACATAAATTCAAGCAAAAGAATGTTATCGTAAAAAAGAAAAACCACTAGTATGCCCTATATTAAAGCAAACAAATGTGACACATGTACTAACTTTCTTTTGGCATTTCAAAAAAATTACCATATACCAAAACAATTCATGCTATTGTAAATGAAAGCATGGAAGATTAATCACAGAAGAAAATGACAGGTAAATATAACATACTGTTAAAATAACATGTTTTGAAAGACCTGATCCAAAAATTGCAATAATTCCAAACTTGTAGTATTTGAATTTTCACTAAAGAACATCACAATAGAAAAGACATGCTTGAAGAATATCTTCAACAATTCATAACATTATTTAATGTTACACTCCTAAAGCGTCATAGACCTGAATGTAATTGAAACCTTCGCATGCCAGATGTCTGAGCAACACACACGAAATTTGCATAATCAAGATTGCTGTAACATTATGTCATCAATCAGGGAACTTATTATGTATGTACTTTAAATGTGCCATTATATATTAAAACATAATGAATGGTGTAAGAGTGTATTTTCTAATCAAAATATACTATTCCATACCACCTATAGACCAGCTGTAAAAGCTGACCACCTTTATTCTCTGCATTACCATTGCTTTCAGAAAAAGTATAGGTTGCATCTAAAGAATGGACTGACGTTGGTTGAACGGCCCTGAAATTTAAATGCTGCGGCCACCTTATGACGTCAAAGTGATTGGGTGAATGTGTGGAACTATGTGGCCAGCAGCATGTCCGGGACAGATAGCCAGTCCTGGCCTGGTTGCATTGTAACAAATTTAACAAAAGAACATCAAATTCCAGCCTTCTAAAGATCGCCTATATCTAGCAGCCAAATCAGCAACACATAAGCACTGGTGAAGTCCACACACAAGCGTACTATGCCGAGATGCTGCATGAGTGGAGTTGTCGTGTGATGTCAGTAAATTCTCTTAGTAGGTGTCCTTACTTACCTACCTGAATTTGATTTAAACTTGTGACCTCAATACCTCTGCACTTATCTCCAAATCCTCTTTTAACTACCCTCTTTACTCTTCCCACGAATTGCATCTCTCTTCTAGAATTATGACCGCTTCCCACTCACCTATCCTGTATTTTACCCATGCTGTACCTATTCTCTGGAATCAGTTCTATCAGGCTTTCTCCTACTTTCTGTAATTTTAATCCCCAAAAAACACATATTTAGAGAATACTCTCCTAATACCCTCAGTCTGCATCCTGAAACTATCCACCTTGAAATTGATTGTAAGCTTGCATGAGCAGAGCCCTCTTCTCCTTCTTTACCAATATGCCTGAACGTGTAAATATTATTTGTATGTTGTGAAGGTTATTGTTAATTTCACTCTTCCTTTATTTTAGCAGTGCTACAGAACCTGCTGGCGCTCTATAAATACAAGTGGCAAGAAAAAGTAAATTAGCCCTTTGGAATTACCAGCATTTAAGTCTAAATCTGTGATATGATCTTCATGTAAGTTACAATAATGAACAAACACAATTGGTTTTAACTAATAACACCCAAATCGTTGTATTGTTCTTGAATACATCATGCAAACATTCTCAGTGTGGCTAATGACTTCAACAAATGTTTAATGGGTGTGTTATCACTGTTTGTGTGTTATTAGCTTCTGTTATAAGCACATCGTGTTTGTCTATACTTGTGACTTAGACGTGGATCAGATCCCATTTTATGAACAATCAATGCAGAAAACCAGGTAATTCCAAAGGGGTAATTTACTTTTTTTGCCACTGTAAATGTACTATAATACACTAAGGAATTTTAAATGCTGCATGTATGTGTAAATCGTACAGCATCTACTAGCATTCTAGTTTAATTTAGCAATGATAATTAAAATATCAGTTAAGTTTCATGACACAGCTTACAAAATCTTGTCATATATCTTGTAATAAATTAAAATAGTCGCAATTGCATTTATTTACTTTTAACAGCTTTGGATTTCTTTTGCACTAGCAGGAATTTGGGAAGGGATAAAAGATAAAAGTGTGATTGGTTTCTTAATGGAGACTTTTAACTGAACTTAATATATGCATTTTGATTGGGAAACATACTATTAACTGGAATCGCACCATTTGTCGTCTGTATGAGGCATATTAATTGTGACTTTGTTCATTTGTTTTCGTACAAACTTTATTTTTAACGAAAATTGCCTTTTTTGTTAGTTCATATGAATCAACGAAAAAAAGTGTGATCTCCAACGAAACTGACGAAAATGAACTGCAAAAAATTTGTCATGATTCGTCGTCACGTATAGCCCCTGCTCCTGAGTAGAGTTATGTTAATTACCACCGTTGGCCATATATGCTACTAGCCAAACCTGTAATTTGTGGACAAGTTTTTTTTTTTTATTATCTTTCTATCATATCATCTATTATTCTACATTGATAAATAAATATTGGTGACAATATAATATACATAATAAATAATATTTTTCTATTAGGCATGCGCCTATCATCTGCTAGTGCCTGCCTAGATCCAGTGCCCTACTACTACTACTACTACTACTACTACTACTACTACTACTACTGCTGCATCTCTTTGACTGTCCTTACTCTGGGGAAACCTTTTCTTTAAAAATTCTAAAATTCAAGCTAAGTCCATAAGGTGTCAGGGACCTCCTCCTTTTGGAACATCCCCCAAATGTTGTTCCGAATCAAAAAAGGTCCCCCGGAGTCACACGGATAGGAAACGAAATTCGTTGCTCAAAAACAAATGCGTCAAAAACTAAACAAATATTTTGTCCAAAGCTATTTTGCTCACCATGCCCATGTCTAATGTTTATATTGTCGGTATCTAGCAATGTGTTCTATGTAGCTTCTGAAATCGATCATAGGTAGGGAAGTACTTACATGAAACACAGATTATTATTTATTGTTTTATATAGCAACATCGTATTCCACAGCGCTACACTGGGCAAACAGGACACAACAACAAGTAGTATATAACATAACAATGTGACTTACAGAAACAAGGCCCTGCTCAAAGAGAGCCTACAATCTAGGAGGAGTTGGGGTATATTACATGTAAATATAAAGTTACTATTCATGCCACACTTTGCAACAAACATTGCATAAATATTCCTTACATTAGTAAGTCAATAACAAGAGGACATTAAATTCCCTTCTGAAATGACCAATCTTTCTACAATGCTGTGATTTCGATTACAGGTCTACAGTCAATCCTTTTCAGTTTACAGTTTTTATATCCTCACAAACCCATCATGTGGTACTTGATGGGAAATGGTTTCCATGCTTGGATTATGTAAATATTTGATATGACTAGACAGGTAATTTTCAAAACTAGATCATAAAGCTATTTTGTCTAAGGTGATACTGCCACCTAGCCAGTAACTCAGGTGGCTGCTTAAGGCTTTTACTATTCAGAGTACATGATTAGAAGGCAGCAGCTGAGAAAGAGAATGAAGTGAATAAACTGGTAAAAAAAAACAAAAACACATTGAGTGACCTGAAAATAATGACTTCAGCAATCATTTGTTTTCTTTATGATCAGGAACATAAGTGTTGCCACATCGGCAAGGCAAGATTAAGAAGCTTTGGGCCCTGGAGCAATTACACTGGATAGGCCCTTTCTCTGGTTTTCCTGTCTTTTCCTCACTTGTGGCTGTCGTCTTTCTCTTCTATCTTGTCTGCTTTTTATATTTTTCGTTATTTTTTTCTTTCTAACGTCTATTCTGCCCCAATCCACATACATCTAGACATATATATATATACTTTATATACACACTCACTGGCCACTTTATTAGGTACACCTTGCTAGTACCAGGTTGGACCCCCTTTTGCCTTCATTTTTCGTGGCATACTTTCTACAAGGTCCTGGAAACATTCCTCAGAGATTTTGGTCCATATGGACATGATGGCATCACGCAGTTGCTGCGGATTTGTCGGCTGCACATCGATGATGCGAATCTCCCGTTCACTACATCCCAAATGTGCTGTATTGGATTGAGATCTTTTGAGTGGATTGGAGTGCAGTAAACTCATTGTCATGTGCAAGAAACCAGTTTGAGATGATGTGAGCTTTGTGACATGGTGCATTATCCTGTTGGAAGTAGCCATCAGAAGATGGGTACACTGTAGTCATAAAGGGATGGACATTGTCAGCAACAATACTCAGGTAGGCTGTCACTCAATTGGTACTAAGGGGCCCAAAGTGTGCCAAGAAAATGTCCCCCACACCATTACACCACCACCACTAGCCTGAACCGTTGATACAAGGCAGGATGGATCCATGCTTTCAAGTTGTTTACACCAAAGTCTGACCCTTACACGAAAGTCTGAATGCCGCAGCTGGAATCAAGACTCATCAGACCATGCAACGTTCTTCCAATCTTCCATTGTCCAATTTTGGTGAGCCTGTGCGAATTGTAGTTTCAGTTTCCTTTTCTTACCTGACAGGAGTGGCACCCGGTGTGGGCTTCTGCTACTGAAGCCCATCTGCTTTAAGGTTTGACATGCTGTGTGTTCAGAGATGGTATTCTGCATACCTTGGTTGTAACGAGTGGTTATTTGAGTTACTGTTACCTTTCTGTCCTCTCAAACCAGTCTGCCCACTCTCTTCTGATCTCTGACATCAACAAGGCGTTTTCTTCCACACAACTGACACTCACTGGATATTTTCTCTTTTTCCGGCCCATTCTCTGTAAACCCTAGAGATGGTTGTGCATGAAAATCCCAGTAGATCAGCAGTTTCTGAAATACTCAGACCAGCCCGTCTGGCCCCAACAACCATGCCACGTTCAAAGTCACTGAAATCCCCTTTCTTCCCCATTCTGATGCTCGGTTTGAACTTCAGCAAGTTGTCTTGACCACGTCCACATGCTTAAATGCAGTTGCTGCCATGTGATTGGCTGATTAGCTATTTGTGTTAACAAGCAATTGAACCGGTGTACCTAATAAAGTGGCCAGTGACAGTATATATATACCCATCAGGTCCTACAATGTGCAGCAATCATCCTCTATCAGTGGCATGGCGTGCAGTGTCAGCGGGGGTGACTGACACATCGCAGACACGATCAGATTGCTGCCTCGTGGCACAGGTTAGAGATGTGGACCCATTGGAATGCCGGGGCCCTGGAGAAATTGGTGCAGGGCCCCTCAGAACGCTGGGTCCCCGAAGGAATTGCTCACATGTATTATACATGTGCTTACGAAAGCATGCAAAGTGCTGCCATGCACGCCAATATGTGTGATGTTTGTGCTCACAGAAGGTAATCCACCACTTACTCATGGTGATTCATATAAAGGTTTATGCTGAGATTTGCCGATTGCATGAGTTTATACAGCCCACCTACTACACAAGAGAAAGGAGGGACCTGTGGTGGAATAATTTTAGAAGCAGATAAAGCAGCTGCTTAGGGTCCCTCATTAGCATTAGGCCTTCCTTTGAACAGCGAGATTCCAATACAAGTGTGGAAAGTGTAACCTATATGAAACGTTCTGGGATGTCGACTTTTTTGGGCGGAATGTCAACCCGTGACTCATGTGCTTTTCAGCTGGCATGTTGATTAACACATGTGCAGCACATCAATTAATTGCACCACGGGATTCAATCAGCAGGAACATTCCCTAGTTGCTATGGTGATAATAGCACTTTTCAAGCTTCACATCAGAACCACTAAGTATTAACTATTTTCTCCACAGTTCCTGATCACCAGCCAGCGACAATGACAGTTGGCACCGGCACAAATCCCCCGCTCACCAGACTGACAACAAAAGACGGGAAGTCCTTACACACATTATGGAGGAAGGAGTCAATAGGCATTCTAATAATGAACAAATATTGACATATATAATTTAATGGGAAGGGAGGCAAAGAAAACAGTCCATAAAAGTCACAAAGGTTAGGTGATGCTCCTCACTCCAAGATCTTAACAATATGCCCACTCTTCCTATAGCTTGAATCCAGTGCACTCCACATGGATTTCACAATGGTAGATTTAATAGATGATTGTTCATTTAATTAAGTTTAACCATGAATAGTTAACTAATGAAAGGCACATATTGCTCACTTTAGATCAGCCTAAAAAAAGACTCGTTCTACTCATGGGCATTTGATAATCAACAAGGAGAAGCCTTCTATCTCTGCATTTCCATTCCTGTCATAGTTGCTGTTTGTATTTTTAAGTTGCCCTTATTTTCTGTCACTGTGATTTTCTGTGCACCTAATCATTATAAATCATTTGGAAATATTTTGCTTTGCATCAGAATATAAAGATCTTCTTTGGGTTACATTAATTTGGTAATTTGTATCTAATCTTTTTTAGCATAATCTTAAAAAGCAGACTACTTTGGCAGCCATCAGTATTATTTGGAGTGGCCCGATATTTGTAGTTATCACACTTCTGAAACAGGTTAAATATTTTTTTCTTATCTATGTGTATATGCGTAATTTGCTTTTGGGCACAGGAGAGCAGGAATTCACTCCTTTGGTCTTAAAGAAAAGATATTTTAATGTTTAATGACAATCACACCTTTGAAATGAGGTGCTAAATAGAAGTGACTGTCCCTTAAGAGGTCCTGCTAAGTTGAGGTCAATGTGTTACAAGACCAATTTCCTGCTCTTTGTTATCACAGTCATGGGAATACCACTTTGTAAGAGGTGTGAGAAGAGATCATTGAATTGCAAAAAAATAAAATCTTTCCGTTTATAGGTTAATTAATTTAGTTTTGTTGGTACACTGATTTTCTAAGTAAATTAGAAACATACTGTAGCAGTTAACAATCAATAGGTCCATTTATTCTGGACAATGATCATAATCATAAACTGCTATAACTTCATATTTGTTTACTCTTTAGAAACAGCAAATACCTTCTGAAAGCTTCCCCAACATATGTGAGATATGGGTGGCTATTGCTAAGGTTGTGTGTGAGGGGGAAATGTTTAATGGAAGACAACAGATACAGATAGAGAGGTGATCTAGTTAAAATTTGGTAAGAAAGGAGGGATAGGATAACAACGAAATTTTTTTACCATGAGCCACTTCTCTCAAATCTAATTAGATTAATAATGTTCATCAAACTGAGATCAAACACTTTTAAGATATATTCAACGCTATTTTATATAATAGTATACATGCCAATACATCAGTTTCATAAATCCGGGGATAGACAGTATTCATCAGAAAACAATGTACCACTTGATAAATATGGGACTAATCAAAAGGCAAAGTCCATCAATAAGTAGGTAGCATTATACCATAAAGTCTATAAGCACACATGAAACACACAGGAAGAGTAAAAAAAAAAAAAATGAAAACAAAAATGTCATAAATTATTTTCTGGTGAATTCTGTCTATTTACCCTCTTTGATTTTTTTAAGTTTATTTATTGGTATACACCACTAAGCAAGCATACTGATATATTTTGCCTTTTTTACATTTTGATTTTAATTATGACGTTGGTTTATTGATTTATTGTATTACAATTTTTGTCTATTGTTCTATGTATTACTTTTGTGCATTCCTTTGCTATCTAATGTATAGGAAACGTATTGTTTATACTTCTTTATACATAGTTTAATCCATTCTTTGATTGGGGAGGGTCTGACATTTTCATTGCACCCCTGTGCCCAGCTAATTTTTCATTATGGTTTTACTTAAGTTTATACCCTCGGAGTGCCGGCTGGATCATATATTTGGATTTCTCTGTCTCCCTATCCGGCACTCTCTTTATAGATTTTACATATTTACCATTTTCTTAATCTGTTGTCTATGTGGAAACTTTTGCATATACCAATACTGTACGGTACAAAAATGCAGGAGAATACTGTACGGTATGAAACCCAGGAGAATATTACCAACTGACTAGAATATGCATTACTCTAGGATCTCATCTCACCAATTACAGGATCTCATGTGGACGACAAGTCCAACCTAAACCAATATTTTTCAGGGACGACACTGAATTCTGTCAGACAATTCTGAGCAAATGTTCATTGGATTTGACAGTACTTATGATAGAGATTCTCCAAAAAAAAGTCTTGAGACATGCTTTCCATAACATATTTTTGTCATATTAAGGAGTCCCAAACCTTGGAGATCAGTTGGTGAGAGTTGACACTTGAGATACTCAGCCTAAGACAATGTATCTGAGCACACCTAAACTTGGCACATTCTCTTGTTTAGAGTGTCAACATTGTAAAAGCGTGCTTAACGGTGAGACCTTCTTCTTACTGGTCTTAATATTTTAAAGATCATGGGATACTATACCAGTGACTCTGTTGTCTATATTCTCAAATGTCCCTTTAGTTACCTGTACTTGGGTGAAACCATTAGACAAGTTAAAATATGCATATACAAGTATAAAGGCAAAATAAGGTCTATTCTGTCTGGCACAGGAAGTAGCAATGCTCCAGTAGCCAGGCACTTTAAATTGGTGGCATAGCTAAGGTTCCAGGTCATCGACCATGTCCCCCTCCCCAGGCATGGGAAGTTATCATTAAAAAAAAGAGAAAAAGTAGAAAGGGCTAAATGAAGAGCATGACCTCAGGCACCATCCTTCCATGGGGCCTTCCAAGAGTCTCCTCATTAAAGGTTATCGTGTTGGCGTAGCATTCTGGTGTTGCCAGGTTTGCATACACCTTCTTGTGCTTCTTTTAGGTTTTCTATTATACTAATTTGCTGTTTAGTCATTTCAGCCTTGGCACTCTCTCTCCCTACATGTCTATATGTTGCTTTTAAAGCCCTAAACTTGTGGTAGGTATAATTTTATGTTGCCTTTTGCTATACTACATACACCTGGAACATACAGGAGAAGCCTTTATTTTCCCTATACATATATTCAAGGGGTATGACAAGAAGAGAATTGACAGATTTAAGACAAACCGATACATTAGGTGGAGAGAGCCCTGCTCGCAAGCTTACAATCTTGAGACACATTTCCACAGTTGGCTTTGCTATTTGGGCAAATAGCTTGATGTTTAACTCATCTCTATATTTCCAAACTCTCATCACTACAGGGAACTTTTTCTTAGCACAATAGAGTATAAATGACAAATTAAATAGTTCCTTGACTTTCACGCAAGCAAAGCAATAAATCTGAAGGGTTCTCTGCCAAGGTAGACTATATTTCTTTAAGGAATTCCTTAAATGAAATTGGCAAAGGAGGCATAACAATCCTATAATAAATGATTGGAAATCCGCTGCATATAGGATTTATGGTTAATGGGAGATTTTCCCTTTGCAAAGAGGATGATTTATGCATACATTTTGATGCAGTCCATTTCACTGGTACACATTCCTGTGGTATTGATCTGCGACCAACTAAAAGAGCAGCCACCTTCAAACCTTGTGTTAGCATAATTGCTTTTCTTTAAGTTAAATGATTGGCACTTTACTGGAAAACACCATTCATATATTTTCCTAGTGGCTGCTTTCTGACTTCTCACTGGCTAGCACCGGTGAACAGTTCACAGGCATTGGCAGTAAGCTTTTCAGCCCTGCCAATATATTCTCCACTGGCAGCTGGGTTCACATTCTCCAACTGTCAGTACCAATGTCACTCTAGCCTGTTTAACAAGCCCGTATGCCAGATCATGGAAGTTGGCCAAGCAGCTCTGTGGAGTGTTTTACATAGATACTCTAAGCTGGGCACATGGAGTCAACAGGGCATTATGAAATCATCTGTTCTTCTATGCTTTCTTTTAGGAGAGTAACTCATCATATTGCAAACATGATTACTGGACAGTAACCATTATCTCCCATTGAGGAATAAGGCATTTGTATTACCTAGGCTACACCTGAATCCACCTGAACTCATCATCCTGTGTGTCACCTTTGACACTATTTTCTTAGCTACATATCATTCTACAGCAAGTCCTTATTGTCGGTACCTTGTTTGTCGGTGTGCTCCAATTTGCTGTAGAATGTGCAGGTTGGCCTGCATAAAAATCAATAAGTATCATTTTGCTGGGTCTTTTCTTGACTTGTACCAGGCCTCTGAATAGTTTGCGCACCTCTGGTAATTACATGCATGGCAGTGCTCAGGGCCAGCCTGGTCATCTACTGTACGTATCTGCTTATGGTACCAAGTTGTCACTGGATTTTAATATGGTTACTAATTCTAATTATCTAATTAAAGTGATAAAATAATAGTTATAATAATAATAATGTATTTTTTCAAGGACTGCCTTGGTCCCCCATCTGTAATGTATATCTGTAACCACTTTGCATGGTTACAATGTATTTTTCTGCTTTCAATTCAGTGCATGCTTTCTTTTCATAGGACTTCTTCTGAATTTTCCTCTTTGCCCAAGTGTATCACCCCTACAGTATCATTCCTATTGAAGTCAATGGGAGTGCTTCACCATGCGCACCTGGCAAAATATACTCATAAACGGTAATATTTTGTTACTGAGCATACTCAAGATGTGAATAATTGAGATGTTGTAAGGAGTAAGGTGGCAGGCAAATGTTAAATTACACTTAAGAAATTACATCTTAAGAAAAAGGCAGGGCTAGAAAAGCCAGTTATTTGCTGTACCTTAATAATACAATATGCATCCATGCATCCTGGACTGGTCATGCTATTGTTGGCATCAGTATGCTTAGTTTGTTAACTGTTCCAAAATAGCACTTATATCTGTACACACAGAGTAATTCCGCACTGTACCATACAGACATTTGTACTAACCCGTGAAATCCCCATTTGAAGAATATTTTTCCAGTGATGTCAGTTAGAGTGCAAACAGAATTTCCTCAATGAAGCGTTCTGTGATGAAACAGATGGAATTAAGTTTATTGGTGTCAAATTGTATGCTTTCCACTTCACCATCTGTTGCTTTCACCAGTTCATTCATAACAGCCAGTAATACATTTGATCAGGAGAAAGTATGTCACCAGGTGCTTTTGAATGTTCAGATTAAATAATGATACATTTTCAAAACATTTCCCATTCTGAAAAACATGTAGAAGAACAAGAGTTTTGTTGTACATCATAGTGTATTTTGGAAAGCTGAGATTCTTGGGTAACAGTAGTATGTTCATATATGTTTAGATTTGCACAGAGGTGATGTCTGTGTATTGCTCTTTAAAAGGACAGTTAACTGTCCCCCACAGCCTCACTAAAGAATAAAACATGTTAGAGCACAACTACTGGAGACATTTTTGCTCCCATAGCAGTTCCAAAACCATGGCGACCAAGCGATATGTCCCTTTTGGCTTCCTTTTGTCAGCAGAGAAGTATACATACTCTTCTCTCTTTTTTTCGGTCTTGCTTCACGGCAGGATCACGCAACCCCGATATGTTCCTGACTCCCCATGTCAGTTCAAAATAGTTTAGAAAGGGTCCTTCCAAACTGGGCCTGCCTGAACAATTATAAACCAGCACGAGGAGATAGGAACATGTGGTTGCAGGTCTACTGTAGTTACGCCATTGGCAGTTAGATTTCTAAGTGATTTTACTCATAATCTGTAAGAGATGCTTAGTATTCCTCAAGTGTCTGGGCAAGCCAACAACAGGGCCTTGGAGATGGTAATCCACCCACTAGGAGAGATTCTCATTTAGGGAGCTCTTCCCTGAAACGACTGGTCTACCAGGGCAATTACATGGGGTTTGATGTAATTTAAGTGATCGAATACAGGTACCTTCGGAAATTGAACCACTAAGAATACCACCACTTTTTTGGTCAACACCCCATCAGACAAACGGTCATCCACTAAGGATTTAAGTTGATGTAAAAAGACGCTAGTTGAATCACAACTCGGTCTACAAACTGGGGTCAGAAAGTTGTCTCAGGGTCTTACCTCTATAATAAGAGGTATCAAGTACAACACTCGCACCCCCTTTTATCAGAGTTTTTAAAGTGATAAAAAGCAGAGTTTTTAATAAATTCATAACCTATTGCTACAGGCCTCAGTATAAGTATGGTTAAGGATTTAACTATGCCAAACAAGTACTTTTCCGTTACGTAAGATGTACAAAATTTAGATTTGGTAAGTTATCCCTTATGGTAGAGAATATCCTCTTCTTAAAACATTACATGGGAGGAAAAGTGTCCACCTATCACATCATAATTCAGGGTTTCTTCAGGTGGGTTATGGGACAGAGAGACGTTGTTTGCAATGTTTGCACAGTATAAAAACTAGACTTGGGCACCAGGGGGCTCTTCGTGTTCGTCTTCGTACTTGTCTTCGGAGAAAAAAAACCCTTCGTATTCCGCGTTCCTGTCTTCTTTTCGGACGAATATTCGTGGCCATTCTTCGTGCTCGTTTCATCTTCGTTTTCTCCCGCCTGCTTTGCTGGGGTTAATACGGGGTTAAGAACACATCGGAGCAGCAGCAGCAGCAGATGCGTTCGCGCTGTGAAGGTACGTGTGTGCGACTCTATTGGTCGCCGGAAGGGGGCTGGTCTGGCATCAACAACTGAATTGCAGAACTGCAGAATGCACCTCATTCGTTGATGGCAGGCCAGCCCCCTGCCGAAACGACCAATAGAGTTGCACACACGTACCGAGGTGTACTGTACACAAAATGACCTAGACAAATGCTCCAAGGAACTTGGCCTCCGTTTATCATACACAGTCACACATCCATAGATGTTTCATAAAAGAATAGGGATTATTTTAAATTTTTAAATTGATTTTGGACCACTTGTAATACATGCCTAACATTTGCTACCTATTTATAATGGCATACTTTGCAACAACCCAACTTTTACTGGACAGGACTGGAAAAAAGCAGGACTGTCCACAAAAATGTTGGGTGTGTTGGCAGGTATGCAAATGGCAAAATGTGGGACAAGAACTAAAAAATAGCTTAGGGTTAATGTACGGTTATTTTTAAGATTATTAGCAGTGCACTGTTTTGGTTAAAGATGTATTATGTCTAAATAATAATTTAATTTTAATGGGTTTATTTAATTTTATTTTAAAGTTATATTTATTATTATTTACTTTATTATATTTATTTACTGTTGTAGTGCTACCCTACCCAGCTATACCTACGTGCACTAGCATACCTAGTTTAGCTAAATTTGATGGGACAGGAAAAAAGCAGGACTGTCACTGAAAAAGTTGGGTCTGTTGGCAGCTATGTGGATGGAAAAATGTTATAGGGTGAAGTGTGAGTTATAGAGTTAATGCTAGTGAGTGTAGAAGTGAAGGCCAGGGCAAATAACAGGAGGAAAGGTCCTTGTGATTTGCGAATTGTACATGTGTGTGTTATGTATTATGTCACTGTTTTATATGTGTTATGTGTGTTATGTGTTATGTCACTGTGTTATATGTGTTATTGTGTGTGTTATGTTTGGTAGGTTGTGTATCAGACGGAAAAAAATGAAATGGAAAAGGAAATGGAAAAGGCGAATGAGTGGACAATTGGCGACCCACTCACCTGTTTCACCCCAGGGCAAAGCATCCAAACAACTGTTAGTCCTAGACGTTTGGCAGCGGACTTCCAGAGCTCAGACACTAGGCCCTAGCGTAAGCTGACCACTCCGGCGGAGGTAGCAGGCGTTGCCACACCGCAAACAGACGCAGCCAGGGGGAGAAACTCCCTTGAACATTTTGGACATTTGAGGCATGACACTAGCCAGGAAGCGAACTGGCAGAGAAGAGACGCTGGAACCACAACCAGCAGTAGCAGCAGCATTGGGAAAGGCGAATGAGTGGGCAATTGACGACCCGCTCACCTGTTTCACCCCAGGGCAAAGCATCAAAGTCTGTCAGTCCATGGCGTTTGGGAGCGGACTTCCAGAACTCAGACACAAGGCCCTAGCGTAAATTGGCTACACCGGCGGAGGTAGCAGACGTTGCCACACCACAAACACGTGCAACCAGGGGGAGAAACTACCTTAAAAACATTAGAGAAAGAAAATTAACTTTCCAAGCTAAGAGCTGGGTAACCCAACTTGGGCAGACTGAATTTAAGAAAGGCAATCTGCTCCATCAGATGAGGTGCCATGCGTGAGCGCTGTGGACTCAGTATGTTTCCAGTCATAGAAAACGCGCGCTCACTTTGAACAGTGGTTGGCGGACATGATAGAAGCTGCTGCGCAACCTATGAGAGTGCAGGCCACACACTCTTCTTTTCATCCCAGTAGCTAAGAGGATCAACATTAGGTGCAGAAGGAACTTCACAGAGGTAAAGTTTGACCATTTCAGCAGCACTACTCTCCTTTCTGCTGCTAGCTCTGTCAGATGGTCCAACTATACTCCCAAGTGCCTCTTCCCAAAACGCAGCTGCTCCACTCAGCTGTGTTGTGCTGCTTGTGGCACTGCTGCTGATGCTGCTGCTAGGAGTAGCAGACCACATCATCTCTTCCTCCTCCTGCACCTCTCCCTCCTCGGACAGCATTCCCATTTTACGCTGCCAGTCACGCACCTTGTTGACCAATTGCTCCCGGTAGCTACTGAGAACAAGAGTGGCATATAGGGAGGTATAAGGCATTTCAGGAGGCAGAGTGGCGTTAAAGGGGCATTTAATAGAGCACTCTGCCTCCTGAAATGCCTTATACCTCCCTATATGCCACTCTGCCCCATAATATGCCTTTTAACCCCCTAAATGCCAGAGTGGCATATAGGGGTATAAGGCATTTCTGGAGGCAGAGTGCTCTATACAATGCCTGTTAACTCCCTTAATGCCACTCTGCCTCCTGGAATGCCTTATACCTCCCTATATGCCACTCTGCCCCATAATATGCATTTTAACCCCCTAAATGCCAGAATGGGATATAGGGTATAAGGCATTTCTGGAGGCAGAGTGGCACATAGGGGGTCAAAAGGCATACCATGGGGCACAGTGGCATATAGAGGGTTAAAAGGCATATCATGGGCCACAGTGCCATATTGGTGTGGCAAGCCTGGGGGCAGATGTGCGTAACTGGGGGACAGGTTGGAAAATACAAGGGAAAAAAAACAAAAAAAATATTTTTCTCAATCATAGCTTTTATTTAAAAAAAATAGTTTACATGATTTAACATTTACAGTTAAAACTTTTTTCCTTTAGGGTCATCTTATATTCAGGCTTTTTCTTTTTTTCCTAAGTTAATATTCCGATTTTGGGGGGTTGTCATATAATCAGGGTCGTTTTATAATCGAGCAACTACGGTATTATGGGTTATAGATAGAATATAGATAATGAATTAGAAACAATTACTTATATATATTATAGATTATGAATTAGAATTTATATTATATTATATAATATATTATAGATTAAGAAGATTAAAGATTAGAATTATTTCAGTACTACAGCTAGTAGCTTGAAGTTTTGCTTAGTACAGTTGTTGTCGTCACACAGTCAATTTTTCTTGAAAAGAAATTAGAAATAAAATAAAATGTCACAGCAAAACAGTAAGCTTCACTGCTTGCTGAAACACACAGCACTTATGCGGCTGCACTCACTAGCCCAACTTCACTGATGGACTGAGGTGAGCAAAACACTAAGGGTACTTTTAATAAAATTAAAAAAAAATGTAAAATAAATGAGAAAATCTTTGCAAAACAGTTAACGTCACTGCTTGCTGATCAAAAAAGAACACAGCACTTATGCGGCTGCACTCACTAGCCCAACAAGTTCACTTCACTGATGGACTGAGGTGAGCAAAACAAATGAAATAAAATGAAATATTATTAATTAAGAAAAATTTACTTGGTCTCTTGCTGTTGCTAAAACAAAGCACAAACTATAGAGCTGCAGCACCAGTAATAATAAGATTAGCTGAACTATAAACTAGTAGTAATTATTAATTATATTTATAGCTAATTTAATTAACTATTAAGATAAGAATTATAGAATTATTGATATTAATGATTTTAGATTAGACACTAGTAGATGTCTTGAATGTCTACACTACACTCTACACTAGTATACTATTACTAACTATAGTATATATAACTGACAAATATATATATAATTTTATAATGTATTCAATTATTAATTATTAATATTACTGATTTTAGATTAGACACTAGTAGATGTCTTGAATGTCTACAGTACACTCTACACTAGTATACTATTCTATTACTATACTAACCATAGTATATATAACTGACAAATATATATATAATTTTATAATGTATTCAATTATTTATTATTAATATTACTGATTTTAGATTAGACACTAGTAGATGTCTTGAATGTCTACAGTACACTCTACACTAGTATACTATTACTAATACTATACTAACTATAGTATATATAACTGACAAATATATATATATATAATTTTATATGTATTCAATTATTACTAATATATTCTATTAAATTATTTATAAATTCTATTATTTAATTTATTTAAGCAGGACAGGCAGTAGGCACTGGTGCCAGCCCAGGGCAAGGGCACCCCAGTGCCAGTGAGGCACTGAGTGCACTGTCAACTCAACAGCACTACACAGTTGATGACAGACAAATTAAATAAAAAAATGATTAAATTAATAAAATTATTATTATTATTAAATATTATTAATTCAGTAGAACTGAAGTGAGGAAGAGTACACTGTGAGAAATGGCAGGCTGAGGCTTACCAGTCTCACACAGAACAGAACAATCTCTCTCTGTAACGCTCGGATGCAGCACAGCAGTGTTGCCAAAGCAGTCACAGCGAAAAATGAATGGATCTCTCAGGCAAGCTCTGGTCTTATTAAGGGGGTTTCAGAAATTCAAAAAACAGCAGCACAGGCATTGGACGAGACCCTTAGCGTGACGTCACAAGAGTGAGCTGATTGGACAGACGAGGATCAGCTCACTCCTGTTTGAAATTTTGGCGGCTGCGCGGAAAAAACGATTCTTCGTGGTTGTGAGTCTTCGTCTTCTCCTACGTTTTGCCGGCACTGTATTCTCTTCGGCGTGTCTTCGGCACGAACAAAAAAACGGCCTCTTCGTGCTCGTTTACATGTTCGCCCGAAGACGAATGCGCAAGTCTAATAAAAACCAGAAGCCAAAATGAAAAAGCTATGAACCTTATCTTTATTAGAAACGTGGGTATCAACCAAACTCGAAGATACATTATCCCTCATGTCCATAGTAACATCCTCAACACCAATGTTATCAACAGCCGTAAAGTTTTTAATACCTAAAACTTTACTTGATTTCTTCCGCTGGTCATAAGTCATGAGATGAGGCCAACTTTACTCTCCCTCTTGCACCACTTTCTGAATAGTCATCCGACCCATTTTTTGACACATTAGCAATATTTGTTGAGCTACCGCTCTCTAGATGTTGTACAAGATTCCCAGCTGTGGCGAATACTAAAAAGGGCATTGAGCTCCTGGCTCCGAATAGTCAGTATTCCTAAAGCTGACATTTTTCATTCTTAGCTCTCCCTATTGAGGGGGGTCTTATGTCCGAATGCCAGTCATAATCAATAATAAGGTCATAATCCATTTTGTCATGCTGTAATTTGTGCCGTTTTTTTATTGTTGCTAATTCCTCATTAAATGGGTTCATATGTTTGTACAACTTGTTATCCGACACAAGGAATTTTGCATCTGCAACCCTGGTGTGTAACTGTGATTATAATGTTTCAATTTCCAATTGTACAACCATATGTTGTGTTTTATCAGCAAGTAGTTGGCGCATCAAGGAAAGCTAACATTGTAAGAGAGTATTATTCTGAGTCGCTATAAACTGTGTCTGAAACATAAAACAGGGTACTTTTTCACCCTAAGTCCAAAAGGCTTTCAAAATCAATTGTCTGATTGCTCACACCACCAAAATCATAAGCCCCCTGTGCTGCTGTAACTCCATCATCAACGCGATCTGGGGGTTCACGTAATAAGGATATGTATCCACGTTAAAGGCTGTTGCGGTGAAGGTTAGCAATCCCTAAATTCCATAAGCGTAGGGGGAGAAAGCACTGGTGCCTGGTGGGATTGGGCTATTTGTGTTTTCTCCCCCTCATATTAGAGTATTCTATGAGTAGTATAATATCCTTTTACTAAAAATCACTTACCTGAGGTAAAAGCTGTAGCTCTGCAGCCTCCCTCTTCCTTCATGGTTTAATGATTCTTGCCACTTATTTGCTGATTGAAGCTGACAATCGGTGGCACCAAAGTGCTCGTGTTAAAATCAATGGGCGCACTTTCAATGGTGGTAGGTCAGGTGCAATGAGATGTGTTCAGCCAAACACTTGTCTTGCACAGAAAGGAGCTGGGAATGGGCAAAGGGGCAAATGCATATGGGGGATTTTTTACAATGTACTTGCAAAAGGGACATAATGAAAATGAAAAGGGAGCTCTCAGCTATTATTTGCACTAGCCATCTTGCCCAGTAGCTGACAATACCACATACCACCGATTGAGTGCTGCAGCATGCTAGACAGCAGCTGGGTATACTGGGCCGCATGGAACACGGATATAAAAATATAGCGTATAGCCATGCAAATCCAGACATTGACCATACACATCATCAGGCCTTAAAGTGCCAGTGCTCCTATGTTATTGCCAATCCAGACCTGGCTGGAGTGTCCCTTTAAGTGAGGATAATATTGATTACTCCTCCAAACTTTTACATCCCACTCCCCCTACTATCTCCACTTAGTACTTAACTATTCCACGCTTTTCTGGTTCAAATTCCATCCAACAACCTGTGTACCCTAATTGGCCTTGTATCACCCAATCCCAGCTTCTATGTGAAGGGATGAGCTATGTAGAATACTTTGTTTCTATTTCTACATATGCTACAAATTTACTGATGGATAATAATACAAATGCCTCTGCAACATTACAAATACACATGCTAAATCACCTCAGCTATTTTGAGTTTGGAACTCCAAAGCTAGAAATACTTCCTATCCTTAGCTCTGCAAAATTAAAGAGATGCTAAATTTAGCATGAGGTGAGTGATACATGGTAACATAACCACACATGTAAAGGATTGAATGTGAAAACTACCTCTTAGTAATGTCGCTTTTAGAACAAACAAAAATAGAACACAAACAATATATTTATGAAGAGGAGTTGCCAAACAATATTCTAAATTGAACATTTCATGAAAACCAATATGACGTTCCTGCTGATTATTCCATATTATTCAATTGCTTTTTATAATTATGATGTCACCTAGGTATTGGGTAAACAATACAAATTAGAATGCTGTAACTATGGATTCTCCCTTGCACGGTGTAGAGTTCTCAATGGTTCATAAGTAGCCATAATGAGCAAAGTGTAGATTCAAATAGAAGATTACTAACACGAGGTTTCATGCACTTGAAATTTTACATAGTCATTTGATGATACACAGTGTTGCTCATCCTTCACTAGCAACTAATATACCGTATTGGCTCGAATATAGGCCGCACTTTTTCCCCCCACTTTAAGTCTTTAAAGTGGGGGTGCGGCCTATATTCGGGATCTAGCGCCTGACGCCCGGGACATGCAGTCCCGGGCTCCGGGCAGGGTTAGGATACAGATGCCCCGCAGCGGTGCAGGGGACCTGCATCCTACTCCCCGATACGCTTAGACAGCCTCCCCTGCCAGCACTTTCCACGGGGGGGGGGGTGCCGGCACGGGAGGTTGTCTAAGCGCATCGTGTGGATGGTCACCGGCTGCGGAGGTTGTTTACCCGCATCGCCGCAGCCGGTGACCGTCCGCACGATGCGTTTTACCTCTGCCCCCAAGACTTACCAGAGGAGACTCCCGGGTGTCTTGCGGGGCCGGCAGGGGACATCTACGCAATACGCGTATACAACTTCCGGTGCCAGCACATCAGCTGAGTGCCGGCACCGGAAGTTGTGTACGCGTATTGCGTAGATGTCCCCCGCCGGCCCCGCAAGACACCCGGGAGTCTCCTCTGGTAAGTCGGGGGGGGTTGAGTGGCAGCATATCTCGGGGGGGGGAGGACAGTGGCAGCATATCTCGAGGGGGGAGGAGGACAGTGGCAGCATATCTCGGAGGGGAGGACAGTGGCAGCATATCTCGGGGGGGGAGACAGAGTGGCAGCATATCTCGGGGGGGGGGGGAGACAGAGTGGCAGCATGTTTTTTTGGTGCTTTTTTAAAGAAAAAAACTTTTCTTTAAAAAAGCACCAAACTTTTAGGGGGCGGCCTATATCCGAGCCAATACGGTATTTAAACTATATTATATATTGAAATCTATCTATACTATAGGACTAAAGTATGTGGCCCCTATATCATTACACCTATATGACATCCCATTCCAAAAAAATAAGTGGATTCATAAGGTGTTAACCTCCACTTTTCTGGGAAAGCCTACCACACAATTTTATGTCTGTGGGAATTTTTGCCTATTCATCCAGTAGAGCATTTGTGAAGTCAGGCCCAGATGTTGGACAAGAAGCTCTGGCTCACAATTAACATTCCAATTCATCTCAAAGGTGTTCAATGGGGTTAAAGTCAGGGCTCTCCTAGGTCACTCAAATTCATTCTAGAACCAGAAAAGGTCTTCCCCAAACTGGTGCCACAAGGTTGGAAGCATACAAGTGTCTACAAATGTCTTTGTATTCTGTAGCATTAGCATTACCCTTCACTGTAAGAGTCCTAGAGCCATGTGGTCTTTCTTGTTTGCACTGTTACTTTAAATTTAGACTGTAATTTTAAAGCAATCCCCTGAATGGTGTGAATTGTAAGCTAGAAACATGTGAATCTTTAATGATTGGAGCAGTCAAGCAGTGGAAGGGAAACATTTTATTTCACCTCAAGGAATCATTTAAGCATGCTTGATTCATAATCTAAGTGAATAGAACTCGCACATTTCTAGTTAACCAAACAGAAACAATGTAAAAGGTGCAATGCCAAGTAATAGGATTCAGCCACAACAGCCCTGGGCCTCTTTACTGCTGTGAAACTATTAGTGAAAGCCTCTGTTTATGCCAGAAACACTTGCAGATTACCAGCTGTGATTCATTTTCTAAGCATAGAAATAGGAAATAGTAATATAAAAGCCCTTGTTTCTTTTTTATCTTGAGATTGTGCTGGTATATTACCCTAAACGAATGTCATAATGTCCACCATTCTCACAGTTGTAATAATCTGCATGTGGTGTACGCTGGTATATGTCATCTAGGATGGGGGGTCAAGAGGACAGTAGTCCCTGTGCCACATTACTAGGGGTAGTTCACCCTATTGGGTGGTCAGCCTCCTCTAGTGGACCACTGTTCAATTGAATGGTAGGAAATATCTAATTTGCTATTATCCCACTAACCCTATGTTTCCCTGCATCAGAAGCCCTGAAGCATGCAGCCAATACTTTCTTCCCTGCCTCCAACTGCTACAGCAAACCAACGAATGCAGAGTAAGGGATTGTTAAAGGAGCCACAACCAATTTATTCTATTTACACAGCTTACACGTGCGTTTTTGTGTTTTTGCCAGCACTGCAACCAGGTGATGGCGGCTCCAGACCCCAGTTACCGTGCCCTGTTCCTGATCCTGCTGACTGCCCTCGCATTGCTGACGATTGGCTCGTTTTGTCCTTACATTGTCTGACCTGTTGCTGACCATTAGCCTGCTTATCAGCTGTGCTTCTGTTCCAGTCTCTCTGGTACCTTGTCTTCAGTATTTAACTGAACCTGGTGTGCAAGTGCATGGTCAAGGTGGTTTTCTACTGGAAGCTCCCAACCTGCTTTTGCATTCCAGGTATGTCTGGGCTGGTGTTTTCACACCACAATCTAATTTCACTTACCTGCAGACTCTTAATTAAATATAATCTCACAATCTCATTGCTGAAAATGAAGGCAACTACTGGAAAACAGAGGTCATTGTTGTATGTCCTTGGGCTTAATTTTCAAAAATATGGTCACATTTGCTTCAATATCTAATTGATTAAGACAGGCAGGTGTTGTAATGATAAGTATAAATTATAATTTTTGCATAGAAGATAGGGGCAGCAACAGGTTTACACTGGGCGCTCCCCATTAAGCTTGACCCAGGATGGCAGCCAAGACACCACCCCTGCCCTCTGCCACTATCCTTACTGCTGAGCTCTGGAATATGATGTCTGGAATATGCTACTGCACAGGGAATATAATAATAAATATATAATAAATATAATTGACACATCTTTAGTACAACATGATGGCCTTTTATAGTACATCATTATGTTAAACTCATTGCATGGACTCCTTTTCATAACCATATAGCTTGTAACACTCCAAGCAATGATATGAAACTCCCAAACATACTACTATAGAATTAAATTAATACTAGATACATTACATCAAGTGGATATGATGTTGCATATGCTCACCTTAAAACGAGAACTGTTGGCTTCTAGCTACCTTTAGCTCAAGTGCAAATGGGCTGGTATTTATACATTATGACAGGCTCAAAGGCCTGCAGGCTGTGTCTTGCTGTTTCTACATTTATTGCAACCGACTACAGCGTTATGACATCAAAGAGCAGAAGATCTGATACTGAACGTGGCTTAAGGCAAAATGAACCCAATACCAGTTGTATGTTTTGAGAATCACCTATTTTGAAAAGCTAATAACTGTAACTGTTTCTACTATTTAGTGACTAATTGCAGCTTTCTGTAAAATGGCATAGAATACTGTCACACTCTATTCCAAAAAAGTATCTATTTCAATATAAACAGTTCCTTTATTTTATAATCCCTCTTGAGCTACAGCAAAACAGAAATAGTGTGAGACCCTGACTGATAATATTGTTGGATTTTCTCTAATTACATTGGGTGAGTTGAAAAGGGAGAAAGGGGAAATGTAGAATTTATAAATCCTTACATTGTACATGATGCCAAGAGCTAAAATATGGTGAACATTTGTGCCATGGGCATAAGCAACCTTGTTCACCTATAAATAGAGGCAACTGGATCAACATAGGGAAAAAAAGCTGGTGGATAACGTGGACTATCAAACTAGGAGGGCTAAGAAATGTAAAAAATGCTCCAGGGGTTTAGATATAACTCAGCGCCCTGGGGCAGATACATGACCCAGAAGGAGGGCCAGCAAAAAAGAACATTTTAGAAAGTGTAACCAGGTGAAGGGACCCTTTGCTGCCAAACCCAGGGAATGCTGGCACTTTCTGGCCCAAGGTAAAGCAAAGCAGACCCATCAGCCTCTTGGCCCTCCCCAGTAACATACACACTGGTATACATACTTCAACACACATACCCACTCATGCTACACACATTTCCATTAACACACACGCTTACATATACACACTCATGTTAACCCCTTAAGGACCGGGCTCATTTTTCGTTTTGTACCCTGTGGGACCGAGGCTGTTTTGACACTTTTGTGGTGCTTGTGTTCAGCTGTAATTTTCTCCTCACCCATTTAGTGTACCCACATAAGTTATATATTGTTTTTTTCAGGACAAGATGGGCTTTCTTCAGATACCATTATTTTGATCGTATCATCTTATTTACTATAAAAAAAAATAAAAAAACATGGTGAAAAATTGAAAAAAAAACACATTTTATGACTTTTATTTGAAAAATCTTTTACTCACCTAAAAAAGCAAGTAAAAAAACTAGCTAAATAGATTCTACTACTTGTCCTGAGTTTAGAAATACCCAATGTTTTTATGTTTTTTTGCTGTTTTTTGTAAGTTATAGGGCAATAAGTACAAGCAGCGTTTTATGATTTCCAAATCTTTTTTAACAAATCTGGTCAGTCTGCCTCCCTCTCCTCTTTGGAACATCTTTGAAGCCGGTTAACTCAATTTAACCCATTCAAACCATATATTTTTGAAAACAAGACACCCCAGGGTATTCCAAATGCTGTTATTTTAACCCTTTCCATGCACCAATTATACAACTACACTTTGTCAAACTTTGTAATAGTAATTTTTTTTATTTTTTTTTCCACACAAATTGTACTTTAGTTATAGATATACAGGTGCTGGTATATGTCACTGTCAAACAACACCCCAATATGTGTTCAGCAACATCTCCTGAGTACAGCGATACCCCACATGCATGGGTTTGTCAGATTGTTTGGCTGGTAAAAGGCTACTTTTGGGGCATGCGTAATTCAGGTGGTCATTTGGTCATTGTGCCTCCCTCTCCTCTTTGGAATATCTTTGAAGCCGGTTAACTCAATTTAACCCATTCAAACCATATATTTTTGAAAACTAGACACCCCAGGGTATTCCAAATGCTGTTATTTTAACCCTTTCCATGCACCAATTATAGAACTACACTTTGTCAAACTTTGTAATAGTAATTTTTTTTATTTTTTTTTCACACAAATTGTACTTTAGTTATAGATATACAGGTCCTGGTATATGCCACTGTCAAACAACATGCCAATGTGTGTTCAGGAACATCTCCTGAGTGCAGTGATACCCGACATGTATGGGTTTGTCGGGTTGTTTCAGATTTAAAATGCCACATTTGGGAAGTGCGCTTTTTTTTGCCATTTTGGTCAGTCTGTACCTATGCCCTATCTTTGAGCTAGGCCACTCCAATTTACCCCATCAGCCATTTTTTTTATATATTAGACACCCCTTGGGTATTTGAAGTGCTTTTATTTTAACTCTTTGTTGAGATTTTTGAGAAATTTTAGCACTTGCTCAAAATAATAAACTTTATTTTTTAATTTAATTTTATTTTTTTAATACTTTTTTTATATTTTTTTTTACACATTTTGCTGGTACTGGATGGTTCATCTAGTGACATCACTGCATAATTATTTTTAAATGTTAGCACATTTTTTTAAAAAATTTTTTTCCATTTTTTATTTTTTTTGAATATTTTACTAATCACATAGTGATTAGAAAGCTGGGCTCCATTGACTTGCATGGTTGAATGCAGTACCTGTATTCAACCAGCAAGTGGAGCCAGTTCTCTAGAGGGTCTGGAGACCCTCTAGCGAACTTTTTCGTCTTTATTGTTTTATTTCCCGGGCCGCCGCCATCTTGCTTGATGGCGAAGATCACCGGCAGCGGCGGCTGTGACCGCTCTCCGGAGCGGTCACAGCCCACCCAGAGGTAAGTGTTTGGTGTCGCTGGATGCCTCCTGATCGAGGCATTCCAGCGACACCATTTAAGTTTAGGAGGCGATCGTTGATCGCCTCCTAAACGCTTTTAAAACGGGCGTCCGCCGCCATACAATGTATGGCGGCTGTTGACGCCCCGGGAAGGGGCCAGACATGGCCCCCGATGCCGATCTCGGCCTTGCTGAATGCCTCGACATCGAGGCATTGCAGCAAGGCCGTTTAAGCGAAGAAAGTGATCCTTTATCACTTTCTAAGCTTATTTAATTTTTTGACGGTTCAGGACCGTCAAAGGTCATTTAGTGACCTTCTTGTTATGACGGTCCTGAACCGGCAAAGGTCGCGAAGGGGTTAACACCCACTTCCTCCAACATACACACACTTACACACCCGCGCTAACACACATACACACTCATGCTAACACAAATGCACTGTCCCTCTCTAACTCATACATACATACATACGTACATAATACATACCATCTCTCTCACTCTTTCCCTGCATCCCCCTTCCTCTGTTACCGACTTTCTAATTCACCCGCTCTCTGCCTCCTCTTACGCCCTTACATTCCCAGGGGCTTTTAGCTGCTTGCACAGTGTAGCATCACGTTACATGACCCTGCTACATTCCCACCTCCATGGGTATTTAAGAATTTTGCAGCGGCCTAGGGGGAAATTTCCCCTCCCCAGCCAAAATACACGTAGGGGTTTAGTGTGGTGATTCGGTTACAAAAAAAATCTAAATCAAAATATGCTATTTTCGACACATATAAAACAAAATATATACAAAGCGTACATGAGTGTGTACGAGTACAGTACATATTACACACTAATTTATATTTTTACTGTTTTAATAGTGCTCCAGCATATCGTTCCATCATAATACAAATAATGCTTTTTTGCCATAATTTTCCTATGTAATGTTATCCGGTGAAATCCATGCTTATTTCTTAAGCCAGATGCTTTTCATTTTCTCGATGAGCCTGGTTTGTGTGCTTTACTTTAAGTCATACACCTGCTCCCCAGGAATCACTGCACAATACTACAGTTGCCCTTTTCTTTACGCACCTGGCTGGCTAATTAAAGTTTTCCTGTTTTAATTATAGTTGAAGAATTAGGATGGGGTGCGGGAAATTTCTGCGACAGACGTCTGGAAAAAATTTGCTGTTTATCATAGCATAATATACTGTTACTTCTGGCAATGTAAGCTTAAATGGAAAATGTCCCATCAGGTATTTTGGCCTCAATTAACTTAATTTTCTTCCCTCAGAATTAGTTTTGCTTTTTCTCTGACATTGACATCTTTTGCTGTTATGACATATGAATATGTCAATATTTGGGCTTTGTGGTTAACTTCATCAGATGCTCAAAATGCTGCCTCTTTTATGAGTATTTGCATTATCAGTAAACAAATTAGTTCAACTTGGTAAATTGGTGGAGCTTATCATTGTCCGTATCTCTATCTGCTAAATGAGTCTATCAAGTTATATAAATGATATCTGTAATTGTGAGGTGAGGTAACATTTGAGACCCTCCTGAGCAGGAATTTAGTCTTTGTCTAATCAAGGCCAGGTCTCCAGCCACCCCAACCTTTCCAAGGCCTGAAAGCAGAAAATGCAATAAAGCGTCAGAAAAAGCAGTAGCAGGAAGAAGGAGGTCGTTCTGCTACTTAAGATATCTCTGGTCAGAACTCATCTAGAGTATTGTGTACAGTTCTGGAGACCCTTATCTCTAGAAAGGTATTAACATTTTGGAGAGAGTTTAGAGGAGAGCTACCAAAATAGTGAATGGTTTGCATGATAAAAATTATCACGAAAGACAAAGAGATCTTGTCTTTCTCTATAGGCTTTAGAGCATCTGTCACAAAGGGTCTATGTGTGGCCTCCATTGTGTATGCCTTACTGTGGCACAATCCACATACCCAAAGAGGCCTAAGACTTCAGAGCTGAATTTTATTTTCCACTCTGTCCCTGGGCATGATGGTCCCAATGATCATAGCAGAGTAATACAAACACAAATAGCTGCCGACATTCTGTCCTGGGGCAGGATGTGACTGTGACCTAATCAGGGGCAGACTTGTGCCCATATACCTAGCACATGATGTGTTGCCGAGATTTAAAGAGCCTTGTCTTAATTTACTTGCACTTGCCATGTTTCGTTATAGTAAAAAAAAATCCAATATTTTAATATACTAGTCTGGCCCTAAACCTTCCTTACCTCATATAACCCTTCAAATTGCAAAACCTTACATAACTTACATGTACATTATTTTTGTACATTGTGTAGATTTAAAAAAAAAAAAAAAAAAATGTTATTTGATGCAATGCTTACAAGCTCATTTTTATGTCACACTGTAATTGGACTCTATATAGATATATTCACATATTTTTTCCAACTTTAAAGTTAATTTAAGAAAATGGTAAGACTATCGTTTACTACCTGTAGCTCTAGAAAGACTCTCATATTTTTATTTGTGACAAATGTATTTTGCTCTAGAAATTGGTTTATAAATCACAGTCCTTTTATCCAACGATCCCCTCTATAATTATATAGGCTAGGCAAATGTGAAATGATTTGTATTATGTGACAGCTGAATTGTTCAGTTCAGGTGTATTTTAAATAGACATTTTTAAACTAGGAACAGTGCAAACATATCATTTTAGTCTCACCGCCCATATGGTATATGTAATTATATAATGTGCATCCTTAACGCACATCCAGTATCTCATATAAGATATAATAAGTATATAATATAATAAGTAAATCATAACAATCTCAACATCTGAGTGAGCCATTCCTAGACCAAATGGAAACCCATTACAGGCCACAAATGAGTCAAAGTTGCCAATATCAATAATATTATCAATGCACAGAAAGTGCTCTCATTGATTTTAGTGGGGAAACTTTTCTGCCAGTTACTGGGTAAACTCAGCTGGTGACTCAAAACGCTACTTCTCAGGCTATTTCAGATTATTTTTTAAAGTTGTTTTTGTTAGGCATGTTCTATATATTGGACCATTCTAGCATTAATAGGCCATAGTGTGAGCCCCTATAAATGATTCCCTCTCACAATAAATAAAAGTCATAGTTGAATATTGTCACACATGCAAGAAGCTTCTTTGCCCTCCAGAATGGTAAAACAGGTGTTCCTTGAAATGGGATCTGAAGCCGGTGTCATGGTTGATTAAATTATATGTAGGTTTCATTAATATTTCCACATATGTGATACAACTAAAAGTCCTCTGGAAAGGGTGTAGAAAGAACAGGCTTGTTTTTGCCTGAATAGCTGTGTCAGCATATTCTTCCCCTGGGTTTGTTATTTCAGATAATTAAGATCATCTCTGTGGAGTGCACTAATTTATATAAGCTGGTGAAAGAAATATGTAGGCCTTCCAAGAAACCAAGAACAACATGGGAAAACATTTGCTGTCACTGGAGAAATCCCTTTGACTTGTTAAATTTGATAAGGTAAATTCAATATGAAATATGGAAGAAAGATATTGAAAACGACAATGGAGGGTGTCACCTCAGGGCTGCTTACTATATTGTAACTGTACCATCATTAATCATTGATCAGCTGTAAGCTTGTCTACATGAATGTCAAATGTATTTAACCATATTTTTTTTTGTATTTTTATTGCTGTCTGGACCATACAACTGGAAAATATTCAAGAGTCACAGCTTTCTAAGAAAGATCAAGTGTCACAGCCTTATATCAAAACCTTGAGTGATCACAAGCCTGAAATTGCTTCTAACGTTGCTTTTCTGCCTGGGTCTCCGGGCAGCCATCAGAAGTCTTGCAGCAGATCGTGGCTGGAATTAACCTCGATTGGTTAAAATAGTGAAAGAAGTAATATTACATCCTCGGGTTTAAATGCTGGATTTACGAGGACGTAATATTCAGAAGATGAGTACGCAAAAATGTTTGTATATATACTAGGGTAGCCTATTAGTTAAGACAAAATCCCTAAATATTTTCTGTAAGAGCGACTCATTTGGTCACTTCATTGGCATCAATCAATGAAGAGCAGCTGCCCTTTCCCATTCATTATTTAGTGGGAATGCATTTACAGTTCTGCTGCTAACTGTTACAGTGTTATAAATTTGTTTGATTCATAGGTTCGCTTCTGGCGAATTTATATGAATGATCCAACACTGCCCCTCATAAAACGAGCTGATGAATGAAACAAATGTATAACACTGTAACAGTTAGCAGCAGCATTGACATAGCTGCATTAATTTCACAATAAAGAATGAATGGGAAAGGGCAGCTGCTAAGGCTCTTCATTGGTTGATGCCAGACGAGCCCCCTGCCGGTGGCCAATAGAGTCGATCTTACGGACTTTTAAATCCTGGTGCCAAAGCCGGGTTTTCCGCTTAGTGATTCCCCGCCCTGATAAAACCAAGGTGCATCTCGGCGAAAAGAGCGTCGGGTTATAGTGTTGGTGATTTATTTTTCTAACACTATTAGCTTTTTTCCTCTAGTGGGTTCCCGTATTAACCTCTGCTATACTATGGAAGACTTAAGATAGGCTAGAAAACCAGCAGAAAAAAAAAAAGAGAAAAATGAATATGAAGAACGTATACGAATATTCGCCCAAAATGAACACAGGAATAGGCAAATATTCGTACGATAAAGACAAAGAGATCTTAAATGCAGGCAAGAAGCAAGTCAGTATAAGAGCCACATTGTATCTGAGTGCAGAAGAAAAAAACATCGTGAGATAAATGCACGTCTGACGCAATTATCTTGATTAGGAGAATCATGAGAGTAATGCAACATGCTCCCTGAAAATACTGCAGGAGGATGGCCAAGGTCTTAGATTACATGCAGTATTTCTATATGCTGAGCTCACAGTATTTGTGTGTGTGTAACAGGAGCAGCTAGCATGATATGAGGCTCAAGAGATTAACACCTCGCTTAGCACAAAGCTCAGGGGAATGCAGCTTACTGTTTGTGTAAAGTATTTGGGGAATATTAAATCCTCATGTGCATGCATCTTAAGAAATTAACCCATGACAGTGGTCTCTGCAAGAAACCAACAAAAATGTTTGTTAGGTTAACCCTTTCATTCCCAGAAATCAAGAAAAATCCTGCTTTAATTTCATTAAGGTGACAACTATATAGGAAATTGACATAGGGAAGTTTAAATATATAGTATACATAAAACCATGGCCATTAATATGGCGTTGCACGCCTTTTGCCGCTATAACCGCCTCCCCTATTCTGGGAATGATTTCTATAAGATTTGTGTCTGTGGGAATGTGTGCCCATTCAGCCAAAAGAGCACTGATGAACATCCTAAAGTTGTTCAATCAAAGTTGTTAAGGTCAGGGCTCTGTGCTGGCCACTCACATTCCCCCACACCAAACTCATCTGCCGAACCCATATTCATCTATCAGACTTCCAGCGTGATTCATCACTCCATAGGACACCTTTCCACTACTCCAGAGTCCAGTGGCCATGTGCTTTACACCACCCTAGTGGATGTTTGGCATTGCACATATGATCTTGGGCTTGTGTGCAGCTGCCTGGCCATGGAAACCCATTTCATGAAGCTCCTTTGACACAGTGCTTGTGCTAATGTTGCTTCCAAAGGCAGTTTGGAATTTTGTAATGAGTGATTCTACAGAGTGCAGGTGATGTTTTTACATGCCTTGCAACTCAGCACTTGGCTGCCCTACTCTGTGAATGCGCATAGTCTTCGACTTCGTGGCTAAACCGTTGTTACTCCCAGAAACTTCCACTTCACAATAACAGCACTTAAAGCATACTGGGATAGATCTAAATATTTCACTATAAATGCCTATTCAGATTGTAAGAGTAACTAAAACCTAATAGTTTTCTTAAAAGCCCTTCCTCCTTATTAAACCTAGCTTATATGAGTAGTGGTACATACATGTAGCTTGCACATGAACCTCATGTAAATGATAGTACATAATACATCACAGGGTAAACACACCTAAGGGGCTAACTTCCATAATTATGCGATAAAATATATATCCAAGTAGAAAATACACATTTGCACAAGCATGCCAGCCTGTTTACACCATTCTTAGTGAGCAACTACTCTCATCTCTCCCTCAAAATCACCATTCTGTTTGAGGTGATGGGATGAGCTCCATGCACTTTTTAAGTTGTTTATTGGGGAGAGTGTTTTTTAGACTGGGGGCATTCATGACATCACAGTCACTAACCCCTAAATGACCCCTATATGTTTTCCAAAATGCCAGCAAAGCAACAGGCTCAGACCTTTACAGAAATTAAGTAAGGTGCCGTGCAGGATAATAGCGTGTTCTGGGCAGAGTAACCATTTCACCCCAGAGGCTGTACCTCTAGCTTTTAAGAGGCCAGGTGCAGAGGATTTGGAGACGGAAGCATGAGACATGAATCAAGTATTTTCCAGGCCAAATGGTCATGACAGGCAGCGTTCAAGCATGGACCAAAAGCAGAAGCTTGTTTGTAAATGCTTACGTTAACACAAAAATCACAACAAAAATAAATCTGAAGAGCATGCTGGAAGGGGCATTAATTCAAGGGCAGGGATATAAGTTAAAAACTGAAAGCAGGTGTGAAAAGAAGTTGCTTATAATGTGTAATTTGCAAAAAAACAATATCCATGAACAAAAGTAATCCCTATAACTACTGTACAACTATAACTATTTTAACTCTTTTATATAGCACCAACAATTCACGTAGCACTTCAATACAAACATTCAAGAGGTATGACAGACTAACCAATGTATTAGGTAAAGAGGGCCTTGCTCACTACCATCTATAGGACCAACTTGCAATATATGGGATGTGTAAACTCATTCACAGAAACCAATTACATACAGTCATTGCTGTGGTAGCTTGGAGCCTGAAATGCTGTCCTTGGCTCTGGTGAGCTTGTGGATTACATGGGTAGTCCACTGCTCCGATTTAACACCCTCTAGTTGAAGCTCCCTTAGAATTTTAGAACAAAGACATAGTCCAAGGGATAGAACTGTCCCACTCCTCCATTTGAGCAGCCTATACAGAGCCTGGAGGAAACAGCAAGACAAGCTGTTTTCTGGGGAGGCTTTACCATGTCCATTTTGGAGACCCAGATGAAGTCTTTAAACTCAATGCCTGGCTTGAGCTACCATGTCAAGAAGGGAAGACTGCCAGAGCTAAACCAGATGGTAGATATGGCTCTTCCTCTTCTGTTATTCAGTCCTCAAGTGAGGACTTGATGGCTGTGAGCAGGTCCTTCAAGACTACCCAGGGTGTGGCTCAGCTCCAGATTGGAAGTACCGTGATGAGTTGGCTCACTCATTACTAATATTTAAACATATATATATATATGTATTTTTAAATAATATTGAAAATGAACATGTTTTGCAGCATAGTTCAAGTACGTTTTCTAAATACATTTGAAATTACATGGGATGACATGACATGGGTCTATATTTGACATTTTACAGTTAGTCCAGTTAGTCCTGCGGTAAAGTTGTGGTTGTAAACACACAAGAAACAGGAAGTGATTGCTTTAAAAAAAAACTTATTATTTGCATTTGAAGTCCAAAACAATGTTACTGTCAAATCTCATAAACAAGTATTTACTATATATATAGAGAGAGAGAGAGTATTTTTGTATACATTATCAGACATGTGCAGTTGCAGGCAATTAACCTCTCAGGGAAGTGACAAGTAAGCAGCACTTCACCCAGTATGGTGGTCAGTCCTAAGGGTAAGCACCCTTGCGTGTACACAGGTTATAACATAGGTTATTTCTCCATTCTCTGAGGTCACATTTAGTTATTAAGTATCAAAATGCTTAAAAAGACTGGGAAAACAGATACTTAAGATGAAAGATCCGAAAAAAACATCTCTTTAAATATGTTCATAAATGTTGAAAACTATTATAAATGTATTCCTATTTCTAAAAAAAAAAGTCCTATGGAATATATTTTTCTGCCTGCAGTGAAGGATTTAGGGTAATGAGATTTAAATCCAAACCACTTAAACCCCTTTCTACCATTTCTTAATACGTTTTTTTGGATTTCAATCAATGCAGTTACATATGTGTGTGTGATGGTTATCTAAAGAAATGTAAAAATCCACTAAGCATAGCTAATGCTGTATTTTCACATGCCTTTTTTCTTCCTGTGGCTGTATTTTGAACTGTTATAGCTGTCATATCCTGGTGAAATGATTGTAATTATGTAAGACCAGCAAGAATTATACTAGCATTTAGAAAAAAGCTGTTTTGTGAGGCAGCTAAAAAATGTTACTAAGTGTCTGAAATCCATAGCTGAAAAGGGGAAGGAGGAAGACATCCCACCTCACAATGAGTTAATCTGCCAACCAGTCCATTACATTTTTACTGGGACAAATAGAAAGATTATGCCAATTCAAATGAGTCCTGCAGACTGATTCCCACATTCACAGCTAGGGACACAGCAAGTTAAAGCTAATTTAATTCCATCTATAGGAAGAAAGTCAGCAATTGCTGCCATACTGTTTAATTCTAAGTAGAATTATGTAGTCTGAATAGCACGCTAAACATGAATAATTATTGTCGTTAAATGTCCAGTTATGTGTTATTGTGTGTAACATACATTTTGTCATTCCTTAGAATCTGCAGCCATTAAAATGACACTTTCTCACCTGGAACTCTGATTGCTGTTTTCTGTTATGCAGATACATAGAGAAAACAGGGATATGAACATTTCTGCAAAAGCCACTTTACTGCTTAACACCTTCTGCAACTTTTCTAGCATAGCGAGCTAGTGTGAATCCTGTCTAAAGCCTTTATAACTCTGTCCAACCATTGTGTCATCTATAAGCGCAACTGCAAACAAAACTCATAGAGCACACATGTATGTGACCCAACAGTATCTTCATTATTATTGCACCAAATAAACATACTAGGCAACTAATCTAAAAACACAATGTAAAAGAGTTATCTCAAAGCCAGGGCTGCCCTTGCAGCAGTGTGCGGCCTCTGGCTGGATATGCCCGGGCGCGCGCGCTAATTGAATGAAGCAAATGTAACATGTAGCTGCATGATGTCATCAGATGGCCACCAGCTTTCAAGTGCCAGGGCAGCCTCATCATAGCCAGTCTGATTTTGATGGGAGTAAAAGTATAGAGAGCGGAGTTCTGTTATAAACTACTGTTCAGTCGTCCCTGTGTACAGTTGTGAGTTGCAATGAGATACAACATTTTACCCCAACAATTTCACTTCTAGATTGTAAGCTGGTTTGAGCAGGGCCCGCCCCACTTTTTGTTTTTGTAAATTGAATATTATGGACTACCTGTTTATGACCGATTGTACAGCGCTACAGAATATGGTGGTCCCATAAAAATCAATACATAATAGTAACTATGCATCATAAGGTAACAAAACAACTAGCTTAGCCCTTTCCAATATATAGCTAATAAATTGAGAGGAAATACTTTGCATCACGACAGTTTACTCACACCATGTTCTACTCCATTTTACTCTAATCCCTTTCAACTTCTTTGTGACTGTATTTCAGTTTTAGTTCATACAAAAAGTCCAACATGGCAGCTTTCAGCTGGCGTGATGTAATTAAACTGCACTTGCGGGTAGAGCACCTTGAAATCTCTGAACGTATGAAAATTTTCCAGTGCTAAACAGGTTAACACTATGCTTTGTTTTAAAGAAGTCAATTTCTGGCAGCTATATATAAAGACACCTGCAAAGACCTGACACATAATTGGAAAGTAGGAGGACTTTAAATGGAACATCCTGTGGTTCTGGCATGCTGAGAGAAAGAATTTAAACAGATGTTAAGATCCAAAATGCAATCTCCGATGATAGCTGTTTTTGAAATGTTATTATCCTTTATGGTCTGTTTCATTTATGCTGGATAAATACGATTTTTTGTAGTTTTGTAATTTATTTACCTCCTGTTACCGACATGACTATATTTTAATTTTGATTGACTAGTTTTACCAGGGTGATTACATGCTGCTGTTTTGTGATCTGCAGCATCGGTTTGCATATAGACTCATTTCTCCTCAAACTCATCCTGTAGGCATTCACATTTATTATACACAGAAATCCCACTCTTAGTTTTTGCAACAACATGTATATACTGTACCTTCTAGAGCTAGCAAACCAAACATATAGCTTGCATTGCTAAAAAAAGTGATATTGGATTATCTTTACAATAGAATTTATATAGAAACATGGAATTTGTCAACAGACAAGGACCATCCGTCCCATTTTATCTGCCCATTATTCCTTCTTAAAAGACACAGCATTTAATCTGTCCTTGGTCTCCTCTTAGATTCTGGTTAGCCATATTTAAATTCCCTAGCTGAATTAACCTCTACCACTTCTACTGGGAATAATTCAATTTTGTGACTACTGCTCATCTTTTTATATAATTGCAGTGAGATCGGGATATATTGACAACATGAAAAAAACAGGTATTTTGAGGGCCATTCCCTAGGTAGGCTATACCCTACTATGTATTTGGCATGTTTGCTTGCCATGATTAATGAGAGTCTGATGTCTGGCCATACTGATTACATGAGACACACATTTACCCACTTAATCAATGTCACAGCAGAGATACTTTTTGAGATACCAGAAGTGGTGGCAGCATTGTGGATAAGGGTCATGTCACAGATATTTTGCCAATAAGGTTAAGATTTCCAGAGACTCACCTTCCAGAAACCATCATTCCGATGTACCCAAATTACATGTTTGACTGAGACATGCTCTGCCACACATGAATCATATTTAATATAAACCTCATTTAGAATATTGTTTACATTTGCAAAACATTTAAAGCAGGTTAAGATGTTAAAACTACATTAGTTAAGGCACCATGTTTTATTAATTTAAATGCTGTATGAATATTTAATTGTATATAATCTTATATATTTACAAAATATTTAAGGCTCCTTTGTACAATTAATTGCACTGATATGTTAATAAATCAAGATCACTTGTTATTTAGGTGCACAATATTCACAGAATCTATGGCTGGCTAAGCGCCAGTAAAGACGTGAAACTTGGCACCTTACTGCACATTAAGAACTTTATTGAAGTCATTGAGAGTGCAAACTCTCTATGTTTTTTACTCTGGGTGCAAAGATCCCTGAATCTGTGAACATTGTGCCAAAGGGAAAAAGGAAGGTTTTTCTGGCAATAAGAGAGAAAGCAGAAAACACAGAGGAAAATAAAAAAATATGATGGCGTCTGTAGGGGAGAGGAGGAAAGAGATTAGGAAAAAAAGGGGAGGTCGGTTTCTGAGTAATAGGGAAACCATGGGCAAGCAGCTCACTTTGACAAGTAAAAATAAAGCATTTAGCACACAATTCATACTGTGCTGATTTTTGCCTCAGATATGATAGAATCATTTAGAAACATAAAACACAGAATTTGACAGCAGATAAGAACCATTTGCCCCATCTAGCCAATTTTTCCTGATGTAAAGGCTCAAACCATTATCAGTCTTTGGTCTCCACTTAGATTCACGGTAACCCTATGCATACCATGCAAGTTTACATTCTGGTTATATCTGACACCCTCTCAGTACACCCTTCTCAACACATATTCACCAAAAACAACTGCACAGACAACCTATAAAAGAGCATAGAACTAGGGTGACCACATGTCCTGGATTGCCCGGGACAGTCCCGCGATAGGGGGAATTGAAATGCAGTCCTTTTTTTTCTGACACGAAGGAGAGAGAGGGGAGCCGAGCGGTGGCTCGTGAAGTTTTCAGCAACCGTTTGGCGCCTCTTACTCTCCTCCGTGAGGCCTCTGTCTTGGTTGCGGTGCCGGCATTTCATGCTGAGCGCCGGAATATGAAGTCATATACCGGTGCTCAGCAGTAAAGTAGCGCGCACCGCGGCAAAGCAGGGAGACAGATGCCTTGCACTCCCACCGCAGGACCTCTACAAGGTAAGTGAACTTCAAAGGAGGAGAGGGGTAGAACGTGGGTAGTGCACAGCCTGGGTAGAACGTGACAGTGTGAATGCATTGTGTGAATGAGTGAGAAAATGAAATAATGTGGATGAATTGTGTGAATGCGTGGGAGTATGAATGAATGTGTGGATGAATTGTCTAAATGATTGAGAGTATGAATTAATGAATTTGTGAGAATGCATTAATGAATATGTGTAAATGATTTGTGTGAATAAGTGAGAGAATACAATATTGTGTGAATTAATTATGTGAATGAAAGTGTGAATTAGTGAGTGACTGTAAAAGTGTTTGTGTGTATCATAGATGTACAACTGATTTGTGGAAAGGCAGAGTTTTGAGCCTTGGGGACTAAGATGTCACAGGCAGGGCTGTTTGGGGACAAAGTTGACTCATGCTGGGCTGTTTGGGGACAAAGATGGCAAGTCCTATGCATGTAATTTGGGTGCTGGTCAGGATCTCTGTGGGCAATGCGGATGCCAGGGCTGGCTTTGGGGTGTGTGACCTGTGATCTATGCTTGTAATTTAGTTTTATCTATACCTTTAATGTCAAGTTTTTATGTAAATTCCAATTGACCTATACCTGCAAAGCTGTCCATACATTATTTATGTATACCTGCAAATACAGGGTTTGTATGACTTATTCAGTTGATCAATATCTGCAGTGCTGTTTCCATGTGTTTATTTGATCTATACGCTCAGTGCTGAGTTTACATGTGATTTCCAGTTGATCTATGCCTGTAATGGTGGGTTTGTGTTTTCTGTTGATCTGTACCTGCAATGCTATGTTTCCATGCATTATTATTGTATTGCATGCTAGGGAGCGTGGAGCAGGGCCATTTATTCATATAAAATGAATTGGCAACAGGGTCATATATATATATATATATATATATATATAACGGCAGCAGGGTGTAATATTAATATATATTGGCAGAGCAGGGTCTGATATTAAGTTCAGTTCAGCTGTTATTATGAAATCATAATTCGATCATGGTCTTTACTTCAAAGAGATAAGTACATATTATGTAGTAAAAAATGCATGTCGTGTATATATATATATACACCTCTCATGTGCTTCATAGGCGCAGAAATAATATGTGGTCACCCTACACAGAACAGATGCACACATGGAGCAATGGCTTAACATAGGTGCCTAAAAAGATAAAGGTCAATGGACCCCTTGCATATTTATGTATCTTATTTGTTCATACCTTCAGTCTGAAACCAATAACATTATACAAATATATGTGTGTGGAATTCATCCCCATTATTCATTATTTCTGTTGATGGTACGTTGTCAGTTTTAAAACTGTGGTATTTTATGGTTGTTTTCCTCCTAATCCTTGTAACTAGTCCCCTACGGAATGAGTTAAATACATCCTTGAACTATGAACGTATTCCAAATTAGAATTCTGAGGAAATTTCCTGGCCACTTGATGACCATGAAATTTATATGCAGGAATCTAAGTAAAAAGATTTAGTTGTCTGTTTTTTCTTCTATGAAAAAAATCTAACCATATTAAGAAAAAAAACACAGATTACTGAGGACATTGAGATTAGGCTAAACCAGATACTTAGTGAGCTAAAAAATAAATACGTAATTCCTCCAGAGAGTAACACAGTTATGTCAGGATTTCATGAATAATACTTATGCCATAGTAAGCACCTACTACTCAAATTTTCTTATTCCCTACAGCAACAATCTTTCATAGTGCAAATAAATTAAATAGTTGTGCATTCTCCATACCAGATTATTCATGCCACATGTGATGGTTTAACTCATGGGTTTTGCAGAATCCATTATTATTGTGATCCTTCTTTATTTTCTTTAAGGAGAACACACATCATAGTTTGATTTTATTAAAAGGACCACTTAAAAGCAGCTTTTTCAAATATTGTGTTTTTTATATTGCCAAAAAATATTGTTTTCACATAATACAATGTTTTTATATATATACACACTATATGGACAAGTATCAGGACAGATGACCAACAGGGACTTTGATGACATTGCATTCTAAAAACATAGACATTAATTAATGTTGGTTTCCCCCTTCCCAGTGTACAAAGCAAGGTCCATAAAGACATGGTTGGGTGAATTTGGTGTGGAAGAACTTGACTGGCCCGCACAAAGCCCTGACCTCAATTCACTTGAACACCTTTGGGCCTAACCTCACAAATGCTCTACTGGAAGAATAGGCAAACATTTCCACAGTAACACTCCAAAATCTTGTGGAAAGCCTTCCCAGAAGAGAGAAAGTTGTCATAGCTGGAAAGAGGAGACCAACTACATACTAATCTATATGTATTTAGAATGCATTCTCATAAACGTCAGGTGTCCCAATATTTTTGTCCATATAGTACATATTACTTCTCTGGACAGTAGATGGATGTACCAGGGTGTCACGAACGCACTCTACTCCAAGCGTGCGCGTGACTTGGTTCTGGTGGTAAAAGGGTTAAAATTCACTATCTGTCTGCACTAGACCGGAAATAGTGATAAAAATACAAATATCCACCCTTAATACCACCCGCAATTAACTATAATGATATAACAAATATCAAAATAATGCTGCCACCACCAAGACAATTTAGAAATGGGGTGTCTTGGTACCCCAAGTGAATCAGACTATAAAAACCCACACAGTATATTTTAACACAATAATTTTGTGATTTAAAATTACCAATAAAACGGTCTCTTCAGGTAACGTGAGTCTTTACCAGACAAAGGCAGAACTTAATAAAGGAATATTTATTATGAATAAAAAAAATCACAGTGCATACACAAAAAGATGATAAACAGATTAACACCAAACAGATAAAATAAAAAGGAGAAAATTACAGAAAACCTAACTACTCACTGAATGGTCAAGTAACAGTTTTTCTGTCCGTAGGGCTCCGGCAAGGAAAGATGGCGACTTACTCAAAATTAGATCTTGGCCCCTAGTAAGCACACTGACCAATCTTCTTTCACTAACTTTATACTCTTTCCCAGTTCATCTCGAGTTTCCAAGCCGGCCCAGAGGTGGTATAAGCGGAGGGAAGGTGTACCATAAGTGACCTCCCCCTTGTGTGGTGGAAACATATCAGTCCAAATAACTTATTTTCATTTTATCGTCCCTCCTGTGCTCGCCACAGTAATAATTTATGCGCTTATGAATTTCTTGTAAATTGTGAAGTCCATAGATATGTCACACTTGCTACATATGACTGAACATCATAGACTTCACAATTCCTTCCAAACCGTTTACGTTGCGCCACCATGTTTGTACTCTTTTTGTAGGGTGCGCTTTCCCCATTCTAGGTATGCACACAAGGAGGTATGATAATGAATATATGAGTTATTATTGATATGTGTTGGATATGACCTGGATATGAGATGGTTTTCCTGACTGCTAGTGGTCACTTAGCATGTCAAAGAATCCAGTATCTATAAGGGGATACAGGCATATGGTCGTCTACATTTGAACCTAGACAAAACGGCAGCTCCACTGCAGGACTGTCACGGACTGGGTCCAAGCTGATGGCAGAAGGACCCAGCGTGCCCGATGGTTGTTTGCAAGAGTCTCGATGCAGCAGTGGAGTCTGGGGCAGGGCCTGGTGCAGGGTGACCACACTCACCCAGGCGTTGAGCACCTAGGAAGTGCAGCCAAACACCAGCGCCCTGATATGGCAGCAGATGTAGTCCAGAATAAAACGAATCCTGCAGGCACCCAGGAGCAGGCATGAAGCATATCACACTGATCACAAGCAGGATGCTGCAGGCTGGGAGAATGAAGGCTAAGCAAAGGGTTAATGTAGCAGACACATAACACAGCAAAGGAAAGGGAGACCAGGCAAGAAACATGATATAGAATATACATGAGAAGTGGCTAGAAACAAGATATGAATAGAGCAAAATATAAACAGGCACTAGACGAGGAATAAACATAACTAGACAAGACATACATAGTACAGGGCACAACAAAGGACAGGGAAGAAGGCAAGGAACACAGGGGAAGGAGTGAGGAGCCGGAACCCTCGGACGCTTCTCCTATAAGCAAGGATAGGACATATTAACAGGGACATGGGGAGAGGAGAGAGGAACCGGAATCCTCAGATGATTCAAGGAAGAAGGGCAAAGGTACATAAAGACACACAAACATGACTACAGAAACTAGCCTAGGACTACAAGATAACTATTGGAGATTTCGTCACATGATATGGCCATAGTATGCTTAGCCCACCACTACGCCAAAGTACTCCAATGACGGTGGGTCCTAACGCTAATCCCTGCTGACAAGATACAAAACAAACCACACATGTAAACCAAACACAGCACAGAGACATACCTTAGACTGCAGACTGAGACAAACAGAACACAGGTGGGGCAAACCTAATAAAGGAAGCAGAGCTGAAGCAAAGAGTCGGAGCAGAAGCAAGGAATGGAAAATAGAACAAAGCAAAAGGAAATCCAGGAATGGATCAAAACAAAGCAGAGAAACTAAAGCAGGACAGATATGCAGCTCCGCAGCCTGGGCAGACCGTGACAAGGACCTAACACCCTGTAGAAGGCCCCGGTTGGAGTCCGAGCTTCAAAGGACAAATTTATCTCACAAGACCTTTTGGCACCACATGACTGTACAATCAAATTAACCCCTCTCATACTGAAATTGGCCATACCATCTCTACCAAGTAGCAAGTCCATGTATGCACTACACAAGTTGGTGTGACACAGGGTCCCACTGTTTTCTGTCAATGTTGAGCTAATGGTGCTGCTGGACATCTTCTGATTGCCAAGGAAAGTAAGCATGATGTGTCTTACATCTGGCCAACCACTGGGTCTACGGTCCTCAACATTGCCTGTTTCTTTGTGTTTCTTCAAAAGAGATTGGATAGAAGATCTGGAACTTTCTGCCTGGGAGAGATCTTGTTAGCAAGTTTGGTTGTTCCCTACCGAGTTTCATTCCTCCTACACAGATGTTTCAGTTCCAATTAATGATCGTGTTTCAACCTACATATTAAATTGATGATCACTAGCACATGCTTGGTATAATTATTAAATACCTGACTTTGTGCAAGTGTATTTTAAAGAATTGGTTCTGTTTTGAAAGCAAAGGGTGGCTACACTAATTGATATGATTTAGATTTTTCTTTTGCTCACTCACTTTGCATCTTGTTACCTGATAAAAATAAACTGTTATGTCTATTTTTTAAAACATTCTTATTTTACAGCATTTTGTCACACCTGCCTGAAACTTTTGCACAGTACTACTAACACCCTTAACGAGAGTAAGGGTGTTAGGGTGTAATTATATATGTATGTGTCACGTCCTACCCAGGCTGCGGAGCTGCATATCTCACTCTTGTTTGTTTCCCTGTTTTGCTTGAATCCATTCCTGGATTTCCTTTTGCTCTGTTCTGATCTCCCATTCCTTGCTTCTGCTTCAGCTCTTTGCTTCAGCTTTGTTTCCTTTTTAAGGTGTGCCCGACCCATGTGTTCTGTTTCTCTCAGTCTGCAGTCTACAGGTATGTCTCAGTGCTATGTGTTTGGATTTCATATTTGGTTTGTTTTGTAATTCTGTCAGCAGGGATTAGCGTTAGGACCCACCGTCATTGGAGTACTTTGGCGTAGTGGTGGGCTAAGCATACTATGGCCATAAGATGTGACGGAATCTCCAATAGTTATCAAACAGTCTTAGGCTAGTTTCTGTATTTATGTGTGTCAGTCTGTCCTGTATCCCCGGCAGCGGGGTGTCCTGTCCTGTATCCCCGGCAGCGGGGTGTCCTGTCCTGTATCCCCGGCAGCGGGGTGTCCTGTCTTGTTCCCTGTTGTGCCCTGTGTTATGTATATCTTGTCTGGTTATGTTTCGTGCCTGGTCTCCCTGTCCCTTGCTTGTTATGTTTCTGCTATACCCTTATCTTAGCTTCCATACTCCCAGCCTGCAGCATCCTGCACGTGATTCTTGTGTGATGTCTCATGCCTGTTCCAGGGTGCATGCAGGATTTCACTTTGTTCTGGACTCATCCGCTGCCATATCAGGGCGCTGGTGTTTGGCTGCACTACCCTAGGTGCTCAACACCTGGGTGAGTGTGGTCACCCTGCAACCAGGCCCTGTTCAACTCCACTACTGCACCGTAACTCCTGCACACAATCTTTGGGCGCGCTGGGTCTTTTAGTCATATGTTTGGACCTAGTCCGTGACAGTATGTGTGTTTCAAACAGGACAGTGCCAACCTATAGGTGCCTATAAGTATTCAAAGGTCCAATGTCTTAGTCCTCATCACCTAACAGGACCCACTTGCTTATGGAGTAAACATTATATCATTACATAAGCAAGACAATGCCATAAACCATCGTAAGTGGGGATTCCATAGGAAATGTCACCCAAATATCACAATTGATACAGTGGTGACATCAATGTCTGTATAAAAAAATAAAGTTTTTCCTTTTCCTAATAGGACCCTTGATAGCATCCCATAAGGCTGTACAATAGTATAGAATATATTACTCTCTGTATGGCAACAAGGCTTATCAGTGCACTGGGACACGCTTTAAAAAGTGTTACAAAACATGTTTATTAGATTACTCACCACAGCCCATCCTCAAATGGAATGTGATATATGTGATATAGTAAGAAAGGAAATATAAATTGTGTTCATACCCTGAAAAATCAGTACTTTTATACAAAGAACTTTTCTGTAATTCAACGTGATGTTATGTTTCCTTAAAAAAGTAAGTCATATTTTACAGTATTTTCTCTCCTTGACTTCTTCCAGCCACATCTGTAAGGCTTTATATGCATGATGGCACTCCATAACCAATAATATGGAAATAAAGAGATGCACAGTGATGAAATATTTACATGTGCTTGATGAGATGTATATTGTAACAAGTGGCAGCCACGAATACCTAAGCCTTAGAAAAGGCATAAGTGTAATTGGTGAAGCAAGTGGAAACGAAAACCAGATGTTACATTTTTGTTTATTTTCTTTAAATCAGAGCTGGGAATGATTTTCCTTTTTAAGGAGGTTGACAGAATGCTAGTTAGTTAAACACACGGAATCATCTCCCCAAGGAAAACATGTGTTTCCATATCGTGGCCACCTTTTTTGGCGACATAATGGCTAAAAATACTGTTATTTCGAACAGGTTCATAACACAACAAGTGTGGTAATATGTCTTTTAGGGGCTTCACTCTATGGAATAAATTTTTTTTTCCAAATATATCAAAACATAAGTAAAACATACATAGAGAGGAACACGTTATTGGCATTGGCAATTACCAATTAGGAGAACCTTTTCTGGTGTGAATCAACACGATAAAAATACAAAATAATAATCATAGTTAGCCTTTTACATATAGTAGATTGTGATATAGAATGGGGATATATTAAACATAATTGGAACTTTGTACACATAATAGGATTTAAAAGGTGATTTTTACAATGTTTTTGTATAATATTAAACTAGCCTCTGTCAGATATGGTATGATGATTACTAGTAGGAAAATATACAAATATAGGGGAGTGCACAACCTAAAAAGCATAAAAGGCATACGCAATCAGATTCCTGGCTAGCTGCTAGAACAGGGGCGTCCAACATGCGGCCCGCGGGCCAAATGCGGAACCTCGAGGTGCGGCCCGCGTGAGATCGGCAGCCAGGATCACAAGAGCCCTGCTGCTTACTTGTGGGAGGGTCTATTCTCTGCTCCAGTCCTGCTTCCTCTGTGGGGAGAACGAGGGAGGCCGCTTGAGGGAATGAGTATGTCTGATTGAGGGAATGAATCTGTGAATGAATGAATTTGTGTGTGTGTGATAGCATGGATGTGTAAGTGCTGGAACCTAGGCATGATGGGACTGTGATTGCTGTTAGCAATCACACTCCTATCATGCCAAGTCATCCAGTACATGCTGAAACCTGGCTAGCTGCCCCCCTTGTGTATTGATGCTGCCAGCAGTATGGGGTCTGCACTTACAGCCACCCTGTACCAGCATGTGCTGGCTGACTTGGGATGATAGGAGTGTGATTGCTAACAGCAATCACAGTGCCATCATGCCTAGGTTCCAGCATTCACTGGTTGCCTGGGTATAAAAAGAGTGTGTTTGCTGTTAGCAATCACACTCCTATCATGCCAAGTCATATTGTTGATTTTTTTTGTCCAATTGTGGTGTGTTACTTTTAATAAAAGTGTGGTTACACACTAAAATTGGACAAAAAATACAATGCCCAGCCAACCAGTACATGCTGGAATCTGGGTATGCCTGAGATTGCTGTTAACAATCATAATATATAATCTTTTTGTACAATTTTTGTGTGTAACTTACTTTTATTAAAAGTGTGTGGGGGTCACTTTCAGTTTCGGCTAAGTTAACCCTGAATTTTCGGTTTTGGTCCAGAATTTTCATTTTAGTGCATCCCTAAAATAAATAGAACTATTTTATTTTTACTTATACAGAATCCTGAATTTGTAGGCCCAGAAATCCCAGAAATCAGTGAGAGGAAAAATAAAGGTTTTGTGTCATTTACTTTATTTTAATCTGCATATCTTATTAAAGGCCATATTTTCTCTCAGTGAAAAATGAGTGCGGCTCTCGCACGTATACAATTCTGATGAAGTGGCCCACTGCAGAAAAAACTTGGACACCCCTGTGCTAGAACAATAATAACCAATTACGGTAATCCACAAAACAAAGCAGGAATTCAGTGCATAACCATGGAATACCATTTTGGCAATACAAAGGAGCTGAATTTGTGGGACTGCTTTGCATTTTAACCCCAAAGAGATTCTCAACCACAAGCAGACTTTAAATTGCCTAAAAGTCTCTTTTGGGTTAACATGCAAAGCATTTATTTTGTATAATTGTTGTGCTATGTATATTTGCAGGTTCTGACCAGTCATTAGGGTCAAGCAGCACCTCCTGTCACACAGGAGCCTCATTAACCATGTCCATAGAAGGCTTTACATTGCTTGAGATTCTTTTTGGGTTAAAATGTAAAGTAGTCCCACAAATTCAGCTTCTTCAGCCATGAAAAATTAGATATGACTCGCTAAACTTGGGGTACTTTGACATAGTGGAGTGCTAAGCAATATATGGCCAAAATGTGAACAAATTTCTAATGTTGTAATCTCTGTCACGGATATCAAACAATTGCAAATACACAGGTTTATCCAAAAAAATAATAATAATAATAATAATGATTAAATATATTTGTGGCACTGTTTTGGCACTCTTTTAGTCAATACTTTATGCTACCTCCCTTTGCCATAGGTAACAGATCTCAGTCGTCTCCTATAAGCCCTGATGGTGGAAATTGGCATTGTCAATGCTTTTGCTATTTTCTTCCCATTTTATGCTCAACAACCTTTTGCCGCACGTCACAGCTTTATTCCTTGGTCTTGCCCACCGTGATGATTTTGCCCTAGTTCTTACCTAATATTTATACCCCTGTGAAACAGGAAGTCACAGTTGAATAATTTTGTGTTCCTAGTCACCCAGGTGTACTAAAAATCTGAAATATCAATGTGAATATACTTCATATATATTTTTCTCATATGAATTCATACCACTTCCACTATAAGTAAAATAAAAAAAATCTATAAATAACTAACCTTAAACCCCTTAGTCCATAGGGGTTAAAAAATATGTAATATAGGATAATATGTAAAGAATGGATGTGGCCCTCTGGAACATAAAAAATATGTATGTGGGATTTGATTGTAATGAGGAGATGTTGCTGAACATAAATTGTGTCCTTGTTTAGCTGTGGCACTTACAGTATAGATAAAAATATAAGTAGGATTGGAATGCAAAAGTTAAAAAGAAAAATAGTATAGGCTATTATTTTTAATCTTCTATCACTAATAATTATTATGTTTTTATGTATTTCTAATATTTTTTGTCCTCAACAAAATGATGTATTATTTGTGCTGGTTCATCAAATATGGAAAAGGGGAATCATGGTTTTACAAAGTAACAAAAAATATTTTGGTCCTTTGGTTATGAAATCCCTCAGGACTAAATGGGTTAATGCAGCGCAGAATCTGACAGTCCAGTCTGAAAAAGGCTGTGTAATTAGCCCTTTCTATAATAAAAGTCTCTAGAGATACATTTTGCTTCCTTGGGCCTTGGCAATGATTTGCCACTGATCACTCTAGCGAGAAGAAAATCTTTAATTACCCTGTAATATCTTTGAACAACATAATAGTAATTTTCAGACTCCTACAAAGTCATCGGTACTCAGCTTAAGTGAGTTTTGATTCCACTGAAGAGTCATCAACTTTTTGTTCTCCTCTGTGCAAAAACGGATGAAAACTCTAGCTGTCACAGTACGTTCCTCCTCCTAGCTAGCTTCAGAATTTATCCCACAAATCAATGTCAGGGTACATGGGTACCAATGTCAGGGAAAGAGTCACATCCAGAAATACCATATGCCATGTTGTAAATACTGGAAAGGGAATCAGATTGTTTGTTTTTGAGGGGATTAATTTTACAAATTAAACACATTATTTGTTTTCATGTCTTTATTACACACATCATGTATACATACGCAGCACATGGGGGAAATTGTGGATTCTTGGATTTATTAACTAGTTGTCCATGCTTCGGCGGCAATAACATCAACTAATTTCTGTAGTTGTGGATCAGACCTGCTCAATGGTCAGGAGGAATTTTGGACCATTCCTCTTTACAACACGGCTTCATTTCAGCAATATTCTTGGGCTGTCTGGTGTGAATAACTCTCTTGAGGTAAAACCACAGCATCTCAATCGGGTTGAAGTAAGGACTTTGAATTCCAATTATACATTGTGTCTTATCGTGGACTAATGAACATCAAGGATTTCAGACTTTTGTTACCCTTACCTCTAATCAGCCATGGGGTTCACATACATTTTTCACCCTGAACTGTGAATGGTTACACTGCATTGAATAAAAACATAAAAAACTATAATTGTGTGTTGTAACAGACTGTGTTGATCTATTGTAAGTAACTTTGCTAAATATATGATACAATTTAATAACCAATATATGCAGAAATCCAGGTAATTCCAATGGGTTAACATACTTTTTCCTTCAACTGCATATAAATACAGTATATATACTGTTTAAGGATAACATTAGGCAGTCCATTAGCTTAGCACCCAAGGGCATCCCTAACACTCTACAGAAGACATTGCTTTGTTGAGCCTCTGAAATACCACTACATATTGTATGCATAGTTGGCATTCTGAACCCAGTTAGCTAGTTGCATACTACAAAGGGTTAATGAGATATTATGTAAGATCCGTTTTGAAAAGGAAAATATAGCAAACATATGTTTGTTACTCACAAATATTTTGTCCCTTTCATAAACTAATAGAGCATCAGATAGCTTAAATATATTGTTTTTCTTTTTTTTACTGACTGTGGTAGCAAGTTTACTTCCAGTCTTCTCTTCCTGTGTATCTTGAGGAAATAGCTTTCACCAAAGTGCCTTTAGCAAATGCAAAATAAATTGCTTTCGCAGTGTTTAGGAAAACAACAGTTACTTCAAACAATCCAATGTCTGCCAAGGTATGGAAATACAGAGCTGGAAATTTCCACTGGTCTGCATGCCTGCGATGAGTAAGAAAATTCCCAATTTTCCCTAGACATAACATTGAGTGGACTTATTCTAAAAACTAGTAAGACTGTCGGTGGTGTAATAAACAGTGAGCTTGCAAGAGTTGCAGTTACAACTCACCGTCTCACATAAAAACCCTAGTGCATACCTCCCAACATTTCAAAAAAGAGGGACACTTTAAAAAAAAAAAAAAAAAAAAATCTTGCGGAACTCACCGATACAAGCAATTGCACTTTACAATGTTGCGCTCGCCACTTAAAACACGCTTCGTTTTTGTCAGCAGCCATGCATATTAAAAATAACCAACAGCCAGACATACTACTTCCATGATGCTGGCTGAGCTTCATGGGAAGTGAAGCAACAGTAAAGCTCCAGATGCTTTAATTCCCATGATTAACAGCCAGTCAGATGTCCACCATAATGCTGGCTGAGCATCATTGGAACAGTAGTCCACAGCAGCAGAGGTTTTTTTTAAATTAAAAAAGGCTAATGTTAGCCTCCCTCCCAGGACCCCTACACACACCTGCCCATAAACACACATATGCACATACACTGCCTTTACACACACATATACACATACACTGCCCTTATACACACACATACATGTACACTGCACTTACACACACATATAAACATACCCTGCCCTTACACACACACATACATGTACACTGCCCTTACACACACACACACACATATACATGTACACTGCCCTTAAACACACACATATACACTGCCCTTACACACACATATATACCAGCTAACAAATACCTATACTGCACTTACACACACCGGCCCATACACACACACATGCTTACAAACACATACAAACACTGCCCTCGCACCCCTTTCTCCCCATCTGTTACTTCTTTGTTTTGGATCGTGAAAGTATATACTCTTTACACATAATTATTTGCAGTAAAGTTTTTTGTACTCATTGATTGACATCCTATAAAACCACATCACTCAACATTTTATTAAACACACTGCATATTGTGTGAGAAAAATACATTTGTATGGTTGTATACTTCTCTATTTTTGTGTTGGAGTGTACCCTTGTGTAGGAGTTATTTTTATTTATTATACAGGCTTATAGGGGTTTAGCATGCATGTGTTGCCATGTTGCCCTTGTTTGCTTTATGATTGTGTCCCAAAGGTGGCAGTCTGGCAAGATGACAAAGATCTTTTGGTGTGGCTGGTGGTTAAAGCTGCTCTACTGTGGTCAGGCCCGGACTGGCCATCGGGCACACCGGGCGTTTGCCCGGTGGGCCGGGCCGCATTGACTTAGGGGCTGATGGAGCTGCAGCTCCAGGCCCCTACCCTACCTACGGCCGCATTAACGCGGCCGCACAGGGTTTAAATTAAAACATCGGGGGTTTTTTAACTTTATTTAACATGGAGGATGTTAAATAAAGTTGAAAAAAAACCCCGATGTTTTAATTTAAACCCTGTGCGGCCGCAAACCCCTAAGGCCGGCCCTGGTGGGGGCTTCCCGGCCCCTTAGAGCAGGACCGGCCTTTGGGGTGTGCGACCGCACAGGGCGTCACACTCTAGGGGGCGGTCCGCACCGGGTGCCGCTCATCAGGGGGTGCCAACTTGCGGCACCCGGCACCCCTCCAGAGACGGACAGTAATGTCCGCCGCTGGAGGAGCAGGCTCGCAAGGGAGCGGTATCGGAGGTCTTTAACAGACCTCCGGTTCCCTTGAGTGATTTTAAGCCGGGTTCAACCCCGCTTAAAATCACTCAAGGGAGCCGGAGGTCTGCTAAAGACCTCCGATACCGCTCCCTTGTGATCCGCGCGGCAAGAGCTGCTGTGCGCCGGGGTTTGTTGTTAGATCCCGGCGCACAACACTGAAGCCGCGCCCACCGCTGTCCATGCCCTCTGAACCGGGAGAAGACAGAAGAACTGAAGAAGAGGAGTGAAGAGGAGGAAAAGGAGCTGTAAGGAGAAAAGAGGAAAGGTAGGAAAATATTCAGTGAGAGTGGATTAGTATATATGTGTGGATTGGTATATACGTGTGGATTGGTATATACGTGTGGATTGGTATATACGTGTGGATTGGTATATACGTGTGGATTGGTAAGTGTGTGAGAGTGATGGGTGTTATGCTGTACCATTTCCAATGTCTTTTTCATGATCTAATTATGCTCTAAAAGTACATCATAACTCCCATCACTCTATACTGTTCCATACAGCGGCGGAGCTGGGAGGCAGAGGCCTTGCACCCTCACCGCAGGACTCCTGAAAGGTAAGTGAACTTCAAAGAGGGAGAGGGTAGATAGTTAGGAGGGGGTAGATAGGGAGAAGGGCGTGAGACGGGGGAAAGGGGGTGGATAGGGGGAAAGGGGGTAGATAGGGGAGAAGGGAGTGAGAAGGGGTAGATGGGGCAGAAGGGAGTGAGAAGGGGTAGATAGGGCAATCATACTCCTATCATGCCAAGTCTGCGAGTACATCCTGGAATCTGGGTATGCCTGGGCATGATAGGAATGTGATTGCTGTTAACAATCATATATATATACATATAATATTGTTTTTTAATTGTTTTGTCCTATTTTGGTGTGTTACTTACTTTAAATAAAAGGTTTTTTTTTATGGTGTGGGGAGGTCATATTCGGTTTCGGACAGGTAAATGCTGCATTTTCGATTTCAGTCCAGAATTCGTTTCGGTGCATCCCTACTACTAAGTGGTAGGCCTACACCACAACAATGTTTGGCGTAGTATATAGTGATTGGGGTTATGCTGCACTATTGTCAATGTCTGGCTCAATGTATAGTGATAGGGATTACGCTGTACCACTGTCAATGTGTGCCTCAGTATATAGTGATAGGTGTTATGCTGTACCACCGTCATTGTCTGCCTCAGTATATAGTGGTAGGTGTTATGCTGTACCACCGTCAATTTCTGCCTCAGTATATAATGATAACAGTGAGAAGAGGCAGAGGTGGTAGATAGTGATACAGGGGGATAGATAGTGAGAAAGGGGAGTTTTGTTACAAGTTTTTATTCCTTTCTTTTTTTGGGATGGGGGGGCACCAGAGGAGTAGTCCGCACAGGGCGCCAGAACACCTAAGGCCGGCTCTGCCTTAGAGTGGCGGACCCGGTTGCAGTTGCGGCGGGCTTAAGGGGCTCTGCCTTAATGCGGCCATATAGGCCCAGTCAGTCCGGTCCTGACTGGGCCTATTTTAAGGTAGGAGCCTGGAGCTGCAGCTCCATCAGCCCCTAAGTCAATCCTGCCCTGCCACAGGCGCGGTCGCAGTTGCTGCTTGCTCTGGCAACAAGGTAAATAGGGTGAGGGAAGGGGCTGCAGTGAGAAGGGGCAGAGGGGGGTTAGGTAGTGAGAAAGGGGGAGAGGGGATAGATAGAGGCGGTACATATTGAGAAGTGGGGAAGGGGGTTACATAGTGAAAAGGGGGAACATAGTGAGAAGGGGCAGATAAGATGATGAGAGGGGGTAGTGTGAATGCGTATGAGAATGAATGAATAAATGTGTGGATGAATTGTGTGAATGCGTATGACAATTAATGAATTCATGTGTGGATGAATTGCTTGAATGATTTGTGAGACTGCATTAATGAATGTGTTAATGATTTGTGTGAATGATTAAATGCAAAGATGGTACATGAAGGGTGGGCTTTAACAATAAATAAATAAATAAATATGGGCTGCTCAGGCTTAAATGCCCGGGCCTATTTTTTGTCCCAGTCCGGGCCTGACTGTGGTCAAGAATAGTCAACAGTACTAGGCTGGATTCCCGAGTTTAAGGTTCTGGAAATCAAGAAACAAGGTGGTCTGAGTATAGCCAAGGTCAATGTACATGTGTTAGGGATGAGATGGGGTCAATACACAAGAGTTCAGGAAGAGGTATGATTACAACAGAACCAAGGTCAACGAACGGGAGTTCAATACCACAGTGAAGTGCAACCACAGCATAGCTGAGTTGTTGGAATTGTATGATTATATATGCTGATGGTTGAGAATGCTATATTGTTTCAATACGGGTAGAAAAGATTTTGTTTAAATATGGGTAGAAAAGGTGTGACATCTTAACAAAAGTGCCAAGGGGAAATACAATATTCCTTAGAAACTGGTGTTAAGTCGCAGCTTTGTTCTGATGAATAGTTTAATATATTGAAATCGACCATTAAAACAAGTTTTATAATTAAACAGATGTAATCGCCTTGTTTCAGTGAGCACTGACAGCTGTGGAACACACAAATAGAGTGTGTGTAACATGGGTGGGATTATTCATGAAAGTTACCACAATGTGACAACAAATATGGTGGGAGTCCTGAATTCTAAACCTTGGCCCTTAGTATAAGTGAAAAGATCCTGAAGAGGAACCTTGGTGGGAATCCAATGATGTGGATGTCGTGCATTTTATGAACAAAGTAGTTATTGTTAATTACTGTCTCTTTAAATACATTTATTCAAAACCAACCTTCATATGTAGTCCATAGAACTCTCCATTATTTGGCTGTAAACCCATATTCACCTAACAGTAAGCACTCCATTGCCATCAGGTGGGTTGATGTGTTATTTAATAATAATGTGACTCCATGACATTTATACCTTCAATCGAAGAGTATTCAAAGTTCTGGTGAGGTAATGTTAGCGGGTGGTGATTTGGGGCTGTGGCGGGTATCCCTGAGGCTGCACCGTGCACTCCTTCGCACGTCTGAGTGCGCCTCCTACACACAAATGGCGCTGTGCCGGTGCAGGACAGCACATGCTCCACGGCCTGCGCGCCTCCAGCACACAAGCCTCCTTGTCCGACCTACTATTACCCAGCAGCCACCGCAGCCAGTTCACGCGAACTCCCCGTTAAGCAGCCCCGGCGCTGCTCGCAGGCGCGTTATCTGCCAACCCTGCCGAGCCATTCCGCCCTCGTAACTGCTATACCTCACACGGTAAGCCTGCTTTTTTACCTCCCCGACTCTCCACCTCAAACGCCTACTCTACCAGACTCCCCTCCCTGGCCTCTGGTGGAGTTTCCAGGCTGGAGGAAGAGGAGGAGAAGGTGGCGGGGGAGAGAGAGCCAAGAGATGGTTCGCCGACCCTCGCCTGTGCCGTACGCCATCTTTAGTTGGCCGTGTGTGTTGTTACCCGTCTTTGTGTTGCCTAAACAGGCAGGTAGTGGGAGGGAAGCCTAATAAGCGTCACACGGACGGCTTTCCTGTAATTAAGTTGTCGCGAGCGATACGGCGGCCGCAGCGGTTACCCCGCCAGCTCTAGTCAGTGTGGCGGCGTCTGGCGCTGCCATAAAAAAAGTGACCCGGCCGCTAGCCGCCGCATGCCCGCGCCGTGTGGTCGCCGGCACGGCGCTTCGTTGTCACGCTAAATAATAAGAATAATTTGTGTTTTGTTGTGAAATCTGACCTGTAGGGGGAATGGAGGAGATGCGCGAGTCCCCTCCCTCCGCACTCCTCAGCCACTCGGCAGTGACGGATCGGCTTCATGTGGCCAACATTACAAAGGCAAATCCAACCAAAACAAACAAATCTGCGATCTTAAAGAGAGAAGTGCACGTTGCCATAGCAACTGGGACACATCAAAAGTAATGCATCTCAGTGTTTGTGTTCTGATGTGGGGCTGATATGTGAAGACTATATTATTATAATTGTTGCACCAGAAAGGCATGTTTTGTGCATGCATAATCACTCCACATTTGTGTCAATCTTTCTCAATAGGCTTAAAGAGGTTAAAATCATATTTTTTTGTGTTCCGCCGCACCACTTCATGGTGTTGGCTGCAACCAGTAAGCCAATGAGTCAACGTGATTGAAGTGGACTGGTTAACATTCGCTGCGTGTCGGGCGCTTGTGAGAACGTGCATTGGCTTTAGATGGTTGGATTGCTTTAAAATGCCAAAAACACCAATACCGGGATGATGCCTTCTTATTTCCCAACTGGATGACTTACACGCTACAATTTAAGGTTAAATTATTACTCTACATCAACACCTTTGTCCAGTTGGCTATGAAATACCTTTGAATACATTGCTATAGATGGTTTTGTTTCAAAAGGTAGTCGCATTGTATTTTCAAACTTGCGTAATGTAGCATCGTCTTATTATAAAAATAACTCTATTGGGCGAAAAAAAATCATTTTAAATGTAACAGATCTCAAAATAATTATAAGAAGAAAGTACCACCTTCTCAAACTAAACCCACTTTCCATTTCAATCCCAACCACCACACTGTTTGGCAGCGGCCACTGATTCAGACTGAGTCATTCTATTGTTTACCACAAGGTAGAAGTTGGCGTGTTTGTCTAGTAGAATGAACTGCGCACACACAATGTCACTATACAGCTGTAACAAATGTGTGAGCACTTGTTGAACAGAAATGACTGCCTTTGAAGTCATGCTCATAGTTATAATACAAATAAAGGAGTTTTTGCATATGATGGCTGTATGGTCCCTTTTTGTCATCCATTTTGCAAATGCAGGGGGGATTCTGCGGAATCTGCGCCACATGCATTTGCTTCTTTTAACACCCGCAGCTAAATACCTTGTAGGAGATGTGTTTAGACAAACATGTGATATCCTCACCACCAGGTTTTGCATGTGTTTAAAGCACTGTCACTGATCTACTTCAAGCAGCCAATCAGTGGCCACATTGCACCATGTAGCAGCAGCACTGCGGCATTCCTATTTTTCAGGGGTTCCTCTTATTATCTTTTGATACTGATAGACACTGATAGGCTGTTGTCATAGAAACGTAAATTATTGTGCGCGGAGGACCAGAACACACTTCTTCCCACTGGGAGCTCAGATGAGGGATCGCTAATCTTTTTAGGTGATAGCCTTATAAATAGCTTATGCTTTACCTAGGGAAACCTATATATTTTTGTTCAGGATAAGAGTTAATCTGTTCACAGATGCCTAGTTTAAGGTAACAGTAAAAATGTTTTTGCTCTTGAGAAAATTATTAAACCAATCTTAACTTGTCTGAAAAGTAAAATTTGCACCCTCCTTCTCTTAAGAAACTAAGAGGAACCCCGCACGCCCCTTACCTTACTTTCGTTTATGCCCTTTCCATGCTGTTTACTTCAGGGCTGGTGTCTGATTGTGTCCGCTCTGCACTATTTGATCCTTTCTGTCAAAGGATCGCCTAATAAATTGCGGTATCTAATCCCTGCGTGTTAAAAAAAGCAAAAAACGATCAGACCAATTTTAAAAGCTGTTTTTTTTCAATAGATCAGCTGCCAGCCTGCAGTCACTTTTTCCCTTTTTTGCTTGCCAGCTGATTATTATTGGTTCGGTGAAGATTGGGGAGAGGACAAGGAAGTTGGTTGGATAATCAAGATGTTCTTAAATCTAGTGGTACTCCTGGTTAAACCTTTGTTTTTGTAACCCGTACTTTTGTTTATGCACTTGAGTAGATAATGCATCGCTATGTGATCATATAAAACACACCAATTTCTCCTCATAACTAAATTTCACTAAATGTTGTTCACGGAGATGGCTATATGTATAGTCATATATATTAACGCAGTATATGTATGTGTTTTATATTCTCTCATACAAAATATCTCTAATCATTTATGTGGATTGCCACCAAAAAGCATGAGACGTAGCATAATGTGTTTGGTTATAGGAAAGCTGTGACGCGGAGGCAGTTCATCTTTAACTCCTGGGCTCTTGTCAAAATCAATAGGGATTTAATTTAGGACAGGCTTGCTGGCTTTGCATCACCTGCGAGTTGAATGAACAATAAAAAAATCCTAATGCCTTTGGCTTCAAGTATGTCAGATTCTAGGTTTGCGAGGGACTCCTCTGCCTTAGAGTCAAATAGTAGCAAAGCTGTCATATTGTGCTAACTCTACCCGATCACGGACCCCTACCCACCATTAAATGCTTTTAATATAAATATAATGGTACCCTGAAATAAAGACCAAATGTTTTGTGTATAAATAAAATATTGGTGATTTACAGCATCGCACAATATACATGATATCAGGGAGTTAAATTATCATGCAATGTTGGTGTGCGGCACAACAGAGATATAATTTTTAGTATGTTTCACAACAAAAAAGGTTGCTGAGGAATATCTATACTATTTTCTTACACTGATGAAACGTATATTTGTAATTATGTTGATTTTTTTTTTGAATAATCAAACAATATTCTTAGGACATGTTCAGAAATAAAACATCATTGCATCAATTCTGTCTATTCTATGTAGTGTGAAATGGCTGAACTATTAATGGAGTGTGAGGAAGAAGAACTGGAACCGTGGCAGCAAAGAATAAAAGAAGTTGAGGATGATGATGATGACGACGACGAGCCAATTTTTGTTCGCGAGATTAGCGGCTCTAAACAGACCAACACAAGTAAGAGGTTCTTCATTGGAACTTGGCATGTGAAGAAAATTACTTGGGTCTACCTTTTTATTTCCTTAAAAATACAATATGGTTATTGTCAAGAATTGCTAAAAGGCTTTAGAGCAAGCTAAACCTCAGCTCGCGTATTACAGGACATTAAAATCCAATTTACAGATTTCCTTCTCTGTATTATGTTCTCAATCCTTAACTATTTATTCATTTTAGTAAGCCAAGGAAGAGGAACCCCTCCTTGTATACTGAAAGTGGTGTTCCATTTAATCGGCCGTTAATTCTATACCCACTTGAATTATGATAGGTTATTTGCCATTTCCAGACGACAACATTAAACATTACAAATGGCATAGGTTTTACATGATTTAAAAATGCGTACTTTAGTTTTTTCTGATCCCTTTCCTCTAATTGTATTCATCATTTAAACAGATAATAAAACTGGACCACCACAAGGTTCATTTCCACGTATTGAGAATGGAACGCCTATAAGAGGTAATATTCTTTTTTTATTAGATAAAAATGTTTATCCATACAGTAAAACAAGCAATCCATACACACCCAGCAGATACATACTGTTAATGCTTTACATTATCTTAGTATAAATATTCAGCATTTAGTCAAACTACATCTGTATATCACCTAGCCCTCCATTGCTCTATAATTTATATCCATCTCTGGACACTGTTTATGAGATATCTGTGTAGCAGATGGAGTTGTAACCCAGAAGTCTGGTTAAGATCAACAAAAAAATTGATTTATAAACTTCGTTCATTTCATATAAATACAGGTACTGCAGCTTCATTTCCATCGCCTGGTAACCACTTCAGGACCCCTGTGGCAAATACTGGTACTCAGCCAGTTACATCAATCTACCAGCCAGTAACCAGACCGCCAACCATATCTCCCGTAGTCCAGCCACTGCTTAGGCCTGTTTGCTCACCTGAGCCAATACGGAGACCTCTTACTGGATGTCTACCAGCTCATCAACCACCAAGGGCAAATCCAGCAATACTGCAGCCTGCTTGCCGACCTATTACCGTTGCTTCCAACTCTCAGCCAGTATCTAGAACTGTTACCTTTCCTGCAGTGGCACAGCCAGCCTTGCGACCAGTTGCCACGATAACAGCACAGCCGGTGTTATTAAATCAGGTAAGTAAGGCCCCCCCACCCCGTGTCTCGCCTTTCATTGAAGTCCATAGTTCTCGACTGAACAATTTGTTTATTCTGTTCTTGGGAACCTTGTAATTCTATGTTTTTTTTTCTTGTTTTGCCATAAAACTGACAAGGATACGATCAGAATGTTCTATTCATTTCTTTACTGTTGGTGAGAGATTGAGAATAAGCTTCAAAGTAGTCTGTTCATGCCGAAACAAGACCTGAGGCAAAATTTGTTAAACATTATGCTTCTGCGAAACAACCGCAGACGTATCATGCTTTTTTTTATATATTTTACATATAAAAAAATGTGTAAGTCACACTTTGTAAATAAAATAATTATTTCTTCTCTAGATGTCTTTGTTATGTATATTGAAATCAATATGTCACAAAGTTTTCTTCGTTTTCTTAAATATTCTTAGTAAGGTCATACCTCTAACCGAACCTCTAAAACAAGTGATGTTTTTAGCGCTCTGTGCATGCACATGGGGGTCTCAATAAACCCCCAGCAATGTTTGCTGAGCCAGCACTGGAGATGACTGGTGGTTATTATATCACAACTAGGTGGGGGCAGGAATAGGAGCATGCATTTGCAAGCGGGATGCCATGTACATTTAAAGGGATCACTTAACTATCGTATGAATTAAAGTTTATATGATGGCTGGAGCGTCCCTATACCATTTCCTTCTTTTGATACTTGCCGAAAGATGCAGAGATAAAGCACAATGGTCCATTTTTTAGAAAAATAAGTTCTGGACAAAGTTAATTTAGGAGCAATCACCATAGTAGTGAGCTAAATGCTCCTTGTGACGGTGACAGAATTACGGTACTTTCTACATATGATCCATGTTTGGTTAAAGAACATGTTGCTGTGCTGTGACGACAAACCTTATATTCTCAAGACAGCAGAGAATGCTGTAGTAAGATACATGCTCACTAGTTTGCTGTTTCAGTGCATGTTTTGGTCATTAACATGCCAAATACTCTGCTTGTGTGGCATTATTTAATTTATAGTATATTTATTATCATTTTTTTTGGTTCTATATATGTGGTTTTAGTTATGAACTTTGTTAAATTTAAATATGCTACTTTATATTTGTGAAAATGCAAGTTTTGTTTATAAATTCTCAAATGTATTATAAGCAATATTTTTGTATTTGTTGTATGACTGCTTTGCTAACATGCTGCCATTTACCTTATAATATAAACGTTCTGTGGTTATTAAATTACGAATGCTTATTTTGTCAAATATGCTTTTTTCAAATCTGACTAGTACTGAAAACTTGCATATTGCTGTCCATCATGCCTGCTTTGTTCCTAGTATATGAAAGCGACATCAAAAAATCAGCTGGCTCGCGATCCATACTTTGTTCCCTAGTGCCAAGTTTTGTTATTATTAAGCAGCCTGCCATCTCTTTGGTCCTTGGCAGAGGTTTTTGGAGGCATCTCACACCGTTCCTGTTCACCAATATCTGCTGATTCCCAGTGTAGGGTCTCTACAGCATTTTCTGAATACATGTATTATCCTACATTGTTTTGAGGAAGGTGTGCATGTTTTAGATCACCATTAGTCTTGTGAACGCTACTTGGCCTTGTGCTATGGCTCATGGCATGATTGTAAAAGCCAAATTCACAAAAACCAGAGCTAGGCCTATGCTAAGCTTTGGGTCAGTGCGCAGAACTTTGGGTATATATATATATATATATATATATATATATATATATATATATATATATATATAAATTATGCATGTATTTTCACTGTGAGATATCAGTCAGCATCTCCTCTATGTGCAGCTGAAAAGAATGGGTGTAGGAGTGGACGGGTGAGAGCATTGAGTAAATAAGGCTTCCTGTGTGGATATTATCATGTACTGCTATTCATAAATATGTAGAGGAGGTTCCCATCTTCATTTTTACATATTTACAATGCTAATTTATATATTTTATTTTTTTTATCATATCCTCTCCCTTAATTTTGTGTCTACACCCCTGTCAAATGTAGATGACATAGAGAAATACAATAAAAGTCAAATATATTTGTTCAGCATCCCTTCCTTAGGAAATTATGAATTTTCATGGGCAGTGTGTTACATGGTTAGGTTTGGGAAGAAAATAAACTTAATAGGTCTATTGAATTAAGCCTGATGGGTGCATGTTGAGTGCATTTTGTTTGTTTTGTGGCTTACACAAGCCTAAATTGCCAAATTTTTAATTTGTTTTTACATTTTTTTTACAGGGTTATATTGTGAACTCCCCCCAAGTTTCTTCAAATAATTCCCCAAATGTAATGTATGGTTTGCCAAACAGCACTATAGCTCAATACCAGGGTGTGCAAACTCTCACAACAACAGGTTTGTGAAAATGTAACAATCTTTCAGCAATGCACCATGTTTTATTTCTAAATCAATTTTATTTACTTCTTGAGTTTTTAGCCTGGACATCTCTTTGTTGAAGGGATTATATGGGGGCAGGGGATAATTTGTGCCATATTTTTCTCTCCATTTAGTTGTTATTTTATGTTTTACCAATGATTTTTATTGGTAACTCAATTAGCATTAAAACAAGTGTTATAAAATATATATTTGCTTTAATGGCTGCCTTCTCCTCCTTACTCTTTCTGAAGAGTTTGAATGTGTAAGCACAGAAAACCATCATACAAAGAAGCTTTTAGCCCTGTGTTGTTTGACATTAGTGTCTCTGTAGTAGTTTGCTTGCTTTTAAAAAAAAAAAATGAAAACCTGTGGTATTTTGGTTTACTTTGCAGGCAGTAATGCCCCACAGGCTCGACCACTTCAACCTCTTGCCCAAATCCGTCCGCTTTCGGCACCAGCAAGGACAGCTCTAGCAGCCATATATAGGCCTACTGCTCCAGCCCAAAACAGTCTCAGTTTAGGCCAAGTACATCAGCCTTTACTCAATTCACAGAAAACCCAGCAAGCAACCCACGGGCAAAGCCCTTCAGGTACAGTAACAGTCTCTCCCTGCACCCTCAAACACTTTTTTGTAGTATTCTAGATAAAAATCAGTACATATTATTTTCATTATTTTCCCTTAAGCAAGTTCAATATGGAACGATGGGGCACTGATTGAGAAACGTCCATCCCCTGTTGAGGTTACCAGCATTTCACCGAAAAAGCCAAAAACTAGTGAAAATGGTCCTGAAAATCGTACTGCTGCTGCAACATCATCTCTTAAAACAACCCCATCACAAGTTTCACCCGTAAAAGGTAATTTAAACTGGGAAAAAATTTCCTTTTTTTTTTTTTGCGCTGAAAAATTGTTTCTCAGAGCTAACTCCCTGCACATGCAAATGCTACTTTAGGTTCCGTCTGATGTTTAGTGCGATTTTATTTGGACATATATGTCAAGACACTATTGTGATATTAGGTCATTATCGATGGCAGTAAATCTCCTGATACAACTATCTTTTTGTAAATGGAACTTTACGGTTTCACTAATAACCTATTGCTCTGACGTGAATGTGTAACTATTTACAGAGACATTAAAATTACACTTGAAATAATTGATATTAATATAAATATCTGTAATGGGGAACTAGACATGTGAATACACGGTATAAATAAACTTTTGTGCTATATTTGGCCCCTTTAATGGAATGCACACCTATTTTTGACAGTTATAAGTACTACTACTTCAGGAACGACTCCAATGAAAAATGGTGCACCTTTCCCAAGAGCATGTCCAAAGTGCAATATACATTTCAACCTTTTGGAACCTATGAAGAGGCATATGAAGGTAAAAGACTATTTTCTATAGCAGCTTTGAACAAAACAGCACTTTATTTTACCTGCTTAAACCCCAAAAACCAAATCATAAAAAGAAAACCTAGCTCCCAATTGGAGCCCTCTCTAACTGAACTATGCTGGTCCAGACTGACCAGCCTTATCACCCACTAACTCAACCTCCCAGCCAGACCCAGCTATGCCAGGCTCTGGAAAACCTCCCTCAGACAGCACACAAAATGTCCAGGCAGGTATTGCCTCACTTGGCTCAGGGATGGTCTTCTTGTTCAGGGCCTCTCCTTACCCTGGGAGCTCAGGGAACTTCCTCTTCCCCCAACAGTCTCCTTGAGTATCATGCTCCAGGGGTTTTTAATGCCCAGCACCTGTGCCTGATGCCGGCCCCATAGGAATCCCGGACCGGATCCTGTGGACTTCTTGCCTCCTGGAAAACCGGGCATGGAATTTCCACAAAATGGGGAAACTGAGCATTGGCCCACCCTGCTCTCCAAGTGCTCCACCCCAGGGACCCATATTTACAATCTGGATAGCACCTGTACCCAAATGCCACACTAAGCATCTCCCTGGGGTTTACACTGTCACAATACTTAAGACTCTTCTGCATGTAGCTTGACTTTTAACCCCTTAAGGACAATGGGCGGTCCCTAAACCCATTGAAAACAATGCATTTTGAGCCCGTATATGTACGGGCTTTGTTATTAAGGGGTTAAAAACATTGTGGCTCTAATTATCCATGTATCGTAACTGTTGAAAACTACGTGCTGTATAATTTTAATGTGTGCGAAAAAAATCCATTTGAGTCCCATGAAAAACATGCCACTCTTCTAAATGTAGTGCCACCAGGCTTCTCACTTTCATAACATTTCAGTATTTTCTTGAATTGTTTGTATTTTTCATGGATTCGCCTTTAGTGAATTCATTATGACATTTAATTATATTTACCTCCTTAGTACTGTTGTCCAGACAAGATGCATCATTTTTTCCTTGATGTAACAAGCACAGAAATCACAAGCTCTCAAGGTCAAACAGAAGAAGCAGATAAAGGGAAGCTCATAATGTTTGTGAGTGACTTCTATTATGGAAGGCATACTGGAGACATACAACTGGCACAGCAAGAGCAGAAGACTCACACAACATTCAAATGCTTCAGCTGCCATAAAATTCTTAAGAACAATATAAGGTGCGTAAGCGTTTTTGGATAGCATGATACAGCATATTAAAAACGCAGTCCCTTGTATAAATACTCATATTCAGGGTTTAGATTTTAATAGATTTGCCATTTTTTGAATATTTATTTTAATCATTAAAATGACTGACCATGAGAGAGAGAGAAATTCAATGTGTTTCTTGAATGAAGCATAATCTTATGGGAACTGAAGATTTTTTGGGGGTTTTTTTGTGTAATCAATTCTCCGGTTTAACAGACTTTTTATGATGGACAGATGGTAATACAGAGTGTATGAAAGAAATAAGAAGGCATATGTCCGTACAGTTATACTATCCTAGCCTATGGCCCAGTACATGATTTGAACATGCCCCACAAACATTGAACTAGTGGGCTATATGTTCTTTGCTCATTATTCAAAACCACTTAATTTGAGGATTTGTATTACTTTTTTACTTCATGCTTGAATCTGTATATTTTGGCAAAATTGTGAGTAGAACATACCAACCAGAGAGAACATCACCTTTTTGAATGGCTGGTTTGACCCTCCATAATGCATTGTTTAATGTGGGAAATTTTGCATGGCCAACTCAACCTTCTTGCCAGTAAATGGCCTCAATAAACGGTTGAAATGTTCAAGTGTCTTGCATACTCCCATAACCATGGTATTAATTGTCAATGTGGGAGAGAGTTTTGTGACATTAATACCAGTTGAGTCAATCTACATTGGAACTTACCTTAAACAATTATGGTCATGGTATCAATTTTAGGCATGTGTAAGAGCAAAGCCTACTCAGCTGTACTATGGTTTTGGTTTTTCGCTTAGATTAATGATATACACAGCAATTTCTGTCAGGGAGCAAATGAGTAATCGTGGGATATGTATGTGTTGTAAGGACTTGTGTTTTTTTGATTGACTAATCTTGGAAGTAATACAGCAAAAGGGTCATTGTAAGCATTTTCGGTATGGAGACCGCTTTGTTTAAGAACCTCTGCCTGGCAGCAAAGGTCAAAGTTCCTCCTCATAAGAACTTGTGAAGAAAAGCTGAAGAAGCAGCTTGTAAAACTGAAAAATGGCCTGTGCCTTCAAAGGGGCACAGTCTGCAAGTTGAATTGCACAGACTTGCGCCAGCTCATATCATTAACAAAAACAAAAGGTTCTTGTAATTGCGGGTATTAAAATCACTATTACATACACTTAGAAGAAAAGATGCAGGTTGAAGCTCAGGCAATGTGTCTTAAGAACAGCAGGGAACTAATGTACATGGTTAAGACGTACAAAAGTTTTTTCTGTCTTTTGCAGTCTTTCCTTTGATGTTTTTTTTTTTTGTTTGTTTTCGTCCTAACCAAATTACACTTATTGAGGGAAAAAGTAACGCTGGAGACTTGTAAATGTGATTTGAAAATTGCTTTGATGATTTGTGTGTATGTATTGTTTTAGAAACCGTGTAAGTTTAGAATTGTGTAGAACAAAGGCCTTGTATTTTGTTTGTTGTGTGTTCCCCATTTAGCTACACATTCACAAGATGGAAAAGTGCCATATTCCAAGTGGAATATTTTAATGTTCCCTTAGTAAGTGGCACTTAGGGGGGGGGGGGGGGGAGCATTGATTTTGTTATTTTTTTAAAATAATTATTTGTTGGTAATATCCCTTGCCTATCATTTAAGCCAACTTTCTATTTTCTATTTAGTTTTGAATGTATTATATTGAATTCAGTCTTTTATATCCTAAAAAGTCGTTTTTGATTAACAATGTGCTGGTTAATTTTTTAATGCAAGTGAAACATTTTATCGTCCTATATCGCTGTATAAACAATTTGCAAGCTACAAGCACGTTTTATTGTGCAGTTTTTTGAAATTAGTGAGTGTCTTTTGAAGAATTTATTATCGTAATACAATTAATGTTCTGAGCTGTGTTGAAGCTATGTTGTATGGTGGGTATGTTTAATGCAACCTATGAGTCCAGTAGAAGTTTTATAATTCTATCTAATACATAATCATTGTTACTCTGTTGGTAAGAATATAATTACGGTATTTATCGGCGTATAACACGCACCGTCATCTTGCCTCTTCTGTGGTCCGGCACTCGGTGTGTCAGAGCAAAGTGCTGGCGCTTTGCTCTGACTCATTACTACATGCCGGAACGCTCGCGGTACTTTAGTGTCATCACCCGCGCAGTCTGGTGTGTAGTAATGAACCGGAGCAAAGCACCAGTGCTTTGCTCTGATACACTGAGTGCCGAACTGCGCGTATCGGCATATAACACGCCTATATGTTATACGCCGATAAATATGGTGTATATCCAAAAAAAGAAAAATCTAATTTATGTCATGTTAATAAACCTAACTAAAACTCTGCTAATGTGGATGTAGTACTGAAAGTGTAACTGCCTAAAGCCATATGTGTCAAATACTATAGGTTATAGGCTTAGATGCAGCATGGAAATAATTTCTTCACCAATGGGTGGCAGACAAGTGGAGAAGTGTTGGAAGGTTTACAGATATCCTGAAAAACAGCCCTATGTCAGCTGCCAAAAAGAGCATGCTTGATCGGCCCAGTTCCATTAAACTTAGTTTTTATATAAAACCAAATTAAACTTTTTTTATAGTTATTGATTATTAAAGTTTAACGTTTCTGACATGTTCTGCACCTGTTTTCCTTTATCACTGGTAGGTTCATGAACCACATGAAGCATCATTTAGAGCTTGAGAAGCAGAGCAGTGAAAGTTGGGAAAACCACACCACCTGCCACCACTGTTATCGACAGTTTCCCACACCGTTCCAGCTGCAGTGCCATATCGAGACCTCGCATACACTTTATGAATCCACAAGTAAGATAATGTCATGAATAAGGCCTGTTAAGGGCACGTTGTTGAATCTGCTCTGGAATATGGTGCATTTGTTAAGGTTTCTATAATTCGCTGTTCTTTTGCCCTATGATACCACTATATACTGGGTTTTTGGGTAGTTTGTAATATCATAGTTTAAATGTTACTTTTAGCATGTGTTTTTTAAAGAATTAAAAATGAAAGTCCTGCAGGAGTCTTTCATGTGTTTTGTCACCCATGGCTATTAACATTGCTATAGAAAATAAACTCATTGGGATTGGTCCTTCAGTAGTACGTCAGTAGTAGTAGTAGTAGTAGTAGTAGTAGTAGTAGTAGTAGTAGTAGTAGTAGTAATCGAATCTCTAGCAGACTCCCGGTTTATTGACTATCATATATTATTGACTTTATACAAGCAAATGCATTGCTCTTTTGCTTCCTAATGTGTCCATAGTAAGTATTTCACACACTTTGTTCACAATCATTGGTTATTTTAAATTTTGATCCATTAGAGCTGGATAGTAAAGACGTATGAATAAAACATTTTTTTTTTTAATATTCCCTCCTCTAGCCATTTGCAAGATATGTGAATTATCTTTTGAGTCTGAGCAGGTCCTTTTGCAGCATATGAAAGACAATCACAAGCCTGGAGAAATGCCCTATGTGTGCCAGGTAAATGAAGCCTCCATATGTTATGTATAGTTTTATGTTTGTCTCTGGGTGCTATCGGACATCAATAGAGAGTAACATGGAGTGATTGTGTTATAAAATGTATTTTAATACTTCTGCGTCAATGTGTCAATCAGCCTATTAAAGAAATATTGTAATTGTTTTATTGGTAGGTATGCAGTTACAGGTCTTCCACCTTCATAGACGTGGACAGGCATTTCAGAAGTGCCCATGAAAATACGAAAAATATGCTCTGCCCGTTCTGTCTCAAGGTTATCAAATCAGCAACGCCATATATGCAACATTATATGAAGCATCAGGTACGGTAACTTTCTTTTGGTTTGGTAATAATGAACATAAATTTAACTACAAAAACATGAGCAGGAGCTTATATTAATGATAACTGTAGTTTGTATCTAAGATAAATGTAATAAGATTTTTTTATGGTAATTATATGTAACTCTTGTGAAAGTTTTGTATTTATCAAGTTAATAGGTGATTTATGATCTATATTCCTATTTTAATCTAGAATAAAGGTGTATATAGGTGTGCTAAGTGCAGACTCCAGTTTCTGAGTTGCAAAGAAAAAATGGATCATAAAACACAGCATCACAGGACATTCAAGAAGCCAAAACAGTTACTGGGTCTACCTCCTGGGACAAAGGTAAATAAATACACGAAGGTCAGACTCTGTACTACGAAATTACTGATTAAAAGTTCTGATTCACGGGTATGCAAGTTGTTAACAAAACTAGAAAGCATTTATTGGCTCTGCTATTAGGCCTTTCCTGTTTCTGCAAGTGATGAGAGAAAGAAGTACTGAGAAATGTAATTTTGGAAAAGAAGGCACGTTGGCGCAGAAGAATCTTAATAACTTGCAATACACACCAGAGAGGCCAGCTGTACAGTGTTTAATGATATGCCTAGAGATTTTTGAAACTACTTCAGGCAAAAAGTATTCAATTTTCTCAAATTACTAATATTAATGTAGGAGATATATACATATATATATAATTTGTTTTCTTTATAATGTTTACTTGATTCAGGTTACAATTCGCGCATCTGTTGGATCCCTAAACTCCACACCCTGTCCTACAGCTGCAGTTTGCACAAGTCCAAACACCTCTCCGATCCAGATACCTTCTAAAGGCAAAACTACCAACACTAAAACCTTTCTGAGTTCTGCGTCAAAGTCAGCTGTGCATCACCCAAAACCCAAACCACAACCACAGCCACCCCCATCGCCACCACCACCTGCTCCAAAGAAATCAGTGACCCAAACCACCACAAAAAGAGTCAAAACAACCAATAATGCATTGCGAAAACTAAGGTAAGATCTCTTATACATCAGTGTCTAGAACTAGGCAAGGTGGTGGTGGTTGCTTGATTTCATGGCTCAGACCTTCTAGATGTATCCTGCACTATTTTTGGGTCCAGAAGGATACTTGTGAAATCCTGGGTATATGTTCGCTGTGTCAGTGGCTCATGATTGAGCCCATTTCTGGGTACAGGGCTGCTAAATTTCTCCACTGTTTTTGGGTCCAGAAGGGTACTTGCAAGGTCCTTGGTATCTGGTCAGTGAACCCAGGTGGGTGAGCCAGGTTCTTTTTCAGGCTTTTTTTTCCCGCTTGCCCCCTTTTTGGTGAATTAAAATCCATTTTTGACTCTGCAACAATGTAATCTTGAATCGTATCTAAAATAAAGCTTATTTGCATGTCTGTATATGCTTTTGTCATTACATTGTAATTGTTCTTGTCATTAATCCAAAGGTTACCTGTGAAACAAATGTTACATTTTCCCAGTCAGAGGGAAACCAATATTAATAACATATAAAAAATGTTTTAACACTGGGGCAAGGTAGTACATACCACCGCTAACATGCAGCTAATGTGTATTTTCCCATTAGTTCAGTCTCTGGACTCCATAAGTGTGTTGAATGCCAGCAGGCGGTGAGAGACTTTGAAAGTCATTTCCATGCATATGTACACTGCAGTAAATGCAAGTTCAGCACAAGCTGTACTAAAGCCTACGCGAATCACGTGGTAAGGTGAGTAAACCCTTCTTTCCTTTCTTTTTTTTCAAAGCAGATCGAAATAATACCAGTCGCCCCTCGTTATGAACGCTAGTAGCAGTGCTGCTAGACTTGGAGGGGGAAAGGGTTGTATAGGTTTCTTTTGATCAAGTTGCACCTGGAATTTTGAAATAGCAGCCAGAATGTTTGCTGTTACTTAGATGCTTCTCCGTCCATCCAGCTCTGTCTGCGCACACACATGGTTGCTTCACTCAGTTTGTGTTTGCAGATACTCGTGGCCACTTGGATCTATATGTGCAATTTTATCTCGTACGAGTTCCTTACTGTTAGAGCGCTGAAAGAAGACCTGTTACACCAGTGCCTTGCACAGTTCACGGGAACCATGGGCAAGTTCTTGCTAATCAGAACATTCCATTGGCTACTGTAGTGCTAAGACATCGTTTCAAACTGCACAAGCAGCTTTGCACAAGATCACTCTTGTTCATTCCCCTGGTATTTTCTCCAAACTGCTGCAGTCTCAGTTGTTGGCTTCTTTTAATATCATAAGGATCCTAGACTGCTCCAGCATAACAATATGGATTTTGTTTTCCAGCTTTCATGGTAGAAATGGTCATAAACGGTATAAGACTTCTAAAAAGGCGCAGAAGGACAGAAGGTAATATATTTTGTGTTGGAGTCTGCAGTACCTTAATCAGTGGTGTGTTCTGTCCTAGTGCAGCAGCCCATGTACCACTTCACAATAGGGCCTGAGTTCAATGCATCTCAAAGATCTCAGCCGAAAATGATCCAGTTATACTGCAGAGGTCTGCACGTATTTACTTGAATGGAAAATTATAACCTGTACCTGAATTTGTGTTGTTAGTAATATTATTAGTAGTAGGATTTTATTGTTTGGTATTTGCTACAAATAGCTTATTTGCTAATCACCATAATTCGTAAGTAATATGTAATATACTTTTACACTAGATATAAAATGTGATTTATTTATTTTTATTTTTGTTTAAAGAATGCTATGTATATTCATTACCAATCGATATTTACAGTTCGCCTGTGCCAATTTGATTTCAGGCGTTTTGACTTCTGGTTTCTGAAGTGCACAGTCTAACAAATATCTCTGTTGATATTTTACTAGGCGTACTACCCTGGTGTGCCTCAACTGTGATTTCCTGACTGATGTTTCTGGTTTAGATGACATGGCCAAACATTTGGGTGATAGTCCCACTCATTCATGTCAAGTCATTATGGAGTCTGGTAAGAACAGAGCTGCCTTGTGTTTACATAGCATTTTTTTTTCATCTATCATTGTTAATTTTGCCATTGTATATTGTGTACACATTGTTGTTTTTTTTTTTTGTTTTTTTTAAAGTAAATTCATTTATTTTTTTTCTTTTGATCTCAGTTTCCATATTTTCCTCAACTCTTGAAGGAGACATATCTAAGTAAGTTTAGCTTTTTATTTACTGCCCTTAACCGTTCTCCGAAGTTAATTGGCTTCTAATCACTTGATAACTAGTAGTGTGTAGGTTAGTGCTTAATTTGTATTATATGTTTCCCATGTTTGTTTCTCAAACAACACTTTTATTTGTTTCTGTTTACAAAGCAAATCCTTTGCACCATAACTGCCATTATGTTATCCCTACCCTGGTTTCTTGGTTTAGGCTGCATTTGGGATGGGAAGAACATAACTTTAGGACAAGGAATTTTATTAAACGCTATAAACATTTTGTAAAGCTGAGAAATTCCTCAGCATTGGTTAACGGTTTTAATCCCTTCTAGCCCAAATTCTAGTGAGTTGAAAAGTTCACTTAGTTGCTTTATCTGTTCTACTGGTGACAAGTGAGTGGAATCGGTGCTTCCATACATGAGCTGTGCGAACTAAGTAATAAACAAGAACATATGTTCGTTTCATGTTACTATGTTACTATCTGTATGCAGTGATGTTTTAGCTTAGGGTGGCTGGTCTGGGACAGAGGACAGTCCTTCTGCTGTTGTGGACAACAGGAGGAATGTTGAGAGTGCTATGTCCTGTAATTCCCCTCTTTTTCATTTAGTGTACCCACACAAATAATAACTTTTTCAGGGCAAGTACGGCTTCCTTTTTAAAAACTCTATTCATCAATTGAATCCATCATTTTCCATGAAAATTAAAAAACACTATAAAAAGTCCCCTACCAACGCCTTCAAATCTTAACAATGGCATCACTGGGGAAAATAAGTCCTGAACAGAGGTCTGGGCATCTAAATCCCCTGAATGACAAAGTACTTTTAGCGCTGTCACATTCAATCTCTCTTTTTAGGCCACTGCAAGTATTCTGCATCAAGTCTTGTAAACACCGTCCTCTTTTCTTTTCTCTCTCCTATTATTCTGTGTATTCCTGTGAAAAATGGTGATAAAAATTTGATTTACTAGCAGAGAGGAGGCCAGGCTGCCGCTTTATCAGTCTGATCTCCCATGCACCAGCAGGGATTAACTGGCATTGACTGCTGGTATTGACTCGATTATGTCTGTTATCATCTGGAGTTAAGTATGCACAGGTGAATTGCCCAAAAGGGAGTGAGCCTGCCTGATTACCTGGGGGCTTTTCTTGTGATGAGTGTGGCAACTGTAACTTAGGGCCATTCTTGTTTCCTACTGTCTCAGGGAGAAATAAAAAACCAAAACAAAGGAGTGTTAAAAAAATGTACCAAGAGGATTCTTCTAGTTATAGCACCACACTTTAAATATGTTTAAGTACATTTTGGGGGGGGAGGGGGGAGATTTTCCAAAGCCCAGCAAAGCATATTGACCCAGTAAGCTAATTGCCCTGAAAGAGCATATTTTCATGAATCATTTATTTTGTGATTAATAACATCCTAAGTCAGGTGTAGTAGATAGTAACAACAAACCTCAGCACATTGAAAAAGAAGATTGGATGAATTCTAAACCTGATGACTTTACAACAATGGCAGAATTTGGGCACTATTGTTATCTCTCAGCAATGTTTCCCTAACTAAAATGGAGAAAATCAATCTTGGTGATATGGAGATAAACCAAGTAATTAATGGAGAATGTCCATGTATTTAAATAATTTACTGACTATTGAATGAAAATCTGGTAAATAAAGGAGTCGTTTCAACAATGTGTATGTGTGTAAAATATGTATAAGGTAATGCGGTCCATGGAAGATATCACTAAAGCTTAAGAGCTTTACTTATAGGCTTTCACTTATATAGAATTAATTTATTGATCTGGTTGATTTTCTTATTCTCAGGTGAGTGAGCAGTTTCCGGCTTTGCATATTCACCTCTAGACCTCTTTTTTTCTAGTTAGAAAATTGCAGATTTTGTTTGTACATAGAATGCATGCAGACAATTTAAAAGCAAGGTCAGAAACTTTGAGATGCTAGCTTCATTTGTATTTAGGAGCCAAGCATGGGTTTAATATTATATCAATATAAACAGTATTAAAGCTGACTGTCAGCAAAAGTTTAGGGGCCAAGTTTGCCTGGCATGCATGTTTAAAAACCCTCACCGTATTAGCATCTACTAAGGCTGTTCTATTTATCTACCACCCGCTAATTAAAGTAAAACCTCCCTACATTACATCTAAATCTTTTGAGCTTTGTCCTGAGTGACTTTTGATCAGTCAACTAATACCAATTCCTTGTTTTCAGTTGCTCAGTGTCATTAGTTTCATCATTGCAGGAATCAAATTGTTACCCTGAGTTTAAGTTTGCATTGTAAAAATTTGTGTTTTAAAGGGGAAGTCCCAAAAACATATATCTTTTCTTTAAGTATAGTGTTTGGTACAGTGTATATAGTATTATTATTATTTGTTTTAAATGGCGCCATCAAATTCTGTAGCGCTGTACAACGGGTGGACAGGATATAACATATCCTGCAGTATGTAACATAACAAATTGATTTACAGAGACAACAGGTGAGAAGGGCCCTGCTCAAGAGCTTACAATCTATAGTAAAATTGTTATAACAGGGTTTGTAAAACAGTACCAGTGAATAAACTTGGACTTCCCTTTTAACACGTGGATGCATTTTTTTTGTGGTATTTTGTTGTACTTCTGCTCTGTTGTACTATAACGTTCCTTTCTGTTTAGAAAGCGAGTCTTTGTACTAAGTTATGTTTCCCTGTAGGTCAAGATATGAATCGTCAATAGGCCAAATGCAAAAATGTCAGGTAAGGCATGCCCAGTGAATTGTGGAAATATCTTTGTACAACATTAGATACTCTTTTTCTTCAGATCATTCTTCTGCTAGTGATTGGAAGTGGATCCATTTATCTACTACCCTCTTAGTTAAAGTAAAATTGACCCTCCAGTTTTAGACTGTGGCCTCTTGTTCTAGCTGAATGTCTCCTCTGAATAATCTTCCCTCCTGTACTTTGTTAAATCTCTTTAAGTAATTAAATGTTTCTGTCACATCTCCCCTCTCTCTTCTTTCCTCATAAGCAATGGATTTTGGGCTCCATAGCCTTTCCTGATAATTTTATCCTGCAAACCATTCACCATTTTATTATCCCTCCCCTGAACTCTCTCCAATATGTCGATATCTTTAGGTGTTTATGGGGGAAAAATGCATTTCATCGCCTCATTTCTAGATCAGCTTTACTGCCCCCATAGGACTGAATTGTTAAAGGTGCTGTTCCACCTATTCTGCTAAACTCAGCATTAGAAACCTAATATCTACTACTGATGAATGTTCCATCCTTCCCCACAAATAATTATTTAATCTTGTGACAAATTGTCTCATTTGTATGTTCTGCCTGGTGTACATGTCATTTCACACAAAAGCAGGCACTGATAGGCTATTGCCATGTAAACAGAAATACTCTGTGTTTTATCTGATTAAACCTTCAGAGGACAGAAAATGACAGATCGGTTTATTTGCTTAGTACACTAAAGAGTTCAACTAATAATTTGTCTAAATTAGAAGAACCTCACAAAACTTACATTTGTTTTTTTGATTGGAATTGTGTTTCTTACAGAACAAATCTGGAACATGTGATTCCAAAATAACAAGTAAAAGGTAAATTCAATATAGTTTGTTTTTTTTCTAACTTTATTATGTTGCCGATTTGTTTGCTGTCAGTAGTTGCTTGGCTCATAGCTTTTTAGATTTTTTTTAAACATATGTACTATTTCATAGAAGTCTTGACATGCTTTGTGGAGTGGAAAAATAAGCATCCAAGTTGTGTGCACTATGGCCAGTCCAGGTCAGACTTGCTCTGTTTTTTTTTCTGAGAATATTTTGCATCTTTTATTACTTATTTATTCTTCCTTTTTCCATCTTAGTATAGAGGAAAATAGATCAACTGAGAAAATAAAGACATCAAGCAATACTAGTGGGAATAATGGGGCCAAGAAAAATAAAAACTGCGGATACTTACAAAACAGACTGATTATGTCTGTGGAGCAAGCAAGTGACTCTAATAAAATAAGTCCTGTTGGAAAAGAAGAATTGATAGATGTGGATGAAGAAGATGAGTGCAGTACTGGACAGGATGAAGTAGCCTGCAAAGAGGACAAGTTGGGTCAAACCCCAGGAAATGCACCTGTCACTGACAACACAGGGCATAGTACACCATGCCTGGAACAAATGGAGGATTATAAGGATTTAAGCCTTGTTGGTGATGACAGTGTGAGCTTTGAACAGTTTTTAAGGAGAAGAAATGAGCCGGAGTCTGTTAACTCTGATATCAGCGAACAAAGCAGTGTTCATCTGGAGCCTTTAACGCCTTCAGAAGTTCTAGAGCATGAGGCTACAGAGATACTGCAGAAGGGAACACAGACATGTTCAAATAGTGAAGTTGCTGAAGACACTAAAGAAAGTAGCACAGATAAAATGGTGGAAGACCGTGGACAAACGTAATCTGCAAATGGTACCCAAGAACGATTTGGGCATTCCGTTTTAATGCACTAAATAATGGAATCGTGTGCTAACATATGATATATCTATAACGGCAGCAAAGATATAAACTATCTTTCCAGCAAAGAGAACAAATGCTAATTCTTCCTAAGCGAGCCTTGTTCAGCCTAATGACTGGATATAGGATATAGTTACATTAGTATTTCTATCAAAACTGTACCAGCCAGTTAGCCTGATTTAGAGCTGGAAAGATCTCCGTTCAGAGGGGGGGGGGGTGTTTGCCACAAAAATATGGAGGGTGGTTATTTTAAAAAGAGTTAAGCGTAAACAGTGTGTCATATCATCTTCTACTATGTGATGTGCGGAATGATCATAGCATCCTCTTAAAGTAATTTTTTTGCCTGTATTTTTTCCCTACATAAGTAGTCTATGCACCTTTTCCACTGGTGTAATTTTTATTTTTTTTTTACATTTTTTTTTTTTGTTTCCTACCCCCAATGAAAGTGAGAGAATAATATGTTACAGACATGTCTGTGTACATACATACATATATATGTAGTAAGTATTCATATTGCTGATGTGGGTTATTTTTTTACACTATGCAAACAAATGTTTGATCAACATTGAGCTTTTGCAGTATAGATAAAGTCGAGCTATTTTTCAAATGTTAAAGAAAATATTACACGTAGAATACACTACCCTAAAGCAAATCAGTGAAGATGGAAATGTAATCTCTCCAGTATTGGGAACTCCAGTGTACTAAACACTACAATCATTCACCAGGTAGCTAAAAAGCAGAATGGACATTGTAAGTGCCATTTTCGAATATATCCTCTTCTTCATATTTGAAAATATCTGCTTAAAACCTATTTTTTCTTTCTGTTATTGGTCTTGCTATATGTTTAGCATACAGACAGTTTGTTTTTTTTTGGTTTTTTTTTTAGTTGGCTTTGAATACTTACCATTGCCATGAACATTAAACTGCTGGTGGTGTCCTTTCAAGATCTGTTTAATTTCTGATTTTTCAAATGTTTTATTGTTTTAAAGTTGACTTAAATGTGTTCTGTAAATATTACTTTTTAAGTAAATATTTGCAACAAAATATCTTGCGGATATCTGTTTATTTCTGCCACTTCCATTACAAAGAAAAAGGCGTACATAAGAAAAGTCATACAACGGCCACAAACCTGTTAATGGCTCTGTAGACCTCACCTCGTGGCCTCTCGATCTTTACTGAGCACATCCACTTCTACGGCTTCCTGTTTACAGTTTTATTTCAGTGTTGGCTTCCTAATAAAATTGTATTGTAAATGTATTTAACGACAAAGAAATTAAGAAACGTATAACAACCATATTTTGGTGCTGGGTTGTATAGCGAGAAGGAGGTGGTTCTGCTGCTTGACAGATCTCTGGCCAGGCCTCACCTCCAGTATCGCGTACAGTTCTGGAGACCCCATCTCCAGGAGAATAATGACACGTTTGAGAGAGATCGGAGGAGGGCAACTTAGTTTTTATCCTGCAAACCTTTTATCATTTATTAGGAAGTACTAAGAGAACTCAATATGTATAGCTTGGGGAATGGAGAGGTGGGGGGTGATAGGCATATTTAAAAAGGTATTTAACAAAGTACAGGAGGCAAGTTTATTTCAAAGGAGAAATGTTAGACAAAGTCTAAAAGTGGACAGTCAGAGGTAATGTAAGGAAGTTGTACTTTACAGAGATGGTGGTAGATAAATAGAACAGCCTCCAATTAGAGGTGATAAATACAGCAAGGGAATTTAAACATGCATGGGACAGACTTAAAGCCATCCTGAGTCTAAGAGAATATTGAGGACCGAATTTCAGTTTAAGTTTTACATCAGGAAAAAGAGGCAGACTAGATGGGCCAAATGGTTTTTATCTGCCGTCGAATTCTGTGGAGCGACAGGATAGTTTACTGTGCCTTGGCTTTGTATGGAATCTGTTACGGACCCGAACTTTTACACAAAAATACAAGCAGCTATGGCTGTGTCTCTCTCTTTTTCCAACGTTAATTTTTCTCTTTCTTATTAAGTTCACCAACACAAACATAGTCTTTTCATATTCCGATACCACTTTATTAAGTATGTTTTTTCATACAGATATTTTTCCATCTCTTATAAAAATAAATGGCATACCCTTTGTAATTTTATGTAGAATTTCTTCCTTATGATAGGTGTCACTACTGAAATAAATCCAGTTTTAAACTATTTTTCTTTAAAAATTAGACTTTCTAAGATTCAACAACAGATTCCCTACTTTAATATAAAAAAATTAATTTCCGTTAACACATTAAAAAAGGCAATTCTAATTGAATGCATCACTCTACTTATCACTGTTATCTCTATATAACGCCAACAAATTCAATGTCATTGTACAATGTGTTTTACAGACATTAACAAATTTAAGAAGTGAACCCTGATTACTAGGTCTTTTGCTTCCTCAGCCTACCATGTTACAGATGTGCGCAAACAATCTCACCCAGAAAGTGATTCTGGTGCAATGTTATAGAGGTGTCTTACTACCAGGCATCCATTTTAAAGAGGTCCAATTGAGAGAAACATTTTGTTTGTTACTACTGTGATGATACAACTTTTCATTTTCCCCCACATTGGAGATACCATCCATTTATAATTTTAGCTTCATCAAACAAGGATTGAGTTACATAGGACGTCACATGGAAAAGTTTATATTTTTCTTTAAGCAGTGCTGTATGCAGTAATACAAGTTACAAAAACTTTGTATCATTTTTCTTCCAATAAACTTGAAAAATCTGAAAAACTGTTGTTCCTCGTGCCTTTTCATTAGTCAGAGTGTCTGACTGGGTGATTAACAATGAACCATTCTTTTCTTTACCATGGGCAGTATCATAAGGAGTTAGTCACTGTCTAGTAGATTGTGCATAGATAACACAACTAGAACACATGCAAATGACAAAAACTTAAACTGCGAGGGAGCGCTTGGAAGCATCAATCAGTGCTCCCTCGCAGAAGCACAAAAAAAAAGTATGGTGTTTCAATTGGGGCACACAGGGGCACAGCATGATGTAGGGGGGCCATAGCCCCCTCTGCCACCCCCCTGCCGACGCCACTAGTGGTATAGCTGCCCATTCGTTATGGCTCCAAGTAATGCAAAGTCTTCGGTTGTCTTGCATGAACCGTATGTTTGAGATCTCCCCAGGGCGGCTCAATGATATCAAGGTCAGGAGACTGTGATGGTCACTCCAGAACCTTCACCTTTTTCTGCTGTAACCAACATGGCCTTGTGCTTAGGGTCATTGTTGTCCAAGAGTGTCCCATGAGCAGCTGTCATGTGGATGAATGCAAATTGTCTGCCAATATTTACTGATAACATGCTGCATTCATCTTGCCATCAATTTTCACAATATTCCCTGTGCCTTTAGAGCTCACACCCCCCAAAACGTCAAAAGTTGTCCAAGGAAGGAAAAGCAGTGGACTGGCAAGAGGGTCATTGGCGGCCAAGGCTCATGGGGGGTGAAGGCCGACCCATGTGGTCAAATGTTAATGCAGGCTCTGTTCCTTAAGGACAAGAGATGCGCCAGAGATTGAGGATGCCCTGTCAGATCTGTGGAACTACAGCTTGGCTTATGGCTTTCCTCCTAGTCCTCCGATTCACTTGGTACTTCAAAAGATTCAGGAGGAAAAATCATTAAGAGTCATTAACATTATTTTCCATGAAGACAAGTAGTTTTAAGAACCTTGCCAGATTTTCATCCAAAAGTTGCTTCCTCCCTAAATATTACTCATGAAGCTGTGTTGCTTTGCTTCTGTCCAAATTCTGCTTCTCCATTAGAGAAGAATTTTCACACCTTAGATGTTAAATGTTGTCTCTGATTATTTGGGTAGGACTTCTCAGTATCAAAAAGCTGATAATCTTTTTATCCTGTGTTTTGGTGCTAAAAAATTATTCAGTGATACTGAGTCATCTATCACTCAGTGGCTAAAAGAGGCTATTAAACTGTCCTATGTTTTGGAAGGGCTCTCTTCCATTATCTATCATGGCCCATTCTACTAGAGCTGTTGCCCCCACCTGGGTGGAAGCTGCAGTTGCCTGACCTGACCAGATTGTAAAGCCACCACATGGTAATTTCTACACACCTTCCCAGAACATTATAGGTTAAATATCCTGGACTCTGAGGACGCTGCTTTTGGACGTAAGGTTGGGAAGGCAGTAGTTACGCGCTCTCTCCAACTAATTCTGCTACGTCCCAAAGGTATGCTGGGAAAGTCAAACTTTCTTGCCGTATATTTCTTTTCTCCAACACCAAGCAGCAGGACTGATAATAATAAATATTTTTTTCGGCACTCTGTTGTGTCTGGCTTGTTACTTCTAGAGAGTTAGTGTTGTAACTGTTGTATTGTTGATGCCAGTAGGAAGGGCGAAGTTTACTTAACTTCCGACTTCTGGTTTTTTTCACGTTCCTGTTTCGCCCAAAGGAGCGAGGAAGAAACCCAAAGGTGTCGGGGGGGGGGGGGGGTAATTGCCAGTAAGAAATGTTGTCTTTCTATTCTAAAAGACAGTTAATAGAATGTCTTGGGTAGGCCAAAAATGAATAATCTACTGCTTACAGACAACACAAATAGGTCACACCTAAATATATTGTTTAGTCGTACAAATGGGATATTGCTGAATGTATTTTGTCCTGTTAATTGCCACAAAGGTTACAATAATGTAGATGCAGAGTTGATCACTTTGCATGCACAAATGTGAAATAACCCTTGTATTGAACAGACCATGAAATTGGCAATACCCAAAAGTACTTTATAGGCAAATCATTTCAGGATGTGGCAGCATTGTTACTGAATGCACACAGTTGTCACCAAGCAAGCCCTTTCTGTCCTAATAAACAGCAGGAATCAAACAGCAGGTATTTGTAAGACGTCGTACTTAAATCCTATTGTTTTGCAGCAACTACTCCAAAACACTAACTTAAATTTATATTCATAGTTTTCATTGGGCAAAACTAAACAGTCACGTCAGGCCGCTAATGTTTGTGTTATACAGCAGTTGAAAGCAGGGGTGAAAAACAGTTAAATTCAAAGTGTTTCATCCTCCAGGAGTTTCATCTAATTGCTGGTGCCTGCAAGCAACAATAAAGCTAATGCATCTACTCTCATAAAGTAGCACTGCTTTTTTTGTTGAGGTTTATTTACTATTCTAATGGTTATTTCTAAGAGGCCAAGAATTTAAATGACATCCACATGGATAATGGCAGCTTAATGTGTTTGCTTTTCAATTTAGCCTGTTTAATTCTATATCTACAAACAAAACTACTGTTTATCTTATGCAGACATTTCGGTACCTTTGCAAATATTAGTCGGCATATCCAATTCCCTATTGTTGTTCATTTCTTGATGTGGAAGCTGAGGAAACGACCCATTTTATTGATTGACACAGCAACTTCTGAGACTGATGTTTACTGTAAATAATTTTAAAACCATTATATATTTCATGACCAAAAGTTTGTCGACACCTGACCATCACACCGATATGAACTTGGTGGACACCCCTTCCAAAACCATGGGCATTAATATGGAGTTGCCCCCCCCCTTGTGGCTATAACAGCCTCCACTCCAGTGGCGTCACTACAGGAGGGCAAGGGGGGGCAATTGACCCCCCTAGGTTAATCCTTGCCCCCCCTGTTGCCCCCCTGCCCAACTTTAAATCCAGTCTTTTTTTTTTTTTTTTTAATGCGGAGGAGAGAGAGGGTGCGGCCCGCGTAAGATCGGCAGCCAGGGCAACCGATCTTACACGGGCCGCACCTCGAGCCCTGCTACTTACCTGTGGGAGGGTCTTCTGTACTGCATAGCGGAACCTAGCAGCGTTCACGTGACATCACATGACTCTGGTCCAGTCCTGCTTCCTCTGTGCAGTACCAGAGAACGCAGAGGGAGGCCGCGCCCTCTACTGAAGTCTGTGAGCGGCTTCGAGGAGCTGCAGTGCAGGTAAGGGGGTGGGGAGGGTGTTTGAATGAGTATGCGTGATTGAGGGAATTAATCTGTGAATGAATGAGTATATGAATGAATGAATGAGTGTGTGTGTGATAGCATCGATGTGTAAGTGCTGGAACCTAGGCATGATGGGACTGTGATTGGTGTTAGCAATCACACTCCTATCATGTCAAGTTAGCCAGTACATGCTGAAACCTAGCTAGCTGCCCCCCTTGTTTATTGATGCTTCCAGCAGTATGGGGTCTGCACATCACTTACAGCCACCCTGTACCAGCATGTACTGGCTGACTTGGCATGATAGGAGTGTGATTGCTAACAGCAATCACAGTCCCATCATGCCTAGGTTCCAGCATTTACTGGTTGGATGTGTAAGTGCTGGAACCTAGGCATGATGGGACTTTGATTGCTGTTAGCAATCACACTCCTATCATTCCAAGTCAGCTAGTACATGCTGAAACCTAGCTAGCTGCCCCCCTTGTGTATTGATGCTGCCAGCATGTACTGGCTGACCTGCCATGATAGGAGTGTGATTGCTAACAGCAAGCACAGTCCCATCATGCCTAGGTACTAGCATTTACTGGCTGCCTGGGTATGATAGGAGTGTGATTGCTGTGTGGGCAGTGTGGACACCAGGGCTGGCTTTGGGGTGTGCAACCTGTGATCTATGCCTGTAATTTAGGGGGTTTTAAATATACCTTTTAATGACATGTTTTATGTGAATTCCAATTGATCTATACCTGCAAAGCTGGGTTTTTGCATTATTCTAGATACATATCTATATATTTCCATACATTATTTATGCATACCTGCAAATACAGTGTTTGTATGTCTTATTCAGTTGATTAATACCTGCAATGCTGTTTCCATGTATTTATTTGATCTATACCTGCAGTGCTACGTTTCATATACTATTGTATACCTGCAAATACAGGATTTGTATGTCTAATTCTGTTTATTTGATATATACCTTCAGTGCTGAGATCACAAGTGAATTTCAGTTGATCTATACATGCAAAGCTCGCTTTGTGTGTTAATGTGTTGATCTATACCTGCTATCGGCAACTGGGGCTAATATTAATATATATGGGCAGCAGGGACATCAATACACAAGGGGCAAAAAACACTAAGGGGGGTATAAACGATAATGCAGTGTGAAAAATCCATCCTGATGTAGACGTCTGTGACGTAGATTGTGTCCTGCTGTTTGTGTGTTTTTGTCAGTGTGGCAGAGCCTGTCCTGGTGTGTGTTCGGTTGTCAGTGTGGCAGAGCCTGTCCTAGGGTGTGTGTTTGGGTGTCAGTGTGGCAGAGCCTGTCCTGGTGTGTGTGTGTGTGTGTTTGTATGTGGGTGTGGCAGAGCCTGTCCTGGTGTGTGTGTGTGTTTGGTTGTCGGTGTGGCAGAGCCTGTACTGGTGTGTGTGTCTGGGTGTTGGTGTGACAGAGCCTGTGTTGGTGTGTGTGTTTAGTCATCTGTTTCTTGGCACTTAACTTACAGTAGGAATTATTTCATTTATATTTATCCAGAGATAAAATGCCCTCCTGAAGTTGTAGTGACTTCAGAGGACAAAACGTTCAAGGCTCTGAAATCATTTAGTGGAAAAGTTATTTATTGTGTTATAATATTTATTTCAATTGTGGCTTCAGGCTTCCCATGAATGATCAAGTATTATTTTAGCCCAATAACAAAAGTATAATTCCATAGCACATTACTTTTGGAAATTATGAATGCCCCCCCAGTTTGACTGTGGTATCTTGTGTGCCCCCCCTATATATTGTTTCTAGAGTCGCCACTGCTTCACTCCCAGAGGTGTTTAGTGATGTTGAGGTCAGGGCTCTGGACAAGTTCTTCAACAGCAAACTCATCATACTATTTTAGAATTTGTGACATGTAAATAAGCAATGTATGCCGTGCTGGTGACTTTAAACAACATAATTTTATATAACTGATGAGAATGCTTTTTGTTATTAACATGGCAGTATTTTTATGTATCAATGTACCTGTTGAATGTATCCCCATCAGATTTAGAACTCAGCAGTGTGGTAATTTTCAATGTCATGTTCAAGTCAGATACATTATGAAGTATAATAAGCACAACTGCAGTGCAGTGACAGGCTTGGTATGAATATCTTATAAAAAATCAGTGAAGCATACACTGTCACTGATACAGATTAGGTGCCTGGACAGATCTAATCTCCTGGGTAAGATTAGAAGTAATGCGTAACGACCAAATGGCCAACTTCTTATAATATGTCTCTCACACAGGGCCTCTGTCAACAAAATTAAACATACCATTAATTGACAAAGCTGCCTATATTGTGTCTATGTGCATGAAAATGTTTAGTACCTTGTACACGTAGCCAGACCCTTTAACAATTATCAAATTACAGTGGAACATTGTATTTTCATTGTCTACATTATATTTATTTAAAATGCTGAAAGTATTCACCGATCAGCCATAACATTATGACCACTGAAGAGAATAACACTGATAATCTTGTTATCATGGCACCTGTGAGTGGGTGGGCTATATTAGGCAGCAACTGAACATTTTGTCCTCAAAGTTGATGTGTCAGAAGCAAGAAAAATGGGCAAGTGTAAGGATCTGAGCGACTTTGACAAGGGCCAAATTGTGATGGCTACACGTCTGGGTCAGAAATTCTCCAAAACTGCAGCTCTTGTGGGGTGTTCCCGGTTTGCAGTGGTCAGTACCTATAAGAAATAGTACAAGGAAGGAAAAGCAGTGAACCGGCGGTAGGGTTATAGGTGGCTAAGGCTCATTGATGCACATGCTTGGCGAAGGCTGGCCTGTGAAGTCAGATCCAACATACGAGCGCAAATTGCTGAAAAAGTTAACGCTGGTTCTGATAGAAAGGTGTCAGAACATAAAGTGCATCGCAGTTTGTTGTGTATGGGGCTGCGTAGCCGCAGACCATTCATACTGACCCCTGTCCACTGCAGAAAGCGCCAACAATGGGCACGTGAGCATAAGAACTGAACAATGGAGCACTGGAAGAAGGTCTGGTGTGATGAATCACATTTTCTTTTACATCACATGGATGGCCGGGTGCGTGTACGTCACTTACCTGGAGAACACATGGCACCAGGATGCACTATGGGAAGAAGTCTAGCTGCAGTCAGTGTGATGGTTTGGGCAATGTTCTGCTGGGAAACCTTTCATCCTGCCATACATGTGGATATTACTTTGTGAAAGATGGAAGGTGAGTGAGTGCACAAGGGCGATATATCCAGAGGCGAGGATATTGTATTCGGTTGAATGCAGAGGTTGGGGGAATACAACAACAGAACAAGCACAGCAGCAAGACAATCTTAACATACTGGCAGTTCCACAATCAAAAACCACTGACTCTGAGAAGGAGTGGGTTTATATAGGTTGTTAATTGACCTTTATTTAGAGGAAGGGCAGGATGTTTAGTGGTTACTGTAGTGATGCTTGACAACTGTGAGACGTTATGCCCCCTGGACAACCATGTACATACACTGGGAGAACTCATATGATTAGTGTAGAGTGTAGTGTAGTAAACAGTTTAGACATCCCAGGAGGTGTTGGATGTGTTGTGGACTTTTTTAACCTTTGTAAGAGCACTATAGGTGGTTGCACCTGCCGTTGCGGGATTGGTGAGGTCACGCCCACCGTCTTGTGTGTGGCAGTTATCGCGCTTGCAGATTTGGATTTGGTAGGACCAAAGGTGCTGTGGATGGCCTGTAAGGGGGTTGTACGATGGGCAGAGATGCCTCTGTCACGGGGGATGAAAGGTATGGCACTTTGACACATACCACCTACCTAAGTATTGTTGCTGACCGTGTACACCCTTTCATGGACACGGTATTCCCTGATGGCATTGGCCCCTTTCAGCAGGATAATGCGCCCTGCCACAAAGCATAAATGGTTCAGGGATGGTTTGAGGAACAAGTTCAAGGTGTTGACTTGGCCTCCAAATTCCCCAGATGCACTGTGGAGGCAGCTGAATACCCAGTGAAAGGAAAAAAGCAAGGGTGAAATACCTTGCTGCTATTAATTACCTAGCCCTAGAACCTACCTCCAGATATTATCACTGCACTAGAGTTACTGCTGGAGTTATTTATCATTTGTGTCCTGCATTTCAGATGTTGTTCGGTTTCTCTGCTCTTCCTATTTGGAGTTTATTAACCAAAGTTTGCAGGAGAAATGGAGTTTTATATATTATGAAGTGCTAGTCTAAGCGACTTCTTGGTTGGCCTTGTATAATGTACAATAATAATGTACAATAAAACCAGTGAGAGTTTGTGGAAGTCACCTTGAGTTAAGACTTTCCACGGTTGGCCATTCATAATGTTATTCATTCTGTAAGTTGAAGCTGAAACTGTCCTGCAAACTCCCACTTTTATGTAGATCTAAAAATACTGTAAGTTTTGCATCTTCCCTGCTCAAATAAGAGAATATTATGAGAAAATTAATTATGGAAAGGGAGAGTCTTATTGCCTTAATTTCCTTTTGGCAGATTCCATTAAATACAAAGTCATAAAACCATTGGTAAATTAAAAATCACAAAGACATGTAAAGACCAGACTACGATCTAAATTGTACCAAATGTAAATAAGTGAGGTTGAGCGTGGAGAACCCTAACTTGAATACTCCAAAAAGTCACAGCATTTGATGTTTTTATTGTCGTTATATCAAGCATAGACGCACCTGATAATGCGCAACCTGAGTATTATTGACAATATCCATTAAATAACAACTGTTATAGTCCCTTGAGGTTCAGAGTTGCGTAGCCACTAGTCTTTTGTATGGTTGCACAACTCTAGTCCTCAAGGGCCGTAAACACTATTTTTTTGCATGTTTCTGACCCACGGTTTACCTTGCATCCGTCTTGCCTTATCTTTTTTTTCCCCAGAAGTGAAAGTAAGATTAAAATATTTATTTCATAGTAATCATCCTTTAGTTTTGCTTCTGCTGTGCTGGTGGAATTATTTGCTTACTTTTAGGCTTTCAGTATGATACAGCATATGTGATCCCATCTCCTATCCACAGTATTTCCTGTGACTTTCTTCCACAAGTCAAGAAGAGCTGAACAAAGCATATTTGGCCATTTCCCAACAGTGTCCGTTGGGAGTTGCTGGATTGTAAAAGGAACCCACTAGACGTCTTTGTCCAAATCAAGGTGACCTCTATGACTCACATTTAACGGGTCCATCCCATTCAATGTCCATTTTGTTGTAAAAAGAAACAATATACCCTTAGGTAGCACGTTATGTGTCAAAGGCAAAACGTGACCCTTTTATGTTAGTCATGTCGTAGATGAAATTACTTTATATGCAACACTTTTATGAAGAGCATATGTTTTAACATGTTTTATTGTACAAGGAAACAGGTGTGAGTATTGTGAACAACTTGCCCAAATTTAATAATAAATCCCCCGTCTCCCACCCTCGCCTGGTAATCCATGTGCTGTACACATTAAAAGTTCTCTGGTGCCTCGTTTGTCTCTGCAATACAATTAGGGCCCTCCAGATTTTGCATTTTACATCTTCATAAATATATCTTGCCAAAACAGGGTGGGTTTTTATTTTGTTTTTCCAAATATAATATCATTACTTTATTTAATTGTTATTTATTTAAAACAATGTTCACTTTCACATATATATGAAAAGTTAATTTATTCCACATAATAAAATCATGGCCATTTGCAATGATGACTTTGTATTTAAAAAATCTGTCTATTTTTATTTTACATATTAAAATCGATAAACTAAATTTAATCGCCACTGTCAAAAAGCAGTAGTACTGGCTTTATATTTAAAATAGAACAACCTTTTAAATGTTACAGTAATGGCTGTATTCGACATTAATGTCTGCTTTGTACTCTAAGACGGGTGCACTTATTTGGAATATGGGATTTAGATCCATATGCCATATGTTTCAGATTTAAACAACTGATAATGCCTACACCACGCAGCAATGTGCTTGATTCAACTAATACTGTTGGAAAGCTCGGAATGTTGTCATTATTGCTGTTTGTATTAAAAATAAAAAGAGTAAAAAACACTCAAGTACACAAGACTCAGAAAAGTCACAATGGAGTCAGAGATGAGCAACTCAAATAATTACAGCTTGAGAACTATTAAATTTAAGGCATATTTGGAAGATGCCTTTTCAGTATTTTTACAGTGTTTTTGTTACATTGTTTGCATTCATTCACATCACTCCTGATCATTTCATGCCTTTCTCTTTTTGAAACCTCGGCACCTTCAATGCCCGGATAACATTCACTTCCCACATATTCCAAACACATTAGTGTCTGGATGCCCACCTCACTAGGTCCATAGGTCCATTGAACATCTCTAGAACTATGCCAATCCAGGAATTTGTCTTAAAAACCCCTATAAAAAAACACTGTGAGGAAGACCTTGTGCATCTACCACCATTGAAATTTGTAATTCTCAGTTTATTCATTTCAGACCACCTTGTTACCTTGTTCTTCGGTGATCTTGTAATCCATTAATGTGTTTAAAGTGTCTGTAACAGTATCCTCCTGTAATATGTTCAAAGTTAGGAATACTGGTGGGATTGCCGTTCCCTTACCCTCTGACCGTGAATTGCAATGAGTGCAAGAGACTAGTGCCTTAAATAAGTAAGAGGGGGCAGGCAGGAAATATAAAGGGACCTCTCAGCCACCATATGCATTAAAGTACATATGATTGATAGGAATGTCCCTTTAACCTTTTGCTTTTGTCATGATATGACTTTTCTTTAGAAACCAGTGTAACAAAACAATAAATGACAGTGAAAAAAAGTCGCTTCAATTCCTTAACATAAAAAAATCATTTCAGAATGTTCCAGAATTCAAAATAAGTTTGGTTTATATATGCATATCCCTAATTACCAAGCAGTTGTTTGCAAATTAAAGGACAAAGATAACAAGACTAGATTCAGTGAGGCAGTTTGCATCTCTATCGCAAGGAAATATGGTGAATACTGTAATCAAATGGCTTATGAGTGGCAGGAGGGTTGCTTTCTTGGCAAGAAGAAGGCTTCTTGGATAATAATAATATAGATATGTCTTCAGGAAGCTGACTTTTACAGCCAGAAGATATACATACCATGGTGGAATGGCCCTACATAGCCTGTTTAGCAGTATGTTCATGAAAATGTTATGTAGGATAAAAAAGATTTTACGCATACTATGTTTTTTATTCTCTATCCAAAAAAAGCTACACCAATTTCTTTGTAAAATATTTCCTCATTTAAAATTTGGAAAAGATAGGCTTGTTGAAATGTAGCATCATAAGCCTAATTAATATTTTATAGAGTGGGATATTCAACATACTGACTTGATCTAATGTAATGTTCTACTTAATCTGTTTTATACTTACGTTGCTGTTACTTGTAAGCATCTGGCACCGCAGGATTTTTTTTCCCCCATTCTTGCACCTGCACTGTAAGTGCACATATAAACAAAATAAAGAAAGAAAAGAAATTAAATCTTGAACAGTGCCTGAGAATAAAAAAAAGTCATAAGGCTCAAGGGAGCATTGTGACAAGCGCTCAGCAGTAAACAAGCCTGAGAGGGGATTTAATTCTTGTGACAAGTGCCAGTGGTGCCTTCCCACATGGACTCTCCATATGCACACATTTCAACGGCGGTATCACAGAGGACTCAATTCAAACAACAGAGATCATAACACATCACCTTACCTCTCTGCAAATACAGCAGAGCAGATCAGGAGGGGACTGGAATTAAAATAACATTAAGTTTTGCCAGAGAGAAATAACACTTTAGCAGAGAGATCTCTCACGGCTCAGAGTTTTGGTTTTTTTTTCTTCTTCCAGAGCTGATGTACATCCACCACTGGAAGTGCTTTGTCAGTTTCATTAAGGTAAAACGTATCATGGTCATGGGGCTATTTTGTATATGGCCACAAGAGAGGAAGAAATTTGCTTTGTTCATCTTTGCTTGTCACGTCCTATAAAGATATGTTGCATCGAAACTCCAACAAGTAATGTTTCCTAATAAAAGCTGTCTGCTGCATTCAGAGATGATGATCACCCGCGTTTCTTGCCCCCAGTCTATAGCCATTTAAAAATAGCTGCTTAGAGAAGTCACTTAGCAGCTCAGCTGTAAAAAGTGGTAAAAATGTTCAACGGTCACAAAGTGACCATTGTCATCTGCGTTTTGCAACTCAAACATTTTAACTCATCGGTGTCTCGATTCGTTCCGAGGAATTATGGTCAAGACAAACTACTGTTAACGTGTGATATTTTTATTTTAAAACTTACTTTAACGCAATGTTTTGCTAAACCCTTGGGGCGTAGTGGTACGCGACCATGCACAGAAGAATGAAAACCACAAACAAGATTTTAAAAATGAGTCCGTTTTACTGCTAAGAGTGATAACTGTTATACAAATGTGCCTAATATACGGCCTATTATTTAGTACAGAATGAGGGACTGATTGGACCAATAATTCAGTCCCATAATATTTTGTAGACGGGCCTGGTATATGAGCACCTCATATATATTTAGTACAACAAAAATATATTTATAGCTCTGTACGTTAAAATATTTAACGTATGCAAATATTCTGTGTGTAACGTTGTGTATTGTTGCAGAAAACCTCGAAAATAAAGTGTTAGCATAAAGTATTTCCAGTTCTCATTTGCAAAACACTGCCAAACAAATCCCCATACTTGACACTTTAATTGCTCTGAGACATGCACATTACCTGAGTGTTTAGTCCACAGAGATTCTTCTTCGGTGTTGTAGAACATGGTTTTTTTTTTTTATGTCTACTTCACCATGCCCAAATATATTAAAGCATCGTAAAGCAAAAAAATTACAGTTATTCCTATTTAAAGGAACGACACCAGAAGCAAAAGTATAAAGAAAGGTAAAAAGAAGGGGGTGAGAAAAAAGTAAGGCTATAACACATCTCCAGCATCCAACGTGGCTTACCAGTTCATTTTTAATCCTAATACTGGTATATTTGAGTAATCTTGTATAATACTGGGAAGATAAAGAACTGTATGAGAGTGAGAAAAACATTATCAGTGTGTGTTCCTATTTTATAGTGGAAATTCCATATTGAGATGCCCATCATTTTTTACATATTATATGTAAATGGGTTTAGTGAGATGTCAAAAAGAAGTGGGATAGTGGGCAGCACTGTCTGGTTCCATTGGGGAGGGGCAGCTACTGGGGTGCTTGCCCTTAAGTCTATGTACAGGACATTAATATATATCATTAATATAGTTTGATGGCAAGTAGCTTGAAAAAGGGGACATGCCAACTTATCCAAAGGCCTTTTCAGCATCCAGACATAGGAGTATAGATGGCAACAATTTAGCACTAATATACCACAGTAGATCTGTACATTATTTTTGTACGCTGTCCTGGTAGGCATAAAGCATGAATTTAAATAATCTTAGGTACATAAATAGAAACATTTGCTATTTAAAATAATCCAATCTGTTCAGTGATTACAGAAGTACAACCCTAGCTGTTCCACAAATTAGTTCTACTAATTACATTTTATTATGCATACTTAAAATTCAAGACCTTTCTCCCAGGACTGTGCCAGTATTTTTACAGACTTCAAAATACTTTTCCTAATCTTCCTCTAGTCTTCCCTTAATCAGTACTCTGTTGGTATTGGTGATTGCTTTTATCTTTGCTGTTAAGGGTTCTGTCAGCCGTGACTGGATGTGGGGGACTGATGGTAGTTTTTTAAATATATAATTTCCTCATATAGCGTATGAAGAGGTCAAGTCCTTTACACAACATTACAGTATTGCAGAAAGTTGATCCTTTCTTTGTTCCCTCACAAAACTTTTCACAATGTAGTTTCATAGAATAGAATCCTAACTCATGGGCGAGCCCTTGCTCTATCAGTGATAAAGTGAGTTTCTTGTTATGGGTTAGTTTTCCAGCTTGGTAATAGAAAATGACATATTACGGGAAAAAAAATTTGGCCACTATGTTGATTAGGGCTCTGTAAAATCTGTACTATACATCTAACAATGTGCTTTGATTTACACATTCTTATAGTGATTAAACATTTACTTGGTACAGTAAAATATAATGAAGCTATATTTTACCTAAAACCAGAACAGCTGACTGCAAGTAAATGCACCCAGCATACAATTATTTTTAATAGGTTCTTCTATAATTTTTTACTGCAGAGTTTTACGTGAGTGCTCTCCCGAGAACACATGTTTTAGGAAAATAGAATATATCAAGCAATGCTATGTGTGCCCTGGGGTGGGGGTTTGTAGGCTTAAGCGTAGGTAATCTTTAATAAAGACATTATTTTGGAATCTTCTATAAGAATACTGCTACGGACTCCTGTCTAATATGATGACAGCAGCACAAAAGTAAACATGAATGATGACTGGTTTTTTTTAAAGGGACAGTAATGCATGGTTCCAGGCATCAGCGAGGCATCATTTAGAAATACCAAGCGTTCATTTTCCCTATTGGCTGCTAACCACTTATTGACAGGTAGAACCGATGTTTGTATTGTGCTGATAATTCATGTGCGAAACACCAAGGGTCATTGATTTGGGTACTAAAAATAACTCAGCCAGGTTTCTTTACCTAAAACAATGATCCAGTGCTTATCCAGTGGTGTTCATGATGGATAGCTCAGATCTTTTGTGATGACTGGCCTCAAGTTGCATAGTGGAGATATCAGTGTCCAGAGATCATTCTTTATATTCAGAAAGTAATCAATATTTTTCCATGTAATTCTTAGTAGTATAAGAGAGAGAGAGAGAGAGAGAACCTTCCAACCCACAAAATTTAGCAACCACTTTGACCTTACCCCCAGTGGTTTTACATCCTTGGTATGCGAAAAGGTCTACCTCCACATTCCTTTTTTTTCTGGGGCTCTTGGAGAGCGTGTCAACCATGCACCCCATTCTCCTGGACCAGGTAGGATGAGGGTAATATAATCATTGGTTGTGTCCTTGGGAGGGTAAAAGCCGTGATCCTGGTTGCTTCAGACTTGTCATAGAGGATTTAGTAGCCAGAGCTAATCCATCATTCATTGGCATCCAATTAGACTTCTAAGCTAACCAAGCCTACTCCACCACAAACCGGTCTCGCACCCAAATCCTGCACATCTGTGCTTACTAATGTTTCCAAATTGATAAAGAGATATTGCTACAAAACCTTTGCCCGAACCCATAAGAATGAGAAGGAATCCAAACTATACACCTTGGATGTATGTAGATGCTCAACTATTAACATAACTAGATCTGTTTATAGGGCTTGCAGGATTCCAGGTCCACAATCATCAGAAAGGGTTGTGTAGAAGTCGGGAGGTATACATTTAGCTCATACCCTCCAGCACTATCTCGGCCATCCACATTCTGACTTCTATAAGTTCCTAGTGCACATGCCCTCGTTTACTTTGACTTGCAACCAGAGACTTTCAAATTGTTTTAGCTACTTGGTGATCCAATTTAATTAGCACAGTTTTGGGGGGGTTAAAGGAGTCCTCAACCTGTGCACAACACGTCCAACGGTGCAGGGGTTTATTTAATACTCCTTAAATATCACATTTACTAGTATTTCACAGAGGATTGTGCTGTAAGGGGTACTTAACCAATACAACGTAGTACTAGTGGCATCCAAAATGGTGAGCACAATATAAGCAAATACTGTATCTTTAAATACAAAATGTTGTGATATGTGATTCTCAAATGACTTGAAGAAGGTATTTGGGCTGCTTTAATGTTAATATGCCCAGACCAAGAGTTAATTCAGCAGGAAATAAGGTATTCGTGGAAACAGAATGTAAAAGCAGCACATGTATACTACATAGCAGAAATAGGTTAAAATGCAAATCCCACTTAATTGCGCATTGCACTGAAAAACAGCATTTTGCCCTGCATGCTCCCAAACCTTCCCGCTTGGTAAATTGCAAATCATGAATTTTGAAATTGAATTATAATCTGCCTTTTGAACATTATTTCTTTTTCTACCAGCCCAAATAAATAATGGAAAGGATAAGCGAATCAGGCCATCCAAGCTGAAGTCATCTAAAGGGAGACAAAATAGCTATAATACACTGTTAACTGAATCTGAGCCTCAGTCCATTAATTCCTGGTCCAGGTGGAACCACAAACCTCGAATTAGTTACCTGCAAGACTTTAGCCTTTATATTCCCAGGTGTGTTGTTTAATGTTGACAGCTGTTATAATTCTCAAAGTGGCGCTTTGAATGCGTATACCCCTTCACGCAGACACCTGTAATGTGATTCATTTGTTTTCTTTGCAGCTCCCTGTGCTCATTTAAAAGTCATTTGCATCTCTTGCCATATTGATAATTTAACTCTTTCCTCTTGAACTTCATGGACTTTAGGAAGTTAAGCATATTGTGGCAAAGAGGAAACTGCGTCCCCATTTTCAGTTAACAGCGGAATACATACCTTCCATATATTTCCTTTGGATCCATAATGTTTACTTGTGACTCAAGGTTGGCAATTAGGAAAAGAAAGTAAAACCCAAATACGCATAAATCCACAACATGAGTGCTCTCTTGGGTCTTTTTTCCTATAAAATAAAAAAAAATGTTATTACATATCTATAAGAAAAAAAGACCCAAGAGTGCACTTGTTTTGTGGATTTCTGTATAATTGGCAGTAGTAGCACCTGGCCAGTTCGTGAAAGTATCTGGAATGAGTGCAAGAGGATTGGACATTGTATATGTAGCAACCTAAAAATGAAATCAGATTCTTCTTCTTATACATTAATGAACACAATCTGTATGTATATTATATTTCTATATATTGTATCACGCATATGGCGTATATATTTAGGCTCTCATCAGATTTGGGATATTCCTCTTACCTATTGCAATACATTTTACTTGTAGGTATCCCTCACGCCAACCCTTTTTTAAAGGTTAGATACTACATACAATTAGCTTGTGAAATCCCATAGTGTTCGGCTACTACAGACTGGGTCCACGTTAAAGGTTGATTACTTCAGTCACTTCATAGTGACCACCCATGCTGTAACACAAAATGCTGGACCCGTAGGTCAATGTATGTATCCCATTTTAAATCTAAATTGCTTTGTCTCAGAACGTCATCCTAATGAATCACCCCACAGCCCAGGCGACAAGATAAAAGGACAAGGATTATATAAAATCAAGAACAAATTTGGCACCATGCTTTTTGGTAGGTTAGTGAGCCTTGACCAGGGCTATACAACACACTCAGCAAACGAATATCACACTCAATGACAGAGAATTTAAAAGATTGTGTCAATATTACAGTGCGGTCTACAAAATGGAAAAAGGCTTGCATGAGAAAGAAAAACCTTTCACAAATCTTTGAATTGCCCCTCTACCTGCTTTTATAAGACTGGATTATTATAGATATTTTAGGCTAGGACAATATGTATATTATACTTAAGTATATTTAGTGGATTATGGTTATAATCATCGTACTTAAAGGTTTATATCTAAGACAAAGAAGGGGTTCCCAGATAATTCATTTTGGTCTCCCAAGATTTTTTTTCTGAAAATGTTTCCTCTAATAAATACTTTGGTTACTTAATCCTAAATGGAATTTTATGGCAGTTGCCTAATTTTAAGAAAATGATTTACCAATTCATTTTTCAATGAAGAGCAAGAAGAGATGGTAAATATAATTGTATTCTTCAACAGTAGAAGAATAATTTTATCGCTTCTTTGGGAAAATAGTAAATCTCATTACTATATAACATCTTATGAGACTACAGCTTATAACCTGAAAATATGGCAATGATGTATACAGTGTTTTTAGCTATAACTCTAGATTCTGGACATTATTATTGTTGTACCACCCTAATTGTTGTATTCTGTTACTCAATAATACACTGCATTTTATGACATGACAATTTTTTTTATATGTTTTGAAGATAATTTTTCTGTTTTATATTTTGCACTACACAGATCATATAGTTATTACATAAATTGTGTTTTCACAATAAAGCATATCTTGATTAACTATGGTGGTAGTATATTATATTGCTTTGAATTATACATTTTGGTGTGATCTGAAAGAATTTAGGATCAATATCAATCAATATATATATATATATATCTGTATTTTGAGTCTTATGATAATTATTACTAGTGCCGGAATTTTGTATATTTGATAAAATATTGTTTTTCTATATCATGTATATCATAAATATCCCTTCAGTAATACATACCCTTCAAAACGATTTAGCAGGGATATTGCAGTACACATTAATCAGGACATTAATCATTTTAAACGTGCATAGAGCAGAGCTGACCAACAGTAAAAGCTTTCTGCAAAGTTAACATGAGAATTATTAAGACACAGTACAGCGATTTTGGTTCTTAAGACAATTTGTAAATTAATGGGGCACTTTCCCTTATCGCCCTTTGTCCCACACTGCTCCCAGCTATGAACAAAATGCTGACAGAATCAGCAGTTCCAGGGCATGATCTAAGGTCCTCAGCATAATGTTTAAAAGCCTCATCCTCATAATGAATTTCTTTTTTAATGATACTTCTGCAAACATATGGTGAGTGAAAATGTTGAATAAACAAGATAGTTCCGATTAACTGTTTATTCCACTGACCATTTATAAAAATCAGTCATTGCTTATCCTAGCTGTTATAAGCTCACGCTAATAAAATATTAACACACCTTTTCTACAGCTTAGAAATGTATACTAGTAGTTGACTTTGCTGGAAGAACATTGACAAAAATATGCCTTGGTAACAACACAAAATCAACACCAAATGTATTTTTTAGTATATAGTGTGATGTGATTATTTTTTAATTGTGTTTCTTTATACTTTAGAAACAAATCTGTTGGAAAAATAAAGAGAATGCTATGCATAAACATCAAAAAGATATTTTTGTGAAGCAAAAGCATGCAGTGAGACCAAACAGCCACCCAAGGACCAAAACATCCTCAGCATGCCTGGGAACCCTCTGCGTTTGACACATAGTCTCCAAGATCCCAGGTGTGATCCTTAAGGACTTGATCGACTTTTGGAGTCAAAAAGAAATGTTTCCACTTACGTGTCAAAATTAGAAAAATAGCTTAATTGGGGGGGTTTGTCTTCTTTTAAGTTCTAAAGCAGGAAGGAAAGGTAGAGGACTTGAACTGGATGGACCGCTGTCTTTTTTCAACCTAAATGACTAGGTTACTATGAGGAAGTTTGCTTCCATGGTTCATGTGACGGGAACGACCTGAGCCCCGACTGGGAACACCCGCCAGACGATCCTTCCTTCTCCCCATGGCCACCGGGAACACGAAACTTCAAACTGAATGAGGCCAACATACATTAAGTACTATAAATGTGCTTTATAAGTCAATGATGATAACCTATATATCCCATTTGGGATGGTCACGGTCACCTGAGTTTATTTGTAAATGACTAAACAACTCAATTCAATGTAATCTGTAACAGCTGTTTTCTGTGTGTGAGAAAGCTTTAGTGTGAGTGCTATATATATATATATATATATATATATATATATAATACAAATACTGTGTATTATAATAAAGAAATGCATTTCTGTAAATTATAATCATGATTAAATAAATCCATAGGTTCATAAATATACAAATCACTGCCAATTTAATTAAGGATTTAAATATTAAAGATCCACAACACATCTCCCATTCACTGTTAATACCAAGAAGGGCTTCATTTGACATTTTGAATACCCAAAAGACCTCTCTATTGTTTAAAAAGGTTGTAGTATTTCCTTACTCCCAATTTGAAATGTTCTATACCCATGAACTAAAAAAATATTGCCCGATACACACGTCTATTTATTATCATTGAGATTAATGACAAAAATATGTTCCTTAATTCTTTACCTTAATGGTCTGATAGTATGGCCTACATATTTTATCTGGCAATGTTTGCATAATGATTAAATACGTCACATTATTGGTATTGCAATTAATATAATCAAAGTAAATGTAAATTTTTTTAGATGACAAAAAATGATTTAGTTGTATGAACAAATTTACAACTGCATCTCTCGGAACCACAAGGAGACATTCCAGTAGTACATAACCAGTGGCAACCTCCTCTAGGGGATAGCATAAATTATAAAGCGCAGGCTCTGCAGGCAATGAACTTTATTTCGGCTTTAAGAATGGGTAATTTCCTCTGGACTATATCCTTAATTCTGTCAAACTGTAATCAGTGATAAAGGTAATATTGCTCATTATTATTATCTGTTTATCATTATCATTCAGTACTTCTTGAACATGCTGTATCTTTGTTTCATTTCTTCTGGTATTTGATGTGAATCCCAATTTTGTATTTTGGGTAAATGATGAAAAAAAAAAAGGCACAACAGGGTTATAATTGAAGATAAATTCACATTCTCTTATAGTGATTATGTGTTTGTCTATTGCATCATCCAATAAATTAAATAGTTCTTGACTGTAACAAGTTATAGGATTATACTTTATTTTCTAATGTGTCTGCATTGCGGATAACTATACCCTTATTGGATTGTAGCTCCTTATTGCCTGCCATTCCTTTCTAGTTACGTTTTTATTAGTACTATTTTGCTTGAATTTCCTTTCCAGTTCCAGTAATTCCTGTTTTATATCTAGGTATTTGCCCAGTGTGCAAGATGACCAATCCAAAGCTGTGCATGAAAAATTTACTTTTTTTGTCATCAAGATATTGTCCCCATAGAGTATCTTCAGAAAAAAATCTTGCTGTTAGCTGGACCCCAGAGATCTGTTTTTTTGCTGATGAAATTGTAAGATATAGTCATTAAGTGGAATATACTGTATTTGCTCAATTATAAGACGACCCCCCAAAATCAAAATATTAATTTAGGAAAAAAACAAAAAGCCTGAATATAGGACTACATTATAGGAAAAAAGTTTTACCAGTAAATATTAATTCATGTAAACTATTTTTTCATATTTAATAAAATCTATGATTGAGAAAAATATATATTTTTTTATTTCCTTTTATTTGCCAACCTGCCCCCCAAGTTATGCACATCTGCCCCCAGGCTTGCCACTCTGCCCCCAGAAATGCCTTATACCCCCTATTTGCCCCTCTGCCCCATGATGTGCTTTTAACCCTCTATATGCCACTCTGCCTCCAGAAATGTCTTATACCCTCCTATATGCCACTGTGCCCCATGATATGCCTTTTAACCCCCTATATGCCCCTCTGCCCCATGATATGCCTTATACCCCTATATGCCACTCTGGCATATAGGGCGTTAAAAGGCATATCATGGGGCTGAGTGGCATAAAGGGGGTTAAAAGGCATTTCTGGAGGTATATATATATATATATAACTGCTAACAGCAATCACACTCCTATCAAGCCAAGGCAGCCAGTACATGCTGGAACCTGGGGATGATAGTAGTGTGATTACAGCCTCCCTATGCCATGCTACCACCACCACCCCCCTTACACATCCATGCTATCACACACACTCTCATTAACAAACATTTAAATACTCATTCATTCCATTAATCACACATACTTGCTCAAAAACCCTCCACCACCCCCTTACCTGAACTGCAGATCTCCCACTCGCAGACTTCTGCAGGGGCCCGGCTGTGCGAGCAACTTCTCTGGCCCCGCCCCCAGAGGAAGGAGGTGGGAGGTAGAGTTGTGTGAGTATTCTGCTAGCTTCCTGTTCTCCTGCTGGTAATAGCAGAGACACTGTTCGTGACCAAATCCCGGTAAGTAGCATGGCCCCATTTTTCTTGACGACCTCAATTATAAGACGAGGGGTATTTTTCAGAGCATTTGCTCTGGAAAAAACCTCGTCTTATAATCGAGCAAATACGGTATATGTATATATAATAAGCATGAAAAAGAGTAGGCCATAATACAACTAGTATCTTATTACTATACTGGTATATCATGGGCTAAAACCACCCTTGCACATGGTACCCCCTTTCTGGGTTAACCATGACAATCATATGGCTAGCCCCACCCTAATGCATGGCTAGCTCCACCCACCCAGAAGAGAAAGAACTTTTGGTACCGTAGTTCCATGGTGTGCTTGCTGCAAATGAAAGCTTTCATGCATCTTCTACTATACCCACATAGGAAAATGGAATATGACACAGAAAGGATACATTTGGCATATCTATTCTGATAATTTTTTTCTACGTACAGTAAAACCTAAAAACCTTACTTGGTCGTTGGCCTTGTCCTATATTCAGCCTTATGCCTATTTAATGCATGTTTTAACTCCTTTAATGTGTTAACCCCTATCACTTTTTTCTGAAGTGTTTTTTCTCTTGGCCACCACACATTAAATTTATGCTTCCAACCCCTAATTTTGGGGAATGACAATATTATACACCTTATGCAAATATGCATCATTACAGGAAAAATGATACATTTTGCTTGTTCTAATGGATAAAAAAAAAAAGCTACGTGAGCATACATTGCAAGCTGGCATTAAACACTTAGTTATTTTTGTTTTGTACTGTGTTGCCTAGAAAGAGTTGAGTAATAAGACTTTAACCCCTTGATGACAATTGCCGGTCCGGGCACGTCACCGAAAATCGTGACGATTATGACAATTGACGTGCCAGGACCGGCACGTCTTTAAACGGGTGAAAAAATCGATCCGTGATCGATTTTTTCACTCAAACGGTGTTGCTCTAATGCCTCGACATCGAGGCATTGAGCAACACCAAAAAAAACATTCCCGGCCCCCCCCGATCGCTCCTAGGAGCAAATAAAAAAACATGTTTGAAAGACTGCACGTCTTTCAAACATGGCGGCGCCCGCCGCCGAAAAACGGGTTTAGGAAGCGATCGCGAGTCGCTTCCTTTGCTTAGCTGGTGTTGCTAAGATGCCTCAGTATCGAGGCATCTTTGCAACACCTGTTTAGCAAAGGAAGCGACTCGCGATCGCTTCCTAAATGCTCAACTTACCTTCCCGGTGCCGGCGTCTTCGAAACACACGCGGTGTTTCAAGATGGCGGCGCCCATCAAGCCGGGGGGCGGAGCCTGCTGTCATCATCAGGGGGGGGTGTTGCTGGATGTCATGGACATCCAGTGAATAACACCCCTAGTGGTCAGATCACTCATAAGAGTGATCATGATTTGCTAAATCAAAGGCAATGTTTTCTAAACATTGCCTTTGATCAGTATTGGATCTGCCTCCCTCCTTCACTTGTTTCTAGTGAGGGAGAGAGACAGATCGGTGTGTTTTCTGGTATTTCAGGTATTCTCTAATAAAAAAATATATATATATTGATCCAAAGGCTCTTATAAGAGCCACCCATATAATATTAACCCCTTCATTGCCATTGATCACTACATAAACAGTGATCTTGCATAGTGGCAATTGTTTTGGGGGTTTTTTTTTTTTTTACATATTTTTTTTACTTTTTTTTTTTTAGTTTTTATTATAGCCAAGCATTTTTCTTTACCCAGATGTAAAATTCCTACTGAATTTGAATTGCTCATGTTCCAAATGTGGCCCTTTTGCCCCCAAACAATCTGACAAACCCATGCATGTGGGGTATCAATGTACTCAGGAGATGTTGCTGAACACATATCGGGGTGTTGTGTGACAGCAACATATACCAGGAGCTGTAATTTCACACCTGAAGTACAAAGTATGTGAAAAAAACACCAAAAACAATTACTATCCCAAACTTTGACAAGGGTTGGTGGTAGGATTTGTGCATGGAAAGGGTTAAACTATCAGCATCTAAAATACCCTGGGGTGTCTAGTTTTCAAAAATATATGGTTTGGTGGGGTAAATTTAATTTGCTGGCTTCAAAGATGCCCCAAATACCACATAGAGACAAAATTACCAGATTCAGAGAAAAATGGTTTTGAATTAGCAAAATTCTACTTGTACTTATTGCCCCATAACGTGTAGAAGAAAGCAAAAAAACATAAAAACATTGGGTATTTCTAAACTCGGGACAAATAGTAGAATCTATTTAGCAGGTTTTTTCAGTAGTTTTTTATGATGAATAAAAGATTTTTCAAATAAAAGTGAGAAAATGTGTTTTTTTTTTACTTTTTCGTCATATTTTATTATTTTTATTATAGGAAATTACATCATATGAAAAAAATTATTGTGTCTGAAGAAAGCCCTTCTTGTCCTGAAAAAAACAATATATAACTTGTGTGGGTTTAGTAAATGGGTTAAGAGAAAACTACAGCTAAACACAAACACCGCAGAAACGATAAAACAGCCATTGTCACGAAGGGTACAAAAAATAGAATCAGCCTTTGTCACGAAGGGGTTAAAAGAACAGAAGCATTCTATCTTAAAAATGCTCATAAACATCCCACCAGCCAAAAAATCATATTAAGTACTTTAATATACATTCTATACATCCTGCAAAAATCTACTTACTTTACTGAAATACTGCAGTTTACCACCCTCTGCAGCCCAAGTTTCACACAAGTTTTTGGCTGCTTGAAGTAAGTCAGGAAAGTGCGCAAGCATGGTCTCTTTAGACTCAGGAACGGACTGGTGGTAATTATACCATGCCTGCATACTGGTGAATTGAAGATGCCCTCAATATGCTTACTGGTAAGCAAGAAATGTATTAAGCTCACATTTGGTAATGGATTCTAGGATGCAGAGTCCTGGGATTCTGCACAAAGATGAAGAAAAGATGATAATCCAAGTTTAGGTACAAAAGGCATAATCCAAAAATAAAAGGTCAATAAACAGTCCAAGGGTGAAAGATATGTAGAAGGAATCATAATTTAAGTATCAGGCCAGTATCAGTAAACAGAGAAATCAATCAGGATACAATAGGCCCAGGTCTGTAGTATATGAGCATCAGAAACAACTAAGCTAAGAGACTTGGCTCAGGTAGGCTTATATACTGAGCAAAGAGGTTGCAGGTGTTAGTGATGATGAGATGACATCTGGCAACAACACAGCAGTTTGGATATACCGGTATATCAGTGCTGAAAGAAAGCTCCGGGATGTGAAGCACTAGCAGCAGATGGACAGGGAGGCCACACGCAGTCCAGAGTGAACCTGGTTCAAGACCAGGCCTGACCAAATGTGCCCCAGAGTGGTGGGAAATCCAGACCATGGACAGAGTGGTGACTTCAAAAGCTCCTTCAAAAAGTAAATAGTTTATTTTTTCCCTGTACAAATTAAAGATTGAATATTAAAGAACTATGCATTCTTGATTAGTAGAGCTGAATGACATATTAAAGAAACAGTACAGGCGCAAAGTGGTAAAAGTAGACATGGCAACATTCCTGCTGATTGGTGCACTTTCAGCATCCCCAGTTGTGTGTTAAAGTTTGTATTTGTTTTAGCAAGGCATTGGCATGATACATCACCAAACAACTCATAATGTATTCCTGAACTGTATCTCAAGGTCATTCTTATCACCTTGTGTTGACTGTGGCTGGTGACAGCCTGTGCTAAAGATGCTTGCACAGGACCATTCATTTTTCATGTATTGATTTGTATATTGAAGATCCAGTACACTGAAAATTATTAACACTAAAAAGGTTATACAGGGTGTAAAAGTTCTATCAAAAGACATATTTTTCCTTGTATAGTTACACATGAATATATGGATCAATTTAAAATATGACAGAACAATATATGTACTTTATCACGGATATCACGTATTTGTTATTTCATGACATTAATATCGTTTAGAGTCTAATGATGGAGCCATAGACCTCAGTAAGCCATATGGTTAGATGCTGCTGCCCTCTCCTGTAAATACTAGGAATTACTTCCTACAACTGAGAATCGCACTTTTTTTCCTCATTTTAATCTTTGAGAAAAAAATATCTGTTCTTCAAAATGTGAAATAGAAGAAGACCTAGGCTCTGCAATAAAATTCTAAAGTAAAATTAACTCCCACCCTACCACAGAAGAGATTAGTGGATAAAGGCTGTTAAATTCCCCAAACTGTAAAATGTTATTGTGTTATTGTATATACAAAAAAGACACGTGATCTAATACAGAAGGCATGGAGGACCCTGGCCTTAAGGCTTTACAATCTAAAGGATATGTTTTATACATACGTTTATATTCAAGGTCATCTAACAGGCCTGGACTGGCTGTGAGATGTACCAGATAATGCTTGATAGCACCTTCAACCCAGTGGTAAATGTGCTTTGATGGTGGGTGGACAAATGCAGCCGCACACTGTAAAAAGGAACTGCCTTTTAAAAACAAGCGCCAGGTTCGAGTTTCAAACCCAATTGTTGTCAACTAATATTTAGATCTTGACTTGGCAGCATTCCTTGGAACTTCCCAGGGCAGGCTATACATAGCTAGTCCTTCGAGGGGTGGGCTAGCCACAGACAAGTAACATAAAATGGAACAGGAGTGGAAAATGAATTGAGGGGGAAGAAGGCATGGCTAAACACTTCTCTCTTGCCACCAGAGAATGAGGAGAGTGACCCGGTGAGCCAATACTAAACCTGGAGACTGTATCAAAGTTCCATTGTATGCCTTTCTCCATATTCCAGAGTACTACCACAGCATCACCTACAAGATAATCTACATCCTAGAAGACTTTGTTGTGTCTTTGTGTAGCGGTGTTTTGTTTTGTTTTTTTGGGACTACGTGAAAGCGTATCTTTGCTCTGGATAAAGCCATGTTCAAAGTAGAATAGTCAAAATGTTTTGTAAAATTTGTAATAAATGCAAATATAGCCTTCATTTTCATACCAGTGATTTGCTATGGTGTCATTTATAAATATCACATACACAATGTATTTTTTTTGTACAAGATAAAATATAGTATGTGGATAGCATACAGTAATGGACATGAAATAAAGCAAAATAAATATTTGAAAATGCAAGATGAAGGTGCAAGATGGTATGGATGGACTTGTTTGATTGCCACTGGACACACAAAACACAACAAAAGCAAAGCTGGCAAAGGAAAGATATCAGTTGCACAGTTGGTGCATCCTACAGAGAGATGAACGCAGAACCTGTCACTTCTTTTGGTTCCACCTCTTAATCTTCCTGTTTATTTGTGCTTCATTAAAACTCCCCCTTTCTTGGAATAACTGTCGCTCATGCCTACACAGTTCTGTTGTGCGTTGTCCCCTGAGAAGATGCTTCATACCGATTAATGGCCAGTTAGCCGAGCACGGGACTGCTGTGAAGGAACATGTAATATCATTTCATAGAAATCCTATAAGGCTTATTATTTGCAGGTAGGATGCTCACTGCAGTTGCATTGTTACAGAAGATTGATGTGTACTTAATCTCTTTAGCTTTAATCTCAAACTATGATTTAAATGAGAAACTTCGGAAGAAGAAGCCAAAGTGGTTGGCAGAGAAGGTAGGAAAACATTTAGACAGCTCGAGAGTGAATGAGAGTGTGACAAAGTGAGAGTGTGAGTGAATGTGGAAGAATTTCTGACAAATATTCTGTTTGGTTTTTTTCTTTACTTCCGTCCGTTTTGTGGGGGGTGAGGCCTAATTTTTGAGGCTTCGTACGAATCACAGACTTTACCAAAATTTAGTAAATTTGCAATTCGTATGAATCCAAAGGCACAAGTCTATTATGCACTGTTTTTTTTATATATATAAGCAGAGCTATGCGAACTTTAATCAGCTGTGACTCAGACCATTGTATTATGCTATTGTGTGCTCCATGCCAGAAAAGTCCCAGAATTCAATATTTTCACAAGGTACACTGCCATCTGTTATTACATTATATTTAAATAGTGCCTGCAGATTCCTTGACTCTGTTACAAAAGGGAGCAATATTTAACAAAGACAATTTCAAATTGACAATATCACAAAGAAGAAGTGGTGGACCTGGCTCTTTCAAGCTTACAATCTATTGGGTGATTGATGGGGAAATGAAAAGTATAGAAAAGTACTGCTTGGGTGCTCTGAATTTTTGTTTACATTACATTGGTAATTCTTTCTTTCTCACACTCTCATCTATTTTCTCTCTCTGAATGTCTCCCTACCTTCTCCTCCAGCCACATCTGTATCCTTGCTGCGCAGCTCAGCTTCTTCTCTTGCATCTTCTTCTGTCTTCGTCTGCTGCTCCTTGTGTCTTCTCTCTTCGTACGCTTCTCTATGGACATGGCCTCCCTGAGGAACTTCCACAAAACGGGGAACCTCTTGGCACACCCTTACCCCGATTGGTGGAACGAGGGGAAGGCTGCCATGTGGATCCGGCCTTTCGCGGATGTTCACAGAGAGGCCAGAATAATGCAGATAGATACGCAGAGAAAGAAAAGTCCAGAAATGCTTCTCTTTCTCAGCGAATCTGTTTTCCTTATTTTGGCCTCCCAGTGAGCTTCCTCAAAATGGTGGAGCTTCCGGGCACACACTCTCCCTCTGGTTTTTTTCCCCGAATGTAAAATTCCCTTTGATTTTTGTTTAAACCCAAAGGACTTGTTTGTGACGGAGACCCGTACTCAGACTGAGTAGCTCTGCCATAGAGATTTCCTTGCTGCTGGAAGCTCAATTGTTCAAGGGATTAACCATTCATATTGCCCCAAGCACTAGCCGAGATTTATTGAAGGGTACAAACAGAACTCAGTTTATTGAAGACAGCACAGATATTTATACACAAGACATTATAGGATTAGGGGTATAATCTCATCAACCACCAGACAGCCCAGTGCCGCCATAGAGCTCTATGGCCAGAAATGCCCATAAAGCGTCACTATTTCGGGGTGATCCTAAAGGGAGCGGTGTCTAACCCAGAGTACCAATAGCAAGCTCAACGTCTGAGGATGATATGGTCCATAGCTGTGGCTGGGTAAACCCCGGTCCTAAAGATTGGTAATAAAACCAGGGTTCCCACACGAGCTCCATCTCTGTAACCACCACGAGTGTTGCCCACCACGAGCTTAATATAACCTCAAAAGAGCGACCTGGTGGGACAAATGCAGGGGAGGGCTGGCAGCCTAAGGCCTGGGGGGCAAGTCTAGTCAAGTGGCCCGTTGCGCCACCGAATCAGCACACTATACATGCCCATCTTTTCCTGATTTTCTAACGCATATTGATGTAATGTGATGGGACTGGGAGTAAAAAAAATGATGTTTAATACATTAAAAAACAGCTAATCTTTGTAACAAAATAAAATTTAAATATGGAAAAATTGGACCCTAGGCATTTCTTTGGGCCCCTGCCTGTAATTATCCCCAGAGTCCCTTTGTCCCTTATTCACTAAGCCACACCTTTGTTTTACTTAGATCAAATAAACAACACATGTAAACAGCACATGCATGTATACATCAACTGAATAAGAAATACAAACTCTGTATTTGCAGGTACACATAAATAATGTATGCAAGCATAGCATAGCAGAATAACACACAAACCCAGCTTTGCAGGTACAGATCAACTGGAAATCACATAACAACTAAGCATTAAAGGTATAGATAAAACCCCCTAAATTACAGGCATAGATCACAGGATGCACACCCCTAAAGCCAGCCCTGGTGTCCACACTGCCCACATAGAACCCGACCAGCACCAAGATAACATTAACAAATTACAGTCCAGAGTAAGCCAACTTTGTCCCCAAACAGCCCAAGGTGAGCCAATTTTGTCCCCAAACAGCCTGCCCTGACAAGCTCTGCAACACCGACACCCAAACACACACACCAGTACAAGCTCTGCAACACCGACACCCAAACACACACACCAGGACAGGCTCTGCCACACCGACACCCAAACACACACACCAGGACAGGCTCTGCCACACCGACACCAAGACACACACACCAGGACAGGCTCTGCCACACTGACACCCAAACACACACACACCATGACAGGCCCTGCCACACAGACAGCCAAACACACAGACACCAGGAGAGGCTCTGCCACATCAACATCCAAACACACACGAAGACAGGCTCTGCCACACCGACACCCAAACACACACACCAGGACAGGCTCTGCCACACCGACACCCAGACACACACACCAGGACAGGCTCTGCCACACTGACACCCAAACACACACACACACCATGACAGGCCCTGCCACACAGACAGCCAAACACACAGACACCAGGACAGGCTCTGCCACATCAACATCCAAACACACACCAGGACAGGCTCTGCCACAACCGACACCCAAACACACACACACACACACACGGACAGGCTCTGCCACACAGACAGCCAAACACACAGACACCAGGACAGGCTCTGCCACACCGATATCCAAACACACACACACACCAGGACAGGCTCTGCGACACTGACACCCACATCAAAAATGCTTTCCACAATGGTTTGTTTTTCCCCCTTCTGTATTGATGCCCAGCCAGCCCCCCCCTTTGGTTTTAATGTATTTCCCCCCACACCCTTGTGTATTGCCCCATGTGGATTTGTGCCCCCATCCAGACCCCTTTTGTACATTATGCCCCCTGTGTATTGCCCCATGTGGCTTTGTGCCCACAGCCAGCCACTCAAGGGGTCACACAGGACACTGGGCGGCACTGTGCAGGCATAAAAGATTAGGGGTATAATCTCATCAACCACCAGACAGCCCGGTGCCGCCATAGAGCTCTATGGCCAGAAATGCCCATAAAGCGTCACTATTTCGGGGTGATCCTAAAGGGAGCGGTGTCTAACCCAGAGTACCAATAGCAAGCTCAACGTCTGAGGATGATATGGTCCATAGCTGTGGCTGGGTAAACCCCGGTCCTAAAGATTGGTAATAAAACCAGGGTTCCCACACGAGCTCCATCTCTGTAACCACCACGAGTGTTGCCCACCACGAGCTTAATATAACCTCAAAAGAGCGACCTGGTGGGACAAATGCAGGGGAGGGCTGGCAGCCTAAGGCCTGGGGGGCAAGTCTAGTCAAGTGGCCCGTTGCGCCACCGAATCAGCACACTATACATGCCCATCTTTTCCTGATTTTCTAACGCATATTGATGTAATGTGATGGGACTGGGAGTAAAAAAAATGATGTTTAATACATTAAAAAACAGCTAATCTTTGTAACAAAATAAAATTTAAATATGGAAAAATTGGACCCTAGGCATTTCTTTGGGCCCCTGCCTGTAATTATCCCCAGAGTCCCTTTGTCCCTTATTCACTAAGCCACACCTTTGTTTTACTTAGATCAAATAAACAACACATGTAAACAGCACATGCATGTATACATCAACTGAATAAGAAATACAAACTCTGTATTTGCAGGTACACATAAATAATGTATGCAAGCATAGCATAGCAGAATAACACACAAACCCAGCTTTGCAGGTACAGATCAACTGGAAATCACATAACAACTAAGCATTAAAGGTATAGATAAAACCCCCTAAATTACAGGCATAGATCACAGGATGCACACCCCTAAAGCCAGCCCTGGTGTCCACACTGCCCACATAGAACCCGACCAGCACCAAGATAACATTAACAAATTACAGTCCAGAGTAAGCCAACTTTGTCCCCAAACAGCCCAAGGTGAGCCAATTTTGTCCCCAAACAGCCTGCCCTGACAAGCTCTGCAACACCGACACCCAAACACACACACCAGTACAAGCTCTGCAACACCGACACCCAAACACACACACCAGGACAGGCTCTGCCACACCGACACCCAAACACACACACCAGGACAGGCTCTGCCACACCGACACCAAGACACACACACCAGGACAGGCTCTGCCACACTGACACCCAAACACACACACACCATGACAGGCCCTGCCACACAGACAGCCAAACACACAGACACCAGGACAGGCTCTGCCACATCAACATCCAAACACACACCAGGACAGGCTCTGCCACAACCGACACCCAAACACACACACACACACACACACACGGACAGGCTCTGCCACACAGACAGCCAAACACACAGACACCAGGACAGGCTCTGCCACACCGATATCCAAACACACACACACACACCAGGACAGGCTCTGCGACACTGACACCCACATCAAAAATGCTTTCCACAATGGTTTGTTTTTCCCCCTTCTGTATTGATGCCCAGCCAGCCCCCCCCCCCTTTGGTTTTAATGTATTTCCCCCCACACCCTTGTGTATTGCCCCATGTGGATTTGTGCCCCCATCCAGACCCCTTTTGTACATTATGCCCCCTGTGTATTGCCCCATGTGGCTTTGTGCCCACAGCCAGCCACTCAAGGGGTCACACAGGACACTGGGCGGCACTGTGCAGGCATAAAAGATTAGGGGTATAATCTCATCAACCACCAGACAGCCCGGTGCCGCCATAGAGCTCTATGGCCAGAAATGCCCATAAAGCGTCACTATTTCGGGGTGATCCTAAAGGGAGCATTGTCTAACCCAGAGTACCAATAGCAAGCTCAACGTCTGAGGATGATATGGTCCATAGCTGTGGCTGGGTAAACCCCGGTCCTAAAGATTGGTAATAAAACCAGGGTTCCCACACGAGCTCCATCTCTGTAACCACCACGAGTGTTGCCCACCACGAGCTTAATATAACCTCAAAAGAGCGACCTGGTGGGACAAATGCAGGGGAGGGCTGGCAGCCTAAGGCCTGGGGGGCAAGTCTAGTCAAGTGGCCCGTTGCGCCACCGAATCAGCACACTATACATGCCCATCTTTTCCTGATTTTCTAACGCATATTGATGTAATGTGATGGGACTGGGAGTAAAAAAAATGATGTTTAATACATTAAAAAACAGCTAATCTTTGTAACAAAATAAAATTTAAATATGGAAAAATTGGACCCTAGGCATTTCTTTGGGCCCCTGCCTGTAATTATCCCCAGAGTCCCTTTGTCCCTTATTCACTAAGCCACACCTTTGTTTTACTTAGATCAAATAAACAACACATGTAAACAGCACATGCATGTATACATCAACTGAATAAGAAATACAAACTCTGTATTTGCAGGTACACATAAATAATGTATGCAAGCATAGCATAGCAGAATAACACACAAACCCAGCTTTGCAGGTACAGATCAACTGGAAATCACATAACAACTAAGCATTAAAGGTATAGATAAAACCCCCTAAATTACAGGCATAGATCACAGGATGCACACCCCTAAAGCCAGCCCTGGTGTCCACACTGCCCACATAGAACCCGACCAGCACCAAGATAACATTAACAAATTACAGTCCAGAGTAAGCCAACTTTGTCCCCAAACAGCCCAAGGTGAGCCAATTTTGTCCCCAAACAGCCTGCCCTGACAAGCTCTGCAACACCGACACCCAAACACACACACCAGTACAAGCTCTGCAACACCGACACCCAAACACACACACCAGGACAGGCTCTGCCACACCGACACCCAAACACACACACCAGGACAGGCTCTGCCACACCGACACCAAGACACACACACCAGGACAGGCTCTGCCACACTGACACCCAAACACACACACACCATGACAGGCCCTGCCACACAGACAGCCAAACACACAGACACCAGGAGAGGCTCTGCCACATCAACATCCAAACACACACGAGGACAGGCTCTGCCACACCGACACCCAAACACACACACCAGGACAGGCTCTGCCACACCGACACCCAGACACACACACCAGGACAGGCTCTGCCACACTGACACCCAAACACACACACACACCATGACAGGCCCTGCCACACAGACAGCCAAACACACAGACACCAGGACAGGCTCTGCCACATCAACATCCAAACACACACCAGGACAGGCTCTGCCACAACCGACACCCAAACACACACACACACACACACACACACGGACAGGCTCTGCCACACAGACAGCCAAACACACAGACACCAGGACAGGCTCTGCCACACCGATATCCAAACACACACACACACACCAGGACAGGCTCTGCGACACTGACACCCACATCAAAAATGCTTTCCACAATGGTTTGTTTTTCCCCCTTCTGTATTGATGCCCAGCCAGCCCCCCCCTTTGGTTTTAATGTATTTCCCCCCACACCCTTGTGTATTGCCCCATGTGGATTTGTGCCCCCATCCAGACCCCTTTTGTACATTATGCCCCCTGTGTATTGCCCCATGTGGCTTTGTGCCCACAGCCAGCCACTCAAGGGGTCACACAGGACACTGGGCGGCACTGTGCAGGCACGCTGGCCGCTTAATGATTTTAAAGCGGCCAGCGTGTCTTACAGCCGCTTAATGATTAACCATTGCAGCCAATGTGGCTGTGACTCTTAAAGCGACCGTAAGATACGCTGGCCGCTTTAAGAGTCACAGCCACATCGGCTGCAATGGCATTTCGGTGTGCCGGCAAGTTCGACCGGCCTACCGCGGATGCTGCTGGTGTTAAAGACCGCCCTGGTGTGGCCGAATCGGCCGCTTAAATGGGTGGCCGCGCGGCCGTTTAATGTAGATTCAGGGCGGCCTGGGGGGCAATTGCCCCCCTGCCCAGGCCGCCCCTGGACAAATTATATCCGTAGCGACACAGTTCCAATGGTCAGCGGGCATCGTAGTGACTGCTATGCAGTTCCATGGATTTTAACACATTAACACAATGTATTTGTTGAATACCAGTTGAATAATAGCACTCCTAGGGTTAATACTCAGTGTCAGGACAGTGGAATGTAGAAGATTAATGTCCCTACATGCTCATCAGGCAATCTTATCTAGAAACTAATACAATGTGTTATCTCTGTTGGGGCAGTACTTGTAAAATGTTTTTTCCAGTATTACTTTTTAATTATTCATTAATTGTAGCAATCAAAAAATGTGTTCCTAGCATTTTGTTTTGTTAATAAGAGAACACAAAGAGATATCAGACTGGGAATCTAAACTCATTTAATTCTACCCATGAAAGCTTAATTTAGAAACCTTTCCAGGATTCATATTGGTATATCTTTAAATAATTAAACCATGGTTAGTCAACAAACTTTGTAAACATTTCCCATAAAAGAACTGTTTAAAAATGAATGCACCATTAAGATACAGTTCATATTCCTTGGACTTTTCTAAACAATTTTTGGACCTTATTAATTTGTAAAATGTAAGCTCATTTGAGCAGGGCCCTTCTTACGTCTTGTTTCTGTAAGTCAAATTGTTATGTTATACACTACTTATGTCCGGTTTACCGGTTGCGCAATATGATGGTACTATATAAATAATAATAGTAAATCTACTATGGAAATGTATGTTTGGTTCTTCAAACACTGCAGAGAAAAAGACCAGGTATGTAGTGGCCTAAGGGCACACGGGTCCATACCTGTTGGGCCACTCTGCTTAGAATTAATGTTCAATTGCAGAATGCATGTAATCAAAGGTGCTCATCCACCTTCTCTACTGAATCAAACACTAATTAAATGCAGCATTAAAAACATAATTTCTGCCACTCGTGAGCACAGAAATTCCTAGAAATAATTATTTAATCTAATTTGCTTCATTCATAATTATTAGTAGTTATGTGGCACAAAAGCAAGATTGTTCAGGCTATTTTCTATCCCAAACCAGCCTTGAAACAAATTAGAGGGGAACAGTGGGAACATGATCCAGCGGAGGATGGTGCAAAAAAATAAACTGGCCTTGTAAAAATGATTTATGTATGAATAAAATGCTGTATTAATTTCAGTCTTTTTAACTGCCCAGCATATTGTTTTTATAGGTTTTTTTACTCTAGAACAGTTAATCCACTAATATAATTAAAACCGAAGGAAGCAAAAAAGGAAACTATAACTAAACATAAATCCCTCTTTAATAAAGAAGAATTTAAAAAAAAATCAGACACATGGATGAGAACAAATGCTATCACTCCAGATACTGTGGAGTGCATCTTTCATTGTGTTCCATGATCTAGTTGGCCTAGTCACTGGCTCCTCCAGCAATTACAGAAGCAACTCTGCACACCAGCCACCAGAGGAAATGAGCGGCTTCTGGAAAAACCATGTGAGGGCGTAGCTTGTTTTACAGCTGGTGACATACTGTGAATTTACTAAATTGATCAGCCGGGCTCCTGGAGACTTCATTTGGGCCAAGACCATTGCCTGTGATAGTCTTGTTTACCTTTCACCAGCTTTGTTCAACTTTCGCCTGATTAATTCTCCAGTTCAGGCCACTTCTCACTACTTCTACTCTTTGACCTTTCTGCAGTCTTCGACACAGTTGACCACCCTCTACTTCTAAAACCCCTACATGCCCATTGCATCTGTGACAAAGCTCTTTCCTGGTGCAAATCCTATCTCTCTGACCGCACCTTTAGTGTCTTCTTCACTGGATCCTGTTCCTCTACCTTACCGCTATCTGTTGGTGTTTCCCAGGGCTAATTTCTTGGGCCTCTACTCTTCTCCATTTAAACCTCTTTGCTTGGACAGCTCATATACTTTGGCCTCCGATACCACCTGTACGCAAATGATACCCAGGGCCGACCCTACAATGGAGCCGAGTGGGGCAATTGCCCCAGGCGGCACTTTTTATGGGGGCAGCACTTTGCCGCCCCAAGCGCTTATTTTTTTTTTTGAAGTGGAGGAGAGAGAGGGGCGCCGAGTGGTTTTCGCTTACCCGCTCGGCGCCCCTCTCTCTCCTCTGCGAGTCCTCTAGCTCGGTCTTGGTGCCGGCTTGTAATGCTGAGCGCTGGAAGTGACAAAGGGAGACTCGCTGCAGGACTGTTTAACGGTAAGTACAAAGGGGGGAGGGTAGATAATGGCGTCGGTGAAGTTTAAAATGCCGCCCCCCCGGCGTCGGTGGGGGGGGCGTCATTTTAAACTTCGCCCCAGGCGGCATAAAGTCTTGGGCCGGCCCTGATGATACCCTCATTTATATCTTATATCTCCCCTCCCGACCTTACACCATCTCACCTAACCCGCCTCACTGAGTGTTTTTCTGGAATCGCATTATGGATGGCGTCTCATTACCTAAAGTTGAACACTTCAAAGACTGAGCTTTTGGTTTTCCTGCAATCCCTTGCATCCACAACTTTTGACATCTCTATCACTGTTAACAACTCCACCATCTAACCGACAGGCCAAGTTCCCTGCCTCGGTGTCATACTCTGCTCTTTTCATTCACCCCTCACATCCAGTCCCCCACCAAATTCTGACACCTTCATGTAAAAAATTTCTCATGGCGTTTGTCCATTCTCCCTTGTCATATCCCGTTCAAATTATTGCAGTTGTCTACTAACTGGTCTTCCCCTCTTTCACCTTTTAAAGCTTCAATCCGTCCACCAAAGTGCAGCTAGATTAATAGTTCTCAGTCAACGTTCTTCATCTGCTGCTCCACTAAGCCATTTACTCCATTGGCTCCCCATACCCTTCAGAAACAAATTTAAACTCCTGACCCTGACCTATAGAGAGCTTGACAACTCTGAACACCCCTATATCTCTTCCCTTCTATCCAAATACACCCCTATCTGCCCTTTTCATTCCTCTCATAACCTACGTCTCTCTTCTACCATCATTACCTTTTCCCACTCCTGCATTCAGGATTTCCCCTGTGCTGCACCACCATACAGTGATGTATATATTTAAGGGGCTGCTCAACAGCTAACTCTATGGCTGCTGTTGTTCCTATGGAGTGCCAGAATATGACATCATATCCTGGTGCTCTACCCAACAGGATCTGCCTACAATTTAGCAGCAGAGGGGCTGCCATCTTCCTAGGCCAGAATACAGCACTGATACTTGTGAAGGGCATAAAGGCAAAGTAACAATTAAAACCCTGTAATACATAAGCACAACAGAATAACACAAGGCATATTCTTTTATTGTTGATATTTAAACTGAAGAAAAGTGATAAGTTACACATATTGTAATTTTTAGCAATGGGGATTTTCTGAAACTTCAGAGTTCCCTTTCAAATGTTTTAAAATAGATGTTTTCATTCCACTTGCCAATGTGTTGTGCATATTGCTCCTATCTAGAAAGTGTTTAGGAAAATACAGAGGCCAACGATAAAGCAATAACATATCCAAACTCCTGCTTTAGTGATTTTAGTTCAGCTGTACAAGCAGCAATGAAATATTTCTTTAAATGGAGTTGAAATATTCCTGAGACAACATAAACATTCCAATAATGGGGAAGTGATATTGCCTGAAAGTGAGAGATCCAATGATGTGCTCTATCAGCTGAAATGACTTGGCTGAAATGTCAAGCATCACTTAACATTTAATAAATTATACAAACCAATCAAATATCTGCAAAAATTCCAACTGGATGTTTCCATAGCAACTTTAACTAGCACTCAATTAACAATCTCAGATTTAAAATAGTAGAGTTGCAGCTACTATATAATCTAGTGGCTGCAATAGCACTTATGCAAAAGACAAGGAACAGTGAGACATGGATGCATCAGAAACAAATGTGCTCTCTGCTGTCCCAGTAAGCTAAATGCTTACTTCAAAATGTTAAGCAAACATTAAAAACATCAAATTAACATGATTTATTACATTCGTACGTGCTTGTAAAGTAGTTACTTGGTAATAAATGCATGTAAAGCGCAGGGGATCTGTTAATGCTGACTTTCCAGGACCCAACCCCTAATTTACGACTATATACTAACTCACCAATGAAAGGTCTAATTTCTAAAGTGATATTTTATTCTGCATCTCCATGCAGTGAAACCTGCCATCATAGCCAATGAAGCAAATGCCACCTATAATACAAGGATTTTGCTGCTTATGCATATTGCCATTGGGCATGGTGCCTCTTAAATGTGACATATTAGCCTGCCCACCTCATGAAACCAAAGTTCTCGCTCCACTATGTCCATTGGCTGAGAAGCTCTAATCTTCCAGCACCTTGACTTTTCAGATCCTTTATATTCTTTCTCTTCAGAGGTAATGCCCACACATTAAATGACACCCTATGTTGGAAAGGAATTAAAATTCTTGTTTCTCCACATGCAGCTGTAGAACATTCTTGCTTACTTGATTCATATGAGCTATACCCCAGGTGAGTATGGGCACACTTTTTTCCGGGAAGTTTCCTAAAACCTCTGGTTGGCTATGGAAACTATGAGTGGTACATATTGATTTGATTTAGATTTTTCTTCTGATCACTCGCTTTGCAACTTGTAAAATTATAAAATGAACCTATTAGCATGTATGTAAAATGAACCTATTATCATGTCTATTTTTGAAAACATTCTTACTTTTTTCACACCTGCCTAAAACTTTTGTACAATACTATGTACATATATACTACATATACACAGTTTTTTTAAGATTGACAACAAAATACAACTATAGTAAAACTACAAAGATTGGCCTGGCCTCCCAAACCCCCTGCACTCAAATGCTGAACTTCAGCCAACATTAGCTTTTGAGTGGAAGTAATCAAATGTCGATTGTAACAATTCTTTTTAATATCTTGTTTAAAATTATCTAGTTTTAACATTAAAAACCCACACAATTACAATAATAGTAATTTTGGTGTGTGGTCTGAAATACATTTGAGCTATCCAGATGGTTAATATAAACAAAAAGCAACATGAAAACAATGTTCACAAAAAAGTTGTATCTAATAAAAGAAAATAAAAGAAGAAAAAATCTTGATGAGTCTTTGCCATAAGGCAGGATGTTAATACTTGAACATTACGAACTGTTGAATCTCCATGAGCACATTACAATTTAAACACTTAACTGCATTCAACAAACTCCATACTGACTTTTTCTAAACTAGTTGAATCAGAATTCAGAAAGCAGTATACCCTGACAGATCTGCTCCTAAAGGCATCCATTAATATAAATCAACAGTAGCAATTTGGTTTGATCATTTATTTGCAAGAATCATTAAGGTTTATTAGCATAATTATTCCCTGTGGGGTTTCATGTCACATAAGTGAAAAATAGCATTATCAATATTTTAAGGCTAAGTGTGTAATTTCCAGAGAGAGTTTAAAGAGTCCTCTGCAGGTGGTGTCCAGCTGGAGCTAATTTAATCTGATGTTGTTCATTATAGACATTAAACTGGTAACATACATTTTTTTCAATACGTGAAAAAAATCTATTTTCTTCTGCTAGTAAACACCCACTTGAGGTACAGAGAAGTTCTGCCATAGTACTATTGCAGGCATGCATGTAAATCATAGCTGCACTGCACAAGGTGTCTATTATGAGCATAATCTGGACAGTATAACCTAAGAACTTCAAATTCCACCTCCTTATTGCCCTTTACGAAAAGGTAATCTTCCCTACAAAATTGCTGACTTGTCAGCAATGACTGAAACATTGTTTGAATAAAGAGAAGTTGTTAACTTAAAGACCTGGGGTGCTGACCATCCTTTGAGAGTGCTTAAATATATATATATATATATATATATATATATATATATTTATATATATATATACACACACGCAAGAAAAGCATATCTACAGAAATAATATTGTAACTAAGCACTGAGATGCAAAATTCATCAAGCGTGGATGGCTTTCCAAAATAGTGGAGTGTTTCTGTGGGAATTTTTGCCCATTCATCCAGTAGAGCATTTGTGAGGTCAGGCACTGATGTTGGACGAGAAGGCCTGGCTCGCAATCTTCATTCTAGTTCATCCCAAAGGTGCTCGACGAGGTTGAGGACAGGGCTCTGTGAGGGCCAGCCAAGTTGCTCCACACCAAACTCATCCAAAATGTCTTGGTATGCTGAAGTATTAAGATTTCCCTTCACCCCCTGAAAAACAGCCCCTTGCCATCATCCCTCCTTCACCAAACTGCAGTTCAGACAATGCAGTCAGGCAGGTAATGTCAAAACCCCGACTCCCCCATCAGATTGCCAAACAGAGAAGGGTGATTCGTGATTGCTCCAGATCCAACGCTTGGCATTGTACTTGGTGATGTGAGTCTTGCATGCAGCAGCTTGCCCATGAAAGCCCATTCCATGAAGCTCCCGCGGCTGTGAGGTTTTAGGAGGATAAGGAATAAAGTTAGTTGAGGTTGCGCACGTATAGTACTGTTCTGTTCGGGAGACAGCAAATGAGGCAGAAGGAGCAGCACAGGACCAGGCACCTGCCGTTAGTGGGTTCTCCGGTGAGTGACTCCGTTGGGGTCTCTGACAGCCGCACAGTTTTTATGCTGATATTAATGCCAGTGAAAGTTTAAAACTGTTCAGCTATGGAATCAGCAGATCGTTGGCGACTTTTTATGCATCATGCGCCTCAGCACTCGGTGATCTCGCTCTGTGACTTCACGTGGTCGGCTGAATTGCTGCTGTTCCTAAACACTTCCACTTTCCCACAATAACCACTTCACAGTTGACGGTGGGATATCTAGCAGGGATGAAATTTGACGCACTGACTTATTGTAAAGTTGGCATCCTATCACAGTACCACACTTGGATTCACTGAGCTATTCAGAACGACCCATTTTGTTTTACAAATGTTTGTAAATGCAGGCTGCATGACTAGGTGCTTGATTTTTAGGCAGCCAGGTATCTAACCACAGCATTTAAAACAAAAATGACATGGTGTTGCTTTATGTGCCTTTAAAAGGTATCGACCATAGTCGCAACCATTACTGGAATCTCAACCAACCAGTTTGTTATTGAATACTACCCTTAAAGAGGAAAATAAGAACAATACTTGTTTGTTGGTATGTAAGCAGCAGGTTTCCTACCCTTCGTTAAGAACATTCTACAACTCCATTTGTTGTAGCTAATTCCAGACGCAAATCTAACCCTGTTACATAATTTATCAAATATCAGATATTGAATGAATGAATAAATGAATGAGGGCTGCACAGAGCATCAATGTCAACAGGAATGAGCTTATTTTAAAAATAATTATTTTGTAGAAACTTTTGACAAATATGCAAATCCATCTGATTATGTTTATAGTGATATACTGCCACCTCTTGATAATCGCTGGTACAGAATAACATCCCTAGCTCTTAAAAATCATTCAGCCTTCTCTATCACTAACCGAGTACATCAGTCTACATCATCATTATATGAAAATAGGTTGTGTCTGAAAGGATGAAGGCGTTTGTTTAATAGATATTACATCTTGCAGAGAATATGGGAGCATTGTATGGAGTAATGCTGTCCAAAGTTTTAACATGGTTTACAATTAAATTAATAATACAATACAATTACAATTAAAAATACAATAGAACCTTAAAGGTGGCAACTTAAAATACCACCAACAAGAAAAGTCATACGTCTAGACCAGGAGTCGCTTATTTTCTCATCAGAAGAAGAGGGAAGTAAATTGCTGCAATATTTGTCTGCTTAACCCTCCACTCAGTGGAATACTTGAGGTCACATCTGGAGTAGGGTGATCAAGTATCCCTGCTTTTAGGAGTCACTTTCCTGATTGAGACTTTTGCTCCATTTTCACTTTTCGGCCCTGATGGCTCCCCTTAAATTTTTCTTAAGCATGATCGGGCATTTCTTATTTAACGGTGTACCAGCACTTGCACGGAATACCATTTCACAAAACCTGTCTTCAGGTAAAGATTCTTTACTTCACTCAGAGGCTGGTAGGTGGCTTTCCAACAGAAGTGGTAGATGCATTGAGGGAATTATACATGTATGGTATAACAATGAGACTATCCCAAATCTAAGACAAAACCAGGACACAAATAAAGGGAAGGAACAAAATGGACAGACTAGGTGGACTTTCTAAATTCTATATTACTAGTAAGTTGTGTCACACTTCTGGCTTTCCATCATTTAAATATTTTGTCTTGTTTTATTTTAGAGAACAGATACTTTGAAAAGCCCAATCATATACTACCTATGAGTAGTAAAAAGCTTTGAAGTATTTCTAATACAGAAGCAGTGGAATGGGGGTGTCTGAGAAGAAATATGGAACAGATGTTTAGCTGCCTATGAACTTGCCTCCTGCTCTGTAATGAATGTTCTGGAAGTTAGTAGTCATTAGCCTATTTAAGCACATTCCTAGGTGTAGCTATACAATGTAGGCTACCGACCGTACTCAAAGAATCATTACTAATAATTTTACTGCATTAGTGCAAGCAGTCAGTCACTTAATGTGTTTGCCATCCATGATTCTATAGTGCATATTCAGTCACGGGTATTTCCCAGGCGAGAATGTAAATCCTGTAGTTACACAGATGGATAGAAGAGTGGGGAGGTGGAGAGGGAGAAGTGTAATTAAAAATAAGAATGAGAGAAAGAGAGAAGCCTGGTGCAGCTGTGAAGACTGAGTGATGACAAGTAGGTTGAGGAGAAGAATATACAAGAGGCGGAGGAATGCGAGATGAAAAATGTAGGCAACGGCACTGAAAGGGAAGAGATTTGGAGTTTTAGAGAGAGAAAATGAGAGAGAAGTATGGGCTTAGGAAGGTGACTGAATCACTCTAGCAACGTATCAGAGATATGCAAACAAGGGTGCACACTGAACAATGTGGTTACTTAGGCATGAAAAAGTAACTATATTTCCTAAAATATGCTGGAATTAAGAATGTTTTTTTTTTATCTATATGCCAACTTTGGGATTTATTGTGTTTTGACAACATGGTTCTTAGCGGGCTCAGTGCATGGGAACAACCTGGTGGTCCTGATGAGGCCACATTCCTGGCCCTAAATTACAATGTGTAAAATGTGGACATTTACCGAGACCTTCCATGCGAATGTGTGGCTAATCACTGCTATTCATGTAATACACTAAGGCGGCAGCAATGTGTTCTGGCTCAGGAAGACTGGCGCTGTAGGCCGGGGGAGCTGTGGACTTGAAGCAATACTCTGCTTATCGTGTAGCGCCGCCTAGAAAGTTACCGTGTAACTGCTGCATTGTATACAACGGCCAGTTGGTAACCAACAAAATGGACGTTTGCAGGGGTCTGGGCGACATTTATGTGTATTGCGAGTTTCCGTAACCTTCGGGGGGCGGGAACGTGACATTTCCCAGGAGACACGGCTGCCTAGGCAACAGAAGCAAACAGGTCGTGAAGGCCGGGGGATATCGGCGGGATAAGAGCTGAGGAAGCCGAGGGCTCCGTGACCATGATGGTAAATTCGCGGAAATTGTATAATTGACCGGGAGAAACAGATCAGCGATCTGACCGAACTAAACACGGTCACCGTTTAAAGCATTGCGCGTATACCTTGTGGCGCATTTTTTTATGTAACGTCATAGAAACAATACAGGGGTCGGGTTAATAGCCTCCTAGCGATTCCAGAAAGTAATAACATAGTGACCCTTATTGCCTGTTATATATTATTTAAACGCAGTGTTTGTATTCACCATATCACTATTATCTTTACGATATTTCTGCTATATAATCACAGTGGATGGATGCACCATTTAAATAGGATCAGTACATTTATTTTGAACCAAGCCTTTATTAATTGGGGGTCATGTTCTCTCTTCTCTGTTGCCCCCATCATTATGTATCATGTGCCCTGGCTGTGGTGCTTAGGTCACCGTGCCCTATTACATGTTCTCTTGGGGTACAACGTATCCGTCTATTTGGGGACCTGATCCCCTATTCTTTTCAAGACACTGTACATTTCACCTATTGCTAATCAGCACAAGTAAGTGGTGTCCTGCAGCATGACGAATGCATAGCATGCTACAGGGTATCGTTACACGTGTGCCGATCTGCAACATGTGAAATGTATGTATGTCCTGGAAATAATGGCAGATGCTGTCACCCTACTGTCACAACTGGCAACCGCTCTGGCCGTTTAGTTAATATACCTCTTGATTCCTAATTATGTTGGTCAGCAGCTGTTAGGTTGGATATATATCTTTTTCTTGCAATTAATTAACAAACTAATAAACATAAGATTTTTACAGGGATATTGTGATCCATCTTTTATGTTTTCATTCATATTGGAGTCCATTTTGTTTTGGGTCCAATGCATTATGCAGCTTGAGAATTAGTTTATTGAAGTTAGAAAATGAGACTTCTGTTAACCGCTCCTCACAAAGCTGCCTCTACTGAAACCAGGTAGTGTACTTAAGTGCACATGTTGCATATACTCTGTAGTACTCCCGTTTAAGCCAATCAACGGGTGTAGCCATAGCCAATCGTGTGTGTGCTACAATATAGAGACATGGAAGTCAGATGAGGACCATTCTATCCATCCAGTCTGCTCATTTTTCCTGATGTAAGACTCAGACCTTCATAATTCCCATGTTTAAATTCCTTACATTACTCATAAGCTTCTTACCTTCTAGTTTTAGATTGTGACCTTCAGTACCAGTGAGAACTCTCTCCAAAATATTAATATCCTTCTGCAGATGGGAACTCTACACAATACTATAAGTGAGATCATGAATGTAGGGTTGAGGTGATCCATTAAATATAATTTAAATAATCAATCAATATGTGTCTTCATGATGCATACCATTCTTTCAGTAAAAAGTTCAATTGGGATGGATTTATTTCCCGCTAGGTTTCAAGGCGGAATGTAACCTATGCTCAGAGGCAGAGGGTGCTGGCAGAGGCACAGAGGCAGGAGTCCCTCCGTGAGGACCAAATTCAAAGACTGAATAATGAGCAACGCATGGAAGCAATATTGAAGAGTGAAGAACGCGTAGAGAAGAAACGCTTTATAAAGAGATTGCAAGATGAAGAACATGAGAAGAGAATGGAGGAGGCCATTGAACAAGTAAGACACATTGCTCTTTAGCATGAGGGTTTGGGATGCTTTGTTATTAATCATAGAGTCAAACATTTTTATTTGATAGCATGAAATTTTAGGTATTTCTCATTGGCAGTCATGGAAATGTAAATATAATCAAGATAATTTTTTACAATGTGCAAATTTTTTTAGTCGTTCTTAGAGATTTGATTATTTTTAAGCTCAACATATGTACAAAACCAATGACTGGGATCATTTTACCTTTCTAGTAAACAGAGCTCTTTATTGCACTCGGTGGGTGATGGGAGTCCCACCATCTGTACATATATTACTCCTTCTCTCTGCAGGTGGCTGAAACGTTACTTGTTACTGCTGTCACTAAGATCACAAATGGGATAATGCCCTTTAACACAAGTGTGTATGAAACCTTTCTTTTGAATGATAACTAAAACCCCTTTGCGTTCTCAAGAGCCAGAATTCAAACCAACTGCTTCTAACAGCTGGCAGGAGTCTACTCATCAAAATGCAGTAATTTAGACATGATTCTGTGTCATACTACATAAAAATTCTATATTGCAGTTCACAAACTAATACTGATTATATATTTCAATAGTTTGCAACACACCATTCGCATGCATTGGCTGAATAAAACTGAATTCTTCTTGCTGCAGATGTACAATATGATCCCCCTCACTCATGTGACACAATGGGACATTTTGTTTTGCCCTGGATCCATAGCAATTGCTTCATTAACAAATGAGCATAAGATTCCATTAGTAGTTCCCTCACTGTCATCATGTAATAAACCTAGAAAATTCAAAAAGTAAATGTAAGAACACAGCGAGTAACCCGGGTAATATACCAACAAAGGCCATGGAAGCCATCAGACATGACATAGGTATCTGCTATCTCACCGCCAGAGGTGATATCCTATTTCTGTGTTGCCATAAATTGTTGGCATCTTTGGCATTTAACATTTGTTCTTTCACATTACACATCTACTGATACGTGTAACCAATGAGTTGTTTTGGGAACAGCGGCTTGTCTCCAAAATGGCAGAATTGTAAGTTACAGTTGATAGGTAAGCAGTTAAGGAACTTTGTATCTCCTAAAAGAGTAGTCAATGCGATTAAGTAGTATCTGTGTTTACATCCCTTTTAAACGTTGAACATTTTTTTGACTACTAACGTATAGAGAGAGCTTTCTTTTTATATGCTGTGCACACAATGTGGCTTGTATAATTCTCTTAACTTCTGTACACAGGCATCAGAAAATAGAAGGCTGAAAGAATTACAGCTTGAACAAGAAGAGAGAATGGCACAAGAGATTGCCAGAATAAACTATGAAAAACTAAAAGATGAGAAAATGAGACAGCAAATACGAGAGAACAGGTAACACATTGCATGTGCCTTTGTGTTCAAAGAGGGATGAAGTTTAAACTACATCTTCCGTGTTGCATTGTCTGCCGTAGACAAGCGTTTCTGTGTGGTTGTATTTCTCAAACACCTGGGGAGCTACCTGTTGGTCTCCCATGATGGTTTGTATACTGCTAAGTATGTGTTCCACTATTGAATGATTTCATGGTGTCATCAGCCCTCCTATATATGAGTTGTACATAAGCTGCCAGGCTGAAACAGTAATGCTAACTCTGTAAATGGGGAAGTGTAGAAACTATGGAACTCTCTCCACCAAATGTATCGGTTTGTCTTAGTCTGTCAATTCTTGTCTTGTCATATCCCTTGAATTTATGTATTGTATTAAGCGCTGCGTAAACTTTTGGCGCTATATAAATAAAGGATAATAATAATAATAACTGTGCTGGTTTCTGCTCTGCAAAGCTCAGGTTCATATTTTCTTATGTTAATATTGATTGAGGATGTTACCGATCCACGGCTTTGCTATAGTCCCTGTAGTAATGTCCCGGGAGAGAATTAATTTCAAAGTTATTTTAAGGATGGAAGCTTTCCATATTCTGGTACCGCAATGAGTCACAGGCTCTGATATCTCCATTGTTTATTGTTCCTGGATCTCTGGTTTCCACAGCCTTGAACTTCGAGAACTGGAGCAAAAGCTAAAATCTGCCTACCTCAGCAGGGAACGGGCTGCCCAGGTTGCAGAAAAAGAACTGCTGAAATGTGAAAATAAGGTAACGATAGATATATTGTGCTGTACGTGTTATATATGTGCATTAAGGCTGCTCATTTGAGAAATTACATCTATAGTCATGTAAGGGAGGAGTATCTTAGCAGGTCATTAAGGTTCTTGGCTCTTGATAATTAAGATATATTTCTATTGGTTGAGCTAACAACAACCCATCCCTTCGTAAGAAAATTCAAGGTTCAATCGCAGTACTTTTTTTGTTCTACAATGTGTTCTCACTACCACTCATTTTTAGGTGTTTCCCTGCATGAAATCGAACTCATTAAGGTCTTATTAGGATTAGAACTAAATTTCCTGGAAATCTGTACATAATTTTACTTTTGATCACTCGCTTTTCTATTTCATATGACCTGAGTATGTCTGAAATAGGCTCATCTACTTAATTACAGGTTTAGAATACCCCTAAAAAGCATACCTCAATAATGATTTAGTACAGGTCTCATAATGATTTTATTGAACAGCCCTGGTCCATTATACTTATTAGAACTTGAACACGCCACATGTTTTTAGATACAAGACACTGCAGCTTTTCCAACCTCTACCCTCTGAGATTTTTGCCGTATTGTGGCATTAGTTTTATGAAAGTCTATTTTTAATATTTTCTATTTTACATTCATTAAGTTTAAATAGGAAGATGAGATGGGACATGTGCCTTAAGTGTGTTTTCCAACATGAGTACCTGTAAAATAAAAAAAAAAAATCCGCTGAATTTGCAAACCTGAAAATTTTGCAAAGCATTTGCTGAACTAGGACACAAGATATGTCACTTATTAACTCATTACCCATGGTTACATATAAAAGCTCAATTAAGCAGGGCACTAGTAACCTTTTGTTTCTGTAACTCCAGATGATATGTGAAATACCATTTATGCCCTCATTGCCCATAGAAGATGAATTAAGAAATAATAGACTTGGGCGCCGGCAGAAAGGTTGTGTTTGTTTCCAGGGGGGCATTTTCTTCATAATAAACAAAATTCGTTTTCCACTTTCGGAAATCCCATTCATTTGTCCGGTTGCCCTGAATAAACGCGTAGAAGTTCAATAGGTAGTTTGAGACCAATGTATGGAAGAAAGAGGGTGAAAATAAGCTTAGAGTTCTAGGGTTAAGGTTAGTAGTGTACTGGCTAAATGATCTTAATTAAATTAATGATCTTAAATCAAAACATTAAAGAGTCTTAGACACTGTGAGAAATGGTAGGCTGAGGCTCACCAAATGTCACACAGAAGAATCTCACTCTGTAAAATGCTCAGACGCAGCACAGCAGTGTCACATAAAGCAGTCACAGTGAAATGAACGGATCCCCTGCCTGCTCTGCTCTTATATAGGCTCTCTTCATTATTAGTCTGCTTTTTTTTTTTCTTTCAAAGTTGCGGCACAACCATTGGATAAGCCCTCGGCATGACGTGACAGTAGTGAGCTGATTGGACAAACGAAGATCAGCTCACTCAATATCCCGCCTCTTAGTGCAGGCAAAATGGCAAGATTCTCCTCCTCTTAGTGTAGTTAAAATGGCGGCAGAACGAAGGAACAAATGTAACTAAGATTTTCATATTGCACTCGTTTTCAGTTTCTTTCGTCCAATGTTGCTTTAGTTTGTTATTCAGACGAATGGACAAAACGGTAACGTTCGGTGCAAAAAATGCATTCGTCCGAAAACAAATACGCGAGTCTTAAATATAATATGCCTGCTTTGAGCTCAACAGGGATGGAGATTTGTGGGCCTTTTAATATTATTAAGTCTTATTAGTGGAGTATTGGAACGACTCTTGGACCACAGCAAAATATAAAAATCATCAGAGAAAACAATACATAATATACTGTTGAAAATACAGAATATAACATTTTGTAATTAAGGTGACCCCATTAGTTGATAAAATGTCATTATTACACGTCTTCAACCCACCTTTGTTTAAGAACTAATGCATGTCTTCTTACTGAACAGAAAAGAGAGTCTGAGATAGCCCGGAAAATGAAGGAGGAACATGAAAAAGTTGCAGAAGAGGAGCTTGCCAAAGAAACAAGACGCTATCAGGAGAAGTTACTCTATCAATCGGAGTTAGAGAGACAACTAGAAGAGAAAGAGAGAAAGAGACAGGAAGCTTATGAGGAGTTCCTGAGGGAGAAGGTCCTTGTCGATGAAATTGTAAGGAAGATTTACGAGGAAGACGAGACGTAAGTGAAACACCTGCCTGTTTATTACATTTGGGGAGGATATGTCTTTTCTATCTATCAATTTTAAGCCTCATAGTAAAAAGTTTTGGTAATATTTGTTTTTAGTGTATCCATACAATTGTGTACTCTACCTAAAGTCCCCTATAGTTCAAATTATCAATTGTATTTACCATTCAAAGGCACGCTAGCTTCTATTATTTGCTGCTAACATCATATATTCATTATGCCAACAGGGACAGACAGCTGAAACTAGAAAAAACGAATGCTACCAGGCGTTTTATTGATGAATTCAAAGAGCAACAGGCCACATGGAGAAAACTGGAAAAAGAGAAAGTGGAAGACGAAAACCGTAGAATCCTGGCTTTTGCCAACATGCAGCAGAGACGAGAAGAAGATCGCATGGCTGACATCCGAGAGCGCGAGGAGAGAAAGAAGGCGCTTCAGGAAATGGTACTATTCACAGATCTATTTGAAATAGTACTGAGTAACAGTATAGGCATCAGCAGAACCCAGCACTGTCGTGCTGCATTTGCCGATGTACAGTCGATGCATAGTGACAACAGAATATTAAAAAACTGGTCCATCTAATCTGTCCTTTTAGAATAACCCTTTACTTAGTAATTCTTTAGAATAAGTTTTATACACATCTCATTCTTTCTTTAAGGCCGTTTTCTATTCTTATGTCTAAGGAAGTTTTCAAGACTATGGCTTCCCCCAAAGAGTTCATATGAACGCGTACATGTATATTTGGGAATGCTACAAATGTATCCTCTCGTGATAATTTTATTTTTAGAAGTCTACCGCTGAAGGTTATTGTGTTAGGTTTGTATGGCATTATATATAATTGATATCCTGGTTCACGCGTTTATGTGGACTTGGACGCTACCTGTTTGTTCACCTTGTTAAAGACATTTAGAACCCTTCCCATTGTAATAAAGTTATCGGGGTCATTGCAAGTAGGTACAGATCCTGCATGTCTAATTACCCATGTTATTTTGATTTGTATAGAGCAGCCTATATATATATGTGTATATATATATATATATATATATATATATATATATATATATATATACTTGTCTGCATCCCACAAAGTTAAAGTAATAATAAATCACTTTCTCTTCTGTACTGACATTACATTCTAACCAGGGCAGAATTACATTATAAACTATACATGATTCCAAGGCTAGTGATGGTTTGCTAAAAAGAGAGACTATACAATCAGATATAACAAAGCAAAAGAGCGGTGCACACCCAGCAACTATCTAAACCATATATATTGGGGATTGCCCAACATTTATGCCTCAGATAGGTGCTTTTAAATAGTATTTGCTGGATGTGCGCTGATCTCTTGATTTGTTGCGTGTACATGCTGGTCATTTCAGCAGCACCCTGGAATCTGAATGTGAATGTTTTTTAGGGTGTGCTTCCCTTTCTATATTTTTTGTATACATTTATATATATTGTACTATCTAGAATATTTCCAGTTGGAAGTATTAACACCGCGTAACCATTGTTTTATTCTAGCTTGCAGATCATATCCAGAAGGAGCAGCAACAGAGAGAGGAGTTGGAGCAAATGCGTGAAGAGCTGTATCTGGAAGAACAAGCAGAGGAGGCCCGGCAACGAGAAATTGTGAGTGATATAACTGCTTCAGAGAGCAAAGCACTTTCCAAATACTGCGGTGCCCGCAGCTGGATTGTTGTTTTGTTCGAGAACTCATTGATTTTTATTGTTTAGCTGCAGTAGCAATCTGTTATGCTTAAATAACTTGTTTGGTGGACATCCCATTTGAGATTTGTAAGATTAATGCTGTCTAATAGGGGATTAAAGCGTTTATTGTTCAGAGAGGCCTGCCTCGAGGGAGCCAATGCAGACGTTAAGAGGATAGTGCAAATGCTGCTTTTAGACCTAGTAACAGCATATCTTGTTTACCTTTTCAAGAGCTCCCACATTCTAATCCTTTCAGCGCTCGGGGAAAAAAACTAAGCAATTTGGTTTGCATTGATTTTTATTGTTTTTTTAAATGTATTTTATTTATTTATATATCAAGACAGGATATTACCATGCATTATAATGGGCCAACCCCAGTATGTAAAATGCATAGTTAAATAAAAAACATGCAGGCAGTTTATTTCCCCACAAGTATCTTAAAACTGCTTAAATGTATGTCAGAGGTTTTGGATAGGCGTATACACATTTACATTTTCTTCATCATCCAATGTAGTGACATCTACTATAGATATTGTGGATGACAACTACAACGGATCAATTAAAAATATTGGACTTGGGTATATGGATGTGATGTCATTTGTTTTACTTGAATCCTGTAGGCGGATATGGAGAGGAAAATCCGCCAGCGTCTCGAATTGCAGCAAACATTTGAGGAGCAAATGGCATTTAAGCAAATTGTGCAGAAAGCCGCAAAAGAAGAAGAGGAAGCTTTCAGACAAGCCATGCTGGCCAAATTCGCAGAGGATGACCGCATCGAACAGATGAATTCACAGAAGAGAAGGATGAAACAACTTGAGCACAAGAGAGCTGTAGAGAAACTACTTGAAGATAGACGGCAACGATTATTTGCAGACAAGGTAGGTTACAATATATAAAGAAAAGCACAAGTGGGTATTAACTTAAATTATTGACGCCTTTTAAGCTATTCCTAAGAATGAAATGTAACATAGCTCCATAGTTAAGAAGAAATACTAAAGCTCATTTATCATTTGCACAGGAACGCGAACTTCAAGAAAGGGAAGAGAAAGAAAGAAGAGAAGCACTCCGTCGTGCGATTGTTGAAGAGGAGAGACAGAAACTTCTCAAAGAGCATGCCACTAAATTGCTGGGGTATTTACCAAAGGTAAGTCCTACAGGTCAAGCCAGTGGTGCTAAACTAGAAAACATTATGTACTCACTCACTCTCTCTCGCAGTGGAATTATTCACTATGAGATTCTTGACCATGAAATTGTTGGGCCTCCTCTTACTCCAAATTCAAACACTGAAATACAATGTCTTTATAATGGAGGCAGCCTTTAGATGCTCTAATAAGTAGTGAGGTATCAAGCTTATTGTAGAAAAATGAAAGGTTTCCTGCTCTTACTGGTTACCTAGGATGCCAGTTTGTGCAAATGACTGCTTTTTTAAATGTAATCTTCAAAATGACAGGAAGACTACACATTTCATGAAAGAAATTTGAGCACATTGGGATTTAACAAGAACCCAGTGCTATGGCTGAACCCTGTAGCATAGTTTATTCCAGCTTTCAAGCGTGATTTGAGTGCTAGCACAGCAGTAATTACAATAGATGGATTTAGAGTTTGATGTTGGGCTCCACCTGGGATGAGAGACTGCAAAACCATAGGGATTGGATTTATGAAATGCCATTATATGATCAACTAGAGATATAATGTTCCATTATTACCCACCTTAGCTGACTCAGGGGTCAGCATGCGTTGGGCCCCCTATAAGAAGTGCCAGCCATGAGGTTTTTACATTAATAATGTAAGAATAAATAACTGAATTCACAAAGCCATAGTAAGATGTAATGTTAGATCACGTTAGGTATGCCTTATAATATGTATTAATCATTTTTAATTTGTTTTTATTTTAACAATGCTGAATAGTTACAGAGCACACAGGTTTTTTAGGCTATGATAATTAGATAATTTTTATTGTATATGAGAAATGTTATTAATCTTCTTTGCCATTTTAGGGAATATTTAAGGATAAAGAAGATCTCAACATGTTTGATGAAGAATTTCGGAGCACTTTTCAGAAAAGAAGCGCATCCGTGTTTTCTGACGACTGGGATTATTAAACCTGAATTGTTCTATAAGGGACATCACCACTAGATGGTGCGCTGCCATCAGTCTGTGTATCCCTGGTACAGATTGCTGTTAAAGCCACACTACACAAATAACATTTTAAAGAACAATAATATTGTGGTTAATCAAATGTAATTAATCTGCAGCCATACAACCACTTTACTGGTATTCACTACAGCACAAAATAAAACATTGTGCAGTTCCAATAAAATACAACAAAAGTATTTTTTAATGGACTTGTAGATAATTTCTGCCTGTAGGTACCATAATAAAATACAAAATCTGTACCAAAATTAATTAGAAATTAATAGTTAATTAAATACCACATTGCATAATATATTCCATTCAGAGACTATTCCACGTTTAATATCATTTGAATTTTGAAGCACTTGGTACATCTGTAAGTGCTTAATAAATAAAAACACACATATATGACACATACTTGCTTTGCTTTCCATCATTTTAATGTTAGGGCATATTATTATTTGTAATTCTTTGTGGTGGTGTTTGTGTTATTCTGTTGTAATCTTCGTTCCATGAATAAATAATTTACTTTGTTACACAGGATGTTTGAAAACCAATCAGATTTATTCACAAAACAGAGTTGTAGAGAAAACATTTCAGTTTAATACATGAACTGGATGATGAACACCTGCACTGGAACAGCATAATGTATAGAGAAATGTATAAGATTCAAATGAATTTATCTATTAATGCCTTATGTAGAGCCAAGACATATCGTCTTGGAGGGGAAGGTTTGTGGAGCTGCCTGTCCTCACACATAGGTAAATCTTTGCCCTTCAGATTAGGAATTAAACGCACTTCCATCTTTTTTATGTAACTGGGATACACTCAGAACCTCATACACATTTCATTGGCATTAGTGGGATCTCAGACTAGGCCAGGGGCGTCCAACATGCGGCCCGCGGAACCTCGAGGTGCGGCCCGCGTGAGATCGGCAGCCAGGATCATAAGAGCCCTGCTGCTTACTTGTGGGAGGGTCTATTCTCTGCTTCCGTCCTTCTTCCTCTGTGGGGAGAACGAGGGAGGCGGCGCCCCCTGCTGAAGTCTGTGAGCGGCATTGAGAGCTGTAGAGCAGGTAAGGGGGTGGGGGACGCTGTGTGAATGAGTGTCTGATTGAGGGAATGAATCTGTGAATGAATGAATTTGTGTTTGTGTGATAGCATGGATGTGTAAGTGCTGGAACCTAGGCATGATGGGACTGTGATTGCTGTTAGCAATCACACTCCTATTATGCCAAGTCAGCCAGTACATGCTGAAACCTGGCTAGCTTCCCCCCTTGTGTATTGATGCTGCCACCAGTATGGGGTCTGCACTTACAGCCACCCTGTACCAGCATGTATTGGCTGACTTGGGATAATAGGAGTGTGATTGCTAACAGCAATCTGCTAACAGCAATCACAGTCCCATCATGCCTAGGTTCCAGCATTCACTGGTTGCCTGGGTATAAAAAGAGTGTGTTTGCTGTTAGCAATCACACTCCTATCATGCCAAGTCATATTGTTGATTTTTTTTGTCCAATTGTGGTGTGTAACTTTTAATAAAAGTGTGGTTACACACTAAAATTGGACAAAAAATACAATGCCCAGCCAATCAGTACATGCTGGAATCTGGGTATGCCTGAGATTGCTGTTAACAATCATAATATATAATTTTTTTGTACAATTTTGGTGTGTAACTTACTTTTATTAAAAGTGTGGGGGGGGCACTTTCAGTTTCGGCTAAGTGAACCCTGAATGTTCGGTTTTGGTCCAGAATTTTCATTTTAGTGCATCCCTAAAATAAATAGAACTATTTTATTTTTTACTTATCCAGAATCCTGAATTTGTAGGCCCAGAAATCCCAGAAATCAGTGAGAGGAAAAGTAAAGGTTTTGTGTCATTTACTTTATTTTAATCTGCATATCTTATTAAAGGCCATATTTTCTCTCAGTGAAAAATGAGTGCGGCCCTCGCACATATACAATTCTGATGAAGTGGCCCACTGCACAAAAAACTTGGACACCCCTGGACTAGGCCATAGTTTCCAAGTTTCTACTTCAGAGCTCCAGAAAGTAAAGTTTTTCAGCCCAAGATACCCTTGAAAGGCTTGACATATATTTATAGATCTTAACTGCAAACCATATAAAAAGTACATACTACACAGGAAAATGTATTATAACATCAATATGACAGTCACTGCAATAGGTTTTGTAAACAAATATTTACAAAGAAAAAAAAAAATGGTGAGTTTCGGCACAATTCAGGAATTTCCCCACTCCAGCGCTTTCATAAATTCTTCTTCTGTAAAGGAAAGCATCTTTGCAGATTCTATATGCATCTGTAAAATTGAAATGGCATAAAGATTACTACGTCTTGAAACATGTCCATTGTCAAGTAAATGTGTAATATTTTATTTAACCATTTTCCATACAGGGCAGCCCATATTTTTGTTTATGGCTCCAGTGAACAGCGAGGGCTTTTTTTCCCCCTCCAGATCCCCGTATATCCAGTTGCTATGAATCTAAAGCACCAAAGCCAAATTGTTGTACAGAGCGTTTCATGCCGAAACAAGTATAAAAAGTTGTGAAGTTTGAAAAGTAGTTAATTCGATAAAATATTCCTGCTGGGTCATTGGTTTGCTATGAAGATGAGATCAGTGTCACGGAAACCCCTTTAACTCTACACCCTTGAGGGGTTTATTATTATCCAGAGCCCCTGGTAAGCCTGAGATATTGCCACAACACTGAATGTCTGCCTTTCATTTACTTCTGTTACCCTCTCACCATTCAGTGCTAGATTGGTGGGTTTAGTGAGCAGGAAGTCGGTCTCTCTGTAAGTGACCGGATGCAGCCCCCTGTCCACTTAGGCTGCTGTTCTCTCTGCTGCCATGTTGGGTAGAAGTTTCGAGGATGCTAGGCACAGGCTCTATAGTGTAACTGGACCAGGTACAAGGGGGACTTCTGACCGTATTGCCCATGGTATAGGAGCAGACCTGGGCCCACTAATGCAGGCCTATAGATACGTCTGCCAACACTAAACCAACCAGTCTGAAAAAGACAGGAGACCTGTGAGAAAGGAATCATTAGCCGTTCCTAGCTGAAGCGGTTAGGTAGTGGGCATAGGCAAAAGGACTGCTGGTTTACTGCACAAAACAGCCAGCCGCCACCAGACTAAAGAAAAATCTAATATAAAACATACTTCTTTCTGACGTTGTTTTAAATACCTAAAGTAAACCAAGGGAAAGAAACAATGAATTTGAGGGTTACTATGCAGATTCCATGGCCTATAGTTAAGAAAACGATGACACACGAGTCTTACATCCTAAAAACCGGAGCTTTTCTTACCTTTTGTCTTTTTAAAATGTCTATTAGTTTGAGCTGTTTTTTAAACCCTGACATCAGTTCTCCTTTCTGTTTCTCCAGTTTTTTGTTTTCAAGCTTTAACTCCTCGATTTTTTTACGCTCCTGGTTAGCAGTGTCCTGTGGAACAGAGAATCCATTGGCAACTCTACAAACATTTAAGAGGTTTTACCTGCACCTACTAACTATCCTCAAATGACTTTAAAACATCTATATGATTGCTATAGAAATCTCCTCCAAGCCCTTTTCAACTGGAACATAGTAATAACGGAGCATATTGCCCACCCAGCCCTTAGATGTGTTTAAAACACCCGCAAAGTCTACTTTGAACGTGACAAGAGTTTGTGCGCTAATTAATATTCATGCCTAATTTACATTTTATATATATGTTTTAATTTTCCAGGCAAAGAGATATTCCGCCTTTATTTTTAATTTGATTCTAATAAATACTTTTTTTGGTGGGAGTTCCCATTTACACAACAATTGATAAATAGCTGTTTGGCAGGCTTCTGCCATTATCAGTGATGATTTCCTATACGGTACCTCACATGCCTTGAACGCCTGAATACAAGTGTACGTGGCTGCCAGTAGCCCTTCTTACTTTCCAGTTTACTCCATCTATTCTCCATCCCCGTTTATGCCGTACGCTGCAGATCTTTAATAGTCGCCTTTACATTTAAACATCATACTTTTTTTTTTTTACCAGTCACATTAGCATTTCACATGAAGTTGTAGGGGGACATGTTAACACACACATACACACAAAACATAACTTGTAACTTAAAACCTAATAATAAAAACGCAACAAGCAATTTGGATGAAACAGGCCGTGGGCTTTTATTTAGTTTACCAAGACATACAAATATTTCACTCATAACTTGTACTTTATAACTGATAACCAAACAACTTAACTCTTGGCATAAGCCCCAGAGCACATCTTAAACATATCTCCTTGCCAACCGCCCTATAAGCCAGCTGGACAAACTAACATCATCAATTCACCCCATAATTATAGGGCAATCATACCCCAATAAAAGCCACGACAATTTATTAAATATAATAATTTTTTAATTTTTTTTATATATATAACATAATAATACAATCAAAGAAGAGTGGGGAGGGGTGGGAGGGCGAATCTTCATCAGCTCGTCCATTTTCAACGCAACGCTTCGCCACTGCTCACCAGTCTCAAGGACAGTGCAGTATCGGCTAGGCGTCACGTCAGGTAAGTACAGAAACACCTCAGGGACTCCCTTATATAATTAGCATTCCCGCCCTTTAGCGCAGCGCGAGGCAAGCGCAACCTATCCCAGCGCAGCGCGAGACCTTCCCTAGCCAGCACGAGACACCTAAAAAGGCGGCAAGCGCTAGCGCAAGCGCAATAACATTTTTAAGTTACATAACAATTTTTTTTTTTTTTTAACGTCCTTAACCCTTTCTTTTATTAGGTAACTCATTACCTCAGTCCCCCCACCTTCATGCCACCCTGCCCTATGCGGTGCAGGCTTTATCATGAAGTTGTAGGGGGACATGTTAACACACACATACACACAAAACATAACTTGTAACTTAAAACCTAATAATAAAAACGCAACAAGCAATTTGGATGAAACAGGCCGTGGGCTTTTATTTAGTTTACCAAGACATACAAATATTTCACTCATAACTTGTACTTTATAACTGATAACCAAACAACTTAACTCTTGGCATAAGCCCCAGAGCACATCTTAAACATATCTCCTTGCCAACCGCCCTATAAGCCAGCTGGACAAACTAACATCATCAATTCACCCCAACCGCCTCAAATGGTTTTTTTTTGTTTTTTTTATAAAAAACCATTTGAGGCCCTTTCCCACCACACCACGGCCTGTTCAACCATGCACTGAACATCAACATTAAAAATATCGCATCCAATATCAGACAGATGAATACCATCCTGTCTGTACAAACCAAAACTCCCACCTTCCAACTCCCTATGTCTAAACGAAAACCCTCCTTCTAAGATCATAAATTTTTCCATGGCCCTGTTAAACTTCCTCCTAACTCTTTCCAGCGCCCGAAAATACGGCTGCTGCAGCCACATAAGGCGAGAAATGATTTCAGACCATATAAATAAAACCTTATTAAAACATCCTTTTAAACATAAAATTAACTCCTTACAAAAAATAATCAACTCTAACGATTTCAATTTACCTAAATCATTTCCCCCGCAATAAATAATAATGGCATTAGGCCACGGCAAACGAGTTACACATTCATCTAAACAATCCTTTAATTGATCCACCCTTAAACCCTTTATGCCCACCCAATGAATAGCTATAACATCCTTATCAAACCCTAAATTTTCACCATAACTCCGTAGGGCCGCTCTTCCCTGCGACCAAAAAACGAAAGAATGGCCGACAATCCATACTATGAACTTCCGATGACCTGCAAAAAAGTTACAATAAACCCAACCTATAAACATAACATTCTTACAACAGATGTGGCCTAATATATATTTTAAAACGCTCAGAACTCCATCTACCCAATCTTTTTATTACAGATTCATCAAGACCCAATAACGCTGCCTCTGTAGCAGCACCAATACGAAATGAATGCGTAGTATATCTTTCGTCACTCAAACCTAACTCATTCAAACCTAAATTCAAAACCCTTTGAATCTGAAATCTAGTAACCGTTAATCCGGATCGATGGACCAACCAATTTCCTTTAACCCCAGGACGAACCGCATTAAACTTTTCAGCTGCCAAAACCGGACAAATATCTGAACCATTTAACCTATTCAGCATCACCCAACAACCTTTTTTATCCTTATCCGTCTTTGAAGATCTAATAAACAATCTCAAGACCTGGTTACAATAAACATCATTAACTTGCAAACCAGAACCACCTTTCTTGTTTTTTGCCACTAATTCACTCACTCGAAAAGCTCCGAAAAAAGCAACAACAAATGCTGTTCTAAACAATAAACATTCAAAACTATCCCAACAAACTTTATCTAAAACACCTATTAAATTTCTTAAAACAACTGATGAAAGAGGTTTCCTATCATCTGGAATTTTCAACCCATTGTTATAACCTTTCAGCACCTGCCGTACCAAAAAATCCTTGAATGAATGCTGTTTCCCTGCCAATTTAAAGAAAAAGGCAATCCCAACTAAATACCTATCAATACTTGTTCTAGCCAAACCTTTATCTATCAAACTAATAACAAACGCTAACGCACAGTTAATACTACCATCAAACATATCTAAGCATTTTTCTTGAACAAACACATTCCAAGCCTTCCAAGCCTTAGAATAAAATTCCCAAGTGCTTTTTGACACAGATTTTGACAATAGCTCCCTCAACTGGGCGAAGTTAACTCCCACACGCATTCTGGGACTACCGTCCCTTCTTTGTCCGCATCCGGAGCCAATGATCTGAAAAGCTTAAAATTAAAGCGGGACAAAGCATCAGCCAAAATATTCTTGCTTCCGGGAATATGTTTGGCTTTAAGCCAAATATTACCTTTTAAACATATAAAAACTAAACGACGCAACAAATTTATCACCGGAATAGATTTTGCATTTAATGTGTTAATCACCCACACCACACCCATATTATCGCAGTTAAGTAAAATTCTCTTATTGACCCAATCCCTATACCATAACTCAAATGCCACCACCACCGGAAACAACTCTAAAAAGAACCATATTTTTAACCCATCCCGCCTTTAACCATGAATTAGGCCATTCAGCAGAAGCCCATTTCCCCTTCCAAAATATACCGAAACCCGTTGCTCCAGCGGCATCAGTAAAAAACTCCATAGAATGGCTATCAATAAATTCCTCCTGCCAAATAGATGACCCGTTAAAATCACTCAAAAATAGATCCCACACTCTCAAATCTTCTTTAATTTGCTTAGTTAGTCGAACCCTATGATACGGTATCTTCATTCCTGCTATTGACCGAGCCATATTCCTAGAAAAAACCCTGCCCATCGGCATAACTCTTGCTGCGAAATTAAGCATCCCCAACAGGGACTGAAACTCCTTAACCTTTAACTTATTAGAACCTAAAGCTGTCTTAATAAATAACCTTAATTTAATAATCTTATCCTCTGGCAACTTAAAACACATGTTATGGGTATCTATGACTATGCCTAAAAACTGCAACTGAGTAGTAGGGAAAACTGTTTTGTCCTTAGCCAATGGTACTCCAAATTCTTTCGTTAAATTCAAAAAAGCTTCCAGCATCCGAAAACAATCATCTGATCCTGCTTTTCCCATAAATAAAAAGTCATCTAAATAATGAACAATAGACACCAAACCTGAAACATCCCTCAACACCCACTCTAAAAAAGAAGAAAATGCCTCAAAATAAAAACATGAAACTGAACAGCCCATTGGCAAACACTTATCAAAATAAAATAAACTCCTAAATTGAAATCCCAACGACGTAAAACACTCCGGATGAATGGGCAAAAGCCGAAAAGCCGCTTCAATATCTACTTTAGCCAGCAATGCGTCTTTACCCAAAGCTCTCACCCACCTAAGGGCGTCATCAAAAGATGAATAATGCACTGAAAATTCATCTTTTTCAATTTCATCATTCAATGAACCCCCAAAAGGGAAAGACAAATGATGGATCAAGCGAAATGATCCAGGCTCCTTTTTAGGCACCAAACCCAATGGGGACAATCGAAAACATTCAAATGGCGGTTCCCTAAAAGGTCCCGCTATCCTCCCCAACGCCAATTCTTTCTCAATCTTAGCTTGTGCCACCTCCTCATTAACTTGCACTGATTTTAAATTGTCAACCCAAACACAACCTTTCCTATCATAAATAGGAATCCTAAAACCTTCCAAGAAACCATTTCGTAATAGATCAGCCATCTGCTTGTTTGGGTACCGTTTTAAAAATGGAAGCAGACTTGCTAGCTTCACTGGCGTCACTGCTTTTAGACATATCTTTCCCGGTATTCTGCAAGTTCCTCCGAAAGCAACGAAAAGCAGGAGGATTTCCAGCACAAACCGTACACTCATGCTTAAACTTACAAGTGTTGGGCCATTTACACTGGTTTTCATTGAATGCCCAACAAACACCTTTCTGTCTAGGCTGCATAGTTGCATTACCAATAGGCCTGAGAGTATTGCTATGTTTCTGGGGTAACATGATGCTGACCCACGATCCCACATCCTTCATTCCCCACTTTAAATTTTTATGAACTGACAATTTTTGTCTAAAGGTCTCATCATAATAAAACCAAGCGAGACCACCAAAGTTTTTATATGCTTCCAGCACAGTATCCAGATGCTGGAAAAGGCCCGTACAACTCTCACTATGTTTCTCACAATATACACTAGCTAGTATACAAAAAGATTGTAACCAGTTATTAAAAGACCGGACAACCGGTCTACGTCTTTCATCATCTTTGTCATGCTTAATAAGAAATTCTTTGGAAGCCGGTAGCAGTGACAATATATCTAAATATTCGTTGTTCCAAATCTTTTCCTTAACTGTCAAATTTAAATGAAAACCAAGGGGTGAGACCTCACAGGACATCACCTCCTTCATACATGACTCATTAACCACATTAGCACGTAAAACCCTACTATTATCAGAGACCCAGGCCTGAGTTGGACTAGTCTCCTGTACTTTCTTTAAAACATCCACTAAAGCAAACACAGCATCATTCAGAGTATTGACAGCTAAACTGGCACACTCACCATTAGCTGAATCAGCTCTGACCTCAGATGCCTGCTCTCTTCTTTCTTCAACAGGCAGCTGAGCCGATTTCGGATCAGCCTGCGTCAGCTGCCTGCCCCTTGAATCAAAATGATGGCTGCATCCCTCATCAGGATCATGCAGCGTCTTAACCTTCTTTAAGGACGGATTCTTCACCCGAGAAGCGGGTCTTTTCTTCTTCTGCCCGGCATCCTGAGATCTTCTTCCGGGTTTAACACGTCTATCAGACGCGACAGAGACCCGGTCACCTGATGCCGCTCGCCGAGATGAAGCGCCCTCTAGCGGGCAATTCACCGGTATATAAACCGCCTCCGGCTCCACTTCCCCATTCTCCTCCTCTTCTCCGGCACAGCAAGGATCAACTTGAAGGTCCTCGGAAGATGACGCAGCAAGAAGATATCCTCGCAGCCACTCTTCGCCTTTCTCAGCTACCCGGACCTGACGAATCTTCATCAGCTCGTCCATTTTCAACGCAACGCTTCGCCACTGCTCACCAGTCTCAAGGACAGTGCAGTATCGGCTAGGCGTCACGTCAGGTAAGTACAGAAACACCTCAGGGACTCCCTTATATAATTAGCATTCCCGCCCTTTAGCGCAGCGCGAGGCAAGCGCAACCTATCCCAGCGCAGCGCGAGACCTTCCCTAGCCAGCACGAGACACCTAAAAAGGCGGCAAGCGCTAGCGCAAGCGCAATAACATTTTTAAGTTACATAACAATTTTTTTTTTTTTTTAACGTCCTTAACCCTTTCTTTTATTAGGTAACTCATTACCTCAGTCCCCCCACCTTCATGCCACCCTGCCCTATGCGGTGCAGGCTTTATCATACTGTTTTCTGACACATATTAAACCACTGTCTAGCAGTGTGTATCTTTCACATAGTTCTGAAATTAAAGGAATCAACTAATTTATCACAACATGGAACCCACAGGAATTGCTCTGATTAGATAATTATTCCATCAATTTCAGATGAATCTGAACGCTCTATACCACTAGGCAGCGGTTTACGTATACCGGCTAACAGCATGTGAAATTTGTGTCCGGGTGGCAAAAACATAATGGGAAATGTCAACTTCAGGTAAAAAAATTTCAGTGCTAACTACATTAGCTACACAAGCCCGCAGTGTGACCCTCTAAATTTAACATAGGAATGGATTGATACTTGCAGTCTTCCTTGGTTACTCTTTAAATAGTATTACATTTCTTGTAAAAAATTCTAATATACCAACTTTTAATCAACCGTCAAAACATTAAATATTATAACTTATGACCTCATTAAAGGACCGCAACCTCCAGCGTGAAATTTCTAAATCATCCAGGGGTCTGATGTGAATTTTCCCTTTGTTGGTTATGGTGTTAAGGTACCTTATTGCTTTGCTTCAGCTTATTTAGCTCCATTTTATATTTATCTGCTTCTTCAAGTGCCCTATTCAGGCGAACCTCTGCGGCACTCTGACTGATTGCAGACTGCTTCTGTGCGCGCTTAAAATTTTCTACTTCCTGGAACAAAGTCACAATGAAATGAGTTAAGGCATATTACACATACAGTGCCCTCCAAAAAAGATCGGCACCCTTGGTAAATATAAGCAAAGAAGGCTGTAAAATTGTCTTTATTGTTTAACCTTTTGATCTTTTCTTCAAACAATATCCATGAGAGCAGAGTATTTTTGTATATCAAACAATCACAATTTATCCACCAAAAAAATGGTACATTTGCTACCTACTTTCCAAGATAAGAGCTTTGAGTTTTATCCTATAATACAGGGCAAGGGATCTGAGACCATCCCTCCCTACAGAATCTTTCTACATCCTTTAAATTTCAAGGTGGACACTGATGGACTCTCCCCACAGGTTTTCTATGTCAGGGGACTGGAATGGCCATGGTAGGATCTCATGGTCAGTTAGCCATTTTTGTGTTCAGTTTGATGCATGCTTTGGATCATTATTCTGATGGGAAATCCAACCATGGCCCATTTTAAACTTTCTGGCAGAGTGTTTATTTAATATCTGTTGATATTTGATAGAGTCCATGTATCCTAACAAAATGTTGGCAGAAAAACAACCCCAAAACAGTAAAGAGTAAAACCACCACATTTAACCGTGGGCATGAGGTACTTTTAGGTATGGCTACTTCTCTGTGTGCCAAACCCACCTCTGGTGTTTATTGCCTAAAAGTTCCAAATGCTTTTGACTTGATAAAGGGAGGACTCCCGAAAGCTCGTCTATTATTTTAAATACTGTTAGTCCAATAAAAAAGGTATTACAAGATTCTGCAACATTCTGTTTTTTTGCATTCTCTTATACACTGGACTAATACGGCTACCCCAAACTACAGTAGTGTCTGGCAAACAGAAGACTGTTGAGTTTTCAGATGAGAGTAGAGGCTTTTTTTTTTTTTTTTTAAACCCTTCCTAACAACTTGTGGTGATGTAGGTGACGTGGGAATGTAGTGTTGGAGACTTTCTGACCCCAAAACACAACCAACTTTTGCAATTCTCCAGCTATGATGCTTGGAGATTTTTTTTGGCCACTTGAACCACCCTCTTCACAGCGCGTTGAGACAATATAGACACACATCCTCTTCCAGGTTGATCAATAACATTTCCAGTTCACTGGAACTTCTTATTTGTTGCCCTGATGGTGGAAATTGCCTTCATCAGGATATACCTATTTAATTTGTAAATGCAGATTTTCTTGCATTTTGTTGAAAAGACCTAATTCGTAAGGCAGTAAAAAGTAACTTATGGGGGGTCTATTCATGAGAATGGAAGTTTGGCATAGAGCTGAACATTCAAACTCCGTGATATTGCTATGTCTTATTATTGGCAAGGCCCAGTGACATGGTATGTCCTGATGAAGGCTCTGTGTAGGAGACCAAAACGTCGATATGACCTAAACTAATAAATATTTTTGCACTTTAATATGAAGTCCTGCGAGTGCTCCTATTTTTTCCATGCATGTCTAATTGGTCAGCACTGGGGCAAGTACATTTATGGATTAGAGTGTGCCTTCCATTCTTGAGACATTATATATATATATATACATATATATATATATATATATATATACACACACACATATATATATATATATATATATATACACACACACACACACACACACATAAATATGCATGCCCAATGCAATAAATCAATTATTATAATCATAAAGATATGCCTGAATATTTTACAGAACATATCCATAAACATTAGTAATCAAAACGATAATAATCATAAGTCAATGGGATCTTAGCACAAGACTATGATGTAACATGAGATCAAGACTAAAATGATGTAAGTGTGAATCTCTACAACTTGAGTCCATATGAAAGGAGGCCTGCCTGGGTATTTATTATATAATAGAATTTCCACATACCTAGTTATTTTAGTTAATTGCAGAATATATGACAGAATTAGAGGTCAAGATAGACAGAAAAAGAGAGAAACGTACACATATAACTCATAAAGATGGCACGATTCCCTACCCTGATGGACACTAATCAGCGTATACATAACTGAGGTCATCTGATAATTTTAGTGCTTCTGTCAGAGAAGTGTATTATCCCACAAGTAAAATTCCAAACCACTTAGTTAGGTCCTAAGTCTCAACATGTTCTTGCATAACTCATTTCTAGCTCTTGACGGGTCTGGAGTTCAAGGGTGACATTGTATATTATAGTGTGCATTTAATTACACAAAGTAGTTATGTCACTTCTATCTATTCCCAATGACCAAAGGACACTTGATTTTTTTTCCCCTTGGCAATACATTTCTGGTTTGCACAGCATCAGACATTTCCTAGAAGCTCCCATGACTTCAAAATATAAATCTGCCACGTTTAAGAGAATTTTAGAATTGATATTTCTCACAGAAAAAAAAACCACTTAATGTGATTCTGACTCCAAGACAAAGTCATTTTCTGCCTTCCCACCTAATATAGTCTCGCTAATTTGTATGCACATTGTGTTCTCCAAATACTGCAAGAACATCATGGTATTGATGGTATGACATCATCCCTTATTAGCAAGTCCTGCCGAGTTTCTCTCAAGGTTCTATCTCAGCTAATATTTCAAGAGAGAAAATAGAATATGACCTCATATCCCTCTATACTCCCATCCCTGAGGGAATGGTTCGTTTTTAACCTTCATACGTGTGTTAATATTTAACCCATTCAACAGTCCAGAGAGCTGTACAGAAATCAGCAGCCTCTTTGGACAGAGACATCACACAAACATTGAAGATTTCATTCACCCTTACTGTTTTACCTATGTTATTGCAAACAATTTGTCATGTTTAGGCAACAGCGCACATAAGCCTTTCTTAGGAAAAAATCTAAATACAGATATTAAGAAACCTGTCAGTGGGTAGGTTTATGTGGTTTTAATCTAAGCTGTGTCTCACAGTACAATATTATGGAGAATGAAGAAAATAATGTTCCTTGCAAGCCATGCATTATGGGATTCTGGGGCTAGTCACCAGAGCCCCAATGTAATTTATTACTGTACTAAAATAATAAGACAACAGTATTATATATCACTCACAGAAGAATTCAGCACTGAGTAATAGTGTGGTCCTGGATACATGTTCTTGGCATTTTGAGGCCTAGAGAATCCCTGAATTAAAGATTTATTTTGTAGACATGGTGTATATTTGGTCACCTGGTGATACGGCATGAAACGTCTGCTTGATTTGTTAGCAAATTATGAAATCCCATTACAGTTAGGAACCTTAAAGCCACTTTGCCAAAAGGGATCTATAGATGTGGTAGGTTACCAGTTGTAAAGACGTATGGTGCACCTATATTGTATGCACCTATATTGTGTGCTGTACCCACAGAATATGATATAGTTCTTCAGTATATATATATTATTCATTGTTTCCGTCAAAGCATTATAAACCCATATTTTACATTATACACCAAAAAGTACTACATTTTTTGCATCTACCTTTTATGTATGTATGTATATCTGTTTACATATTCTAAGTCGTATGTCTGCCAATCTACATATGTCCACTTCACAATTATTCTATATATTAAAAATGGATAAAAAAAAGATAAAAAGTAAACTTGTGCCTAATTAGCTGAAAGGAACACTTTAAAAGATCTGTGTTTATATGTTTTTAAACATTATAGTTTTATAGTATTAAGCTTTTATTTGTATTTTGCATTTTTACATTTGGTAGTGGATTTTTCCTGCTCATTCATATAGAGGCTTTGCAGTGTACTAGCTAAATGCCACTTACTTAACTTGTACAAGTCCTTTATAAATTGCAATGGTATAAGAAAGTTAAATATATATATATATATATATATATATATATATATATAAACAAATACAAAAAGGAAGCACTCACCTGAACTAGCATTAATTATAAGGGGGTGCTGCTGAAGACCAAAATCATACACAATCACTAAATCAGCGCCCACACATCAAATAGATTATAAACTCTCATGACTGTAGTTAAAATTACTTAAAAACACCTTTCTAAGATGACAAAATTGGAGTTTTAGTCACATTATATGGCCATATTATGCTAAGCCCACCACTACGCCAAAGTATTCCAATGTAGGTGGGTCCTAACCTAAATACTGTTGCTTATATGGAGCTAAATCTTTGCAAATACATTGCTTACCAGGAGCCAAAAGGCCTTCCTAAATACAGACACTCCTGCAATTTATAGGTTTCCAAGGACCTCACAAGGCCTTTTGGCTCCTGGTAAGCAATGTACCTGCAAAGATTTAGCTCCATATACGCAACAGTATTTAGGTTAGGACCCACCTACATTGGAATACTTTGGCGTAGTGGTGGGCTTAGCATAATATGGCCATATAATGTGACTAAAACTCCAATTTTGTCATCTTAGAAAGGTGTTTTTAAGTAGTTTTAACTACAGTCATGAGAGTTTATAATCTATTTGATGTGTGTGTGCTGATTTAGAGATTGTGTATATATATATATATATATATATATATATATATATATATATATATATATATATATATATATATATATACACAAAGTCCAGACTGAGATGCCAGTATGAGAGACACAGACTATGCAGATCCTTGCACCATAAATAAACATGTGATTATAAGCACCTGGCACTTGGAGATATATATGTTTGATCCAATATACACGATTATAGCACTATATACACTTTTATATATATATATATATATATATATATATATATATATATATATATAGACTGAGATGCCGGTACACGGGACTAGGATTATGCAGATTCCTGCACTTTAAATACAAATGTTACTATAAGGATCCGGCACTCAGACATATACCTATATTCATATTAGTTGTTCACATCACATTTTCAACAAAAAATTTTTTACATATTTTTCGAAACACTTTTTAAATACTATGCATATTTGCCTCTATATTTATCAATTTCAACATAGTAATCACAGTTTACTTGTTGAGCACAATAATACATATACATTTATAAAGGCATATATAGAGGTTGGGATTCCGGTATATTAGATTTGTACTATGCAGATTCCTTGCAGTTTAAATATACATGTTGCCATGATTACCCAGCACACAGATTGAACGTCTGAGATCCGGACGTAGCAGGTGACGTAATGCACATGCGCACTGGGGGATGGTACACGCCGGGTTCAGACACTCCTAGCACTACAGGTGTGGTAAGTCTTGCTAATTATGTTGTTTTAGGGTATAAATTTCACTTGCATTTCGTTTTTTGTCATGTCCTGATGAAAGTCTGAAATAAACAAGACTGAAACATTGACTTGAAAACCGAAGTTGTTTGTGTGGTTATTTGGAAAGTCCCTGGAGTGCCGGTAACTATTTTTGGACTTTATATATATATATATATATATATATATATATATATTCCTGGTATGCCAGATTTACATCCACTGTAAGAAGGTTGCTTACCTTTTCCAGCATGGATAGCTGATTTTGTAATCCATCACTTTTCTTATTTGCTTCTTCGGCTAAATGTTTGTACTTCTCTGCTTGAGTTTGCTGGATGTTGGCTGACTTCTGTAAACGTGCCCGTTCTTCCTCAAGCTCTTTCGCTCGAGAGACAAAATTTCGATTTTCATCATCCTTTTAGAGTTAATAGCATTAAAATAAAAATGCATTATTATTTGTATTACTTATAAAGTCTACTGCAGGTAAAATACTTTTATGGTCAACTGAACCTTGAAAACATGTCAATATCTATAATATAATCAAATAAAACACAAAGGGTGCAACAACAAACACTGAAACGAATCCGGATGCAAATGTTGAGTACATACATTTATTAGAATACAATTATTATTTTGACTATACTGCAAATGCAGTTGTAGAGCTGCTACTATCCATGTCTTATATATTATATTAAAGTTGCTGAAATTCTGAATGGCTATAAAAATAAACTCTGTCTCAGTATAGCTCTATAGTATAATGTTCACGTTCTTTCCTATCCTTCTATCTGTGCGTGTTACTCCTTTGGTGTATGTATAAAGGGCGTTCTTTGTGCAGTGTGACCAGATTTATCAGTCACTATAAAAACCAATGCGATGTTCCATCTGGTTGCTCCAAAACGGCACTTTCAAAAGGCTCTTCGAAACAAGTGGTTTACCTTTTTATTGCATTCATGTGTTATGGTATCCAGCTCCTCCTGCATGACCCGTAGCTTTGCTTTCAGAAATCTGATCTGTGCTTCTGTTAAGTATATACAAATTAAACATTAATATGAATATGAATAGGAGTAGCTCCCATAAGCACCATTGGCTGTGAAAGCAAAAGTTAATTTACAATCGCCACATAGCAGCTTGCACTTTCAAGCTGCATCCCCAGGGTGACTAGCACCTTCTTCATGAAGACAGCCATCCACTGGCAATGAGTCTCGCCAATTTCAATATAGAGCATCTTTGAGCATTGCTCTCTGTGAGAGGCCACTTGTTGGCTTCTGGTCTCAGCTGATTGACTGACATGCAAGTTCACATCAACTGCCAGTCAGACAGCTTATAGAAAATGAGGAATACCCCAGGCAACAAAAAATAATTCTGGGTTCTATCAGAGAAAAGTTCAATGGTTCAACATCACAGTTCCTTAAGCTTGGCCTGAAAACATTGGCTTTCTTGATCTCACACAAATCTTTTTTGTCACTGGCACTGCTTGCTCTGGTTTTGTACATCATTTGTTTTTTTCCCAATTTATATTTTATACTGCCCTAAATAGCTATAGTGTGCAGTGTGATTTTTTAGACGTTTGCGTATAAGCTAACAGCAACCAATAACTTAGACATTAGTAGCTGGAATTAGGTATGACTGAAGCCCATGACCTCAAATTACCTTCTGGCACAAAGCAGACTTCTGGAAACCTTTGCGTTATGACAGACCAAAGTGTTTAATAAAATATTTCCCTGATCACTGTTTCAATACAAATGCAGAGCATTAAATGCCTCATTTGCTGGCAATGTCATCTCATCATCAGAAGTGCATGGTCTCATCTTCCACGAAGAGTCTTGGCATAGGTTCAGTGCTGACATGGCAGCACAATACCAAGGGAGCACAGATGTACGAGAGGAGATGTTGTTTGGAAGACTTTTAAAGAAAAGGCAATGCTCACACAACCGGAATGCAAAAGTACACAGGCTCGTCGCTGTAATATTGTCAAACCTCTACTCTTCGATTTGTGCCGTTGCATGGGATATTCTCACCTGGTAGTAGGTCAGGTGTAAGTCACAGAGGGTACATGAGGTCAAAATGGATTTAAATGCTATACATTATTATTTTCATATGATATTTCTATTATATTTTTCATTTTAAAGGACCACATAAGCACACTGTTATACCCACTATACGGTTATAAACATGTTAATTAACACTTCCACAGAGTGCAAGGAATCTCTGATTTACGAGTGCACTGCATCTCTGCGCAGTACAGATTTTAATATTGAACAGCCCTACCTGCTCCGATGTCACTGCTTATTCCTGGGATGACATCATCTTCTGTATTCTCTGGCAGATGCCCTTCATCCAGTTTGCATTCAATCTTGCTAATGGTTTTTGCCAGGGAGAAGTCTGTGATGTCTGCAGGGACTGCAACATCATCTGCCACTTGTGCATCCGGAGGTCGTGATACTGGTCTAGGAATATAAAAATGAAAATCTTCCATGAACTTCCATGAACTAAAATAGGTCACAGAATGGTTTATGCTAAAATATATAGTAAAGAATACTGTGTGAAATTGTCAGTCTTCTGCAGTACATAATAAAATATATTACTTATTGCAATATACGTCTAATGTAACTTCCAAATTGCAATATCATTCCAACTCATGACCAATAACAATCCTATCCAACATTACAAAAGAAGAGCCTGGTATATGAACTCACATTAGTGCAAAATAAAACCAAATTAGTGGCTTTTCTGCAACCTGCTTTACTGATCCCACCAGTGCCCCTAAACTTTTTTAATTCCTGTAGTAACATTTGACCTTTTTATTAATCTTATATTATATTATATTCCACAATATTTAGTTCAACAATAGCATTCAATGGATATCACTGCAGTGTTAAAAGCAACATAAACCATATGTTACCTAGAAGGGGTTTTCTTTCCCTTGGTTCCAGAAGGAGGCCTGCTCCTAGATGTAGATTTGGGACCATTGTTTTTCTGTAAAAATAGTTCATTTTCAATTGTTCAGCATACCAGACCATAGAATTAAAAGGCAATCACTTTAACAAGATGTATACGTTCTGCAATGAATAAACATTCATGCTATCACTGATGTCCTTCCATGTTTAGGTCCACAAGAGAAACCAGCAGATGACTCTCTGCTCTGAGCAACGGCAAGCATATAATATTCAATTTGTGGCTTCAGAATGTATTCGTAATGTGTTTACTGCACATTCTTCAGATCGAGAGAATCAAAACATAAGTAAAAGTGGGATCAGGGTTCTATGATGTTTAGTCATTTGATTTTGGAACATTTTTTCCTCTTGTGCTTCATTAATCTCCTGGGGACCAACAGATGGAGATATAAAGTACCAATAAATGCCTAATTTTGGAAATTATTACTAACGGTTACATGAGTCTGTACTTACTAAAGGAAAGTTTGATATTGGGCTGACTGTTCAAGAAATTGGTTCCTTGGAAGTACATGGTTGAGTTTGCATAGGAAATGTTAAAAAAAACTATGACGACTCAATAATTCATTTTACATTATAGACGCGAAATGATCATTATTTTTCAAATTTACATGAAAACTGTCTTTTTTAAAATGGGTGAACATATCTATTAACTTCTATTTTGTGAATTATAATAACATATTTTCAATGTGCAAAACATACTTTGAAAATGTTATACCAAGCGTTATGCCAGCAATCAAATTTATTATGGATAAGAAAAATACAGTCAAAAGGCCATAGGATCAGTGGCGACTCTAGAAACAATATATAGGGGGGGCACACAAGATACCACAGTCAAACTGGGGGGGCATTCATAATTTCCAAAAGTAAGGTGCTATGGAATTATACTTTTGTTATTGGGCTAAAATAATACTTGATCATTCAACATGGGAAGCCTGAAGCCACAATTGAGTGCAACTAATCCTTGAAATAAATATTATAACACAATAAATAACTTTTCCACTAAATGATTTCAGGGCCTTGAACGTTTTGTCCCCTGAAGTCACTACAACTTCAGGAGGGCATTTTATCTCTGGATAAATATAAATTAAATAATTCCTACTGTAAATTAAGTGCCAGGAAACACATGACCAAACACACACACCAACACAGGCTCTGCCACACCGACAACCAAACACACACACACACACACACACCAGGACAGGCTCTGCCACACAGACACCCACACACATCAGGACAGGCTCTGCCACACCCACATCCAAACACACACCAGGAGAGGCTCTGACACACTGACACCCAAACACACACCAGGACAGGCTCTGCCACACCAACACCTATACACACACACCCGAGGACAGGCTCTGCTACACTGATAACCAAAAACACACAAACAGCAGGACACAATCTACGTCACAGACGTCTACATCAGGATGGATTTTTCACACTGCATTGTCATTTATACCCCCCTTAGTGTTTTTGCCCCTTGTGTATTGATGCCCCTGCTGACCATATATATTAATATTAGCCCCAGTTGCCAATAGCAGGTATAGATCAACACATTAACACACAAACCAAGCTTTGCATGTATAGATCAACTTAAATTCACTTGTGATCTCAGCACTGAAGATATATATCAAATAAACAGAATCAGACATACAAATCCTGTATTTGCAGGTATACAATAGTATATGAAACGTAGCACTGCAGGTATAGATCAAATAAATACATGGAAACAGCATTGCAGGTATTAATCAACTGAATAAGACATACAAACACTGTATTTGCAGGTATGCATAAATAATGTATGGAAATATATAGATATGTATCTAGAATAACGCAAAAACCCAGCTTTGCAGGTATAGATCAATTGGAATTCACATAAAAACACGTCATTAAAAGGTATATTTAAAACCCTCTAAATTACAGGTATAGATCACAGGTTGCACACCCCAAAGCCAGCCCTGGCGTCCACACTGCCCACACAGCAATCACACTCCTATCATACCCAGGCAACCAGTAAATGCTGGTACCTAGGCATGATGGGACTGTGATTGCTGTTAGCAATCACACTCCTATCATGCCAAGTCAGCCAGTACATGCTGGTACAAGGTGGCTGTAAGTGATGTGCAGACCCCATACTGCTGGCAGTACACAATACATCAATACACAAGGGGGGCAGCTAGCTAGGTTTCAGCATGTACTGGCTGACTTGGCATGATAGGAGTGTGATTGCTAACAGCAATCACAGTCCCATCATGCCTAGGTTCCAGCACTTACACATCACACACACACTCATTCATTCATATACTCATTCATTCACAGATTCATTCTCTCAATCACGCTTACTCATTCAAACACCCTCCCCACCCCCTTACCTGCACTGCAGCTCCTTGATGCCGCTCACAGACTTCAGCAGAGGGCGCGGCCTCCCTCTGCGTTCTCTGGTACTGCACAGAGGAAGCAGGACTGGAGCAGAGTCGTGTGATGTCACGTGAACTCTGCTAGGTTCCGCTTCCTCTATGCAGTCCAGAAGACCCTCCCACAGGTAAGTAGCAGGGCTCGAGGTGCGGCCCGCCTAAGATCGATTGCACTGGCTGCCGATCTTACACGGGCCGCACCCTCTCTCTCCTCCGCATTAAAAAAAATTAAATAAATAAAAAAAAAGACGGGATTTAAAGTCGCATTGCGGCAGGGGGGCAACAGGGGGGCAAGGATTAACCTAGGGGGGCAATTGCCCCCCCTTGCCCCCCTGTAGCGACGCCACTGCATAGGATGGATCGAAGTAATCAAACCAGCTTAAAATGGCATAGATTACTATCCCTTTGGGTTTGGAGGTTAGCCCTTTTTTACTTATGTAACGTTAGCACAACAGTCATGGATCCAGGATTTCCAATAGAACTTGCCGCACAAGCATAGTTTAGCACATGTATCCCTGTTGCCAATTTTTTCCCTTGTCTATAAAATTATTTTAAAAAGGCTCATTTTAGATATAGCTAGTATATTCGTACAATGAATGCAGTATAAATAAATCAGATAGAAGAACCACAGTTTCCATGGGTATGCCAAGTTGGATCATAACAGTGGTTATACTGGGGCAAATCTACACAGAAAGGATTGATAGTTATTTTTTGTTCCTTGCTAAATAAAAGCAACCTTGCAATAGTAATACTTTATGACTTTATGGTAACTGACCAAAAATCTACAATAATGTAACTATCTTTATTACCTTGACATGAGAAAGCGTTAAAACGGGTACCTCTGGAGAGAGCAGAATCCTTGAAAATTTAAAAAGAAAAATTACAGAATTTTATGATAGATAAAAATAAATTGCAGATTTTAAATAAATCTCCCACATGTATAACTGGAAAATAACTGTGACTGCCATTTTATATAAACTATTTGGATTACACCCGTCACATTGTAGATCTGTGCACAACACCTCCATAAAATGTGGAGCCCTGAGTATTCATGGGCTGGTTGCTCCCATGAGTGACAGTATCACGTCAACATAGTTTCATTGATACTTGCCAGACATATTAGTCAGATACAAAGGTTTTGTCCCTCTTTTATGCATAACCTGATTGTCTCCGCTTCCCTGTTTTCTTATAGTTTTCTCTCTATTTTATCTGACAGATAAAGCTACGGGAGCGGTGATGGGCAAACATTTCAGTCCTCAATCAGCAAAGCTTTCCCTTGTTTTAGGCAGAATTAGACAGGTAGGCCGTACCCAAAGGGTAATCAAACCGTTCTGCGGATGAAGTAAATCATTTAAATGTGAAGGGCCCAGGAAACGCATTTCATAAATGCAGTTTGCGCCGACAAAGTATTTTTTTTTACTTCACACGTCATCAAATAGTATTAAATTGATAAATTAGAGCTGAAGAAGAGACCTTCTTCTGTTTGAAATCAACACTTTGTTGTATATGTATTTTACAAATTCAGTAACTGTAATAAAATGGAGAAGATATAAAATGAACTATAACATTAAAACTAACATACAAAAATAACCAAGCTTTAGGTTTATTATCTTTTTGCTAAATCTTACCTTAAGCTTTCGTCTTGATCTTCATCAAAGAGCTTAACCTGAGTTAGAGCCGGTCGTGACAGCAGTTCTTGCTGCTCTCGCTGTAACGATCATTATAAATGTGACAATTTGTTGCAATTAGTTGTGCCAGTTGTGAAAAGTCTTAATAAGCTATTAGTCTTCTGGAGATGGATAGGGTTTATGAAGTCCTGCCTTTGACCAGTAGAAAATCAATTCAGGTATTTGCCCTTTTTCTAACATTCAGTGTTTTTTAATATTACTGAGAATATTTGCATTAATAATTAGCCTGTCTATGGTAGGCGTGGGTCAGTACTTGCCTGAATCATACAGTCATTTAACATGTTGGATTGTACAATAGGCAATCAACATCACAATTATCAAAAAGGTCAATATATCCAAATATATTAAATTATTAAACTTAAATGGAAAATATAATTGAAGACATAAAGAGCCTTCTATACAGTTGTGGAACAACATATGCATTATAGGTCAGGGTTTGCACGAAAAGTTGTGTATTATCTAAACTTTTAGAGTAACTTGGGACATGTTGGTTGGTTTGAAATTCTTATTTATCCAGTCTTTGGTCTTGTCTTAGATTCAGGATAGCTTTTACCATTTGCTATGCGTGTCTACATCCCCTCCCTGTATTAGCACCTACCATCAAGAACTAATGTAAATGTGAGGATAATGAGGATGTGTACTGTCACTTTGCTAGAAGCGATAAAGTGCCGTTTTATTTGTAAGTATGTGCATGTAGTTCAGGTACATATCATCAGGCCACACGTGACGGTAGGGCAACTTCATAAGTGACATGATGACAAAAATTAATTATATTATAAAGATATTATTAAAACTCCTTTATGGCAGAACTACAAAACACTACATTAACGAGTGGAAAAACCGAAATACATTACTTTAAAAAATTTGGAGCTAATGATGTTCATGATAACAGGGTTTCAGATATATAACAATTAGAACATCACGCAAAATGGATCAAATAGCAAAAAAAATTAAGACAGGGTGCAATGCTAAATAAGTGCCCTCTAAGCACTAAATAATGCCATAAATATATGCAATTTGCATGCACCCAAGAAAAAAAGACAAAAAATGAATGTTTTAATTAAATGTACTAAATATAGCAATTATCAAAATACAAGTTTATCAAACGCAAAAAGTACATATTGTATAAGTACATGTCCGTATAAGTACACAAACCAAAATGTTGGGGGATCTCACACAGGGGGCCAACGTATCCTGTAATAGTGAAAATCCTTTTTGTTTAACTTTATTTTGATACTTGCTATATTTAGTAAATATAATTGAAGCAAATTCATTTTTAACAGAGTTTTAGTAAGTTGTGACTGCCAAATTATCATCATGTGTTATGCAAGTTATTGATGATCACATAAGTAATTGTTTCTACCCCTGTACCCACCATTACTTCTTCAGCTTCACGGACAAGCTCAGCTGTTTTTGCCTCCAATTCTGCATTCAGTCGTCTGAAGAAGAAATACATGAAAATGTGTCATTGTAGCCGCACACCTCTCTAGCTATTCACTATAGCTTTAACACCAATTAAAATGAAGGTTTGTATTAGTTGTACTCGGTTGGAAAAAATAAGTTTAGTCTATGAGATTCAGTAATGTGACCACGAAGCAGGCTTACAGACCCAAGACAACTCCCAGCATATGTCTTATAGTCTAAAATAATGGTTATCTTGTGGATAAGCACGAAAATGAGAGCACTGTAAAGCCCACAGTCTCTTCGCACACACAGACCGGTAGGGAGATTTACCTGCGCTGAGAGAAGTTCAGATCTCCCTGACCTCTGTAGAATGACCAGGCTCAAGGGGCTCAGAGATCAGTGGTGGTAGCATTACTATACAGCCTTTATTCATATGATACTGCTAAGATGGCTAGTAAACACATGGGCAGTAAAGGGAAGCAAAATAAACTACAAGAATAATGAAGAAATGTTGAAAGTGTGTGAAATACGGAGATTTGAATATAAATAAGAAGTTAAAGGAAGTGTGGGTATAAAAACCCTTTATCCAGAAACACGTGTTAAAAGGGGGTGCTCCGCGTGCATAGAGCAGAAGTAAAGGAGAACCAAACATCCACTGTAGTAACTGCCAGCCTGATATACAAGGGGTTGGAGGAATTCTACTATAAAGCAAAAAATAGCTATTTGACTATAAGATTGACAAATGTGTTGACTTTAGAAGCCATGCTGACCTATACACAACAAACACTTTCCATACAGTCCCCAAAGGAGGTATATCACCAAATATATGCAAAATGCTTAAAAAGGCAAGCACTAGTTGCATGTTTCAGGAGAAATGGTATCTGCCGAGCCCTAACTAGCTGGATGGACACATAGCAAGATGACAGGGAAGCCCAATGTCATTCTTCAACTGCAACCCGTACCAGCCTGATCCTAAAAGGAACGAGGTTCTAAACAACAGTGTACCCCTGAAATATCACCACTGTTTGTAAAAAGGCATAGTTTGCTCAGATGCAATGTCCACACATGAGTCATGACATTATATGAGTGAATCATGTAGGTTATGGTAAAGAATGGCTAAATATTTTTACTCCAACAATATGCAAAACATACATAATAACAGAAAGAACCAAATTAGTGGTATTGTAGTAGAAATGGAAAGTGCATACTTACTACTAAAACATCTCATCATAAAGTGGTCACCAACAGAAAATGTCAGTGCTCTACGCTGTCTCAGTGAGCCTTACTGTGATTCACTTGTCTGCATCTCTTTCCTCTGCATGTTTCACTTAGGATCTATTGTTGCATACGTTTTCTTGTTGTGGTTCTCTACCTCCCTTACATCCTGATGTTCATTCACTAAATAGTCACCCTCAATGGCCTAACGTCTGCATTAGGAAAAGCCAATTCAGCTTCTCACCAAAGAAATGTTATCAGGTTTGTCCCATCGTAAGATAAATTATTTACTCACTAAAGCATGAGTTAGCAGGTGGGTTTGCTGGATGTTGGTTTTGCAAATGAAAAAGAGACCTCTGAGGTATTAAAAGCTTATTCTTTTTCTACTGTGACCCAATAAAATATACCAATTTCAACTAAAGACTATGTCTTTCAGAAAGAACGAACAAACATGAATGGTTTGAAAATGACTGTATTGTCCTCCATAGACTCCCAATCTTTGTAAATGTCATACTTGTATTCTTGCTCCTTGGCTAGTAGATCATCGTTATTGTTTTTTTTCTGAGTTGTAGACACTGGCGGAGGAGCAGATTTGTTCTTCTTTGCCTAAAAGCACAAAGTAAGAAGAAAAGACAATTAGGCAGTCATGGAACTACTGCTTAAGGCCACATCATGATCAAAAGTGATGAAGGCTGGAGCGTCCCCTTTAACAATATAAAGATTTTTTTTACTAGGACACTATTGTTAAGCGTGTTTGTTGCTTATAAAAATCCCATAACATTACATGTATGTACCAGTACTTAGGTGTGCACTTTTCTGTGCTGTTTATATGAAATTAACTTACGCATGCAAGGGGCTGGCATAGGAATTCGAAAGAAGCATTGAATGCATTACAAGCGAATGAATGTAGTTATGCGTCTGAATTACATATTTACTCACTATGAATACATCACAAGAACTGTAATTCGAGTTCCACAAGTGAAATGAAGGCAAGTAGGATGTTCAAGTATAATGGGTCAAGACAACAGATGACTGCTCTAATAATCGAGGGTTAGAACCGTGTCCCAGAGCAGACCCTGCGTCAGTAACAAGGTTTGCAGAACTCAATTGAGCATAAAGTACATTAAGACAAATGTTCATGTCTAAGTCTGGTGTTGCTTACCACACTTCTAATAAAGCAGTGACATTGTACCAGTGGCCAACAAGTCAGGGTGGCGATCAGGCTCCCCGGAGCACCTTTGCTCAATCCGGTGGATGGAGAGATTTAACTTGTTATTGACCGATATACGTTATGGGGGGGGGGGTCTGTGCCTACGGTACCTACGGCATACCCAGCGCTGTGCGTCCTGAGACAGAGCTCCAGCATATTACATCATGTTCTGGCACGACGCATGTGTCTCAAGGAATTGTATGGGGATGGGAGGTAGGTAACAAGGGGCAGCAAAGGCTTGCAGGATACGGTTCACATACAATGACTTGCCCATATAATATATACGGTTCCGTTACCTTGATAGAAGCAGCAGATCCAGTTCGCACTCTTTCCGCCATCGCGTACACCTTAAACCCAAAAGAAGTGGCAGCGTTTGGTTGCCGGGCAACGGGGAGCTCAATGTCTCGCGAGAGCTCAAGCTCAGAGCTGTTTGTAAGTAAATTGTGTGTCACGTGACGGCGCCTGACTCTTCTTTGTTGTCTTGTTTCCCTTCGATGAATTTATAAGCATGAAGTGCATTCGTTACATGAGCAACCACATCAAGCCATGTGCGCCATTATATACATACATACATATATATACATACATATATATACATACATATATGTATGTATACATATATATATACATACATATATATATATATATATATGTATACACATGTAAATGCTTATATTCAGTGAAAGTTCTTGCCATTATTATTAGTACATGAATGGCTTGCCGTGTGTCTGACTGGATCTCCTCTGTGTACTATATGTAGTGTGTGTATATATATATATATATATATATATATATATATATATATTAATGTTTATACCTGCTACCCTTATTACACACCTGGATAATATTGCCTTAATGTAAACACAATTGTTATATTACGAGTAAACTTGTTTACTTAATTGATCAAATGCTTGCTTTGCTGTTTTTCAGGAACAAGTTGGAATTTAGGAAACGTCTGATCGGTAAATAATACATAAAAAAATGCAAAACAAACCTAAAAAATAAATGTTCAGCTTCCTCTTCAGCTTGTTATTGGTCTATTGGAATACCCGTTATTAACTTAAGTGTGGGGGAAGAATATATGCTAGGAAGTAGGAGGGGGGACCTAGTTTGGTATCATTGTTTAATCACACATATAACTATATGCCTACAAAATCCCTGACTGCAGATGTACCCAAAGGGTGGTCACACCAAATATTGATTTAATTTGGATTTTTCTCACTTCCTCACTTTTTGTTAAATGATAAAAAATAAACGATTAACATGTCTAGTTATTAAAGCATTCTTTACAGCATGTTTTCACACCTGCTTTTGCACAACACTATATAAATACCTTTATATTGGAGTAACATTCCATTTAAAGGCCGAGCCTTAAATGTACACTACTGGACTAGCACGGCTATTTCAAGCTATTTATATATATATATGGCTTTACCAATTATTTATTTTAATTATTTTATTTATAGCCTCACTATACGGACAAACGTATTGGGACACCTGACCATTAAATCAACATGGTATCGCATTCTAAATACATAGATGTTAATATGTAGTTGGTCCCCCCTTGTAGCTATAACAGCTTCCACTCTTCTGGATAGGCTTTTTCCCATGGGCTAAGGCTCTCCTCCTCACTTATCATCTCTTCCTTTTCCCATCTACAAGATTTCACTCGGGCTGCCCCATTTCTCTGGAATCTACTCCCACCAAATCTTCAGCATTCACCCTCCTTCCCAACATTCAAGAAACATCTCAAAACTCACTTCTTCAGAGAAGCCGCACCATCTTAGCTGCTAGAACTTCCTTGTCACAACCACCACACTACCTCACACCCTTTCCCTGTCCGTTATGTTTGTCACCCCATTCCCTCAAGATTGTAAGCTTGCAAGCAGGGCTCTCTCCACCTAATGTATCGGTTTCTCTTAGTCTGTCAATTCTCGTCTTGTCATACCCCTTGAATATATGTATTGTATTAAGCGCTGCGTAAATTGTTAGCACTATATAAATAAAAGATAATAATAATAATAATTTTTGCCCATTCATACAAGAGATCATTTGTGAGGTAAGGCACTGATGTTGGATGAGAAGGCTTGTCTCGCAGTATGTGTTCTAGTTCATCCCAAAGGTGTTCAATGGGGTTGAAGTCAGGACTCTGTGAGGGCTAGTCTGGTCTTCCACACCAAGCTCATCCAACCATGTCTTTATGGACCTTGCTTTGTACACTGGGGCACAGTTATGCTGATATAGAAAAGGTCCTTCCCCAAACTATTCCCACAATGTTGGAAGCATAGCATTGCCCTAAATGTCTTGGTGTATTCTCTTACATATGACCTCTGAGACTTCCTGGAGTAAGTGAACTTCATGCATGTATGTGTGTGTCTGAGTATTTATGTTAGTGTCTGTCTGGGTATGTATGCCTGTCTCGGTATGCTACTGTGTATCTGGATATGTATTTGTGTCTGTATGGGTATGTTAGTGTGTGTTTTTTTGGATATGTTAGTGTATGAACATATCCTGGGGTTTTTTAATCGCCCCTCCTCTTTCTCTTTATATCTCCCGTTTTTTCTCATCTCTAATTATCTATTTCATCTCTCTCTCTCTCTCTCTCTCTCAATTCACTCATTCTTACATATTTCCTCCCTTCGTGATCCCTTACCTTACTCACACAAACACACTTTATATAAACACTCTAATTTTAACATACTCCATTCATTCATAAATACTTCACCATCATCATCCATTACCTCAGGCCTCTGCCATTAACTGAATTGCCTATGCCTAGGTCTATGGTGGGTCCTTAACACTCACCTGCTAAAATTTTACCTTTACATGCTATAGCATTGAACATATCTATTTTATAGCTATATTCAGCAGAAGTGGTGCTGTTTATATGCATGCAGGACCTGTCATGATTTTGCCCTTAATGTGTTTCCTCTAAAGCACATAGTTTGGCTGATGATTTTTTGGGTTCTCCATTGTATCGTGCCCTCTACTACTGCATGAAAATAGCATACAAATATCAGGCACTCTTCCTGATACTATGCCCCGTCAGCAATACTGGCAGATGTCCAGGAGTCTAGGAAGTGAAGACCTCCTGCTCCTCTTGTATCTTCTCCCTCTCTCCCCTTTAGCAGTCTCGCCGGAATGCTCCAAACCTTCTATCCTGATGGCAGCTTGTCTAACAGGGGACACAGACGTAGGTCTGTGAATATGTAGTAACCGTTACTATCTCATTATTGTGTAATAAATAAATAATAAATAAATAGCTATTTACAGGCCCAGCTCTCAGCCAGGCCCAGGGCAGGGGAAGTACAGGTGTCAAGGATAAAAAGGTAATCCGTGCTAGTGAACTATGCACAGTTAGTGCAAACCTCCACCAGTGGAGACAAGCCTGGGGGTTACTCCGAGCCTCAGGTCATAAGATTTGTGGTTCTCCCACTATTACACTTGATCATAGCCAAAATGCTTTGTATGCACCATAGAATTCCACAAGCCCTGTCACTGATGCTGGAGTCTATATACCATAAATGCATGTTTCATAGTTCTGCTCCTACACATGAGGCATGAAAGTCAATCACTGTTCAGTGGAGTCATGAGGTCTGTGAGCACCTGTACCATAATTATAATCTGAGTATGCGTGGGAATTACTTTTACTAAAAGGAAATGGTGGGAAACGTGTCTAATTGTGTCTTTGTATTGTTTGTTTTTTCATGTCTTGCAACCTCTGGTTGTTTTCTTCTGCACACAGATTTTCCTGGGCAGGTGGCAACAAAATTCTAACCCAATTGTTCCAGCGGGAGAGGTTAAAAAACAAGAGAATAACAAACCAACCCTTTTTAGCGTTAGACAAATAAAATCTATCATATAGCCAGTGATACTGTGAAAAGATTTTGTATAATACATTTTTTTCACATTTTAGTACACTTAAACCATTGGGTGTGGGTTAAATTAGGTAACTTCTACCTCAGATGAACGATATTGCATGACATATGACACAGTGTCATGATTTACTTAACAAAAAAAGCCAAAATGGAAAACCCATGTGTGAAAAAGTAACTACACCCTTACTGCTTCCATTGGAATTAGGGCAGGTGCTATTAATCAAATGCACGATGTCAAGGAGCAAAGATATCAGCAATGATGTTAGAGAAGCAATTGTTGCTGCCCAGCAATCTGGGAAGGGTTATAAGGTAATTTCCAAACAATTTAAAGTCCATCATTCTACGTTATTCAAAAGTGGAAAACTTTCAAGACAGTTGCCAATCTTCCTAGGAGGGGACATCCCAGCAAATTCACTCCAATGTCAGACCATGCAATGTTCAGAGAAATTGCAAAAAGCCCAAGAGACACAGTCTCTACAGTCCTTAGCATTTCCAATGCTAGAGTTCATGAGTACATTTAGAAAAAGACTGAACAAGTATGGTTTGTTTGGAAGGGTTGCCAGTAGAAAGCCTATTGTCTCTAAAAAGAACATGGCAGCACAGTTATAGTTTACAAAGTTGCATCTGAACAAACCACAAGACGTCTGAAAGAATTTCCTTTGGTCAGACAAGACCAAAGTGGAGATGTTTGGCCATAATGCACAGCTTATGCAGATAAAGCACACGTTTTGTGAACACCCAAACACAGCATATCAGTACAAACAGTTCATACTTCCAAGCACAGTGGTGGAGGGGTGAAGATTTGGGCTTGTTTAGCAGCCACAGGACCTGGGAACCTTGCGGTCATTGAGCCGACTATCAACTTCTTTGTATAGACAGTTAAAGCTTGGCCAAAATTGTGTCATACAACAAGACAATGATCCTAAGCACACCAGCAAATCTACACCAGAATGGCTTAAAAAATAACTCAATCAAGGTGTTGCAATGGCCCAGTCAAAGTCCAGACCTCAACCCGGTTAAAATGTTGTGGCGGGACCTTAAGAGAGCTGTACATAAGGAAGTGCCTGCAAAACTGAAAGAACTGAAGCAACATTGTAAAGAAGAGTGGGGCAAATTTCCTCTGCAACGATGTGAGAGACTGAAAAAGTTATACAGAAAACGATTACTTCAAGTTATTGCTGCTAAAGGTGGTTCTATAAGCTAAAATAACCTTCTCCATTTTGACTTTATTTTTGTTGAATAAATAATGACACAGCGTAATATGTCATGTGTTGTTGTTCATCTGAGGTTGTATTTACCTAATTGTACACCTGTTAAGAAACAATTTACATTGAGACCAGTAGCACCTTGTACTTTTAAGGCAAAATGTAAGCAAGGCCCGAGGGATATTGATTAACAAATGTGTCTTTGATGCTGGAAGTTTTTCTTATGACTTCTGTTATTCAATTCACACATTTGTCAATATGTCACTCTTATTTATTTACTTTTCTGTGCAAGACTAGGACATTTCATTGTCACGTAGCTGTGCATGAGCAAGTAGCTTTGTGTAATACAACCATTTTAAATACACTTAACAGGGTACAAATATGAGATGATTAGCAAGGGGTTCCTCAGCATTTTGGGTTAAGTCACTGAGTCAGGTTGCCTTTCACACACTGCAACTATCAGCCACAATTGTACAATACTTAAATGGTAAGGTCTCACACAAGCTTCCCAAGTGTCCCTAATTTAAATGCCCTCTTCCTCTTAAATCCCATGCAACCCAAATTTTGTACAAAAGCAGCAACAATGTACAGATGACCTGCACTCGTCTACTACTTTGCGAGATACAGATTTGCCCACATTTAGACAAAAAAAAAGACCGAGGCACAACAAAGTACCTTGGTATGGTTACTCATAGCCTACATTTTATACATTGCTTTTCCTCCTTTGTATCAGCTAAGAATGGTTAATAATATGGATCCATGCAGTAAACATGAAAAATTACTATTATTATTTATTTATATAGCATCATCATAATCTGAAGCGCTGTACAATGAGAAACAAAGACTTTAATAATAGATAAAACCTATTCAGTTTGTCCATATTTTGTAATGCTGTAAACCCTATTCTTTTCTTGGTCATGTATATATTGTCTTATTCCTGTTGCACTCATGTTTAAATACACTCACTGTATTAACCTCAATAAATTGAATGATCATTTCTACATGCGGAAGGAACTACAGAATTTGTTAGTGCTCTATAAATAAAATGTACTTTACTTTTTTTGTTTTATTAAATACCCTACTCCAAACCTTTCTAGATATTCTGGAACTCACAGGTGTTGATCATTTTCTCTTAGGGGAATCACTTAAAGGAACGATCAGAAAAAGATGGACAGGTTTTTCGCAAAGCATTTGTTTTGATTTAGGTAGTAAACATTAGAGAGATTAAAATGAGATTTTCAATATCAGAATGGCAGAGGGTCGAGCAAAACGGTGGAGTGGTAAAACATCAAAAACAAATTCATGGAAACACATGGTAAGTCATTCTGGCAGTCACTGGGTTAAGCCCATCATCTATTAAAGTATTAGCACGTTGACTGTAACCTAGATTGACCTTAGTGGTTGTGTTTAGTTCTGTAATGCGGACTTGGTAGCTGGGTAGAGAATAAGCTTATTTTAAAGACAAGAACCAATCACAGGCTACAATCGGGAAAAAAAACCCTGTGTCACACTGTATCTGTGTAGAAAAATAGGAATCGCTGATAGTAATACATGCCATAGGTTAAAGAAGGCACTAAATCCTTTCTCACTGGATGATGACAAGCCTGGTTTGGATATAAACAAATGTGATCACATTTTGTAAACAACTTGACAATAAGCTCCGGGGACATGCAACAATAAAAATAGGCAGGCGTACTTAGGATATAGATAAGGAAAATTAGAACATGCTGCTTGAAAGCTTGTAACCAGATGGGCTGACTGAGAATGTATCATGTATGCTTTATGCGTGGAAAGATTTTATCTTTTCAAATATATGGTGACTTGTGGTCCCAATTCTAATTTAGCTATAGAATTTACTTATGTGTAACCATATTATGGAGTGTTCTATACTGTATTTTTTTCATCTTTTTCATTTTTTGTTTTTCTTACACGTACGTTTTGCAGCTTAATTATATGTATATATGTATGAATGGAATTATCAGCCTTTATACACTCTGTGGATGCAATACCACTGGTCTCAAGATTTGGCTATTTTTACACACATTTATACAAGAGATGCACCACTTGATGTTTGTGTACCTTCTCATTCATCTGCTTTTTGACATGTCTACTTCAGAACATTTGGTTGTAAAATGTTTGTACATTGACGTAATCACAATTCGCTCCTTGTGGCTCCTTTTTAAATAATTTCCATCGATTCAGTGGCTTTGAAATCAACATAAGCGATGGCAAAGAGATATGCACTAAACTCATGTGGGAGGAATTTACGTTTGCTGTGGGTAGAAGCAGTTTCTAGAAATCGCCTGGTGTCAAGCTCACGTATGTGTTCCACAGCCATCTGATTGCCCATCCAGGTAGTGACCATAGTCAACATTACTGAAGATCTTGGAGCAAACTAGATGAAGTGCCTTTGGGTTAGCTTGCCTGCAGTGCAACTATCTGCCCCAGATAGTTGTGCCTCCCACATTACATACCTGAGAATTTACTGCCAGTTATTCAGCACCTATGTAGCAACTTGTCTCCTGGATTACTGACTTTTTGCCTTGGCTACCCATTCTCAAACCTCAGCCACCTGCTCTGACAATCAGACTGTTATTTGACTTAACTTCATACCTGATTCTTTTGTACATATATTCTGTTGTCTATGACCCTAAGAAAGTGATGTGCACCCTACCCCGGAGCTTCAGAGCAACTCTGGCTGAGTCCTCACCACCCTAACACCGGGGTTCCACCAGCTGTCCAGAATAGAGTTTCCTTGGTTTCAGCAGATCTTATGTTAGGAGGACAGCTTGCAACAGTTATCTAAGGATGATTAATTAGTCTAAACATTTACATCATTTTCTGTGGGGCTTTCATTATGTCACTATTAACAAAATTAATATTATTATTATTATTATTGATTTATAAATCTTTATCATATTTTGTAGCACAGTCAAATCAGTAAACGGGACATAACAGTGCATAAGATAACAATTTACACTTACTAAACAAAGTTGGGCCCTTCCACTGTAAGAAGGAAAAAAGAAAATAAATGTAGCATGATAAAAAAATACATAACAATTAAACATCTTGCAATAATCCTCTAGTACAAATCTTGCTCAAAACAAATTATATACCAGTAATTTTTTTTTCTTCTCAAATATTTGTTGTTTTTAAAAAAAACAACAAAAAAAAACATCTGTGCTACAATGGAAAAATAATGTTAGTGTCTTTTATTTCAGGGAATTGTAGTTTTTTCAACAATAGTCTGATTACAGCATCTTTTCTATCTGCATGAGAAAGGTTCTTAGATGGCAAAGCTCATCAGAAGAACAAAGAAAACTGTGAGTATCAGCCTCATTGTCTTGAAATACCATGTATTTTACAATACAATAAAATACAATGTTCCTTTAGACATAATCTTTTAATCTGGGGATTTTGAGCATTTCTGATTACTTTAAATATGACTGGGGAAATTATTCTGTACGCCATTCCCATCACTGTATATGGTAGTCAACCTCAACTCAGTTCCTCCTGTCTCCCCCCCCCCCCCCCGTGCCCCACTTACCGGTACTTCTGAGTCCCCGGTGTGTAGCCGGGGCAGCGTGTAGATGTCTATGCAAAATAGGTGCCGCACCGGTGTGGGGAACTCTGATCTCTGACAGTCGGGGAAGGTCTGCGCGATGGACGCAGACAACCCCCGCTGCTAGCCACGCCTCCTTCCGGCTGCAGCGTAAGTGCGTGGGATCTACACGCTGCCCCGGCTACATGACAGGGAAGCCAGAAGCACCGGTAAGTTTGGGGGGGGGGGCGGGGGAGCGCTAAATGGGGGGCATAAGGCATTTCTGGAGGCAGAGTGCTCTGTGAAATGCCTTTTAACCCCCTTAATGCCACTCTGCCTCCAGAAATGCCTTTTTAACCCTTTATACGCCACTCTGCCTCCTGAATGCCTTAAACCTCCCTATATGCCACTCTTCCCCATAATATGCCTTTTAACCCTCTAAATGCCAGAGTGGCATATAGGGGTATAATGCATTTCTGGAGGCAGAGTGGCACATAGGGGGTCAAAAGGCATATCATGGGGCACAGTGGCATATAGGGTTAAAAGGCATATCATGGGGCACAGTGGCATTTAGAGGGTTAAAAGGCATATTATGGGGCACAGTGGCATATAGGGGGTATAAGGCATTTCTGGGGCAGATGTGCACAACTGGGGGGCAGGTTGGAAAATAGAAGGAAATAAAACCAAAATATTTTTGTCAATCATAGCTTTTATTTTAAAAAAAAATACATTTACTGGTAAAACTTTTTTCCTATAGGGTCGTCTTATATTCAGGCTTTTTCTTTTTTTCCTAAATTAATATTCAGATTTGCAGCATGAAACAGGAGCGCCTAGGTGCTGAGCATGGGGTTGTAGTAATTGGCAGCTAGTATTTTTCATTGCGGGACCTGGGACAAAGGATAGGTCTCCTATTTATAGGACTGTTCCAGGCAATCCTGGACAGGTAGTCTACTTACTTGCTACAACTTGACCATGTAATGACCACCTATGACCAAGTCCAACAATATGGATGAAATGCGTCTACTGCTCTATTGAAGAATTTTGTTTTGGGGGTTTTGTCCTGTGTTTTGGAGGAATTTGTTTTAAATTTTGAATTTACTAATAAAGGTGAAGTTTTACTACCACGGATGGTCCCTCTCACTGCCTTTCATTTGTAACCGGGAATACACCTATATGCTTGTTTGTGACTTTCTTGCTTTTTTCCTTTTTTTATGTTAATCAGCAAGACGTGAGATGGAGATTTTACCAATTTGTTTGTGATTTGCTGATAGAACATACGCTACAACATGTTATTTAGATAATCCAGAATATGACTTTTAAAAATTTAACTCCACTTTATTAAGAATTCCTCTTAAACAGATTTTGCCAATATTTTGACCATGGTTTTAGAACTGTCATCAAGTGTCTTTCTTTAACAATAAACATTGATTCTCTTGTAAACTAAGTTGAGAACCTGATTTAGTGCTGAATTTACTTAAGTATATTTTTTCAAGGACTGTGATTACACAGCTGGGTTAAAGTTTTAAGGAAATCCAATGAAAACAAAGAATAATACATCTCACAGAAAGTGGGGAAGTCAGAGCAAAACTCAGAAAAATGCTACTGGAAAACATTACAACATTTTTTTTAATAATTATACACAAAGGTAATCCATGCCCCCCAACTGTCCCAATTTGAGCGGGACAGTCCCGATTTTGGGTCTCTGTCCCGCCTATCCCTACCTTTGTCCCGCTTTGCAGGGGCAGAGGTAGGGTGAGGCGAGAGCCGTTCTCACCTCAGGCGCAGCTGCGGAGGGGCGCACAGCCGCCCAATCAGTAGCCGCAGCCTGAAGGACTAGTTGGGAGATCACAATCTCCCTCTAGTTGGCTCAACATTAGGGAGCACGAGGTCTGTCACTTACTGCCTTCATCACTACTAGCCGGCAAATAATGCAGAGCGCGGGGATATGATGTCACTACGTCCGGTTAGGTGGCATGCTGTCACCCAGACCATAGCATGGTAAAGCTGTTATGATACAGGTGAGCTATATAAACTCGCTTTCGAACAGACCCAGATAGATCTGCTTGTACAGCTGTGCAGGCAGCCATTTATCAGCTGCTAGCCTTAAATTGCCAGGACCAATTTTCACAGCTGTTCCTATTTTGGACCCTTCGCTGTATGCCCCTGGCCAACCACAGATGTCTCTGTTATCATCTCACTGGTTCACCTGTGTGTTGCGACAAGCAAAAGGGAGCTGCTGCCTGCTATTGGACTTTAGATAACTGACAATCGGACAAATTTTTATACAAATAGCTATGAACAAGATATCACGTTACCAAAAAGACCTTAGTAAAAGACTGTACATCTCTAACCTCACTCCTAAAACATGTGTCCCTCTATGGCAATTCTGAAATGTTTTGGTATGTTTGTGTTGGAAACATTGTGTCATCCATATGGTCAGAAAACCTGGTCTGTTAGTGCCCTAATGCACAATGTTTATGCCACATGCCCCAGCACCTTTGGTAACCAAGGCTACGAATTAGGCTACAAAGAAGAGTTTAGAACAGAATAAAGACACAAGCTTATTAGCTGAATGAGCTTAATGTAATTACATAAAATGTATTTTTAGAATAATCCAATATATGAAGTATCCTATTTTACTCAGTAGAACTTCACATTGTAGAATAGTCTACAATGACCCACACAGAATTTGTGGTCACTAGAATTCCACAGTCAAAATAACTATGTATGCTGCATAAATTATAATTAATTTTTACTTCGATTAACATCCTAGCCATTTAACACAGCTAATTGAATGGCAGTATACATTTCATCTACCAGCGTTTTTATAGGTACCGATATCCAAGTGAAGACAGAAAAATATTAGTGTAGCCATTCGAGGAAGTTTTTTTTGTCATTTTACCATATGTTTTATTAAACTATGATCCCCCTTTTCCAAATTGGGTGTTACCACACATATTATACATTGATTCCTTCAGGGCCTTCTTTTAAAATCATAGAAATACATAAAACATAATAATTATTAGTGCTAATATGTAAAAAAAAAAAAAAGAGCCCAGCAGGTGTCAATAATGGGGCATTCAGGTTATAATGATGCAAACTCCAGTAGTCCAGTGAGCTAGGGAATGGCATCTGTTAGGAAGTAGACACCAAAGCTAGAACAAACAACCAAGGGACACATCATGCTTACTTCCCTTAGCAATCGGAAGATGTCCAGCAGCCCCATAAGCTCAGCATTGGAAGAAAACAGTGGGACCCTGGTGCACCCATGTCCAGAGAGGTCTGGTCAGAAGTGATCAGAAGTGGACTTCATGGAAGACTTGTGGGCAAAACAGTATACCTCCAATATGAAAAACAATTCCAAGCTTTTCATGAAAAACAGAAACTGGGGTGCAGAAAAATGGGTGCAGGTGCTCTGGACTGATGAGTCAAAATTTTTAATATTTGACTGTGTGGTTGCATTATAATTTTTCTGATGAACGGCTGGAGAGTAGTACAAGAATGAGTGCTGAATTTTTGCAAATGGAGTTGGGGATTTGGTCAGAATTAATGTTCTCCTCAATGGTGAGAAGTAGAAGCAGATATTTATACATCAAACAGCACCATCAGGGAGGCATCTGATTGGTCCCACGTTTATTCTGAAGAATAACAATAACCCCAAACATGCAGTTAAAGTTATAAAGAACTATTTTCAGTGGAAAAGAAAAACAAGAAGTCCTGTAGGTGATGGTATGGCCCCCACAGAGCCCTGATCTCCATACCAGGGAACTCTCCGGGTTTGACCCAGAGATTACCGGGTGAGCGCTGCTCCTCCGGTTCTCCGGGTCAAGACCCGAATCCTCCGGGTCGCGGGGTCTTGACACGTCCCGCTCCCCGCCCATTTTTTCCTTTAATTGGGGGTGTTTCCCCCTGCCTTCAGTGGGAACTCCCCCGACATCTGCGGAAACTCCCCCGACATCAGTGTGCAGTCCTGGCCGCGACCTGCAAGGGAAGGCTCTGGGTAGCCGGAGCGGAGAAGTTCCCAGGTATGCTGATCTCAATATCATTGAATCTGTCAGGAATTACATGAAAAGAGAGAAACAGCTGAGGTTGTTTAACCCCTTAACGACAATCCACGTACATGTAGGGGCTGCCGTTAAATAGCTGAATCGCGGCATTTTCACCGCGATCGGCGGCTTTGCAGCATCCACGGAAGCCTCACAAGTGAGGCTGACCGTGGATCCGGGCCGCCGCCGCACCGATCATCAAAGATCGCAGCGGCGGCGGGCTAAAACAGCTTAGGAAGCGATCGGAATCGCTTCCTAAGCATAAACTGTGTTGCTGACATGCCTCGATAGCCTTGTGATTGCTCCGAAGAGCCGTCATTTACAGGATGGCATCAACAATAGATATGAGTTCACAGAGGGTCTATCCAGACCCTCTTGAGAACTCTCGAGCTCCTCCTGCAGGTTGAATGCAGGTACTGCATCCAACCATGCAAGGTCAATGGAGCCCAGCTCACTAATCAGAGTGATTAGTAAAAAAAAAAATAAAAAAAAATATTGTTCCAAAAATTTAAAAAAATATGGTAACATGTAAAAATCCACACTGTCGCCAAAAAAAAAAAAAAAAGTTTTTAATAAGCAAGTCCTACAATTCTTTATCTTTACACAAATTCCAGCATGGAAAGAGTTAAAATATTGGCATTATAAATGCCCATAGGGTGTCTCATAATAAAAAATGTATGATTTGATGGGGTAAATTGAATTGGCCGGGTTCAAAAATGTCCCAAATATGGGACATGGGGGCAGTAGGATCAGATGTCTAAATGGCAAAAAAATACACACCTCACAAAGGCGGCCTTTTACCTCCCAAATAACCCAACAAACCCATGCATGTGGGGTATCACTGCGCTCAGGAGATGTTACTGAACACATATTGCGGTGTTGTTTGACACGAACATATACCACGAGCGGTAAATTTATACCTCAAGTACAACGTGTGTGAAAATTTTTTTAAAAAAATTTACTACCATAAAGTTTCACAAAGGCTGGTGGTAAAATCAGTGCATGGAAAGAGTTAAAATATCAGCATTTCAAAAACCTTGGGGTGTCTAGTTTTTATATATATATATATATGATTTGATGGGGTAAATTGCGTTGGCCACCTTCAAAGATACCCGACATGGCACATGGGGGGAAGAATTACCAGATTTGGAAAAAATGGTTTTGAAATAGCAAAACGCTACCTGTAATTGCCCCATAACGTGCAGAAAAAAGCAAAAAAACATAAAAACATTGGGTATTTCTAAACTCAGGACAAATAGTAGAATCTATTTAGCAGGTTTTTTCATTAGTTTTTTGCAGATGAGTAAAAGTTTTTTAATTAAAAAGTGAGAAAAAGTAATTTTTTAACCAACAATACCCATATTTTATCATTTTTTTCATAGTAAATTAGGTGATATGATAAAATAAATGGTATCTAAAGAAAGCCCTGTTTGTCCTGAAAAACACAATATATAATATGTGTGGGAGCATGAAATGAGAAAGCAGAAAATCACAGCTAAACAGCAACACTGAAAAATGTTAAAAGAGCCATTGTCCCACAATATACTACGAGTAATAACCCCAATTGTCCTTAAGGGGTTAAATCCCCAAACAAACTGTAGTTAGTTCTCACAATTGTTCTCACAACAACCTACCTGTCTAGTACCTAAATAAATTGATAACTGTTTTGAATGCAAAGGGTGGTCACACAAATTATTGATATGATTTAGATTTTTCTTCTGTTCACTCAAGGGACCTATGAGGTCTTAAATCATTATATCGCTATATGTCTTTATCTGAGAAAATGCCTATTTGCTTTCACCAAAATACAGTACTTAAGCATAATGTTTGTTCAGTGTATATTAGTAGGCTTGGATTTGGTTAATTTCTCATTGTCATGAGTAAATTATGTTATCTGGAGATAAATATTAGTAACTGCCAAATACTTTTCCTTAATTCTCTGGATCCTACCTTGATTCTATTGTGGATCACGTTTCTTTGGTTTTCTAAACTTATGTATCTGATGTGGCTTGCTGCTCTTTGGGTGGTCCCTTAGCAGCCTTATTTAAGTCATTGTTTTCCTAGCTGCTGCTTTTGGTCTATGGAAAAGGTCACTCATCTCTCTTAATCACGTGATGTCTTTTCCTTTTAATTATTCAGATTATAAACGCTTACTAAGATCTGAATAGTGCTGACATGATAATTTCATATAATTATGAAAGTGTCTGAGCCAGTATTGTTCTGTACATTGGTTTTACTTTATGTATGTGCATTTGTGGCTACATATTAAATGCTCTAGTGACATTTAATTTGTTCAAATTTGGGGGGGAAGTTTACGTAGAACATAAACTATAAAACGGGTCTTGTGAATGCCAGTTATTGTGCGAGCATTTTTTTTATATATGCCACTTTTACCTGATGAACACAACTAACTCCAGATGTATATACAGCGGCAAGTCCGGCAGGGCAGCAGCCTCCTGTATGACCAGGGGCATCTGTTGCAGGTGTGCTGCTGCTCAATGACTTGGTTTGGGAGTTCTTAGATCTTGCATGTATTGCATTTACACTATGGGGCGTTTGTGCTTAGCTGGCAGAGCTTTCACAGTGTCTTTTGCCTGCACATCTTGTGCCCTAAATGGATTGCAAGGCTATGATGTTATGTCTTGTTGCTCAGTACAATGGATGCATGGTGGCAAGAAGTGGAGACCGTCCTGCAGGTAGATCATGATATTCTGCCCTGGGACAGGCCCATAGTGACACCCTATATAAACATATCACTGACTGACTCCACAGGAGTAAAGTAACCCAGGGCCAGCCGGTCTATGGCTGGCTGAGCAGCAGTGGGGCCGTGTTGATTTCTATGCTGCCCAATGGCCTAATAGGGCCCACAGCTTACTGCTGTGGAGCTTGCACACTGTGCGAGAAAACGTTCCTTTCCCACCCACATTTTTGCTTCCCCGGGGAGGGAAAATAAAGTTTCCTCGCACAGTGTGAAGTTGAACGCCATAACGGTGAGGTAAGTGGGTCCAGGAGGGTGAATGGGCGAGTGCATGAATGTAGAAGTGTTTAGGGAACGAAATGGGACAGGCAGGCTGTTAAGGGGTCAGTGGTGCCACAGACAGGCTGTTTGAGGGGGAAGAGGTGGCACAGGCAGGTTGTTTGGGGGCACAGACATGCTGTTAAGGGACAAAGATGGCACAGGCAAGCTGCTTGGGGTCAATGACAAGCTGGTTGGGGCCAAAGATAGCACAGACATGTTTGGGGCACAGACAAGGTGTTTGGCACAAATATGGCACCGTGGGACAGGTTGCTTGTGAAATTGGGGTGCCCCAGGGAAATTTTCGGCCCTGGTGTGGCTTGTCGGTACATGAGCTCGACCATGCAACAATATATATGGGGCTGGTATCCAAATATTTCCAGGGCTATTTTTCATTCCCAGTCCAGACCTACCCAAGGGAGTGGAACTACCAAGAATTATGTCCCAGATGGTAGCCAAAAAAATCTCCCTAATATATCCCCTACTTTCTGGGGAATGGGGGGGCTCTTGTAGAAATAAGAAGCATGCACAACTTGTACCCACATTCCATAAAAAGTTTGAAACACAAGTTTCAAAACAAAGGCTACTTCCACCATTTAATATATATTTAACAAATGAGCACATTTTTATAAGAAAGAGGTGTTTAACCAAATAACTTGTTGACAATGTGTATGAAAAGGTGTAGAGGAAATGCATTGGGATTTTTGACATCCTTCTCTCCATAAGTCTGCCTCTAACAGAGCTTCGACTCCCATGTTGCAGCAATGTTTAGAAGAATGGTGCTTGTTTTGTTGGTGTTAGTCAACATCATACGGTATATATATTCTAGAATATATTTTTGTGTGAATGTAGTAAATCTGGCAAAATATTGCTCCTGTTCTGTTTGAAACCAGAATACTTTATATCTACACACAGTGACACTAGGGGCTTGCCTAGGTGGCCAAAGTGTGGAAGTGGATAATCTGCCAGGATACCGCCACCAGCTGCATATGAGTAGCTGCACTGTGCAGGAAGGTGGCTGCCCAGTGGGGTCATCTCATCTGACCCTGCATTACGAGTGCAGTATAGTATGTGTACATATGCACACATAGGAGCCCCCAATGATCTTAATCTGGTATTGCCAGTATATGCATTAGTATTACGATAATACTGATACAAGCAGACCAAATCACTTAAATTGCAAATTAAAACAACAGTGATTATTGACTTATTAGGGCTTACTCACTAAAGGCAGACTTATCAGGAGAGCTGTGGTTTTAACTCCCTCACTTCCCTATTTATTGTGAAGGACACTGGCAGTTTTCTCCAGCTAGAAGGGTTGTGTTGGCCCTGTCAGTCTTGACCTACTCTACTGATTATACACTAGGTTGCTGTGCCCTGCCTCTCTAATCCTTTATAAGACTATAACATGATCACTTTACAGTTTTCATGGCTTCCTAGTAAAATATAAACCAGATTCCACTTCAAGACTATTTCATTATACCATATCTCCATATCTCACGATCCCTAACTCACCTGTACCATCTCGCACTCGAAGCATGTCTATCTATTCAAACTAACCAAATATCATCAAATCCTAATGGCCCACTTAAATCAGCCAAGATCAGACAAATCCTGGTCCAGACCCCTAAATATTATTATAATGGGTCACATTTTTCACAATATAAAATACACCTCATAGGTGGTTTGAAACTAATGTTACATCTGAGGTGGCTATTTGTTTATTTTCACTCCTTAATTCATCATACATTATTTAAAAATCTTTCAGTCAAAACCCTTTGAAAAAAAGGTTGAATGTCAATAAACCTGCTTTACGGGACGTTTTTATAAGTAAGGTATTCCAAAGAAAAAAAATAGAAACATACACTAATCATCCATAACATTATCACATCTACCTAATAAACGTTGGAAGCATAGCATTGTCTTGTTATGCTGAGGGGGACATTTTGGACAATGCAATGCTTCCAACTGTGAGTTGAGTTTGGTGTGAAGGAAGTCAAGTCCTGAGCTTTACTCCATTGAACACTTTGGGATGAATGGTAGTGCCGATTGTGAGCCAGACCTTCTTGTCCAACATCCGTGCCTGACCTCACAAATGCTCTTTTGGCTGGGCACTAATTCCCACAGAAACACTCCAATATTTTGTGGAAACTCTTCCAAGAAGAGTGATGGCTGTTATAGCTGCAATGGGGGATCAACTGCATATTAATGCCCATGGTTTTGGAATGATATGTCCAACAAATTCATATAGGTGTGACGGGCATGCTTTTGGTCATATGGTATAAAATGTTTTTTGGAGGTTTTTTTTACCCTTCGTGACCAAGGCTGTTGTAACATTTTTGTGGTACTTGTGTATAGCTACAATGTCTTCTCTCTTGTTTAGTGTACCCACACAAGTTATATATTGTATATTGTTTTTTCAGAACAAGAAGGTTTTTTAAAAAAAAATACAATGTTGTTGATCGTATCATCTTATTTCCTATATATAAAAAAAATTGTTAAAACAAACTCACTTTTGTTTGAAAAATCTTTTACTGATCTACAAAAGCTAATGAAAAAAAACAGCTAAATAGATTATACTATTTGTCCTGAGTTTAGAAATACCCAATGTTTTCATGTTTTCTTTTGCAAGTTATAGGGCAATAAGTACATGTAGCCTTTTGCTATTTCAAAACCATTTTTTCCAAGTCTGTTAATCCTGTCCCCATGTACTATTTGGGACATATTTTCCATGCACTAATTCTACCACCAGCATTTGTCAAACTTTGTGGTAGTCATTTATTTTGTATTAAGTATTTACTTAACTGAGGAATTGGTCACAGATTCTCAAGAAAACTTATCATTAGCTCCTTGATCAAAGAAGGCTCCTTCCTGTTTCCACATAAGACTAGTAAAATCTACAAAAACTTAGCAAACCTGTGAAAGGTTTGTAGATCCAACAACATCCACATGTCTGGAATTCAGATTTTATGGCCTCAAAACTTTTTGGGCAAAATCATTGGCGTTAACTGGCTGCCATCTTTAACACAGAGAAAAAAGGGTAGACTTTTCCACATTACTTTTCTACTTTTTCCTTTTTGGATATTGAAACCATAATTTATCCAGGAAGTGTCTCCTCTGCAATCTTCACTACTTTAAAATACACTTTTTTTATCTTTATTCCCAACATTTACACATTTGTATTTCCTTTACAGCAATAGAGGGAACAAAAAGTTTAATATAACTATAACATATTTAAACATTACCTGATAGGATCCGCTATATAAAAGTAAGCCACATACAAATATTCCCACTGCCATATCTTTACATGCATACCAATACACATTTCTTAGTTATAGTAAAACCTGCCTATTCTTTTGCAGTTTAGGACTACATATCAAGTGGCCCACCCACACTTCGGGAAGCCCTGATACCGAACACTCATAACTAGTAAGGTAAAGCCCCAAGGTGCAGGGTATAAGAGGGATATTTGGTAAAATATCAGAAAATTATTTTTGTTTTTGTCTTTATAACTAAGTAGACATGAAACTGTCTCTAAGCTGTTACAGTGTTTTCATGTTTCCACCACTATGTAAATACCAAGAATTTATGAAATTAAATACTCTGTGTTTCCAAATTGCTGTAACTTAGTATACATCATCATGGCACTTGTAAAAGAAAGTAAACAGTTGTATTTTGAATGTAACCACGGGGATCTCCTTCAAACAGTTTGATCAATCGATGGTCTTCAATGATTATGGTGTAAACTGTTCTCTTTGCTAATGGGATATGTTTGCCCTCTCTAGATTTTACCCTTCTGAAACCCTTTTATGGGCCTTTATAAAATACCGTATTTGCTCAATTATAAGATGACCCTGATTATAAGACGACCCCCCCAAAATTTGAATATTAATTTATAAGAAAAAGAAAAAGCCTAAATATATGACTACCCTATAAGAAAAATGTTTTATTAGTAAATATTAATTCACGTGCAAACTATTTTTTCACATTTAATAAAAACTATGATTGAGAAAAATGCATTTTTTGCTTTTATTTCCTTTTATTTGCCAACCTGCACCCAGTTATACACATCTGCCCCATGGCTTGCTACTCTGCCCCCAGACATGCCTTATACCCCCTATATGCCACTCTGCCTACCTTATATGCCACTTTGCTTCCCCTACATGCCACTCCACACCCAATATTATTTATACCCCCTATATGCTATGACCCCCAGATATGCCTTATACCCCCCATTTGCCACTTTGCCTCCCTGATATGCCTTATACCTCCTATTTACCACTCTGCCCCCAGATATGCCTTATTCCCCCCATTTGTCAATCTGCCCCCCCAATATACCTTATACCACCTTATATGCCCCCCAACTTACTGATGCATTCCTAGACTTGTCCCCCGTGCTCCAGAATCCCTGGCCTCAAGTAGGGGCAGCCGGTGGACGTCTGCCAGATGACTGAGCACCAGTGGCGTCGCTACAGAGGGGGCAATTTCCCCCCCTAGGTTATTCCTTGCCCCTCCTGTTGCCCCCCCCGCCGAATTTCAAAACTGCCGACTGCCTACCGGGAAGCTGGGAGATTTCCCGGTGGACCGGCTGATCTGGGGACCGGTGGATCAATGATGCCTTTGACAGCTGCTACGCTGAGGCTCTTCATCCCGCCCCCCTTTAAGACGAGACGTGACGCTTGTGGGGGGCGGACTCACACGGTCATCGGAGCTCCTCGTGTGCAGTGAGTTCCGAGTGCAGAGCAGGCAGGCAAAGAAGTCAGCCGGGAAACGAAGAATCAATATGGTCAGGGCCGGCCCTATAATGGGGCAGACTGGGGCAATTGCCCCAGGCGGCACTTTAGAAGGGGCGGCACTTTGCCGCCCCAAGCGCTTTTTTTTTTTGTTTTTTTTTGAAGCGGAGGAGAGAGAGAGGGGCACCGAGTGGTTTTCGCTTACCCGCTCGGCGCCCCTCTCTCTCTCCTCTGCGGCGAGTCTCCCTGTTCGGTCCCGGTGCCGGCTTGTAATGCAGAGCGCCGGAAGTGACGTCAATTTCCGGCGCTCAGCATTACAAGCCGGCACCGTGGCAGAGCAGGGAGACTCGCCGCAGGACTGTTTAAAGGTAAGTACCGGGGGGGGGGATCGTAGATTATGGCGTCGGCGAAGTTTAAAATGCCGCCCCCGGGGGGGGCGGCTTTTTAAACTTCGCCCCAGGCGGCGTTAAGTCTTCGGCCGGCCCTGAATATGGTATTAGTAAAATTGTTGCTGGTGGGACTCTAATCAATGTGGAGTGAACATATATTAAATCTAAATAACATACTAAAGTAGGCTGGCTGGGGGGGCATAAGTGCGCAAGGCAGTGGGGGTAACAGTAAGCAAGAGAGGGTTGAGCGGGGCATCATATATAAAGCAATACTAAAGGGATTCCTTGCTAGGGGCATAAACACAATTGTGTAGGGGCACAACTACACAATAGAGGCAACATACAAGTGTGTGGGAGAATTAAAACATAATGGGGGGTTGGGAGGAGCATCACATAAATCAATACATAATTGGGGCATAAATAAACAATGTGGGGCTGGCTGGATGGCACAAATATAAGGGGGTGGGACAGTGTGGGCATCAATAAACAAGTAGGGGCTGGCTGGTGGCATATCACATAAATCAATACTAAAGGGTGGCTGGCAGGGACATCAATACACAAGTGGATATCACGTGACTAAATGCATCCTGGTACTGTTGAGTAAAATTTTGCTTTTTTTTGCTGGAAGCACTAAGTTATGTGACACAAAAGCAGGCACAGAAGATGGGGTGGGGACCTTCTTAAAAGTTGTTTGTAATATGATCAGACCTTCAGTGTCAGACATGTAATATATTATCAACCAACTGCTTTGGTGGTAGATGACATGGGGTTCAAACTGGGCTGGGGGAAGGGGGTGGCTAGCGATGGGGATGGCTGGAACTGAGCCCAGCAGGTGCATGACCAGACCCAGGAGGGATGTGGTTGGGGAGAGGAACACTGCCCACCTTACCTAAACAGCCAACCAAAAGTTTCATATTCTCCCCCTGCTCCCCATATACATAGTGAGAAGGGAGGGAGAGGGGGGTAGATAGTCAGAAAGGGGTAGAGGGGGTAGATAGTGAGAAAGGGGGTAGCAAGAATATTGAAATAAATAAAGAGTGAGATAGAGAATAAATGAATTAGTGTGTGGATAAACTCTGTGAAAGAGGGAGAGAATGAATGAATTAATGTGCGGATGAATTGTCTGAATGAGGAAGAAGGAAATAATGTGTGGATGAATTGTCTGAATGAGGGAGAGTACTAATTAGTGTGTGGATGATTTGTCTGAATGAATGATTATGTTAATGAAAGTGTGAATAAGTGAGTGACTGACTGTAAAAGTGTTTGTGTGTATCATAGATGTATAATTGTGGAAGGGCAAAGATGGCACTAGCAGGATGTTTGAGTCTTGGGCACCAAGATAGTGCAGGTAGGGTGTTAATGGGACAAAGATGGCATATGATGGACTGTTTGGGGACAAAGTTGACTTGTGCTGGGCTATTTGTGGACAAAGATGGTAAATCTTATGTGTGTTATCTGGGTGCTGGTCAGGTTCTATGTGGGCAGTGTGGACTCCAGGGCTGGCTTTGGGGTGCGCAACCTGTGATCTATGCCTGTAATTTAGGGGGTTTTAAATATACCTTTAATGCCGTGTTTTTATGTGAATCCCAATTGAGCTATACCTGCAAAGCTGGGTTTGTGTGTTATTCTTCTGATCCATATCTGCTATGCTATGTTTCCATACATTATGTATTCCTGCAAATACAGGGTTTGTCTTATTCAGTTGATTAATACCTGCAATGATGTTTCCATGTATTTATTTGATCTATACCTGCAATGCTACGTTTCATATATTGTTATTGTATACCTGCAAATACAGGATTTGTATGTCTGATTCTGTTTTTTTTTATATATACCTTCAGTGCTGAGATCACAAGTGAATTTCAAATGATCTATACATGTAAAGCTGGGTTTGTGTGTTAATGTGTTCATCTATACCTGCTATCGGCAGCAGGGTCTAATATTTATATATACCGTATTGGCTCGGATATAGGCCGCCCCCGTATATAGGCCGTACCCTAAAAGTTTGGTGCTTTTTTAAAGAAAAAGTTTTTTTCTTTAAAAAAGCACCAAAAAAACATGCTGCCACTCTGTCCCCCCCCCCCCGAGATATGCTGCCACTGTCCTCCCTCCCCGAGATATGCTGTCACTGTCCTCCTCCCCCCCCGAGATATGCTGTCACTGTCCTCCTCCTCCTCCCCCCCGAGATATGCTGCCACTGTCCTCCTCCTCCCCCCCGAGATATGCTACCACTGTCCTCCTCCTCCCCCCGAGATATGCTGCCACTGTCCTCCTCCCCCCCCGAGATATTCTGTCACTGTCCTCCCCCCCGAGATATGCTACCACTGTCCGCCCCCCCCGAGATATGCTACCACTGTCCGTCCCCCCCCCGAGATATGCTACCACTGTCCCCCCCCCCCCGAGATATGCTACCACTGTCCGTCCCCCCCCCCCCCCCGAGATATGCTACCACTGTCCTCCTCTGCCCCCCGACTGACTTACCGGAGCAGACTCCCGGGTGTCTTGCGAGGCCGGCGGGGGACATCTACGCAATACGCGTATACAACTTCCGGTGCCGGATGTGCCGGCACCGGAAGTTGTATACGCGTATTGCGTAGATGTCCCCCGCCGGCCCCGCAAGACACGCGGGAGTCTGCTCCGGTAAGTCAGGCGGGGGGCCAGAGGTAAAACGCATCGTGCGGTTAGACAACCTCCCGTGCCGGCACCCCCCCCCGTGGGAAGTGCTGGCAGGGGAGGCTGTCTGAGCGTATCGGGGAGTAGGATGCAGGTCCCCTGCACCGCTGCGGGGGATCTGTATCCAAACCCCGCTGCCTGCCTGGCGCCCGGGACTGCATGTCCCGGGCGTCGGGGGCTAGACCCGAATATAGGCCGCACCCCCACTTTAAAGACTTAAAGTGGGGGAAAAAAGTGCGGCCTATATTCGAGCCAATACGGTATATGAGCAGCAGGGACTAATAATATATATCGGCAACTGGGGCTAATATTAATATATTTGGGCAGCAGGGGCTAATATTTATATATATATATATATATCAGCAGCAGGATCTAATATTTATATATATCGGCAGCAGGGTCTAATATTAACGAAACTGCCAGTTCAGCTGTAATTTTGAAATTATGTTTCAATCATAGTCTTTACTTCAAAGAGATAAGTACTCATTATGTAGTTAAAAATGCATGTCTAACGTATATGCGATGGGGCCATCACATAAATCAATAATAAAGGGAGGGGCTTGCTGGGGGCATTAATACAAATAGTGGTGGCTGGAGGCCGATCATACAATGGTGTGGGGGCATCACATTAATCTATACTAAAAGGGTGCTGGCTGGGGCATCAATACACAAGGGGCAAAAACACTAAGGGAGATATAAACGACAATGCAGTTTGAAAAATCCATCCTGTTGTAGATGACTGTGACGTAGTGTCCTACTGTTTGTGTGTTTTTGGTTATCAGTTTAGCAGAGCCTGTCCTGGGGTGTGTGTGTATAGGTGTTGGTGTGGCAGAGCCTGTCCTGGTGTGTGTTTGGGTGTTGGTGTGGCAGAGCCTGTCCTGGTGTGTGTGTTCGGGGGTGTCAGTGTGGCAGAGCCATTACTTTTGGCAATATATATATATATATATATATATGTTTTTTCAGTGGTATGATTTAATGGTGGAAATTATTAATGCCCCCCCCGTTTGACTGTGGTATCTTGTGTGCCCCCCCTATATATTGTTTCTAGAGTCGCCACTGCTGAGAACTAGAAGGTAACGTCACGCCGGTGCAAGTCAGTGGAGCCCAGCTTTCTAATCACAGTGTGATTAGTAAAAATAAATTAAAAAATAAAATAAAATTAATAATAATTAGAAAAAAATAGTAAAAAAAACAGTAAAATGTAAAAATAATTTCCCACTGATGTCACTATCAGGGGAACCTTCAAGTTGAAAAAAAAAAATGAGTTAAAATACTGGCATATTAAATGCCCATGGGGTGTCTACTTTAAAAAAATGTATGATTTGATGGGGTAAATTGAATTGGCCGGGTTCAACAATGTCCCAAATAACAGGGGGGGAAGGATGGCCACACATCTAATTTCCAATTAGAAAAATGCACACGTACCAAATGTGGCCTTTTCGTTCCCCCAAAAATGACAAACCCATGCATGTGGGGTATCACTGTGCTCAGGAGATGTTGCTGAACACATATTGGGGTGTCATGTGACAGCGGCATAAACCAGGAGCTGTAAATTCATACATAAAGTAGGTGTGTGGGGGAAAAATACACACAAAAAAATACTACTGCAAACTTTGAAAAAATTCTGGTGGTAAAATGTGTGAATGCAAAGAGTTAAAATACCAGCATTTAAAATACCCAGGGGTGACTAGTTTTCAAAAATATATGGCTTTATTGGGCACACTGAAATGGCCCGGCTCAAAGATGTACCAAATAGGGCATGGGCAGTGGATCCCCAAATGCCAAAGTTCAACAGTGAAAAATGCGCATGCCCCAAATGTGGCCCTTTTGCCCCCAAACAGCCAGGCAAAATCATTCATGTGAGGTATCGCTGTACTCAGGAGATGTTGCTAAACACATATTGGGGTGTTTTATGATAGTGACATATACCAGAACCTGTTTATTCATACCTAAAGTAAAATGTGTGTGAAAAAACAAATGCAAAAAAAATTATTACCATAAAGTTTGACAAAGGCTGATGGTAGAATTAGTGCTTGAAAAGGGTTAAAATACTAGCATTTGGAATACCCTGGGCTGTCTAGTTTTCAAAAATATATGACTTGATGGGATAAATTGCATTGGCCGGCTTCAAAGATACCCGAAATGGCACATGAGGGGAAGAATTACCAGATTTGGAAAAAATGGCTTTGAAACAGCAAAACGCTACCTGTACTTTTTGCCCCATAATGTGTAGAAAAAAGCAAAAAAACATAAAAACATTGGGTATTTCTAAACTCAGGACAAATAGTAGAATCTATTAAGCAGGTTTTTTCATTACCTTTTACAGATGAGTAAAATATTTTTCAACTAAAAGAAACAGTCATTTTTTTCTAAATTTTTCACCATATTTTATACTTTTTTTAATAGTAAATAATATGATACAATCAAAACAATGTCATCTAAAGAAAGCCCTTCTTGTCCTGAAAAAAACCAATATATAATGTGTGTGGGTTCAGTAAACGGGAAAGAAGAAAATTACAGCTAAACACGAGCAGCGCAGAAATCTTAAAACGGCCATTGTCACGAAGGGTACAAAAAGTAAAATCAGCCTTTGTCACGAAGGGGTTAAACAGGCACCTTTTGTTTACGCCGGCTGTTTGTATTATATTTTATTTATTGGCTTACCCATATATTATAACTAAAATTGTATTTTGCTTGAACTTAATTCTTTTTTTTTCACCCCAGTAATTTTGATAGCGCTACCACCCATGTGTTTCTATTGTACTCTATAGGTGTTTGTAGCAGCTTGGCCTTCTTTCTCTCTTTTCTATGATTTCACTGGCACAGGTCTATACTGAATTCCTGCATCGGGCTAGACATCGCTTAGAAGCTCACACAAGCTGTATCTTATGCCCTTAACAGCCACCAAGGGTAGAAAAGGTCTGCATGCCAGCAGATGGCATCATATTCTAAAGGCCAGCATCACGTGGAGCACAGACCACAAAGGAGCCACTAGTGGAGAGGTCTGTGCTAGTGGCTCCATAGAACCCATTGCACTGTAGGCTGTGGCTGTCCTCTCCAGCATTCCACTCTTTGGATGTCACCAATCTGAATTTACGATTTTTTCTGAGCGCGTGGGAAGCTGGGCCGGAAAAGAGAATTAGCATATATCATTACCCAATGTCCGTTTGTGTTTTATTGTCTGATTCTGTATTTGTGTACCTTTTGTGTACACTTAAAAAAGTCAGTAATTTTTTTTGTCGTGGAAGCCTGAGAAGGAAGCCTGTGGCAGAGCTTGCATTATCTAATCCAATTGTCTCCTTTCTCCCCAACATATCGTTAGAGGGGCTGCCTGAATCACAAAAGTGTATCAGATGCTCTTGTCAGACCGTGTGCTGTGGATGTAGTGGTTTCTGCTAGAATGTGTGTGGCGGATGTTAACTGGCTGTGTGTAGTGTGTGTTTTTGATACTAAAAGACAGTGTATGGTATATTAGCTGTGTGTTTCGGTTGTTGCTGCTGCCAGGCTGTGTGCAGTGTTTGTTGTTCCTGCTAGCCTGTGTGTGGATATTAGCAGGCTGTGTGCATCAGTTAATATTATCAGACTGTGTGCAGTGTGTATTGTGTCTAGTGGATGTAATTAGGCTGGGTATGCTGATTGTATTTGTCATGCTGTGTATAGTGCCTTGTTGCTGCCAGGCTGTGTGCAGCGTTTGTTGTTTCTGCAAGACTGGTTGTTGCGGATATTAGCAGGCTGTTTGCAGTGTGTGTTGTTATTACTGCCAGAGTATTGTGTGCAGAGGATATTAGCCAGCTGTGTTTTTTCTTTTGTTAGTCTGTGCTCAGTGTGTGTTGTTACAAGGTTGTGATGTGTGGATATTAGCTGGGTGTGATGTTGTCAGGCTGTGTGTAGTGTGTGAGTGATGGTGCGGCCAAGCAGGCAGTGGCTGGAGGTGGATGTTGTCAGGCTGTGTGCAGTTGTTGTTGTCAGGCTGTGTGTAGTGGATGTTGTTATGCTCAGTGCGCCTGCGCACTCCGGGTGCAGCCTCCGCTCCTCTCCAGTGAGCGCCGTGCGGGCTGCTGGCGGCTGCAGTGGGACCAGGTGCTGGATAGAGTCGGAGCGCCGCTGGGTGGGGACATATTTGCCTTTATACCTTAATGTGGCCACCTCTCCGGGCCCCTCGTCTCCCACAACCCGTATACCCCACTAGCAGTCCGACGCCCCCGCTGCACTAACCTTACCATGTCCCTCGCTCGATTCCACGCGTCTCTACGGCTGTAGGTGCCCTCACTCCACCCCTCCCCCGGCCGTCTTGCCCCAGTCATGTCCCTCCAGCAGGGGAAGACGACTCACTCGAGGTCGGTTTAAAGGCCTAGTCTGCAGAGCTTCTTCCGTCCTCCTGCTTCCACCCCTCCCCAACCTCCTCGCAGACTATACACACAGAGAAACACCGAGCCCCAGCATCAGCAATCATGGCAGAGGAGCAGCAACAACAAGCACCGAAAAAGCAGCGGCCTGAACAGCCCCAGCTGCCCGCCTCTGCACCAGGGGCACTGCCAGCCTTGGTGACAGGACTGCAAGGGACAGAAGCCAATGCACTGCAACAGAAAATCAAAAACTCCATCTGGTAAGCAGAATGCCCCCCCCAACCCCCCTATTCCCTGTCATTCATTCATCTGCCATTTTATCCTCAGCCCCTGGCATCTAAATATCTATACATTGTACAGAATATATGTCTGAAGCTGCAGATCCCGCAGAATGCGATCACATCCATTGTTCATTCCCACAAGCTGGGAAATGCAGTGTAAAAATAGGAGTAGGTCTGGTAGTGGCAGCTCAAGATGTGTTTTTTAGTGGAGGAGGGGCAGGTGAGATCTTTATTTTGCAGCTGCAAGGAAAGGATAACTGCTGGTGTATTGATCTTATGTGGTTATTATATATTCCGCTGTATGATATGGAATCAAATGCACCGCTGCAGCTTTCATTGCAGTATCTTTTTTTTGGGGGGGGGGGGGTTCTTTTGTCCCATAATTTGTTTCCGATCGCTTGATCGCACCGTTTTCTCTCCCCTGATAGGAGAATAAAATGCAGATTGCTGCGTTGCATTTGGTTTTCATTCACTGGCATCAGATTTTTTTTTGTAATAAGAATAACAAAGGTGGTGAGATGAATTCTCATGTGCTGAATGGCTGGCTGCTATTTTTTTTTCTTGCATCAGGTCACTAGACTGATGCCTTGTGGGAGTGTCTAATTCTGATGGATTAAAAAAAAAATCACACCTGTTTTCATGCCGCTATTTGCACAAATACCGCGTATACGATGTATTTTTAGCCGTTGCATTCGATTAACGTGTTTCTAAGAAGAAAGAGAGAGAAAAAAGATGTGATAGTATTTGTGTCTTATGCACCGTTTGCCACCGACGGCTTTTCATTCTAGCTTGCGCTGTGCTGGGTTGGAAAAATCAGCAGTAGATGCTGTTTACAATTACTCACTGTTGGTATCATGTCAAAATTCCTGGCAAAATGGCTACTGAGTGAAAAGCCTGTTTGTTAAAGAGTAGCCTTTTCACGATCGTGGCAATCCACGTTGCATAATTTGACATCGGATAGCAGAAAGCATTTTTTTGTTTGTTTTTATTTTATCAATAAAGGACAATGTTTTTTCCCGTATTTGGTATCATGAATGATCTTGTGCTTTAGCTTTTTTTATTCTGTGTACCATTGAATCACGTTTGACAGCGGTCAGGCTTTGGATGCCATGCATAAATTATGTTATGTTCTAATGCGGTATAAGACCGTATGGGTATTTGTGTATTTATATTAATCAATGACAAACCGAGCTCCGGGCGGTTTTTATTCATAGAGTGTCTATTTATGTAGGACTAGAAAGATAAAAACCATAAAAATGTTTTCCCAGGAGCTCAATTTTTAATATTTGGAAATATTCTAAAAAAAAAGGTTTGGATTACGCCTGTTAACCTTTTCATTACGCCGTTAAGTGTGCAACTAGTTAAACTGAGTTTTTCAGGATTCGCGGCAATGGGAGGGCTTGATCCATGACCTTGTCTTTCTAAGTACAATGATCTTAACACCAGATCCCATGTTCACATCCATTTAATAATTCATAAACATAATCTGCTTTGTCCTTGGATCTTTTTACACGTTATCTTCGGTAGAAATCTGTGAAATCTAAGCATAAAACCGTCCAATTAAGAAATGTACTGTATTTGAAATAGGATCCGTAATAATAAACAGTAGGAAGATTGAAACCTCTAGGAGACAGTTCCAGTGGATCCATGACTGATCCTAACAAAGTCAAGGTCGTATAAGGTGCATTAAATGACACACGTTCCTGCACAACAGCTATGAACTGTATTCTTTCTTGCACATGTTTGGTGGTATAATGTCCCTTTCTTGTAAAATGTTGTGATGCGTGTGTATATATATATATATATATATATATATATATATATATATATATATATATATATATGCAGTTCTAAAATATTTCTTGGATTTTTTTTGGGGCTTTGCAAAGAAGCAAGCTCAAATATGTTTATGTGTAAAGGTACACAGCATTACAATTCATTGTATATGTACTTCTGCTATCAGGTGTCACTGTGTGTCTGCTCCAGTTGTGTGGGTTTTATTTGTTTTGCACTTTTATTTTCTTACGTCCAAGCTATTTCGTCCAGTACCATAGATGTAAGCTATCCGGTTTAAAAGCACATATCTCTGAATTCCCCTACTTTCATGGACAGACTGGACTTTTCTTTCCCAGGCGATTGTGGCTTGCCTATAGTTTCTTACCACAACAGGCATTGTAATCCGGAACCTGCAAAGAACAAACATGCCCAGTCTTGTTAATCACACTATTAGGATAGATAGATGGATAGATAGATATAATGTGCCAAATGCCTATTGTAGGATGAAAACAATTGAAGTGAAATGGTAGCATTTATGATGAGTATTTTACAAAAATGTGTAGTTATTGAATACATTATTTTCTGGTTTGTCAACTTTTATCTTACTTTTTCCCTCGGGCCGATTAAGACACCCCTTTAAAATGCCCCCTAGCGTCTCTGACATTTCAATGAAATGTAATTTTTGAGGGGTTTGTTAACTAAAGTATTTTGGTCCCTGCAGCTCACCTTAGAAATGCATGCTGTGTGTGAACATTCTGCAGAGCCACTTGGCTACACCCCTTTAGGGAAGAATACTTTGGGAGTGGGTAGCCGTGTTTGTGTATGCGCAGAAGACCCGGCTGTGAACTATTTCTGGTGGTTTCCAGTAAAGGATAAAGTAAATGAGTGGTGTTTGCAAGAGATACACTGTGTAGCTGAGTGAAAGGTATCTGAGAAGGAACACTTTTTAAATGCCAGCATCAACGTAGCTTAACAGCTGACATTGAGACTTTACTTGTAATTCCCTGTCTGCACACACACACACATACATCTACACACACACACACACACACACACACACACACACACACACACACACGTACATATACACGTACATCTACACACACACACACACACACGTACATATACACATTCACGCATATATACACACTAATATTTATATGAAAATGATCAGTTCTAGGGAGCAGGGCCCTCATCACCTTCTACCTCTGTTTAAATACTATATCTTATTTGTTATGACTTTACTGCACGGTGCTACAGAGTCTGCTGGCACTTCATGAAAATAGAGAGCTGGGAAAATAGAAATGCTATGAGAATGTGAAGTTGGCAATTGTTTAAAGTGTATTATAGTCATTGTGCCAATGTCCTATTTGGAGGTGATTTTAATGTTTTTTCGTGTTGCACAACTCCTAAGAGCTGCCTGGTAGCGTTTTGGGGGTTCACTAAAGCAAACATTGACAGGAGCATTGCGGTTCCAGCTCCCTCACTTCACTATTCACTATAAAGGTCCAACACATGCAAATTCCTCCAGCAAGAAGGGCTGACCTGGCCCTGCATGATTCTTACTTCAGCGGTTGAGTAACTATCACTTAGTTGACTATACTTTACACTGGGCCAGCCAAGCTGTTTTTGGAGTGGCAGCTCACTGGCATTGGGCCTTCATACTGTATATTGAAGTGAAACCACAACTCTCCCTTTAATAAATAAAGTCCTCAGTCTGTTTCTAGTGATAGTTTCCTATTATGATTATTAATATATATATATGTGTGTGTGGTGTTGTTTTCCATGGAAAACAGCAAATACTAAAAGATCACAACAACTTCCAAGTACTGGTTTTCTTGGTCTTCAGCTACAAAACATTTTTGTTTTGTGTGGTTTACGGACGGGAACCTGTGTCTCCAAGGCATCATTAGTTTACCAAGGTTGTTCCCTTTGTTTAGTACCGTGTCATGCTTTCAGTTTGGCAAAATATTAAAAAATAAAGAGACCCTGGATATTTGTGAAATTTCATTTTCGAGTTGTGTTCGAGGGTATTTGTGCTTCAACTACTGCACTAGCAACATCGATATAATGGTTTTATAATTGACAAATCCTGTTTAAAACAAGGACATCCATATACATCTGCTATAAAAGGGGTATAGACCTGACAGTATTGAGATATAGATGCTGTTGGTGTAAAGAATGTCCCTTTGGTTCATGCACAATCTCAGCCACAATAATTAACTCCGAAGGTGTTATAAAGTGTCACACTCATGTTTCTTTAATAAACAGAACTTTTAGACTCTTCACATTTCCTTACTGCATATGGTCGTAATTTAGGGTCCAGCCTTGCAGCAGTTCTGTGTGTTGCAAACTGGAAACCTTGTTTATCTTGTCCAAATATATCTTACCCGGCAGTTGGACTGGATCCCTCAGCACTAATAAAAAAATATAGTACAAGAATAGTATTAGACGTCTTTACCCGTGGATGGATTAGCAGTCTAGACTCGGAAGAACACATCTTTGTACAGCTGAGGCTTGCTCGATTGGTGTCAGTTCTCTTTGTAAATGACCATTTTACTGGCTGATATTAAGACTTAATCCATGTGTTTTTATTTTTTCCTGGTTCAGCACAAAATTAAGACCGTCTTGCTTTACACTGTAACACTGAAAAGGCCTTTTTTCTGCCTTAGCCAAAATGTATAACTTTAAAGCACTTGGTGAAAATGACACCTGTTCTTATGCCAAAGTGTCTCATTGGGGTATAACAATGCTTGTTTTACCTAAATTTGAAACTATATGGAAGACTGTTTTTTGTTTAATATTTTTTTTTAATTATTTTTTGTGTTTTCAATCTACAGAATTGCTATTTTGAGGCAGCCAACAGGTACCAGTAGTTTATGATGTCTACACTTATGATTCCTATCCAACAAAGTGTTGGCCCATAAATGGTGGGACTTGTGAACATAGTTGGCTGTGGACCTCAAACCTTATAATTTATACCTCCTGGCATATGCGGATGCAGTGTGCCAGCTATGTGGAACTTTCAGCAAATGATTCACCATCTAAATCTGAAATGGCTTGTATAGATGGTTTAAGGTGTGAGTGAAAGCCTAAGGAGAAACAGATTCACAAGCTGAGACATTAAAGTTAGAAAATGTGAGATTATTATTATTCTTCATTGTTTTATATAGAGACACGGTGATAAGAGAGGTGGGGAAGGTATTGGACCAAAGTAGGCGTACCCCAGACCATTAAAAAAATTCAGACTGATCTGCTTCTGGATGTAGAGTCCTACTTAACTTTTACTACGGTATTGCATTGCGCTTCGTCAAGCTTTTCCATTAAAAGCAAGTATAATCCATACACAATGAGCTTTGTGCAAAGTGGTCTATTCACTAACAGGAAGGTTGCCAGGAGAGTTTGGTTTCAAATAATTGTGTTCATTTTGCATTGTGAAGGCCAATCTTCAGCGAGCTTCTGCTGCAGGAAGAGCTTGACTGGTCCTGTACAATGTATCGTTAAATCAGTGAGATTTCTCCTCTCTCATTACCCATTGAATTATGCATTATGCAGGACCAGCTCAGCCCTTCCTGCTGGGAAACTAAGTGATGGCTCTTCATAATAAATAGTGAAGTGGCAGACTTCAGTCCAAAACTCTCCTGTCAACTCTCGCTTTAGTGAATAAACCCGGAAGATGAACCTTACATACCCAAATGACTCTACAAACAATTGGATACATGTGACAGGGGTGGGGTTATTACATAGTATTAGTGTTCAAAGCTTTATTGTCTCCATGAAAACATTAAAGCGCAGTTCTAAGTTAACAGTGTGAAACAGTGAGTTCCAAGAGAAACAGCCAATAGTCTCCCTATAATATACCAAGAAGTAAAGGTTTTAGACAGATCTGTTGCCTATATTAGCATGCAAAATAAGTTTTTAGTTTTTTTTTTAATGTGAAATAAGAGCAAAAAAAAAAGCAGTTGTTCCTGTAACAAATCTGTGTCCTATTTAAATTTTGCTATAGCATTGCGGAGAGCTGTGAGTAGCAGCTCTGCTAAAATAAGCTAGCGTAAACCATACACAATTCTTTTCATGCAAGGCGAAACTAGTAACATGAAGATGAACACAACATACCCAAGGGGCTGGCGTGCCTGTAAACTTGACACCAGTCACGGCCAGTTATTGTCACTTTGTTATCTTAGGTGAATACCACTTTTAAAGCCGCTGAATGATTTATTAGAGGCCGAGTCTCTTGTTCAAGAAGGGCTGGTCTGGCTCTGCAAAAAGCATAGCTAAATCATTGAGATTCAAAAAATAAAAACCTTGATGGTTTAACTATGCATCATGCAGGGCCAGCTCGGTTGAAATTACTTTAGCTCCTGGTGTATTGTATGCCCACCTCCAAACAGGTCTGTTTTGCTGATATACCTGTTTGCCTTAAGAATTTATCAGCTTCTTTAAAAAAAAAACAAAAAACAAAAAAAACATGCCAGTTTGGCTGCTATCTGCAATATGCTTTGGTAGTTGCAGGTCACCTGATGCCGAAAGTTATAAGTGCTTTTTATTATAAAGATTTCTATAGATGTGCATTTTAATTTGTTTTTCAGAAGCATATTTAGATCATCTTACTATGAAACACATCAATGAGGCAAAGCATAGAGTCCTATTCAAATATGCACCTTTCCATCTGCATCGTTGGCTGAATCATGTGATCCTACATGCATACATACCACCGCTGTTATACAACATATTTCCAGCGCATCTAACAAGATACCTTGTAGAACTGCAGCATTTTTACCAGTTAAGGGTTTCTTTTTTTGTTTGTTTTTTTGGGCAGTTGTAAAGTACTTGAACCCCTTAATGCCCCGTTAGACATACCTGTCCATCAAAGTGCAGGCAGGATGCCCCTCAAAACATACAAGCATGTCGTGACTTTATTGCACTGTCCTCTCCTTGCTGCTGCACGGGAGATCATGCTGTCTGTCAGCCGGGACTCTGTTTGTTGGGAGTTCCCGGCATTGCTGGCTTCCAGCTAAGCGATCGTGTAAACGGCGCTTGCGTCTGTAGACCAAATTTCATAGGAATGTCCGATTGTGTGATCTCATTTCCAACTGAGATCAGCTATGGAGCCCTGCTTGCTGATCACAGTGTTATCAGTGTGGGAGCGATCAGAGGAAAGAGACGGAGAAACTAAATGTGTCACCCTTCAAACAAATGTCAAAAGTGTATAAAAATGTTTTGTTTTTTATTAAATCTAAAAAAACAAAAAAATAGAGCTCAGTAATGTCACATGACATCACTGGCATCCAGAGAATAGTGCTATCCTGTTATGGGTACTCCTGTAATCGGGGGATGTTGTCAAACATAAATTGGGTTATTGTGCATCCTCAGTATATACTGTGTAGCAGAAAACCTAAGCGAAATTGCAAAAAAGTGTATTTTATTTTATTATTTTTTACATATAATGGTTGCTAATTATGTTTTGTGTGTTTCTATGGTTTCTTGCCCCCACTTGCCCTCAAAAAGATTTCTGAGAGATTTGCGTGGGTACATCAAACATGAAAAAGAAGAATCTTTATTAAATCAACATATGGTACGAAAACAAAGAAACTCATGTCTCAAAAAAATAAATAAAAATACAGCTCCTGAAGGGGTTAAAGTGCATTATTAGTTGGTGGGGCTGTGCGGGATATTGCACTGTCCTTTATGTCCGTGTGAAATCTAATCGTGGCATTGGAGTGCACACACGGTGGAGACCGCTCTGACCACATGACACATGCCATCACGTTATCAGAGCCATGTGCATCCAGAACAATGGCGTACTTGACTATTTGCACGGCGCGGGGAAGACTGGCACCATAGCCAGCATGGTGAATTGCCGAGTGCAGTTTCATTTGTTTGCGCATACTTTGTGGATTGCCTAACATCCCAAAAACACACAAACTGGAAAACTATATAGCATAATGCATTGTCAGACGAGCCCAATGTTTTCTTGGCCACAAATCTCTTAACTGTGGGTTATTTTCAGGGTAATTAGTACCTTATTAATTGCTGCTTTTATTACGTGGTTTTGTTTTCACTAAATTTATTATTTTATAGGTGTTTTTTTTTTCTAGGCCAATCATGCATCCTAAATTTCCGTTTGGGTTTGTTAGTAGACACTGTTAATGCGGTGTTTGTATTGACATCAAGCTGGCTGCTTTCTGGTAGTTATTCTAATTGCTTGAAACAGAGCCTGCATATCAGCCTATAATCTATCGCACAGCGCTGTACAAAGGGTGTGACACAAGAGCCATTCATTGTAATGGCGTTTCAGTCATAGTCATGCCCATTTCTTCAAGCGGCTCACACAGACTTTCAGGATACTCGGCGGCCCATACTTTGTGGCATTCTACTACATAAATACTAGCATCAAGACCCATCAAGGTTCTTATGATGCATATGGTTTTTTAAGATGTTTCCTACCGTCATGATATGGACTTTTAACACACTGATCTGCCATCAGTGGGTACAACTTTTGTACTGGGCAGGGATGCGAGGCCCCCGTGGGCCGATAGCCTCATCTCCCCAAGCCCCTGCCCCGAAATACCGCTAGCCGGACACTGCAGGCCGCGTAAGATGTGCTCGTGTGAGCGTTTTGTTTTTTGTGTTACTGTACAGCATTAGTGTGAGTGTGGATATCTACATGTAGTGTTATAATGTATACATGAGTTTAACGTGTGAGTATTACTGTAAGATGTTAGTGTTTGGGAGTATATGTTGTTAGGATGTGTCTGTGACGGTATAGTGTAAGGGTTTGTAAGTGTATGGTGTTAGCATGAATGTATGTGTGTTAGTGTTTGGTGTTAGCATCTGTGTGTAGGTGTAAGCAGATGATGTTATTGTTACTTTGTGTATCAGCGTATGGTGTTGGAGTGCAAGAGGAGAACCTAGGCTTAGTGGCACCTGGGAGAGATAGAGAGAGGAGGAGCGGGAGAAAGAATGTGTGTGTGTATGTAAGAGTTCGGTGCTAGAGTGGGTGGATGTTAAAACGAGTTTGCAGGTTATTATGTATGCATGTTAGTTACGGTGGTGCCTTGAACAAATACTGCACCCAGACACCACTAACCCTAGGCTTGTTCCAGTTCTTATAAGGTGCGCTTATGGGAGGATCTTAAGGTGGAGTGATGGGTGGGAAAGTGTGAAGGACACGGGGTGGGCTGATGGGAGGGACATAGGGGACCCAGGCATTAAGAATGTACTGGCCCCAAGATTTCTCTTAATGGCTTTAACCCACATGATAGGCGAATATCACCTTTAACTGAACTTCTTTTGTATTGGAGGAATTCTTATGCTGTTTTGTACTTATGTGCAGTCTTTTTTGGTAGGGCTGTATTGGCATGGTTATGGCCTCCGCTTTACTTTGACTAGATTGTAAGCTCACAAGAGCAGGACCCACTTCTTCTTTTGTACCAGTTTGTGATGTTAACTGTATTCTACTGACTCTGATTGTTAAGCGCTGCTGCATTATAAATGTAAGATAATTGCAATATGCTTTTCCTGCAGCAAATGTTGAGTTCTTTGAAGGCCGTTTTTAGACATTCTTGCGTTGAAAGCTCAGTGGTGTTAGCGAAGCCTATCAGTTGGTTTGGTTAATACATGTTCAGGGGCTGGTTTGCCAAGCCTTCCTTTAACACCGTTTGTTTTGTAAACTTTGCTTGTCATCAGGGCTCACACAGAAAAGCCGCTGCTGTTGCATAAAACGTGTATGGAATACGACATGGATTTATTCCTTTCTTTTATGCTTATATTATTACTTACACTGAAGCCCCATTTGGTTTTTTTCATGTTAACAGCTAAAGGAATACGTTTCCATTGACTATGAAATAGGCCAAATGAAAAGCATCCAAACACACATGTATGTTTATTTGCCTGCTGTTTCTGATTATCAAGGTATTTGAAGGGCTTTTAATCTGGCAGGTGACTTATTCCAGTTTACAAAGTTCTGTAGGAGAAGACAAACTTACCCTCTTCCGAGTGCCGGGCTGACGGAGATATTGGTAAGGGGTGGCGAGCCTGAGTGAGCGTGCTGCTCTCATGGCAGGGAGATAACATACATCTGGGTTCACGAATAAGTCTTTACATTTTAAAGACGCAAATGGTTATATGCAATGTTCCCTCTAATATTTCTTGGGTGGTGTGCTCCGAAAATTTCTGTTGTGCAAAATTTTTCCCAGAGCCAAAATTTTGTGCGCACAATATGCTTCTACAGTCCATATAAAGCGAAGTTGGTGGAGCTGAAAAAAAATCACATTGCAAGGGGGCAGAGCTATATATTTCCAACCCTTTTGACTCCATGGTCTATTTTAAAGGTGAAATTCTCACTGCAAAAGTTAATTATGAGCGAATCACGAGCGGGGGCTCTGGGCTGCATAAAGGATCAATATATATATAAAATTATTTTTTTATTGGGAAAAACTGCATAGCTTCTGTCGTTGGGCAACCATTGACAGGGGTACAGCATAACACCTATCACTATATACTGAGGCAGACATTGACGGTGTTGCAGCATAACTGCTATCATTATATACTGAGGCAAATATTGACAGTGGTGCAGCATAATTGTTATTATATACTGAGGCACTCATTGACGGTGGTACAGCATAACTGCTATCATTATATACTGAGGCAAACATTGACAGTGGGGCAGCATAACACCTATCACTATATACTGAGGCACGCACTGATGGTGGTACAGCATAACACCTATCACTATATACTGAGGCACGCACTGACGGTGGTACAGCATAACACCTATCACTATACATTGAGCCAGACATTGCCAATAATTTAGCATAACCCTTATCACTTTATACTAATCCAAACATTGATGTGGTGTAGGCCTACCGCTTCAGTGTCTGGCTTAGAATATAGGGATGCACCGAAATGAAAATTCTGGACTGAAAATTCAACATTCACTTGACCGAAACTGAAAATGACCCCCCCCCCTTTAAAAAAAAACAAAAAAACACTTTTTTAAAAATAACACACCAAAATTGGACAAAAAAACCAACAACAATATTATATATATATATATATATATATATATATATATATATATATATATATATATATATATTGCTAACAGCAATCACACTCCTATCATGCCCAGGCAGCCAGTACATGCTGGAACCTGGGCATCATATTAATGTGATTACAGCCTCCCTATGCCATGCTATCCCCCCACTTACACATCCATGCTATCACACACACACACACACACACTCATTCACAAACATTAAGCATAAACTACAGCATAACACCCATCACTCTCACACACTTACTAATCCACTCTCACAATGTTTTCCTACCTTTCCTCTGTTAGTTACTTTTCCTCCTCTTCGTTCTTCCTCTTGCCTCTTCTTCTTCTGTCCTTGCCTCTTCTTCTGTCCTTCTGGTGCAGTAAAGACAGTGGGCGTGGCTTCAGTGCTGTGGGCTGGGATATGATAGCAAATCCCGACGCACAGCATCAGTTGCCGCACGCATCACAAGGGAGCAGGATCGGAGGTCTGTATTAACAGACCTCCCGCTCCCTTGATTGATTTTAAGCCGGTTGGAGGGAGATCCTTGATCTCCCCAACCAAGCTTGCTCCTCCAGCGGTGGACATGACTGTCCGTCTCTGGAGGAGTGCCAGCGTCACCCTGGACGGACTGCCTGCCCCCCCCAGCTCCTCGTTAGGTACTGTGCGCACAATTTTAGGATGTGTGCGCTCCCTTGAAAAGTTATGTGCGCGCGCACAGGTGCACAGCTTAGAGGGAACACTGGTTATATGCGACTATTTTTATATGCGATGTATTTTTGAATATATTATTATTCTTTTTTATTTATATAGCGCCAACAAGTTTACGCAGCGCTTAATACAATACATATTTTCAAGGGATATGACAAGACAAGAATTGACAGACTAAGACAAACCGATACGTTGGGTGGAGAGAGCCCTGCTCGCAAGCTTACAATCTTGAATCTTGAATTCTCAAAGAACAGCTTGGACATTTGTCTCTGTACATGTGGTGGTAGTAATGTATGGTTTTCTTTTCTCTTAAGAAAATGACTAAGCAGGCTTTACATATTTTAAAATTGAGGTTTGCTGAATCATTCACTCTCATGGAACCATTCTGCAAACCTCAATTTAAATTTTTAAAGGTATTGTTGGAAACAACGTGCCGTTTAAAGTTGAGAAGAAAACTTACCCGCTGGTACCCGAGCCTTTGGCTGCTTTCCAACAGTACTGGAACCGGCTGTGTCCATAAAGTGCTTAAAAGTGAGCCGAATTCGTTCCTAAATAACATGCCGTGCAGGGAGTGTGAATTGCACGTACAGTTGAGTACATACAAAGTATACATTTTTCCTGTGGGAAAAATAAGACAGTTTTAGACTAGCAATGACAAATGTGCTTTTATTTCATTTTATTCCAACCAACTTCAGTTATCTGTCGACCTGGAGGCCATTGTTGTCAGTCCTTTGATATTTTGGGTGACTTTCCCTGATGAAGCACCACACTGAGCTGAGTCTTTGTGGCAATGCTAATGAAGTCCTTTCCTCTGTTAGTCGGAGTGTTTGGCTGGGTGATTTTGTCTAGTCGATTGGGCTAAGATAGCGGAGCTAACATGATGTAGAAATGGCTAGAAGCAAAACAAAAATAGCTTCTGGAGGTGGCCTAGAATGTGCGTTTTACCAACACTCATCCCGATATTGATAAGGTTTTTCTTTCTGGCTAAAAAAGTAATGAAATAATCTAGGCCTTAATTCGAATTGTATTTGATCAGCCCTGTATTTGTGCGTGTTTACATGATCAGGAAAAATGGGCCTCATCTCCATGATGACAAATACTTCAACTGCCTAGTTCATGCTTCTGCACTTAATGGCTCTCTTGCTTCACATTTACATTGTCAAAGGGATTGGAATGGCAGGGTCCCAAGAAAGCTGACAAGCGTGTAACACGGTACCCATGTTCTCTGTGGCAAGTTCCAGCTTGTTTTGAAATCCTGGATGTGAGATTAGGTTTCCTTTTGCCTGTTTCCCTTAGTGATCCATTTGATATAGTGCGGTGTGGGCCCCAGGCACGCTGTTAGTCTTCTGGGTGCCGATGGGGTCACATCAGCCTCTCTATTGCACCATACTCATTGGAGGTTTTTTTTTTACATTTTGGGCATTTTGAAATGCGAGTTTAGCTGCCTTTGCAGAAATGTTTATTGTGAATGCTTAATACTGCGTGTACCATTTATAACAAAGCTTCTAACTTGGAAGACCTCCACTCTTGATTTAAGGGGTAATACTTGGTCTGAGCAGGGATGTGACTCGCACCTCCCAATACTGAAAACAGGAGACTTCCTGCTATACTAACATAACATTTCTAATGTGGAGTGACATCTGTCTGAATGTCTTAGCTAGACACCAAAATAGCCAAGTAAAAATACACAGCAACAGTATTACCTTTTATATGGAATTCTGTGTATAAATGAATTCAATGTAATGCTTCTGGAGACTAAAGGGGAAATCAAAACAAAAGTATAAGTAAATCATGCAACAATACTGTTTACTACAACATCTGTGCCAATTTCACACGGCGAGTGTATCCTTAATTCGGGACAGGTGAAACTTCCAGAAAACATGTAAGTAAGCGAACTAGATGAGGCAGCTTGGCCAAGCATTGGGGGTTTGGTTGAATCATTTGGTTGAATCATTTGTTTTAATCTCTAAATTGAAATCTTCAGGTTCACCACGTGTCACCCGCAGTCCCGCTGTTCAGTAAATACTCCCAAACGTCACCAGGTAGATCCTGCCACCAGATCTTTCATTACAAAGTCAAGTCTGTTCTGAATGTATTGATACACATTCTCTCCCACCTTCTCCATGGAGTTTACGCTGCAGTCTGTGCCCTTCATGGACTGTTGTATCACTTCCACATTGGACGACGTTGATGAAACATTCTCATTGACACTGGAAGGGCCCCTCATGTCCACAAAAGTGGTTATATTGTTTACACTCTGTTTCTTTGGATATGTCCATTTTTGATTGGGTTTGGTTTCTTTGCAGAGGAATCTTTATACTTTCATCACTCATCGCGTCCAGCTCTTTATATTCGTTCCAGACTGGTTTGCAGATAACATACAAATAGGTTGGAGAACAGGTAGCCGATAAATAGCCTGCCCTACGGTGCCCCCCTGCTCGAGAGTGTCTCGTGGTTTTCTGTATTCTATATACTCGGCTTTATCTAGAAAAAAAGGGGAATTGAGCCACAGGAAGCTCTTACTGGACTGTGTTTCTACTCTCATAAGCCACATGAATGTTATTTATAGTGGTGGCAAGTCTTGTAGCACCCTGGGTTAGGCGTTCTAGCAGCTGTTTATTTGTAACTGTAGATTGCTTTTTAACCTGGTCTTTGTCGATTACATTTTTTTTCGAATCCTGAACATTGTACACCTGACACAGCTTTTCATTTTGGCACGCAGCCCCCACCTTAGATAAAAGTGCTATTACTTTTAAGTTTAAAGGTATCCATCAGCCTTAACTACTAGTAAGAGATTGTATTGCATGAACTCGAGCTCCCATTTATTTTAACTGAAGTGTATTTCGAGTGTGGCTGCGGAGCTGCCCATTCGCGTGTAGGTGAAATGTAAAAAAATAAATAAAACTTTTTTTTTAATATATTAAAATGCATTGGGGTTCAGTGCAAAAAGTGTGCATTCCACAAATGTGTAATGGGGGACGGGAGAATTATCTCCTGCAGAGCTGGAAAGTCTCTCTTGTGTATATAGCTTTGTCTGTGTCTGTTTTTAGATGCAGCTAAAGGGACAGATGTGGTTGGAGCAGCTGTTATCACGAGGGAAAAGGGAGCAGCACAAATAATTATTTCCTGGGTTCTGTCTTTCAGAGAAAATGCCAGTGCATTGAGAGTGTTGTCTCACTTTCTGGTGCTTTAATATAGTTAGTTTCTGCTGCCAAAGCCAAAATAAATAAGCTCGAGTAAACGGAGACAAGGTTGCTACGTGATTAGCTCTTGTGGAGTGTAGATATTTGAATTAGCCATAGCATCCCGTCAAAACCATCCCCGGGCTATTTTTGCTGTAAAAGGAGGTCAGCGAGTCTGCAGCAAACCAGCCACATACCCAAGGTGGAGATAATGTGGACAGCCACTCTTTTGCCCTGTAGGTGCAGCAGGGAACCTGCAAATGTTTCACAGTTTTTCTGCTCTTTCCAGGCTGTTTATCAGATCCTTTCTCGCCCTTGTTTGCGTTGCTGTTTATAGCAGTCGAGTGGAGGGGTCATCAAAGGACATGTCACAGTATGTTCTGATAATATAATGCACAAAATAACTCACAAAATAGGATGTAGGGATATGAGAGATGCGTGGTCCCTTTAATTTTCATTTCTCTTTTGAATATGCATGGAGGATTCTGCAGGATCCCCAAATGCATTCGGCCCCTCCCCCCCGAAGATGCATTCGGCCCCTCCCCCCCGAAGATGCATTCGGCCCCTTTCCTCACCCCCAGAAGATGCATTCGGCCCCTTTCCCCACCCCCAGAAGATGCATTCGGCCCCTTTCCCCACCGCCAGAAGATGTATTCGGCCACTTTATATACTCACCTCTAGCAAGCTCCAGCACTGATAAACGCTGTGTTAAGTCTTCTCGTTGATTGGAAGCACTTTGCTTCTGATTGGCTGCTTAAGCTGTCAATCAGTGACTGGAACATACTCCAATAGATTTCATTGCTTATGTACTTTACTGCTACTGTCTGACCGCTTAACCCCTTAAGGACCGGGCTGTGTTTTACCTTTTGTACCATTGGGACCGAGGCTGTTTTAACACTTTTGCGGTGTTTGTGTTTAGATGTAATTTTCTCTTTACTCATTTAGTGAACCCACACAAATTATATGTTGTTTTTTTCAGGACATTTGTTTTAATCATATTATCTAATTTCCCATAAAAAAAATAATAAAATATGATGAAAATGTAAAAAAAACCCACATTTTCTGACTTTTACCCCAAAAATCTTTTACTCATCCAAAAAAGCTAATGACAAAAACCTACTAAATATATTCTACTATTTGTCCTGAGTTTAGAAATACCCAATGTTTTTATGTTTTTTTGCTTTTTTCTGCACGTTATGGAGCAATAAGTACAGGTAGCGTTTTGCTATTTCAAAACCATTTTTTCCAAATCTGGTAATTCTTCCCCCCATGTGCCATTTCGGGTATCTTTGAAGCCGGCCAATGCAATTTACCCCATCAAATAATATATTTTTGAAAACTAGACACCCCAAGGTATTTCAAATGCTAGAATTTTAACTCTTTCCATGCACTAATTCTACCACCAGTCTTTGTCAAACTTTGTGGCAGTAATTTATTTTGTGTTTTTTATCGCTAAAATTGCTCTTCAGGTATGGATTTACAGCTCCTGGTATACAACACTTTCAAACAACACCCCAATATGTGTTCAGCAACATCTCCCGAGTACAGTCATACCCCCCATGCATGGGTTTGTCGGGTTGTTTGGGAGGTAAAACGCCACATTTAGGAAGTGCACATTTTTTAACTTGGAACTTTTACATCTGGTCATTCTGCCCCCATGTCCTAATAGGACCATCTTTGAAGACGGCTAATTCAATTTACCCCATCAAACCATATATTTTTGAAAACTAGACACCCCAAGGTATTTCAAATGCTAGTATTTTAACCCTTTCCATGCATGAGATTCTACCACCAGCCTTTGCCACACTTTGTGGTAGTATTTTTTTGGGTATTTTTTTTTACACAAATTGTACTTTGGGTATACATTTATAGCTCCAGGTATACGTCACTATCAAACAACACCCTAATATGTGTTCAACAACATCTCTCGAGTACAGTGATACCACCCATGCATGGGTTTGACTGCTGTTTGGGGTTAAAAGGCCACATTTGGGAAGTGCGCTTTTTTTCCCCTATTTTGGTCAGTCTGTGACTATGCCTTATCTTTGAGCCTGGCCACTACAATTTACCTCATAAAACCATATATTTTTGTAAAACTAGACACCCCAAGGTACTTAAAATGGTAGTATGTAACCCTTTCCATGCATCAGATTCTACCACCAGCCTTTGCCACACTTTGTGGTAGTATTTTTTTTTTATTTTTTTTTTTCACACAAATTATACTTTGGGTATAAATGTATAGCTCCAGGTATACGTCACTATCAAACAACACCCTAATATGTGTTCAGGAACATCTCCCGAGTTCAGTCATACCCCACATGTATGGGTTTGTCTGGTGTTTGAGGTTAAAATGCGCTTTTTTTTCCCCCCCATTTCGGTCAGTCTGTGCCTATGCCCTATCTTTGAGCCCGGCCACTCCAATTTACCCCATCAAACCATTCATTTTTTGAAATTAGACACCCCTTGGGTATTTGAAATGCTTTTATTAAAATTTTTCCACGTCAGGATTTTTGGGAAGATACAGCGCTAATTTTAGCCCTTGCTCATAATAATAAACTTTTTATTTTATTTATTTTAATCTTTTTGGACTTTTTTTTTACATTTTGCTCTAAAGCATAATAATTTTTAAATGTTACCATGTTTTTTTTAAGCTTTTTTTTTTTTTTTTTTTTTTATATTTTACTAATCACATAGTGATTAGAAAGCTGGGCTCCATTGACTTGTATGGTTGAATGCAGTACCTGTATTCAACCTGCAAGTGGAGCCAGAGTTCTCTAGAGGGTCTGGAGACCGTCTAGCGAACTTTTTCAACTTTATTATTTTTTTTTCCCGGGCCGCCGCCATCTTGTGGATGGCGAAGACTGCGTGCCGCCCTGGGGTAAGTATTTGGTGTCGCTGGATGCCTCCTGATCGAGGCATTCCAGCGACACCATTGAAGTTTAGGAGGTGATCGTTGATCGCCTCCTAAACGCTTTTAAAACGGGCGTCCGCTGCCATACAATGTGTGGCAGATGTTGACGCCCCGGGGAGGGGCCAGAGATGGCCCATCATGCCGATCTCGGTGTTGCTGAATGCCTCGACATCGAGGCATAACAGCAACACCGTTTAAGCTTAGAAAGTGATCGTTGATCACTTTCTAAGCTTAAGTCTGATGACGTGTCAGGCACGTCATAGGTCGTTAAGTGACCGTTTTGCATGACGTGCCTGACCCGGCAATGGACGTTAAGGGGTTAAGTAGCCAACCAATAACAAGAAATTAAGGGATCATGGACAAGGAAATCTAGAGATTTTGCAGCTTCTGTGTCAGATAAGTGGTTTATTTTATTTTTGTTGTTGGAGAAATGCATGTGCGTTTTCTTATAGTAATACTCCACTTATTTTCTGTTCTGTATTTGAGGGCTGTCAAATCACGTATTTTAAATTGCAGCATTGCCAGGAGATATTTGTGATGACTACTCCATGGTGGAACGTCACAGTTGTAAATGGTTTCTAACACTCGCATAGTCGTAGAATCGGTGCAGGTCAGGAAAACATGTTGCAGATTACTGCGTGTGCTGACAGTAGAGCTGAAAAATCATGGGATGCGATGGAAAACATCCGTGAAATGTCCTGGTTATGTCCGATCAAAGGCAAAGCTGGCAAATAACAATCTGAACCCTTAAAAAAGAAACATTAAAGTGGCACTCCGGTTTGACTCATGTTCTACTGCATGGAAATCCGTGCATGTGTTCTTTTAAAAAAATAAAAAATTATTAGCGTGAGACAATGAGGTCTGTCTGGCACTAATTGGCAGCACTTTCTGCACATGCACACTGGGGTGAAAACAGACCCCCACTCCCGCTCGCCATATGATGGCTGGAGTGTCTCTTCACTTCATACACATGCGCTGTATCCCTTGTGGCTTACAATTCTTACTCCACTTCTTTTATGACCTTTAGATATTGTCCTATGGTTGCAAGGAGAATGTATGTGTGTGTGTGTTTAATATATATATATATATATATATATATATGTGTGTGTTTGTGTGTATATATATATATATATATATATATATATATATATATATATATATATATAATGTTTTTAAATAGCAACATCATATTCCGCAGGACATAACAAGTAGTATATAACCTAACAATTTTACTTACAAAAACAAGTGGTAAGGAGGGCCGTGCTTAGACGATAAATAAAAAGTTCACAAATACCTGCACTCAGCCCCACAAGACAATGCAACCGAATGCCTAGGTGCAAACAGAATTTTGAACTGACTAACCCACCATTGATCCTCTGCTATTAGTGAAACTAGTTGGTGGAAGCCTCTTAGACATGGAAACACTGCAACTATTTGATCTCACACAATGCAGCATGGAACGCGTTTGTATATTTATGGTGCAAGTGCCGTCACACATCCTTAGGCAAGCAACGTAATTTCACAAAAATAGCAAAATGGGTCTGACTTCATGTACAGCGCTTCTGACATCATATAACAAAACAAGTGATGGATGGTAGAGTGCTGCGTTCATTTTTGGTTTTTATCTCAGATGTTACAGTCCCCTTTAAAGTGTAAAGAATAGCTGTGATGACATACCGCATTTGCTCGATTATAAGACGACCCCCCAAAATCTGAATATTAATAAAAAAAAAAAAAAAAAAAAAAAGCCTGATTATAAGACGACCCTATAGGAAAAAAGGTTTTAATTCATGTAAAATTTTTGTTTGTTTTCATTTTCTTTTATTTGCCACTCTGCCCCCAGAAATGCCTTATACCCCCCTATGTGCTACTTTGCCTCCCTGATATGCCTTTTATCATCCTATATGCCACTCTGCTCCATGTTATGCCTTTTAACCTCCTATATGCCACTCTGCCTCCAGAAATGCCTTATACCCCTATATGCCACTCTGGCATATAGGGGGTTAAAAGGCATATCATGGGACAGAGTGGCATATAGGGGGTTAAAAGGCATAACATGGGGCAGTGTGGCATTATAGGGGGACACTTACACACCCAGACACTAATAAACCCACTTACATACCCACTCTGACACTTACATACCCAGACCCTAATATACACTCAAGCAACTAAGAGACTTCACTCACTATGATGCCTCAGCAGGCGCTTACTGCAGCTCCCACGGGATCGCACACAATGACGCTGTGTGACCCCGCATGGCCCCGCCTCCTCCAGAAAATTACCGGATCCGCCGATGACTTTGGGACGGCACAGCGCCGCCGGGGTCCCGGTCTTTCTTCTGATCTCTCTGACCGGCTCTGCTTCCCCGGGAAGCATTTGCTCTGAAAAAAACCTCGTCTTATAATCGAGCAAATACGGTAGATAATGATGCGGAAAGCATCGCTTGCTCTTCACAGGGTTCTTTTCTCCATCACACAAACGGTTATTTCCTTCATCTCATCTTTCTAAACTTTATTAGAAAATATTAAAAGCTTTGTGGACACTAACAATTTAGTTTAGTATATCACAAAAAAAGTTTTTTTGTCCTTTGCACCTTTCATTTGGGTTGGCGAGGGAGGGATGCAAAAATCTGGGAATGATTCTTAAAGTGAGCACCGATGGGCCATGCACTTGTGGGAGCTGCCTCGTGTCTTATAGAGCCGGGGTTCCTAATTATGCCTCAATTAATGCCGTAAAGCACATATCTGTTACAAATATATTAATAATTGTTTCTGTTTTAATATTTTTTTTAAATGCTTAGCCAGTGAAAACCACCCATTATACTTGTAACCAGTAAAGCATTATTATGCAGTTATTTGAAGTTATTATGCAAAGTAATATATTACATACATTTTATATATATATATATATTTTTTTTTTATACATCTAGATATATCCTATCTATCTATATTTATCTATATATAAGTATGCAAGATAACATTTATTTTAACCTTTGCCAGATGCTTAATGTAGTTATTTAAACAAATCTTGTGTTTTCTTTCCCTCTCCTATAGCAAATCCATACAGTCAAAGGTAGATTGCATTTTGGTAAGTAAACATTTCTGATTTGTATTTCTAAAAATAAATGCTTACTAATTCATGGAATATGCATGATATCTATTTATATAGATCTTTATATATATATATATATATATATATATATAAATTAATTTACGTCTGTCTTTATGTGACGCAATTCAATTTGTTTCCATGGTGACTGCTCCTCATTTAGAGCTTTGCCTCCTAATTATTATGTTGTTAATGTATATTTTGTGTGCCCTGGTAGATGTTGTAAAGCGAGGTGAGCTGGTGTTACTATGACAATGAATATTTGGAGAATGGATAATTCAAGAAAAGAAAAACGTTGATTCCCAAAATATTTGTTGCGTTAGATCTGTCATTTCAATGCCCCATGCTATGCATCGTAGCAACATCATCGCAGTGTCTTCTCTCTAGAACGTGTTGGGGGGCTGAAGTGGTGACCAGAGCTGCACTCAGTGGTGTTACAGTACTACCGCTTAAATGTTGTGCCCATTTTGGTTTTTATGCTCCTGTCAAATTATTAGCAGATCGCTAATGTATATAATGTGTATAACAGGTCTGCTTTTTTGGATTTGTCCTGCAGTCAGGAATGGTTCCTTGCAGCCAAGATGCTCTTTGTCATCTTTGTAATATTTTTATACCCTAAAATGTCTAGCCAATAGGCCCCATATAAAACACACTTCAGAAAAAGACAGAGTTGGCAGGAGAGCTGAATATTTTAACACCCTGATATCGCTATACATTATGAAGGGCAGAGCCCAGTGATCTTTACAGGTATGCGGTTCCCAGTTGGACCTTCACAATGTATAGTGATATAAGCGGGTTGAGAGACTCCACTTTTCTCCAAAATGTCTCTTTACAATGTGTTTAACTTTAAAACCGCTTTGTTTCTCTATACCTGGCCGGAATAGGCCTTTATCGTTGCCTAAAGATCTTACCGCTAAGCATGGCAGGTTGAACTAGGAAGATTGGACTCTCTCTGAACCTTCTTCTCTCGTTGCGTATCGGCTGAATGATGATGAAATACATATTTGTGAAATCTTAATGTTGGAAAATATTGGCCTGTTTAACACCCCCCATTCTAGTAGTCGAATCTACACAAAACAACTGTTATTCCCTGCAAGGGCAATGCTTAATGCCAAAAACTCCCACTTAAATTCATTATTTCTGAGAGAAAATAAAATAGTCGCTAACAGCTATATACATATTATGCTAATATTATTTTATATACATTTAGATTTTCCAGACTTTCCCAGCACCACGGAGCATACTGTTGGGTGTACAATTTTGTATAACTTTTTTGCCTATGGCTTAACGGGTTTGGGGGTTGTGAATGGGGGCAGGAGGGTTATACTGGCTAGATGTTATGATGTAAGGTTTTTTTAAGAATTTTTTTTAATATCTTTTTTTATATATTTAAAAAAAAATATTATTTTAATTTTTTTGTATTTTTTATGTTTTCTTTTACACAGTAATGGTTAGAGGTCCTCCTAGGGACCTCCTGAACATGCCAGTGATGTCACACATTAGTATTATTTATATTATTATTTTAATGATTTATTTAATATTATTTTTAAATGACTAACCAGTTTTTGTTTTTTTCAGCTTTTCTGTAACAGGACGGGAGGGGGAGTGAGAGAGATGGTTTCTCACTCCCCTCCCCGCGATCCCCCTGCACCGATCACACTGTGATCTCTATGCAGGTCCTCACAGACCTGCATAGAGATCGCAGCGTCTCTGTGTCTCATCGGAGGGCAGGATATCCCCGCAGTGACGCAACCCGGAAGGGAATGCCCGATAGCGCGTTTGAAACTGCGCGATCGGGCAGTTTACGTGTAACAGCTTACCGGCTTTCATGCTGGTTCAGGCGATCGGACAGCAGAAAGCCGGCAAAGCCTGACGCTGCACGAAGGGCTGGACGTACCGGGACGTCCATAGGGGTGTCTTAGTGGGCGTTGTTTGGACGTCCCCGTACATCTATAGGGGATTGAAGGGGTTAAGAGCGACAAAGGGGCTTAACAGGAAAATTCAATATAGAAACAGGTATCCGTTTATACCATAAAGCCTTCCTAGTTTCTACTGAAAACCGCCTCTCTGGTGCAAAATGTCATACATGTTAACTTATTAAAGGCACACGCCAGCCACCAAATGTAAATATAAAATAATATTAGCATAATATGTATATATAAAATGTCAAGTCAGAACAAGACATTTGCAGCTCAGTTGTGATGAGTTGTCAGTCATCAGTTGTGAGTAAAAGCAGATCTCTGGCATATGGGAAATTATACTGGATCCTCTCTCCTATCTGAAAACGACAATACCTGCTGTTAACATGTAACAATACACAGACGGCAGAATGAGTTTTCTACACAGCTAATGCAGAACAGGTGAAACCATTGAGCTTTATCTTACCCCGTCACCCTCCGATAACGCATAGGATGGCTGATTGTTCCTTGTATATTATCGTTGTCACAGACTACTCTGATACGTGTTATTCTGTAACGGGGATGTCAGAGACAGTAAACCGTCCTTCAAAATAGGGCGAGCAGATGGCCCTTTAACTGCCATACCAGCACTGCTCAGAAATTCTGGAGCCACCTAGTTACCCCAGCAGCCGCGTGTATGCGACCTGTAGTGGCGAAAGTGAGAGATAAGCAAACATAGCATAACTAAAAAGAAAAGATAAAAATTGCATGTTGTCTAGCAGTGAAGTGTATAAGAAATGCGTGCTGTCACACAAACCAGGACATGATGAACAGCTCAGATGGGCTAATAATGCCCAGATGGTCAATCAATCAACAGCCAGTGTTAAAGGGACATGCCATAATCAAACCATCCAAAGTATTAAAAAAGAGGACCGAGTTTTCTTAAAATAAAACAACGTAAACTTAAATGAAAGCATATACATTGTAAAAGGCGCATGTCTTTTATAAATAGCTGTACTATTGATGCATTATTTTGTGGTGAGCTCCATAAGCTTTGTTGACGTCGTGCTCGATGGTTTTACCTGTTCCGCATTAGCTCTGCAGACAGTTTATTCTGCTGTCTGCATATTGTTACAGGTTACAGTCCACATTGTCAGACGGGAGAGAGGATCCAGTAACGTTAGGCATATGCCAGGGATCTGCACTCGGTCATAACTAATGATTGATGTTTTCCATTTCCATGATAATTGAGCCGTAAATGTCTTGTTTTTAATTGATATTTTTATATACACATATTTACTTGCCAGGAATAAAAAAGGAACTATTTTTCTGTATTTTTCTTTTGTCTGGGAGAAAGGGGAGAGCGGTTTGGCAGATGCTTTGTTGGCACCGTTCGTTTTTATGCCTGCAGAGTGCAGTGTTGCAAAAATAGCACAAAGCCGCTTGTTTAACCATCTGCAGCGATAGACTGACTCTCTCGCGCGGGGCACACACAGCCCCGTGGATTATGGCAAGGCACGAGTAACTTTATAGGTGGGATCTGTGTACATATCCTTTGTGTATGTTCATTAAAGTATGCTTAATCCTGATTACATGACACATTAATATTTGGGCACAGCATCTGAAAAGTCAGGGGACTATAGTCTGATCTCTTAATGGAAGCCTAAGTAATGGAACAAACCGTTGTAAATATATTACTTTATTTTGACTAAATAAGACTTATTCTGCCGGTAAAATATGTTTTACTAAAATACATGCGCATTAGACATTCACACTCACACTATGGTGAAAGCTATGCTACACCTTTTGTCCTAAGGACCTGTGGGATAATTCTTTACCTATTTTTTTTTAAAACTGTTATATCGTATGGTTGGCAGCTCATGCAGCCTCTGTAAAGGTTGTGGGAGGAAAGGGAAATAGACAGTAAACATGATGATAATGCAAGTTTTGTCACAGATCTCCGGCTCCCCCAGTTAAGTCTTTTATTTCTTTATACCAAAATTAAATTAATTTAGAAACAACAATATAACATTACGTATTTTGAAAAACAATTCTGCTCAAATCTGTAAAATAGATTTGTTGAAAGCTCTTTACTAAATAAGTAGTTGTGAACTGTACACAGGTCTAATAAATATTCCCCAATATACCACCAGTGATCCTGCAGGTATTAAGGAGAATATTCATTAAAAAATATCAAATATTTTCAATAAATCCTGGATTTTTTCTACATGATGCTTTTGACTAGTGTAAAATGAACACTCTGTCGCAAATCATGGCGGTTTTGTGTGCCGAGAGAGGGGTAGAAAGTAGGCACTCAATACAGAGGAAGAGATGAACCCATACCTGCAGGATCCACGTTTAGGCCTGGTCTGGTGGCACAGGTACATAGACAGATCCAGGTGACAGGCAGGCATGGGAAACAGGAGCAGAGGACAAGAATACAGACAAACATGGAACAAAACTAAGATCGAGAGGAAACATACTGTACATGCTAACTTGATACTGATGCAAACACGTGAAGGTTTATCATATGGCCATAAGATGTAAGCTTGCCACCACTTCACTGTTCTTCACATCAGGCAAGTCCTAACAACAATCCAAAACTAAAAAAAAATCTAAACACTAAAACTAAAACAGAGGGAACAGAACCGAGGTGCGAACCTGTAGCAGGTACAGGATATGTGCACATGGTCTGCCTGGTATGTGTAATAAATCGGGATGAGTTCACTTTATCCACTGCTTCTGTGTCTTTTATCCTTCGAGAGGAACAGGATGGGGGAGGTTAAATTCAAGGAACAGAGAAACAAACTTACTGGGAGGTGCAGCACTCAAATCGTGGAGTCTGACAGTCTGCCGTCCCTCTGCAATTGTCGTATTGATGTAACAAGTAAAACAAGCCGGGGTTTATCTTGGTTATCCCTTGGTTCCATGCTGTGAATAGTTTGCGAAAACGATCAATGAAGTTGTGAATTCCTCAATACTTGTTTGGAGAGAGAGAGAAACGTGCACTAGGTGAATGGCACGGTGTTGACGTTACGTGCGTTCCACTTGCAGAGTAAAGGTTCTTAGCTGTTGCTGTGTCAACCAGGTGTGAGCCAAGGTAGTAAACACGAGTTTGTTTTAAAATATTTGAGTGTCTCTTTAATAAAATCAGTCATGCTTTAAAGTTATTACTAGTAGTTTATTATAGTGGTTGTGCGCATGCTTTATGTGCAAGCGGTCTTGCCAAGGTATCCAGTTTTTTGGATTGCCCCAAAGTTATACCTTTCATTTTCAGGAGGTGAAACCGTACGGGCCAGAAAACAAATCCTGGTGGCCATTGTGACCTGGTTTCTTGAGCCATGTTGTAGAGTGCCTTTTTGTTCTGGGCTTTTGTGTTGCTTCAATATGTTAACAACCGTAATGCGAGGTCTGGGGGATATTTCATACAAACGTGTTGGAACAGATGGCAGCACATGAACACCCGTGCTGTATGTTGC